>JAQJVK010000061.1:0-1200000 GCA_035578135.1 Flexamia atlantica
GACGTCACAAAATACATAACGTCACGAAAATAAATGACGTCACAAAATACATAACGTCACAAAATTAATGACGTCACAAAAATTAATTACGTCACAAAATACATAACGTCACAAAAATTAATTACGTCAAAAAATACATAACCTCACAAAAATAAATGACGTCACAAAATACATAACGTCACAAAAATTAATTACGTCACAAAATACATAACGTCACAAAAATAAATGACGTCACAAAATACATAACGTCACAAAAAATGACGTTACAAAATACATAACGTTACCAAAATAAATGACGTCACAAAATACATAACGTCACAAAAATAAATGACGTCACAAAATACATAACGTCACAAAAAAATGACGTCACAAAAATACATAACGTCACAAAAATAAAATGACGTCACAAAATACATAACGTCACGAAAATAAATGACTCACAAAAACATAACGTCACAAAAACAAATGACGTCACAAAATACATAACGTCACAAAAATAAATGACGTCACAAAAATTAATTACGTCACAAAAGACATAACCTCACAAAATAAATAACGTCACAAAAATAAATGACGTCACAAAAATTAATTACGTCACAAAATACATAACGTCACAAAAATAAATAACGTCACAAAATACATAACGTCACAAAATACATAACGTCACAAAAATAAATGACGTCACAAAATAATAAAGTCACAAAAATAAATGACGTCACAAAATACATAACGTCACGAAAACAAATGACGTCACAAAATACATAACGTCAAAAAAATAAATGACGTCACAAAATACATAACGTCACAAAAATAAATGACGTCACAAAAATTAATTACGTCACAAAATACATAACCTCACAAAATATATAACGTCACAAAAATATATGACGTCACAAAAATTAATTACGTCACAAAATACATAACGTCACAAAAATAAATAACGTCACAAAATACATAACGTCACAAAATACATAACGTCACAAAAATAAATGACGTCACAAAATAAATAAAGTCACAAAAATAAATGACGTCACAAAATACATAACGTCACAAAAATAAATGACGTCACAAAATACATAACGTCACAAAATTAATGACGTCACAAAAATTAATTACGTCACAAAATACATAACGTCACAAAAATTAATTACGTCAAAAAATACATAACCTCACAAAAATTAATTACGTCACAAAATACATAACGTCACAAAAATAAATAACGTCACAAAATACATAACGTCACAAAATACATAACGTCACAAAAATAAATGACGTCACAAAATAAATAAAGTCACAAAAATAAATGACGTCACAAAATACATAACGTCACAAAAATAAATGACGTCACAAAATACATAACGTCACAAAAATAAATGACGTCACAAAATACATAACGTCACAAAATACATAACGTCACAAAAATAAATGACGTTACAAAATAAATGACGTTACAAAATACATAACGTTACCAAAATAAATGACGTCACAAAATACATAACGTCACAAAAACAAATGACGTCACAAAATACATAACGTCACAAAAATAAATGACGTCACAAAATACATAACGTCACGAAAATAATGACTCACAAAATACATAACGTCACAAAAACAAATGACGTCACAAAATACATAACGTCAAAAAAATAAATGACGTCACAAAATACATAACGTCACAAAAATAAATGACGTCACAAAATACATAACATCACAAAAATAAATGACGTCACAAAATACATAACGTCACAAAATACATAACGTCATAAAAATAAATGACGTTACAAAATTAATGACGTTACAAAATACATAACGTTAACAAAATAAATGACGTCACAAAATACATAACGTCACAAAAATAAATGACGTCACAAAATACATAACGTCACAAAAAAATGACGTCACAAAATACATAACGTCACAAAAATAAATGGCGTCACAAAATACATAACGTCACGAAAATAAATGACTCACAAAATACATAACGTCACAAAAACAAATGACGTCACAAAATACATAACGTCACAAAAATAAATGACGTCACAAAAATTAATTACGTCACAAAATACATAACCTCACAAAATATATAACGTCACAAAAATAAATGACGTCACAAAAATTAATTACGTCACAAAATACATAACGTCACAAAAATAAATAACGTCACAAAATACATAACGTCACAAAATACATAACGTCACAAAAATAAATGACGTCACAAAATAAATAAAGTCACAAAAATAAATGACGTCACAAAATACATAACGTCACAAAAATAAATGACGTCACAAAATACATAACGTCACAAAAATAAATGACGTCACAAAATACATAACGTCACAAAATACATAACGTCACAAAAATAAATGACGTCACAAAAATTAATTACGTCACAAAATACATAACGTCACAAAAATAAATGACGTCACAAAATACATAACGTCACAAAAAAATGACGTTACAAAATACATAACGTTACCAAAATAAATGACGTCACAAAATACATAACGTCACAAAAATAAATGACGTCACAAAATACATAACGTCACAAAAAAATGACGTCACAAAATACATAACGTCACAAAAATAAATGACGTCACAAAATACATAACGTCACGAAAATAAATGACTCACAAAAACATAACGTCACAAAAACAAATGACGTCACAAAATACATAACGTCACAAAAATAAATGACGTCACAAAAATTAATTACGTCACAAAAGACATAACCTCACAAAATATATAACGTCACAAAAATAAATGACGTCACAAAAATTAATTACGTCACAAAATACATAACGTCACAAAAATAAATAACGTCACAAAATACATAACGTCACAAAATACATAACGTCACAAAAATAAATGACGTCACAAAATAAATAAAGTCACAAAAATAAATGACGTCACAAAATACATAACGTCACGAAAATAAATGACGTCACAAAATACATAACGTCACAAAATTAATGACGTCACAAAAATTAATTACGTCACAAAATACATAACGTCACAAAAATTAATTACGTCAAAAAATACATAACCTCACAAAAATAAATGACGTCACAAAATACATAACGTCACAAAAATTAATTACGTCACAAAATACATAACGTCACAAAAATAAATGACGTCACAAAATACATAACGTCACAAAAAAATGACGTTACAAAATACATAACGTTACCAAAATAAATGACGTCACAAAATACATAACGTCACAAAAATAAATGACGTCACAAAATACATAACGTCACAAAAAAATGACGTCACAAAATACATAACGTCACAAAAATAAATGACGTCACAAAATACATAACGTCACGAAAATAAATGACTCACAAAAACATAACGTCACAAAAACAAATGACGTCACAAAATACATAACGTCACAAAAATAAATGACGTCACAAAAATTAATTACGTCACAAAAGACATAACCTCACAAAATAAATAACGTCACAAAAATAAATGACGTCACAAAAATTAATTACGTCACAAAATACATAACGTCACAAAAATAAATAACGTCACAAAATACATAACGTCACAAAATACATAACGTCACAAAAATAAATGACGTCACAAAATAAATAAAGTCACAAAAATAAATGACGTCACAAAATACATAACGTCACGAAAACAAATGACGTCACAAAATACATAACGTCAAAAAAATAAATGACGTCACAAAATACATAACGTCACAAAAATAAATGACGTCACAAAAATTAATTACGTCACAAAATACATAACCTCACAAAATATATAACGTCACAAAAATATATGACGTCACAAAAATTAATTACGTCACAAAATACATAACGTCACAAAAATAAATAACGTCACAAAATACATAACGTCACAAAATACATAACGTCACAAAAATAAATGACGTCACAAAATAAATAAAGTCACAAAAATAAATGACGTCACAAAATACATAACGTCACAAAAATAAATGACGTCACAAAATACATAACGTCACAAAAATAAATGACGTCACAAAATACATAACGTCACAAAATACATAACGTCACAAAAATAAATGACGTTACAAAATAAATGACGTTACAAAATACATAACGTTACCAAAATAAATGACGTCACAAAATACATAACGTCACAAAAATAAATGACGTCACAAAATACATAACGTCACAAAAAAATGACGTCACAAAATACATAACGTCACAAAAATAATTGACGTCACAAAATACATAACGTCACAAAAACAAATGACGTCAAAAAATACATAACGTCACAAAAATAAATGACGTCACAAAATAAATAAAGTCACAAAAATAAATGACGTCACAAAATACATAACGTCACAAAAATAAATGACGTCACAAAATACATAACGTCACAAAATTAATGACGTCACAAAAATTAATTACGTCACAAAATACATAACGTCACAAAAATTAATTACGTCAAAAAATACATAACCTCACAAAAATAAATGACGTCACAAAATACATAACGTCACAAAAATAAATGACGTCACAAAATACATAACGTCACAAAAATAAATGACGTCACAAAATACATAACGTCACAAAATTAATGACGTCACAAAAATTAATTACGTCACAAAATACATAACGTCACAAAAATTAATTACGTCAAAAAATACATAACCTCACAAAAATTAATTACGTCACAAAATACATAACGTCACAAAAATAAATAACGTCACAAAATACATAACGTCACAAAATACATAACGTCACAAAAATAAATGACGTCACAAAATAAATAAAGTCACAAAAATAAATGACGTCACAAAATACATAACGTCACAAAAATAAATGACGTCACAAAATACATAACGTCACAAAAATAAATGACGTCACAAAATACATAACGTCACAAAATACATAACGTCACAAAAATAAATGACGTTACAAAATAAATGACGTTACAAAATACATAACGTTACCAAAATAAATGACGTCACAAAATACATAACGTCACAAAAACAAATGACGTCACAAAATACATAACGTCACAAAAATAAATGACGTCACAAAATACATAACGTCACGAAAATAAATGACTCACAAAATACATAACGTCACAAAAACAAATGACGTCACAAAATACATAACGTCAAAAAAATAAATGACGTCACAAAATACATAACGTCACAAAAATAAATGACGTCACAAAATACATAACATCACAAAAATAAATGACGTCACAAAATACATAACGTCACAAAATACATAACGTCATAAAAATAAATGACGTTACAAAATTAATGACGTTACAAAATACATAACGTTACCAAAATAAATGACGTCACAAAATACATAACGTCACAAAAATAAATGACGTCACAAAATACATAACGTCACAAAAAAATGACGTCACAAAATACATAACGTCACAAAAATAAATGGCGTCACAAAATACATAACGTCACGAAAATAAATGACTCACAAAATACATAACGTCACAAAAACAAATGACGTCACAAAATACATAACGTCACAAAAATAAATGACGTCACAAAAATTAATTACGTCACAAAATACATAACCTCACAAAATATATAACGTCACAAAAATAAATGACGTCACAAAAATTAATTACGTCACAAAATACATAACGTCACAAAAATAAATAACGTCACAAAATACATAACGTCACAAAATACATAACGTCACAAAAATAAATGACGTCACAAAATAAATAAAGTCACAAAAATAAATGACGTCACAAAATACATAACGTCACAAAAATAAATGACGTCACAAAATACATAACGTCACAAAAATAAATGACGTCACAAAATACATAACGTCACAAAATACATAACGTCACAAAAATAAATGACGTCACAAAAATTAATTACGTCACAAAATACATAACGTCACAAAAATAAATGACGTCACAAAATACATAACGTCACAAAAAAATGACGTTACAAAATACATAACGTTACCAAAATAAATGACGTCACAAAATACATAACGTCACAAAAATAAATGACGTCACAAAATACATAACGTCACAAAAAAATGACGTCACAAAATACATAACGTCACAAAAATAAATGACGTCACAAAATACATAACGTCACGAAAATAAATGACTCACAAAAACATAACGTCACAAAAACAAATGACGTCACAAAATACATAACGTCACAAAAATAAATGACGTCACAAAAATTAATTACGTCACAAAAGACATAACCTCACAAAATATATAACGTCACAAAAATAAATGACGTCACAAAAATTAATTACGTCACAAAATACATAACGTCACAAAAATAAATAACGTCACAAAATACATAACGTCACAAAATACATAACGTCACAAAAATAAATGACGTCACAAAATAAATAAAGTCACAAAAATAAATGACGTCACAAAATACATAACGTCACGAAAATAAATGACGTCACAAATTACATAACGTCACAAAATTAATGACGTCACAAAAATTAATTACGTCACAAAATACATAACGTCACAAAAATTAATTACGTCAAAAAATACATAACCTCACAAAAATAAATGACGTCACAAAATACATAACGTCACAAAAATTAATTACGTCACAAAATACATAACGTCACAAAAATAAATGACGTCACAAAATACATAACGTCACAAAAAAATGACGTTACAAAATACATAACGTTACCAAAATAAATGACGTCACAAAATACATAACGTCACAAAAATAAATGACGTCACAAAATACATAACGTCACAAAAAAATGACGTCACAAAATACATAACGTCACAAAAATAAATGACGTCACAAATACATAACGTCACGAAAATAAATGACTCACAAAAACATAACGTCACAAAAACAAATGACGTCACAAAATACATAACGTCACAAAAATAAATGACGTCACAAAAATTAATTACGTCACAAAAGACATAACCTCACAAAATAAATAACGTCACAAAAATAAATGACGTCACAAAAATTAATTACGTCACAAAATACATAACGTCACAAAAATAAATAACGTCACAAAATACATAATGTCACAAAATACATAACGTCACAAAAATAAATGACGTCACAAAATAAATAAAGTCACAAAAATAAATGACGTCACAAAATACATAACGTCACGAAAACAAATGACGTCACAAAATACATAACGTCAAAAAAATAAATGACGTCACAAAATACATAACGTCACAAAAATAAATGACGTCACAAAAATTAATTACGTCACAAAATACATAACCTCACAAAATATATAACGTCACAAAAATATATGACGTCACAAAAATTAATTACGTCACAAAATACATAACGTCACAAAAATAAATAACGTCACAAAATACATAACGTCACAAAAATAAATAACGTCACAAAATACATAACGTCACAAAATACATAACGTCACAAAAATAAATGACGTCACAAAATAAATAAAGTCACAAAAATAAATGACGACACAAAATACATAACGTCACAAAAATAAATGACGTCACAAAATACATAACGTCACAAAAATAAATGACGTCACAAAATACATAACGTCACAAAATACATAACGTCACAAAAATAAATGACGTTACAAAATAAATGACGTTACAAAATACATAACGTTACCAAAATAAATGACGTCACAAAATACATAACGTCACAAAAATAAATGACGTCACAAAATACATAACGTCACAAAAAAATGACGTCACAAAATACATAACGTCACAAAAATAATTGACGTCACAAAATACATAACGTCACAAAAACAAATGACGTCAAAAAATACATAACGTCACAAAAATAAATGACGTCACAAAATAAATAAAGTCACAAAAATAAATGACGTCACAAAATACATAACGTCACAAAAATAAATGACGTCACAAAATACATAACGTCACAAAATTAATGACGTCACAAAAATTAATTACGTCACAAAATACATAACGTCACAAAAATTAATTACGTCAAAAAATACATAACCTCACAAAAATAAATGACGTCACAAAATACATAACGTCACAAAAATAAATGACGTCACAAAATACATAACGTCACAAAAATAAATGACGTCACAAAATACATAACGTCACAAAATTAATGACGTCACAAAAATTAATTACGTCACAAAATACATAACGTCACAAAAATTAATTACGTCAAAAAATACATAACCTCACAAAAATTAATTACGTCACAAAATACATAACGTCACAAAAATAAATAACGTCACAAAATACATAACGTCACAAAATACATAACGTCACAAAAATAAATGACGTCACAAAATAAATAAAGTCACAAAAATAAATGACGTCACAAAATACATAACGTCACAAAAATAAATGACGTCACAAAATACATAACGTCACAAAAATAAATGACGTCACAATATACATAACGTCACAAAATACATAACGTCACAAAAATAAATGACGTTACAAAATAAATGACGTTACAAAATACATAACGTTACCAAAATAAATGACGTCACAAAATACATAACGTCACAAAAACAAATGACGTCACAAAATACATAACGTCACAAAAATAAATGACGTCACAAAATACATAACGTCACGAAAATAAATGACTCACAAAATACATAACGTCACAAAAACAAATGACGTCACAAAATACATAACGTCAAAAAAATAAATGACGTCACAAAATACATAACGTCACAAAAATAAATGACGTCACAAAATACATAACATCACAAAAATAAATGACGTCACAAAATACATAACGTCACAAAATACATAACGTCATAAAAATAAATGACGTTACAAAATTAATGACGTTACAAAATACATAACGTTACCAAAATAAATGACGTCACAAAATACATAACGTCACAAAAATAAATGACGTCACAAAATACATAACGTCACAAAAAAATGACGTCACAAAATACATAACGTCACAAAAATAAATGGCGTCACAAAATACATAACGTCACGAAAATAAATGACTCACAAAATACATAACGTCACAAAAACAAATGACGTCACAAAATACATAACGTCACAAAAATAAATGACGTCACAAAAATTAATTACGTCACAAAATACATAACCTCACAAAATATATAACGTCACAAAAATAAATGACGTCACAAAAATTAATTACGTCACAAAATACATAACGTCACAAAAATAAATAACGTCACAAAATACATAACGTCACAAAATACATAACGTCACAAAAATAAATGACGTCACAAAATAAATAAAGTCACAAAAATAAATGACGTCACAAAATACATAACGTCACAAAAATAAATGACGTCACAAAATACATAACGTCACAAAAATAAATGACGTCACAAAATACATAACGTCACAAAATACATAACGTCACAAAAATAAATGACGTCACAAAAATTAATTACGTCACAAAATACATAACGTCACAAAAATAAATGACGTCACAAAATACATAACGTCACAAAAAAATGACGTTACAAAATACATAACGTTACCAAAATAAATGACGTCACAAAATACATAACGTCACAAAAATAAATGACGTCACAAAATACATAACGTCACAAAAAAATGACGTCACAAAATACATAACGTCACAAAAATAAATGACGTCACAAAATACATAACGTCACGAATATAAATGACTCACAAAAACATAACGTCACAAAAACAAATGACGTCACAAAATACATAACGTCACAAAAATAAATGACGTCACAAAAATTAATTACGTCACAAAAGACATAACCTCACAAAATATATAACGTCACAAAAATAAATGACGTCACAAAAATTAATTACGTCACAAAATACATAACGTCACAAAAATAAATAACGTCACAAAATACATAACGTCACAAAATACATAACGTCACAAAAATAAATGACGTCACAAAATAAATAAAGTCACAAAAATAAATGACGTCACAAAATACATAACGTCACGAAAATAAATGACGTCACAAAATACATAACGTCACAAAATTAATGACGTCACAAAAATTAATTACGTCACAAAATACATAACGTCACAAAAATTAATTACGTCAAAAAATACATAACCTCACAAAAATAAATGACGTCACAAAATACATAACGTCACAAAAATAAATGACGTCACAAAATACATAACGTCACAAAAATAAATGACGTCACAAAATACATAACGTCACAAAATTAATGACGTCACAAAAATTAATTACGTCACAAAATACATAACGTCACAAAAATTAATTACGTCAAAAAATACATAACCTCACAAAAATTAATTACGTCACAAAATACATAACGTCACAAAAATAAATAACGTCACAAAATACATAACGTCACAAAATACATAACGTCACAAAAATAAATGACGTCACAAAATAAATAAAGTCACAAAAATAAATGACGTCACAAAATACATAACGTCACAAAAATAAATGACGTCACAAAATACATAACGTCACAAAAATAAATGACGTCACAAAATACATAACGTCACAAAATACATAACGTCACAAAAATAAATGACGTTACAAAATAAATGACGTTACAAAATACATAACGTTACCAAAATAAATGACGTCACAAAATACATAACGTCACAAAAACAAATGACGTCACAAAATACATAACGTCACAAAAATAAATGACGTCACAAAATACATAACGTCACGAAAATAAATGACTCACAAAATACATAACGTCACAAAAACAAATGACGTCACAAAATACATAACGTCAAAAAAATAAATGACGTCACAAAATACATAACGTCACAAAAATAAATGACGTCACAAAATACATAACATCAAAAAAATAAATGACGTCACAAAATACATAACGTCACAAAATACATAACGTCATAAAAATAAATGACGTTACAAAATTAATGACGTTACAAAATACATAACGTTACCAAAATAAATGACGTCACAAAATACATAACGTCACAAAAATAAATGACGTCACAAAATACATAACGTCACAAAAAAATGACGTCACAAAATACATAACGTCACAAAAATAAATGGCGTCACAAAATACATAACGTCACGAAAATAAATGACTCACAAAATACATAACGTCACAAAAACAAATGACGTCACAAAATACATAACGTCACAAAAATAAATGACGTCACAAAAATTAATTACGTCACAAAATACATAACCTCACAAAATATATAACGTCACAAAAATAAATGACGTCACAAAAATTAATTACGTCACAAAATACATAACGTCACAAAAATAAATAACGTCACAAAATACATAACGTCACAAAATACATAACGTCACAAAAATAAATGACGTCACAAAATAAATAAAGTCACAAAAATAAATGACGTCACAAAATACATAACGTCACAAAAATAAATGACGTCACAAAATACATAACGTCACAAAAATAAATGACGTCACAAAATACATAACGTCACAAAAATAAATGACGTCACAAAATACATAACGTCACAAAATACATAACGTCACAAAAATAAATGACGTCACAAAAATTAATTACGTCACAAAATACATAACGTCACAAAAATAAATGACGTCACAAAATACATAACGTCACAAAAAAATGACGTTACAAAATACATAACGTTACCAAAATAAATGACGTCACAAAATACATAACGTCACAAAAATAAATGACGTCACAAAATACATAACGTCACAAAAAAATGACGTCACAAAATACATAACGTCACAAAAATAAATGACGTCACAAAATACATAACGTCACGAAAATAAATGACTCACAAAAACATAACGTCACAAAAACAAATGACGTCACAAAATACATAACGTCACAAAAATAAATGACGTCACAAAAATTAATTACGTCACAAAAGACATAACCTCACAAAATATATAACGTCACAAAAATAAATGACGTCACAAAAATTAATTACGTCACAAAATACATAACGTCACAAAAATAAATAACGTCACAAAATACATAACGTCACAAAATACATAACGTCACAAAAATAAATGACGTCACAAAATAAATAAAGTCACAAAAATAAATGACGTCACAAAATACATAACGTCACAAAAATAAATGACGTCACAAAATACATAACGTCACAAAAATAAATGACGTCACAAAATACATAACGTCACAAAATACATAACGTCACAAAAATAAATGACGTTACAAAATAAATGACGTTACAAAATACATAACGTTACCAAAATAAATGACGTCACAAAATACATAACGTCACAAAAATAAATGACGTCACAAAATACATAACGTCAAAAAAATAAATGACGTCACAAAATACATAACGTCACGAAAATAAATGACTCACAAAATACATAACGTCACAAAAACAAATGACGTCACAAAATACATAACGTCACAAAAATAAATGACGTCACAAAAATTAATTACGTCACAAAATACATAACCTCACAAAATATATAACGTCACAAAAATAAATGACCTCACAAAAATTAATTAAGTCACAAAATACATAACGTCACAAAAATAAATAACGTCACAAAATACATAACGTCACAAAATACATAACGTCACAAAAATAAATGACGTTACAAAATAAATGACGTTACAAAATACATAACGTTACCAAAATAAATGACGTCACAAAATACATAACGTCACAAAAATAAATGACGTCACAAAATACATAACGTCACAAAAAATAAATGACGTCACAAAAATTAATTACGTCACAAAATACATAACGTCAAAAAAATAAATGACGTCACAAAATACATAACGTCATAAAATACATAACGTCACAAAAAAAATGACGTCACAAAATAAATAACGTCAAAAAAATAAATGACGTCACAAAATACATAACGTCACAAAAATAAATGACGTCACAAACATAATGACGTCACAAAATACATATTGTCACAAAAATAAATGACGTCACAAAATACATAACGTCACAAAAATAAATGACGTCGCAAAATACATAACGTAAAAAAAATGACGTCACAAAATACATTACGTCATAAAAATAAATGACGTCACAAAATACATAATGTCACAAAATTAAATGACGTCCCAAAATACATAACGTCACAAATAAATGACGTCACAAAATACATAACGAAACAAAAATAAATGACGTCACAAAATACATAACGTCACCAAAATAAATGACGTCACAAACATAATGACGTGACAAAATACATATTGTCACAAAAATAAATGACGTCACAAAATACATAACGTCACAAAAATAAATGACGTCACAAAATACATAACGTCAAAAAAATGACGTCACAAAATACATAACGTCACAAAAATAAATGACGTCACAAAATACATAACGTCACGAAAATAAATGACTCACAAAATACATAACGTCACAAAAACAAATGACGTCACAAAATACATAACATCACAAAAATAAATGACGTCACAAAATACATAACGTCACAAAATACATAACGTCACAAAAATAAATGACGTTAGAAAATAAATGACGTTACAAAATACATAACGTTACCAAAATAAATGACGTCACAAAATACATAACGTCACAAAATACATAACGTCATAAAAATAAATGACGTTACAAAATTAATGACGTTACAAAATACATAACGTTACCAAAATAAATGACGTCACAAAATACATAACGTCACAAAAATAAATGACGTCACAAAATACATAACGTCACAAAAAAATGACGTCACAAAATACATAACGTCACAAAAATAAATGGCGTCACAAAATACATAACGTCACGAAAATAAATGACTCACAAAATACATAACGTCACAAAAACAAATGACGTCACAAAATACATAACGTCACAAAAATAAATGACGTCACAAAAATTAATTACGTCACAAAATACATAACCTCACAAAATATATAACGTCACAAAAATAAATGACGTCACAAAAATTAATTACGTCACAAAATACATAACGTCACAAAAATAAATAACGTCACAAAATACATAACGTCACAAAATACATAACGTCACAAAAATAAATGACGTCACAAAATAAATAAAGTCACAAAAATAAATGACGTCACAAAATACATAACGTCACAAAAATAAATGACGTCACAAAATACATAACGTCACAAAAATAAATGACGTCACAAAATACATAACGTCACAAAATACATAACGTCACAAAAATAAATGACGTCACAAAAATTAATTACGTCACAAAATACATAACGTCACAAAAATAAATGACGTCACAAAATACATAACGTCACAAAAAAATGACGTTACAAAATACATAACGTTACCAAAATAAATGACGTCACAAAATACATAACGTCACAAAAATAAATGACGTCACAAAATACATAACGTCACAAAAAAATGACGTCACAAAATACATAACGTCACAAAAATAAATGACGTCACAAAATACATAACGTCACGAATATAAATGACTCACAAAAACATAACGTCACAAAAACAAATGACGTCACAAAATACATAACGTCACAAAAATAAATGACGTCACAAAAATTAATTACGTCACAAAAGACATAACCTCACAAAATATATAACGTCACAAAAATAAATGACGTCACAAAAATTAATTACGTCACAAAATACATAACGTCACAAAAATAAATAACGTCACAAAATACATAACGTCACAAAATACATAACGTCACAAAAATAAATGACGTCACAAAATAAATAAAGTCACAAAAATAAATGACGTCACAAAATACATAACGTCACGAAAATAAATGACGTCACAAAATACATAACGTCACAAAATTAATGACGTCACAAAAATTAATTACGTCACAAAATACATAACGTCACAAAAATTAATTACGTCAAAAAATACATAACCTCACAAAAATAAATGACGTCACAAAATACATAACGTCACAAAAATAAATGACGTCACAAAATACATAACGTCACAAAAATAAATGACGTCACAAAATACATAACGTCACAAAATTAATGACGTCACAAAAATTAATTACGTCACAAAATACATAACGTCACAAAAATTAATTACGTCAAAAAATACATAACCTCACAAAAATTAATTACGTCACAAAATACATAACGTCACAAAAATAAATAACGTCACAAAATACATAACGTCACAAAATACATAACGTCACAAAAATAAATGACGTCACAAAATAAATAAAGTCACAAAAATAAATGACGTCACAAAATACATAACGTCACAAAAATAAATGACGTCACAAAATACATAACGTCACAAAAATAAATGACGTCACAAAATACATAACGTCACAAAATACATAACGTCACAAAAATAAATGACGTTACAAAATAAATGACGTTACAAAATACATAACGTTACCAAAATAAATGACGTCACAAAATACATAACGTCACAAAAACAAATGACGTCACAAAATACATAACGTCACAAAAATAAATGACGTCACAAAATACATAACGTCACGAAAATAAATGACTCACAAAATACATAACGTCACAAAAACAAATGACGTCACAAAATACATAACGTCAAAAAAATAAATGACGTCACAAAATACATAACGTCACAAAAATAAATGACGTCACAAAATACATAACATCAAAAAAATAAATGACGTCACAAAATACATAACGTCACAAAATACATAACGTCATAAAAATAAATGACGTTACAAAATTAATGACGTTACAAAATACATAACGTTACCAAAATAAATGACGTCACAAAATACATAACGTCACAAAAATAAATGACGTCACAAAATACATAACGTCACAAAAAAATGACGTCACAAAATACATAACGTCACAAAAATAAATGGCGTCACAAAATACATAACGTCACGAAAATAAATGACTCACAAAATACATAACGTCACAAAAACAAATGACGTCACAAAATACATAACGTCACAAAAATAAATGACGTCACAAAAATTAATTACGTCACAAAATACATAACCTCACAAAATATATAACGTCACAAAAATAAATGACGTCACAAAAATTAATTACGTCACAAAATACATAACGTCACAAAAATAAATAACGTCACAAAATACATAACGTCACAAAATACATAACGTCACAAAAATAAATGACGTCACAAAATAAATAAAGTCACAAAAATAAATGACGTCACAAAATACATAACGTCACAAAAATAAATGACGTCACAAAATACATAACGTCACAAAAATAAATGACGTCACAAAATACATAACGTCACAAAAATAAATGACGTCACAAAATACATAACGTCACAAAATACATAACGTCACAAAAATAAATGACGTCACAAAAATTAATTACGTCACAAAATACATAACGTCACAAAAATAAATGACGTCACAAAATACATAACGTCACAAAAAAATGACGTTACAAAATACATAACGTTACCAAAATAAATGACGTCACAAAATACATAACGTCACAAAAATAAATGACGTCACAAAATACATAACGTCACAAAAAAATGACGTCACAAAATACATAACGTCACAAAAATAAATGACGTCACAAAATACATAACGTCACGAAAATAAATGACTCACAAAAACATAACGTCACAAAAACAAATGACGTCACAAAATACATAACGTCACAAAAATAAATGACGTCACAAAAATTAATTACGTCACAAAAGACATAACCTCACAAAATATATAACGTCACAAAAATAAATGACGTCACAAAAATTAATTACGTCACAAAATACATAACGTCACAAAAATAAATAACGTCACAAAATACATAACGTCACAAAATACATAACGTCACAAAAATAAATGACGTCACAAAATAAATAAAGTCACAAAAATAAATGACGTCACAAAATACATAACGTCACAAAAATAAATGACGTCACAAAATACATAACGTCACAAAAATAAATGACGTCACAAAATACATAACGTCACAAAATACATAACGTCACAAAAATAAATGACGTTACAAAATAAATGACGTTACAAAATACATAACGTTACCAAAATAAATGACGTCACAAAATACATAACGTCACAAAAATAAATGACGTCACAAAATACATAACGTCAAAAAAATAAATGACGTCACAAAATACATAACGTCACGAAAATAAATGACTCACAAAATACATAACGTCACAAAAACAAATGACGTCACAAAATACATAACGTCACAAAAATAAATGACGTCACAAAAATTAATTACGTCACAAAATACATAACCTCACAAAATATATAACGTCACAAAAATAAATGACCTCACAAAAATTAATTAAGTCACAAAATACATAACGTCACAAAAATAAATAACGTCACAAAATACATAACGTCACAAAATACATAACGTCACAAAAATAAATGACGTTACAAAATAAATGACGTTACAAAATACATAACGTTACCAAAATAAATGACGTCACAAAATACATAACGTCACAAAAATAAATGACGTCACAAAATACATAACGTCACAAAAAATAAATGACGTCACAAAAATTAATTACGTCACAAAATACATAACGTCAAAAAAATAAATGACGTCACAAAATACATAACGTCATAAAATACATAACGTCACAAAAAAAATGACGTCACAAAATAAATAACGTCAAAAAAATAAATGACGTCACAAAATACATAACGTCACAAAAATAAATGACGTCACAAACATAATGACGTCACAAAATACATATTGTCACAAAAATAAATGACGTCACAAAATACATAACGTCACAAAAATAAATGACGTCGCAAAATACATAACGTAAAAAAAATGACGTCACAAAATACATTACGTCATAAAAATAAATGACGTCACAAAATACATAATGTCACAAAATTAAATGACGTCCCAAAATACATAACGTCACAAATAAATGACGTCACAAAATACATAACGTTACCAAAATAAATGACGTCACAAAATACATAACGTCACAAAATTAATGACGTCACAAAAATTAATTACGTCACAAAATACATAACGTCACAAAAATTATTACGTCAAAAAATACATAACCTCACAAAAATAAATGACGTCACAAAATACATAACGTCACAAAAATAAATGACGTCACAAAATACATAACGTCACAAAAATAAATGACGTCACAAAATACATAACGTCACGAAAATAAATGACTCACAAAATACATAACGTCACAAAAACAAATGACGTCACAAAATACATAACGTCACAAAAATAAATGACGTCACAAAATACATAACGTCACAAAATACATAACGTCACAAAAATAAATGACGTTACAAAATAAATGACGTTACAAAATACATAACGTTACCAAAATAAATGACGTCACAAAATACATAACGTCACAAAAATAAATGACGTCACAAAATACATAACGTCACAAAAAATGACGTCACAAAATACATAACGTCACAAAAATAAATGACGTCACAAAATACATAACGTCACGAAAATAAATGACTCACAAAATACATAACGTCACAAAAACAAATGACGTCACAAAATACATAACGTCACAAAAATAAATGACGTCACAAAATACATAACGTCAGAAAAATAAATGACGTCACAAAATACATAACGTCACAAAATACATAACGTCACAAAAATAAATGACGTTACAAAATAAATGACGTTACAAAATACATAACGTTACCAAAATAAATGACGTCACAAAATACATAACGTCACAAAAATAAATGACGTCACAAAATACATAACGTCACAAAAAAAAGACGTCACAAAATACATAACGTCACAAAAATAAATGACGTCACAAAATACATAACGTCACGAAAATAAATGACTCACAAAATACATAACGTCACAAAAACAAATGACGTCACAAAATACATAACGTCAAAAAAATAAATGACGTCACAAAATACATAACGTCACAAAAATAAATGACGTCACAAAAATTAATTACGTCACAAAATACATAACCTCACAAAATATATAACGTCACAAAAATATATGACGTCACAAAAATTAATTACGTCACAAAATACATAACGTCACAAAATACATAACGTCACAAAAATAAATGACGTTACAATATAAATGACGTTACAAAATACATAACGTTACCAAAATAAATGACGTCACAAAATACATAACGTCACAAAAATAAATGACGTCACAAAATACATAACGTCACAAAAAAATGACGTCACAAAATACATAACGTCACAAAAATAATTGACGTCACAAAATACATAACGTCACAAAAACAAATGACGTCAAAAAATACATAACGTCACAAAAATAAATGACGTCACAAAATAAATAAAGTCACAAAAATAAATGACGTCACAAAATACATAACGTCACAAAAATAAATGACGTCACAAAATACATAACGTCACAAAATTAATGACGTCACAAAAATTAATTACGTTACAAAATACATAACGTCACAAAAATTAATTACGTCAAAAAATACATAACCTCACAAAAATAAATGACGTCACAAAATACATAACGTCACAAAAATAAATGACGTCACAAAATACATAACGTCACAAAAATAAATGACGTCACAAAATACATAACGTCACAAAATTAATGACGTCACAAAAATTAATTACGTCACAAAATACATAACGTCACAAAAATTAATTACGTCAAAAAATACATAACGTCACAAAAATTAATTACGTCACAAAATACATAACGTCACAAAAATAAATGACGTCACAAAATACATAACGTCACAAAATACATAACGTCACAAAAATAAATGACGTCACAAAATAAATAAAGTCACAAAAATAAATGACGTCACAAAATACATAACGTCACAAAAATAAATGACGTCACAAAATACATAACGTCACAAAAATAAATGACGTCACAAAATACATAACGTCACAAAATACATAACGTCACAAAAATAAATGACGTTACAAAATAAATGACGTTACAAAATACATAACGTTACCAAAATAAATGACGTCACAAAATACATAACGTCACAAAAACAAATGACGTCACAAAATACATAACGTCACAAAAATAAATGACGTCACAAAATACATAACGTCACGAAAATAAATGACTCACAAAATACATAACGTCACAAAAAAAAATGACGTCACAAAATACATAACGTCGAAAAAATAAATGACGTCACAAAATACATAACGTCACAAAAATAAATGACGTCACAAAATACATAACGTCACAAAAATAAATGACGTCACAAAATACATAACGTCACAAAATACATAACGTCATAAAAATAAATGACGTTACAAAATAAATGACGTTACAAAATACATAACGTTACCAAAATAAATGACGTCACAAAATACATAACGTCACAAAAAAATGACGTCACAAAATACATAACGTCACAAAAATAAATGGCGTCACAAAATACATAACGTCACGAAAATAAATGACTCACAAAATACATAACGTCACAAAAACAAATGACGTCACAAAATACATAACGTCACAAAAATAAATGACGTCACAAAAATTAATTACGTCACAAAATACATAACCTCACAAAATATATAACGTCACAAAAATAAATGACGTCACAAAAATTAATTACGTCACAAAATACATAACGTCACAAAAATAAATAACGTCACAAAATACATAACGTCACAAAATACATAACGTCACAAAAATAAATGACGTCACAAAATAAATAAAGTCACAAAAATAAATGACGTCACAAAATACATAACGTCACAAAAATAAATGACGTCACAAAATACATAACGTCACAAAAATAAATGACGTCACAAAATACATAACGTCACAAAATACATAACGTCACAAAAATAAATGACGTCACAAAAATTAATTACGTCACAAAATACATAACGTCACAAAAATAAATGACGTCACAAAATACATAACGTCACAAAAAAATGACGTTACAAAATACATAACGTTACCAAAATAAATGACGTCACAAAATACATAACGTCACAAAAATAAATGACGTCACAAAATACATAACGTCACAAAAAAATGACGTCACAAAATACATAACGTCACAAAAATAAATGACGTCACAAAATACATAACGTCACGAAAATAAATGGCTCACAAAAACATAACGTCACAAAAACAAATGACGTCACAAAATACATAACGTCACAAAAATAAATGACGTCACAAAAATTAATTACGTCACAAAAGACATAACCTCACAAAATATATAACGTCACAAAAATAAATGACGTCACAAAAATTAATTACGTCACAAAATACATAACGTCACAAAAATAAATAACGTCACAAAATACATAACGTCACAAAATACATAACGTCACAAAAATAAATGACGTCACAAAATAAATAAAGTCACAAAAATAAATGACGTCACAAAATACATAACGTCACGAAAATAAATGACTCACAAAATACATAACGTCACAAAACCAAATGACGTCACAAAATACATAACGTCACAAAATACATAACGTCACAAAAATAAATGACGTTACAAAATAAATGACGTTACAAAATACATAACGTTACCAAAATAAATGACGTCACAAAATACATAACGTCACAAAAATAAATGACGTCACAAAATACATAACGTCACAAAAATAAATGACGTCACAAAATACATAACGTCGCAAAAATAAATGACGTTACAAAATACATAACGTTACAAAATAAATGACGTTACAAAATACATAACGTTACCAAAATAAATGACGTCACAAAATACATAACGTCACAAAAATAAATAACGTCACAAAATACATAACGTCACAAAAATAAATGACGTCACAAAATACATAACGTCACGAAAATAAATGACTCACAAAATACATAACGTCACAAAAACAAATGACGTCACAAAATACATAACGTCACAAAAATAAATGACGTCACAAAAATTAATTACGTCACAAAATACATAACCTTACAAAATATATAACGTCACAAAAATAAATGACCTCACAAAGATTAATTAAGTCACAAAATACATAACGTCACAAAAATAAATAACGTCACAAAATACATAACGTCACAAAATACATAAGGTCACAAAAATAAATGACGTTACAAAATAAATGACGTTACAAAATACATAACGTTACCAAAATAAATGACGTCACAAAATACATAACGTCACAAAAATAAATGACGTCACAAAATACATAACGTCACAAAATACATAACGTCACAAAAATAAATGACGTCACAAAATACATAACGTCACAAAAAATAAATGACGTCACAAAAATTAATTACGTCACAAAATACATAACGTCAAAAAAATAAATGACGTCACAAAATACATAACGTCACAAAAATAAATGACGTCACAAAATACATAACGTCACAAAAAAATGACGTCACAAAATACACAACGTCACAAAAATAAATGGCGTCACAAAATACATAACGTCACGAAAATAAATGACTCACAAAATACATAACGTCACAAAAACAAATGACGTCACAAAATACATAACGTCACAAAAATAAATGACGTCACAAAAATTAATTACGTCACAAAATACATAACCTCACAAAATATATAACGTCACAAAAATAAATGACGTCACAAAAATTAATTACGTCACAAAATACATAACGTCACAAAAATAAATAACGTCACAAAATACATAACGTCACAAAATACATAACGTCACAAAAATAAATGACGTCACAAAATAAATAAAGTCACAAAAATAAATGACGTCACAAAATACATAACGTCACAAAAATAAATGACGTCACAAAATACATAACGTCACAAAAATAAATGACGTCACAAAATACATAACGTCACAAAATACATAACGTCACAAAAATAAATGACGTCACAAAAATTAATTACGTCACAAAATACATAACGTCACAAAAATAAATGACGTCACAAAATACATAACGTCACAAAAAAATGACGTTACAAAATACATAACGTTACCAAAATAAATGACGTCACAAAATACATAACGTCACAAAAATAAATGACGTCACAAAATACATAACGTCACAAAAAAATGACGTCACAAAATACATAACGTCACAAAAATAAATGACGTCACAAAATACATAACGTCACGAAAATAAATGACTCACAAAAACATAACGTCACAAAAACAAATGACGTCACAAAATACATAACGTCACAAAAATAAATGACGTCACAAAAATTAATTACGTCACAAAAGACATAACCTCACAAAATATATAACGTCACAAAAATAAATGACGTCACAAAAATTAATTACGTCACAAAATACATAACGTCACAAAAATAAATAACGTCACAAAATACATAACGTCACAAAATACATAACGTCACAAAAATAAATGACGTCACAAAATAAATAAAGTCACAAAAATAAATGACGTCACAAAATACATAACGTCACGAAAATAAATGACTCACAAAATACATAACGTCACAAAAACAAATGACGTCACAAAATACATAACGTCACAAAATACATAACGTCACAAAAATAAATGACGTTACAAAATAAATGACGTTACAAAATACATAACGTCACAAAAATTAATTACGTCAAAAAATACATAACCTCACAAAAATAAATGACGTCACAAAATACATAACGTCACAAAAATTAATTACGTCACAAAATACATAACGTCACAAAAATAAATGACGTCACAAATTACATAACGTCACAAAAAAATGACGTTACAAAATACATAACGTTACCAAAATAAATGACGTCACAAAATACATAACGTCACAAAAATAAATGACGTCACAAAATACATAACGTCACAAAAAAATGACGTCACAAAATACATAACGTCACAAAAATAAATGACGTCACAAAATACATAACGTCACGAAAATAAATGACTCACAAAATACATAACGTCACAAAAACAAATGACGTCACAAAATACATAACATCACAAAAATAAATGACGTCACAAAATACATAACGTCACAAAATACATAACGTCACAAAAATAAATGACGTTACAAAATAAATGACGTCACAAAATACATAACGTCACCAAAATAAATGACGTCACAAACATAATGACGTGACAAAATACATATTGTCACAAAAATAAATGACGTCACAAAATACATAACGTCACAAAAATAAATGACGTCACAAAATACATAACGTCAAAAAAATGACGTCACAAAATACATAACGTCACAAAAATAAATGACGTCACAAAATACATAACGTCACGAAAATAAATGACTCACAAAATACATAACGTCACAAAAACAAATGACGTCACAAAATACATAACATCACAAAAATAAATGACGTCACAAAATACATAACGTCACAAAATACATAACGTCACAAAAATAAATGACGTTAGAAAATAAATGACGTTACAAAATACATAACGTTACCAAAATAAATGACGTCACAAAATACATAACGTCACAAAAATAAATGACGTCACAAAATACATAACGTCACAAAAAAATGACGTCACAAAATACATAACGTCACAAAAATAAATGACGTCACAAAATACATAACGTCACGAAAATAAATGACTCACAAAAACATAACGTCACAAAAACAAATGACGTCACAAAATACATAACGTCACAAAAATAAATGACGTCACAAAAATTAATTACGTCACAAAAGACATAACCTCACAAAATATATAACGTCACAAAAATAAATGACGTCACAAAAATTAATTACGTCACAAAATACATAACGTCACAAAAATAAATAACGTCACAAAATACATAACGTCACAAAATACATAACGTCACAAAAATAAATGACGTCACAAAATAAATAAAGTCACAAAAATAAATGACGTCACAAAATACATAACGTCACGAAAATAAATGACTCACAAAATACATAACGTCACAAAAACAAATGACGTCACAAAATACATAACGTCACAAAATACATAACGTCACAAAAATAAATGACGTTACAAAATAAATGACGTTACAAAATACATAACGTTACCAAAATAAATGACGTCACAAAATACATAACGTCACAAAAATAAATGACGTCACAAAATACATAACGTCACAAAAATAAATGACGTCACAAAATACATAACGTCGCAAAAATAAATGACGTTACAAAATACATAACGTTACAAAATAAATGACGTTACAAAATACATAACGTTACCAAAATAAATGACGTCACAAAATACATAACGTCACAAAAATAAATAACGTCACAAAATACATAACGTCACAAAAATAAATGACGTCACAAAATACATAACGTCACGAAAATAAATGACTCACAAAATACATAACGTCACAAAAACAAATGACGTCACAAAATACATAACGTCACAAAAATAAATGACGTCACAAAAATTAATTACGTCACAAAATACATAACCTCACAAAATATATAACGTCACAAAAATAAATGACCTCACAAAGATTAATTAAGTCACAAAATACATAACGTCACAAAAATAAATAACGTCACAAAATACATAACGTCACAAAATACATAAGGTCACAAAAATAAATGACGTTACAAAATAAATGACGTTACAAAATACATAACGTTACCAAAATAAATGACGTCACAAAATACATAACGTCACAAAAATAAATGACGTCACAAAATACATAACGTCACAAAATACATAACGTCACAAAAATAAATGACGTCACAAAATACATAACGTCACAAAAAATAAATGACGTCACAAAAATTAATTACGTCACAAAATACATAACGTCAAAAAAATAAATGACGTCACAAAATACATAACGTCACAAAAATAAATGACGTCACAAAATACATAACGTCACAAAAAAATGACGTCACAAAATACACAACGTCACAAAAATAAATGGCGTCACAAAATACATAACGTCACCAAAATAAATGACTCACAAAATACATAACGTCACAAAAACAAATGACGTCACAAAATACATAACGTCACAAAAATAAATGACGTCACAAAAATTAATTACGTCACAAAATACATAACCTCACAAAATATATAACGTCACAAAAATAAATGACGTCACAAAAATTAATTACGTCACAAAATACATAACGTCACAAAAATAAATAACGTCACAACATACATAACGTCACAAAATACATAACGTCACAAAAATAAATGACGTCACAAAATAAATAAAGTCACAAAAATAAATGACGTCACAAAATACATAACGTCACAAAAATAAATGACGTCACAAAATACATAACGTCACAAAAATAAATGACGTCACAAAATACATAACGTCACAAAATACATAACGTCACAAAAATAAATGACGTCACAAAAATTAATTACGTCACAAAATACATAACGTCACAAAAATAAATGACGTCACAAAATACATAACGTCACAAAAAAATGACGTTACAAAATACATAACGTTATCAAAATAAATGACGTCACAAAATACATAACGTCACAAAAATAAATGACGTCACAAAATACATAACGTCACAAAAAAATGACGTCACAAAATACATAACGTCACAAAAATAAATGACGTCACAAAATACATAACGTCACGAAAATAAATGACTCACAAAAACATAACGTCACAAAAACAAATGACGTCACAAAATACATAACGTCACAAAAATAAATGACGTCACAAAAATTAATTACGTCACAAAAGACATAACCTCACAAAATATATAACGTCACAAAAATAAATGACGTCACAAAAATTAATTACGTCACAAAATACATAACGTCACAAAAATAAATAACGTCACAAAATACATAACGTCACAAAATACATAACGTCACAAAAATAAATGACGTCACAAAATAAATAAAGTCACAAAAATAAATGACGTCACAAAATACATAACGTCACGAAAATAAATGACTCACAAAATACATAACGTCACAAAAACAAATGACGTCACAAAATACATAACGTCACAAAATACATAACGTCACAAAAATAAATGACGTTACAAAATAAATGACGTTACAAAATACATAACGTCACAAAAATTAATTACGTCAAAAAATACATAACCTCACAAAAATAAATGACGTCACAAAATACATAACGTCACAAAAATTAATTACGTCACAAAATACATAACGTCACAAAAATAAATGACGTCACAAAATACATAACGTCACAAAAAAATGACGTTACAAAATACATAACGTTACCAAAATAAATGACGTCACAAAATACATAACGTCACAAAAATAAATGACGTCACAAAATACATAACGTCACAAAAAAATGACGTCACAAAATACATAACGTCACAAAAATAAATGACGTCACAAAATACATAACGTCACGAAAATAAATGACTCACAAAATACATAACGTCACAAAAACAAATGACGTCACAAAATACATAACATCACAAAAATAAATGACGTCACAAAATACATAACGTCACAAAATACATAACGTCACAAAAATAAATGACGTTAGAAAATAAATGACGTTACAAAATACATAACGTCACCAAAATAAATGACGTCACAAAATACATAACGTCACAAAATTAATGACGTCACAAAAATTAATTACGTCACAAAATACATAACGTCACAAAAATTATTACGTCAAAAAATACATAACCTCACAAAAATAAATGACGTCACAAAATACATAACGTCACAAAAATAAATGACGTCACAAAATACATAACGTCACAAAAATAAATGACGTCACAAAATACATAACGTCACGAAAATAAATGACTCACAAAATACATAACGTCACAAAAACAAATGACGTCACAAAATACATAACGTCACAAAAATAAATGACGTCACAAAATACATAACGTCACAAAATACATAACGTCACAAAAATAAATGACGTTACAAAATAAATGACGTTACAAAATACATAACGTTACCAAAATAAATGACGTCACAAAATACATAACGTCACAAAAATAAATGACGTCACAAAATACATAACGTCACAAAATTAATGACGTCACAAAAATTAATTACGTTACAAAATACATAACGTCACAAAAATTAATTACGTCAAAAAATACATAACCTCACAAAAATAAATGACGTCACAAAATACATAACGTCACAAAAATAAATGACGTCACAAAATACATAACGTCACAAAAATAAATGACGTCACAAAATACATAACGTCACAAAATTAATGACGTCACAAAAATTAATTACGTCACAAAATACATAACGTCACAAAAATTAATTACGTCAAAAAATACATAACGTCACAAAAATTAATTACGTCACAAAATACATAACGTCACAAAAATAAATGACGTCACAAAATACATAACGTCACAAAATACATAACGTCACAAAAATAAATGACGTCACAAAATAAATAAAGTCACAAAAATAAATGACGTCACAAAATACATAACGTCACAAAAATAAATGACGTCACAAAATACATAACGTCACAAAAATAAATGACGTCACAAAATACATAACGTCACAAAATACATAACGTCACAAAAATAAATGACGTTACAAAATAAATGACGTTACAAAATACATAACGTTACCAAAATAAATGACGTCACAAAATACATAACGTCACAAAAACAAATGACGTCACAAAATACATAACGTCACAAAAATAAATGACGTCACAAAATACATAACGTCACGAAAATAAATGACTCACAAAATACATAACGTCACAAAAAAAAATGACGTCACAAAATACATAACGTCGAAAAAATAAATGACGTCACAAAATACATAACGTCACAAAAATAAATGACGTCACAAAATACATAACGTCACAAAAATAAATGACGTCACAAAATACATAACGTCACAAAATACATAACGTCATAAAAATAAATGACGTTACAAAATAAATGACGTTACAAAATACATAACGTTACCAAAATAAATGACGTCACAAAATACATAACGTCACAAAAAAATGACGTCACAAAATACATAACGTCACAAAAATAAATGGCGTCACAAAATACATAACGTCACGAAAATAAATGACTCACAAAATACATAACGTCACAAAAACAAATGACGTCACAAAATACATAACGTCACAAAAATAAATGACGTCACAAAAATTAATTACGTCACAAAATACATAACCTCACAAAATATATAACGTCACAAAAATAAATGACGTCACAAAAATTAATTACGTCACAAAATACATAACGTCACAAAAATAAATAACGTCACAAAATACATAACGTCACAAAATACATAACGTCACAAAAATAAATGACGTCACAAAATAAATAAAGTCACAAAAATAAATGACGTCACAAAATACATAACGTCACAAAAATAAATGACGTCACAAAATACATAACGTCACAAAAATAAATGACGTCACAAAATACATAACGTCACAAAATACATAACGTCACAAAAATAAATGACGTCACAAAAATTAATTACGTCACAAAATACATAACGTCACAAAAATAAATGACGTCACAAAATACATAACGTCACAAAAAAATGACGTTACAAAATACATAACGTTACCAAAATAAATGACGTCACAAAATACATAACGTCACAAAAATAAATGACGTCACAAAATACATAACGTCACAAAAAAATGACGTCACAAAATACATAACGTCACAAAAATAAATGACGTCACAAAATACATAACGTCACGAAAATAAATGGCTCACAAAAACATAACGTCACAAAAACAAATGACGTCACAAAATACATAACGTCACAAAAATAAATGACGTCACAAAAATTAATTACGTCACAAAAGACATAACCTCACAAAATATATAACGTCACAAAAATAAATGACGTCACAAAAATTAATTACGTCACAAAATACATAACGTCACAAAAATAAATAACGTCACAAAATACATAACGTCACAAAATACATAACGTCACAAAAATAAATGACGTCACAAAATAAATAAAGTCACAAAAATAAATGACGTCACAAAATACATAACGTCACGAAAATAAATGACTCACAAAATACATAACGTCACAAAACCAAATGACGTCACAAAATACATAACGTCACAAAATACATAACGTCACAAAAATAAATGACGTTACAAAATAAATGACGTTACAAAATACATAACGTTACCAAAATAAATGACGTCACAAAATACATAACGTCACAAAAATAAATGACGTCACAAAATACATAACGTCACAAAAATAAATGACGTCACAAAATACATAACGTCGCAAAAATAAATGACGTTACAAAATACATAACGTTACAAAATAAATGACGTTACAAAATACATAACGTTACCAAAATAAATGACGTCACAAAATACATAACGTCACAAAAATAAATAACGTCACAAAATACATAACGTCACAAAAATAAATGACGTCACAAAATACATAACGTCACGAAAATAAATGACTCACAAAATACATAACGTCACAAAAACAAATGACGTCACAAAATACATAACGTCACAAAAATAAATGACGTCACAAAAATTAATTACGTCACAAAATACATAACCTCACAAAATATATAACGTCACAAAAATAAATGACCTCACAAAGATTAATTAAGTCACAAAATACATAACGTCACAAAAATAAATAACGTCACAAAATACATAACGTCACAAAATACATAAGGTCACAAAAATAAATGACGTTACAAAATAAATGACGTTACAAAATACATAACGTTACCAAAATAAATGACGTCACAAAATACATAACGTCACAAAAATAAATGACGTCACAAAATACATAACGTCACAAAATACATAACGTCACAAAAATAAATGACGTCACAAAATACATAACGTCACAAAAAATAAATGACGTCACAAAAATTAATTACGTCACAAAATACATAACGTCAAAAAAATAAATGACGTCACAAAATACATAACGTCACAAAAATAAATGACGTCACAAAATACATAACGTCACAAAAAAATGACGTCACAAAATACACAACGTCACAAAAATAAATGGCGTCACAAAATACATAACGTCACGAAAATAAATGACTCACAAAATACATAACGTCACAAAAACAAATGACGTCACAAAATACATAACGTCACAAAAATAAATGACGTCACAAAAATTAATTACGTCACAAAATACATAACCTCACAAAATATATAACGTCACAAAAATAAATGACGTCACAAAAATTAATTACGTCACAAAATACATAACGTCACAAAAATAAATAACGTCACAAAATACATAACGTCACAAAATACATAACGTCACAAAAATAAATGACGTCACAAAATAAATAAAGTCACAAAAATAAATGACGTCACAAAATACATAACGTCACAAAAATAAATGACGTCACAAAATACATAACGTCACAAAAATAAATGACGTCACAAAATACATAACGTCACAAAATACATAACGTCACAAAAATAAATGACGTCACAAAAATTAATTACGTCACAAAATACATAACGTCACAAAAATAAATGACGTCACAAAATACATAACGTCACAAAAAAATGACGTTACAAAATACATAACGTTACCAAAATAAATGACGTCACAAAATACATAACGTCACAAAAATAAATGACGTCACAAAATACATAACGTCACAAAAAAATGACGTCACAAAATACATAACGTCACAAAAATAAATGACGTCACAAAATACATAACGTCACGAAAATAAATGACTCACAAAAACATAACGTCACAAAAACAAATGACGTCACAAAATACATAACGTCACAAAAATAAATGACGTCACAAAAATTAATTACGTCACAAAAGACATAACCTCACAAAATATATAACGTCACAAAAATAAATGACGTCACAAAAATTAATTACGTCACAAAATACATAACGTCACAAAAATAAATAACGTCACAAAATACATAACGTCACAAAATACATAACGTCACAAAAATAAATGACGTCACAAAATAAATAAAGTCACAAAAATAAATGACGTCACAAAATACATAACGTCACGAAAATAAATGACTCACAAAATACATAACGTCACAAAAACAAATGACGTCACAAAATACATAACGTCACAAAATACATAACGTCACAAAAATAAATGACGTTACAAAATAAATGACGTTACAAAATACATAACGTCACAAAAATTAATTACGTCAAAAAATACATAACCTCACAAAAATAAATGACGTCACAAAATACATAACGTCACAAAAATTAATTACGTCACAAAATACATAACGTCACAAAAATAAATGACGTCACAAATTACATAACGTCACAAAAAAATGACGTTACAAAATACATAACGTTACCAAAATAAATGACGTCACAAAATACATAACGTCACAAAAATAAATGACGTCACAAAATACATAACGTCACAAAAAAATGACGTCACAAAATACATAACGTCACAAAAATAAATGACGTCACAAAATACATAACGTCACGAAAATAAATGACTCACAAAATACATAACGTCACAAAAACAAATGACGTCACAAAATACATAACATCACAAAAATAAATGACGTCACAAAATACATAACGTCACAAAATACATAACGTCACAAAAATAAATGACGTTACAAAATAAATGACGTCACAAAATACATAACGTCACCAAAATAAATGACGTCACAAACATAATGACGTGACAAAATACATATTGTCACAAAAATAAATGACGTCACAAAATACATAACGTCACAAAAATAAATGACGTCACAAAATACATAACGTCAAAAAAATGACGTCACAAAATACATAACGTCACAAAAATAAATGACGTCACAAAATACATAACGTCACGAAAATAAATGACTCACAAAATACATAACGTCACAAAAACAAATGACGTCACAAAATACATAACATCACAAAAATAAATGACGTCACAAAATACATAACGTCACAAAATACATAACGTCACAAAAATAAATGACGTTAGAAAATAAATGACGTTACAAAATACATAACGTTACCAAAATAAATGACGTCACAAAATACATAACGTCACAAAAATAAATGACGTCACAAAATACATAACGTCACAAAAAAATGACGTCACAAAATACATAACGTCACAAAAATAAATGACGTCACAAAATACATAACGTCACGAAAATAAATGACTCACAAAAACATAACGTCACAAAAACAAATGACGTCACAAAATACATAACGTCACAAAAATAAATGACGTCACAAAAATTAATTACGTCACAAAAGACATAACCTCACAAAATATATAACGTCACAAAAATAAATGACGTCACAAAAATTAATTACGTCACAAAATACATAACGTCACAAAAATAAATAACGTCACAAAATACATAACGTCACAAAATACATAACGTCACAAAAATAAATGACGTCACAAAATAAATAAAGTCACAAAAATAAATGACGTCACAAAATACATAACGTCACGAAAATAAATGACTCACAAAATACATAACGTCACAAAAACAAATGACGTCACAAAATACATAACGTCACAAAATACATAACGTCACAAAAATAAATGACGTTACAAAATAAATGACGTTACAAAATACATAACGTTACCAAAATAAATGACGTCACAAAATACATAACGTCACAAAAATAAATGACGTCACAAAATACATAACGTCACAAAAATAAATGACGTCACAAAATACATAACGTCGCAAAAATAAATGACGTTACAAAATACATAACGTTACAAAATAAATGACGTTACAAAATACATAACGTTACCAAAATAAATGACGTCACAAAATACATAACGTCACAAAAATAAATAACGTCACAAAATACATAACGTCACAAAAATAAATGACGTCACAAAATATATAACGTCACGAAAATAAATGACTCACAAAATACATAACGTCACAAAAACAAATGACGTCACAAAATACATAACGTCACAAAAATAAATGACGTCACAAAAATTAATTACGTCACAAAATACATAACCTCACAAAATATATAACGTCACAAAAATAAATGACCTCACAAAGATTAATTAAGTCACAAAATACATAACGTCACAAAAATAAATAACGTCACAAAATACATAACGTCACAAAATACATAAGGTCACAAAAATAAATGACGTTACAAAATAAATGACGTTACAAAATACATAACGTTACCAAAATAAATGACGTCACAAAATACATAACGTCACAAAAATAAATGACGTCACAAAATACATAACGTCACAAAATACATAACGTCACAAAAATAAATGACGTCACAAAATACATAACGTCACAAAAAATAAATGACGTCACAAAAATTAATTACGTCACAAAATACATAACGTCAAAAAAATAAATGACGTCACAAAATACATAACGTCACAAAAATAAATGACGTCACAAAATACATAACGTCACAAAAAAATGACGTCACAAAATACACAACGTCACAAAAATAAATGGCGTCACAAAATACATAACGTCACCAAAATAAATGACTCACAAAATACATAACGTCACAAAAACAAATGACGTCACAAAATACATAACGTCACAAAAATAAATGACGTCACAAAAATTAATTACGTCACAAAATACATAACCTCACAAAATATATAACGTCACAAAAATAAATGACGTCACAAAAATTAATTACGTCACAAAATACATAACGTCACAAAAATAAATAACGTCACAAAATACATAACGTCACAAAATACATAACGTCACAAAAATAAATGACGTCACAAAATAAATAAAGTCACAAAAATAAATGACGTCACAAAATACATAACGTCACAAAAATAAATGACGTCACAAAATACATAACGTCACAAAAATAAATGACGTCACAAAATACATAACGTCACAAAATACATAACGTCACAAAAATAAATGACGTCACAAAAATTAATTACGTCACAAAATACATAACGTCACAAAAATAAATGACGTCACAAAATACATAACGTCACAAAAAAATGACGTTACAAAATACATAACGTTATCAAAATAAATGACGTCACAAAATACATAACGTCACAAAAATAAATGACGTCACAAAATACATAACGTCACAAAAAAATGACGTCACAAAATACATAACGTCACAAAAATAAATGACGTCACAAAATACATAACGTCACGAAAATAAATGACTCACAAAAACATAACGTCACAAAAACAAATGACGTCACAAAATACATAACGTCACAAAAATAAATGACGTCACAAAAATTAATTACGTCACAAAAGACATAACCTCACAAAATATATAACGTCACAAAAATAAATGACGTCACAAAAATTAATTACGTCACAAAATACATAACGTCACAAAAATAAATAACGTCACAAAATACATAACGTCACAAAATACATAACGTCACAAAAATAAATGACGTCACAAAATAAATAAAGTCACAAAAATAAATGACGTCACAAAATACATAACGTCACGAAAATAAATGACTCACAAAATACATAACGTCACAAAAACAAATGACGTCACAAAATACATAACGTCACAAAATACATAACGTCACAAAAATAAATGACGTTACAAAATAAATGACGTTACAAAATACATAACGTCACAAAAATTAATTACGTCAAAAAATACATAACCTCACAAAAATAAATGACGTCACAAAATACATAACGTCACAAAAATTAATTACGTCACAAAATACATAACGTCACAAAAATAAATGACGTCACAAAATACATAACGTCACAAAAAAATGACGTTACAAAATACATAACGTTACCAAAATAAATGACGTCACAAAATACATAACGTCACAAAAATAAATGACGTCACAAAATACATAACGTCACAAAAAAATGACGTCACAAAATACATAACGTCACAAAAATAAATGACGTCACAAAATACATAACGTCACGAAAATAAATGACTCACAAAATACATAACGTCACAAAAACAAATGACGTCACAAAATACATAACATCACAAAAATAAATGACGTCACAAAATACATAACGTCACAAAATACATAACGTCACAAAAATAAATGACGTTAGAAAATAAATGACGTTACAAAATACATAACGTCACCAAAATAAATGACGTCACAAAATACATAACGTCACAAAATTAATGACGTCACAAAAATTAATTACGTCACAAAATACATAACGTCACAAAAATTATTACGTCAAAAAATACATAACCTCACAAAAATAAATGACGTCACAAAATACATAACGTCACAAAAATAAATGACGTCACAAAATACATAACGTCACAAAAATAAATGACGTCACAAAATACATAACGTCACGAAAATAAATGACTCACAAAATACATAACGTCACAAAAACAAATGACGTCACAAAATACATAACGTCACAAAAATAAATGACGTCACAAAATACATAACGTCACAAAATACATAACGTCACAAAAATAAATGACGTTACAAAATAAATGACGTTACAAAATACATAACGTTACCAAAATAAATGACGTCACAAAATACATAACGTCACAAAAATAAATGACGTCACAAAATACATAACGTCACAAAAAATGACGTCACAAAATACATAACGTCACAAAAATAAATGACGTCACAAAATACATAACGTCACGAAAATAAATGACTCACAAAATACATAACGTCACAAAAACAAATGACGTCACAAAATACATAACGTCAAAAAAATAAATGACGTCACAAAATACATAACGTCACAAAAATAAATTACGTCACAAAAATTAATTACGTCACAAAATACATAACCTCACAAAATATATAACGTCACAAAAATATATGACGTCACAAAAATTAATTACGTCACAAAATACATAACGTCACAAAAATAAATAACGTCACAAAATACATAACGTCACAAAATACATAACGTCACAAAAATAAATGACGTCACAAAATAAATAAAGTCACAAAAATAAATGACGTCACAAAATACATAACGTCACAAAAATAAATTACGTCACAAAATACATAACGTCACAAAAATAAATGACGTCACAAAATACATAACGTCACAAAATACATAACGTCACAAAAATAAATGACGTTACAATATAAATGACGTTACAAAATACATAACGTTACCAAAATAAATGACGTCACAAAATACATAACGTCACAAAAATAAATGACGTCACAAAATACATAACGTCACAAAAAAATGACGTCACAAAATACATAACGTCACAAAAATAATTGACGTCACAAAATACATAACGTCACAAAAACAAATGACGTCAAAAAATACATAACGTCACAAAAATAAATGACGTCACAAAATAAATAAAGTCACAAAAATAAATGACGTCACAAAATACATAACGTCACAAAAATAAATGACGTCACAAAATACATAACGTCACAAAATTAATGACGTCACAAAAATTAATTACGTTACAAAATACATAACGTCACAAAAATTAATTACGTCAAAAAATACATAACCTCACAAAAATAAATGACGTCACAAAATACATAACGTCACAAAAATAAATGATGTCACAAAATACATAACGTCACAAAAATAAATGACGTCACAAAATACATAACGTCACAAAATTAATGACGTCACAAAAATTAATTACGTCACAAAATACATAACGTCACAAAAATTAATTACGTCAAAAAATACATAACGTCACAAAAATTAATTACGTCACAAAATACATAACGTCACAAAAATAAATGACGTCACAAAATACATAACGTCACAAAATACATAACGTCACAAAAATAAATGACGTCACAAAATAAATAAAGTCACAAAAATAAATGACGTCACAAAATACATAACGTCACAAAAATAAATGACGTCACAAAATACATAACGTCACAAAAATAAATGACGTCACAAAATACATAACGTCACAAAATACATAACGTCACAAAAATAAATGACGTTACAAAATAAATGACGTTACAAAATACATAACGTTACCAAAATAAATGACGTCACAAAATACATAACGTCACAAAAACAAATGACGTCACAAAATACATAACGTCACAAAAATAAATGACGTCACAAAATACATAACGTCACGAAAATAAATGACTCACAAAATACATAACGTCACAAAAAAAAATGACGTCACAAAATACATAACGTCGAAAAAATAAATGACGTCACAAAATACATAACGTCACAAAAATAAATGACGTCACAAAATACATAACGTCACAAAAATAAATGACGTCACAAAATACATAACGTCACAAAATACATAACGTCATAAAAATAAATGACGTTACAAAATAAATGACGTTACAAAATACATAACGTTACCAAAATAAATGACGTCACAAAATACATAACGTCACAAAAAAATGACGTCACAAAATACATAACGTCACAAAAATAAATGGCGTCACAAAATACATAACGTCACGAAAATAAATGACTCACAAAATACATAACGTCACAAAAACAAATGACGTCACAAAATACATAACGTCACAAAAATAAATGACGTCACAAAAATTAATTACGTCACAAAATACATAACCTCACAAAATATATAACGTCACAAAAATAAATGACGTCACAAAAATTAATTACGTCACAAAATACATAACGTCACAAAAATAAATAACGTCACAAAATACATAACGTCACAAAATACATAACGTCACAAAAATAAATGACGTCACAAAATAAATAAAGTCACAAAAATAAATGACGTCACAAAATACATAACGTCACAAAAATAAATGACGTCACAAAATACATAACGTCACAAAAATAAATGACGTCACAAAATACATAACGTCACAAAATACATAACGTCACAAAAATAAATGACGTCACAAAAATTAATTACGTCACAAAATACATAACGTCACAAAAATAAATGACGTCACAAAATACATAACGTCACAAAAAAATGACGTTACAAAATACATAACGTTACCAAAATAAATGACGTCACAAAATACATAACGTCACAAAAATAAATGACGTCACAAAATACATAACGTCACAAAAAAATGACGTCACAAAATACATAACGTCACAAAAATAAATGACGTCACAAAATACATAAAGTCACGAAAATAAATGACTCACAAAAACATAACGTCACAAAAACAAATGACGTCACAAAATACATAACGTCACAAAAATAAATGACGTCACAAAAATTAATTACGTCACAAAAGACATAACCTCACAAAATATATAACGTCACAAAAATAAATGACGTCACAAAAATTAATTACGTCACAAAATACATAACGTCACAAAAATAAATAACGTCACAAAATACATAACGTCACAAAATACATAACGTCACAAAAATAAATGACGTCACAAAATAAATAAAGTCACAAAAATAAATGACGTCACAAAATACATAACGTCACGAAAATAAATGACTCACAAAATACATAACGTCACAAAAACAAATGACGTCACAAAATACATAACGTCACAAAATACATAACGTCACAAAAATAAATGACGTTACAAAATAAATGACGTTACAAAATACATAACGTTACCAAAATAAATGACGTCACAAAATACATAACGTCACAAAAATAAATGACGTCACAAAATACATAACGTCACAAAAATAAATGACGTCACAAAATACATAACGTCGCAAAAATAAATGACGTTACAAAATACATAACGTTACAAAATAAATGACGTTACAAAATACATAACGTTACCAAAATAAATGACGTCACAAAATACATAACGTCACAAAAATAAATAACGTCACAAAATACATAACGTCACAAAAATAAATGACGTCACAAAATACATAACGTCACGAAAATAAATGACTCACAAAATACATAACGTCACAAAAACAAATGACGTCACAAAATACATAACGTCACAAAAATAAATGACGTCACAAAAATTAATTACGTCACAAAATACATAACCTCACAAAATATATAACGTCACAAAAATAAATGACCTCACAAAGATTAATTAAGTCACAAAATACATAACGTCACAAAAATAAATAACGTCACAAAATACATAACGTCACAAAATACATAACGTCACAAAAATAAATGACGTTACAAAATAAATGACGTTACAAAATACATAACGTTACCAAAATAAATGACGTCACAAAATACATAACGTCACAAAAATAAATGACGTCACAAAATACATAACGTCACAAAATACATAACGTCACAAAAATAAATGACGTCACAAAATACATAACGTCACAAAAAATAAATGACGTCACAAAAATTAATTACGTCACAAAATACATAACGTCAAAAAAATAAATGACGTCACAAAATACATAACGTCACAAAAATAAATGACGTCACAAAATACATAACGTCACAAAAAAATGACGTCACAAAATACATAACGTCACAAAAATAAATGGCGTCACAAAATACATAACGTCACGAAAATAAATGACTCACAAAATACATAACGTCACAAAAACAAATGACGTCACAAAATACATAACGTCACAAAAATAAATGACGTCACAAAAATTAATTACGTCACAAAATACATAACCTCACAAAATATATAACGTCACAAAAATAAATGACGTCACAAAAATTAATTACGTCACAAAATACATAACGTCACAAAAATAAATAACGTCACAAAATACATAACGTCACAAAATACATAACGTCACAAAAATAAATGACGTCACAAAATAAATAAAGTCACAAAAATAAATGACGTCACAAAATACATAACGTCACAAAAATAAATGACGTCACAAAATACATAACGTCACAAAAATAAATGACGTCACAAAATACATAACGTCACAAAATACATAACGTCACAAAAATAAATGACGTCACAAAAATTAATTACGTCACAAAATACATAACGTCACAAAAATAAATGACGTCACAAAATACATAACGTCACAAAAAAATGACGTTACAAAATACATAACGTTACCAAAATAAATGACGTCACAAAATACATAACGTCACAAAAATAAATGACGTCACAAAATACATAACGTCACAAAAAAATGACGTCACAAAATACATAACGTCACAAAAATAAATGACGTCACAAAATACATAACGTCACGAAAATAAATGACTCACAAAAACATAACGTCACAAAAACAAATGACGTCACAAAATACATAACGTCACAAAAATAAATGACGTCACAAAAATTAATTACGTCACAAAAGACATAACCTCACAAAATATATAACGTCACAAAAATAAATGACGTCACAAAAATTAATTACGTCACAAAATACATAACGTCACAAAAATAAATAACGTCACAAAATACATAACGTCACAAAATACATAACGTCACAAAAATAAATGACGTCACAAAATAAATAAAGTCACAAAAATAAATGACGTCACAAAATACATAACGTCACGAAAATAAATGACGTCACAAAATACATAACGTCACAAAATTAATGACGTCACAAAAATTAATTACGTCACAAAATACATAACGTCACAAAAATTAATTACGTCAAAAAATACATAACCTCACAAAAATAAATGACGTCACAAAATACATAACGTCACAAAAATTAATTACGTCACAAAATACATAACGTCACAAAAATAAATGACGTCACAAAATACATAACGTCACAAAAAAATGACGTTACAAAATACATAACGTTACCAAAATAAATGACGTCACAAAATACATAACGTCACAAAAATAAATGACGTCACAAAATACATAACGTCACAAAAAAATGACGTCACAAAATACATAACGTCACAAAAATAAATGACGTCACAAAATACATAACGTCACGAAAATAAATGACTCACAAAAACATAACGTCACAAAAACAAATGACGTCACAAAATACATAACGTCACAAAAATAAATGACGTCACAAAAATTAATTACGTCACAAAAGACATAACCTCACAAAATAAATAACGTCACAAAAATAAATGACGTCACAAAAATTAATTACGTCACAAAATACATAACGTCACAAAAATAAATAACGTCACAAAATACATAACGTCACAAAATACATAACGTCACAAAAATAAATGACGTCACAAAATAAATAAAGTCACAAAAATAAATGACGTCACAAAATACATAACGTCACAAAAATAAATGACGTCACAAAATACATAACGTCACAAAAATAAATGACGTCACAAAATACATAACGTCACAAAATACATAACGTCACAAAAATAAATGACGTCACAAAAATTAATTACGTCACAAAATACATAACGTCACAAAAATAAATGACGTCACAAAATACATAACGTCACAAAAAAATGACGTTACAAAATACATAACGTTACCAAAATAAATGACGTCACAAAATACATAACGTCACAAAAATAAATGACGTCACAAAATACATAACGTCACAAAAAAATGACGTCACAAAATACATAACGTCACAAAAATAAATGACGTCACAAAATACATAAAGTCACGAAAATAAATGACTCACAAAAACATAACGTCACAAAAACAAATGACGTCACAAAATACATAACGTCACAAAAATAAATGACGTCACAAAAATTAATTACGTCACAAAAGACATAACCTCACAAAATATATAACGTCACAAAAATAAATGACGTCACAAAAATTAATTACGTCACAAAATACATAACGTCACAAAAATAAATAACGTCACAAAATACATAACGTCACAAAATACATAACGTCACAAAAATAAATGACGTCACAAAATAAATAAAGTCACAAAAATAAATGACGTCACAAAATACATAACGTCACGAAAATAAATGACTCACAAAATACATAACGTCACAAAAACAAATGACGTCACAAAATACATAACGTCACAAAATACATAACGTCACAAAAATAAATGACGTTACAAAATAAATGACGTTACAAAATACATAACGTTACCAAAATAAATGACGTCACAAAATACATAACGTCACAAAAATAAATGACGTCACAAAATACATAACGTCACAAAAATAAATGACGTCACAAAATACATAACGTCGCAAAAATAAATGACGTTACAAAATACATAACGTTACAAAATAAATGACGTTACAAAATACATAACGTTACCAAAATAAATGACGTCACAAAATACATAACGTCACAAAAATAAATAACGTCACAAAATACATAACGTCACAAAAATAAATGACGTCACAAAATACATAACGTCACGAAAATAAATGACTCACAAAATACATAACGTCACAAAAACAAATGACGTCACAAAATACATAACGTCACAAAAATAAATGACGTCACAAAAATTAATTACGTCACAAAATACATAACCTCACAAAATATATAACGTCACAAAAATAAATGACCTCACAAAGATTAATTAAGTCACAAAATACATAACGTCACAAAAATAAATAACGTCACAAAATACATAACGTCACAAAATACATAACGTCACAAAAATAAATGACGTTACAAAATAAATGACGTTACAAAATACATAACGTTACCAAAATAAATGACGTCACAAAATACATAACGTCACAAAAATAAATGACGTCACAAAATACATAACGTCACAAAATACATAACGTCACAAAAATAAATGACGTCACAAAATACATAACGTCACAAAAAATAAATGACGTCACAAAAATTAATTACGTCACAAAATACATAACGTCAAAAAAATAAATGACGTCACAAAATACATAACGTCACAAAAATAAATGACGTCACAAAATACATAACGTCACAAAAAAATGACGTCACAAAATACATAACGTCACAAAAATAAATGGCGTCACAAAATACATAACGTCACGAAAATAAATGACTCACAAAATACATAACGTCACAAAAACAAATGACGTCACAAAATACATAACGTCACAAAAATAAATGACGTCACAAAAATTAATTACGTCACAAAATACATAACCTCACAAAATATATAACGTCACAAAAATAAATGACGTCACAAAAATTAATTACGTCACAAAATACATAACGTCACAAAAATAAATAACGTCACAAAATACATAACGTCACAAAATACATAACGTCACAAAAATAAATGACGTCACAAAATAAATAAAGTCACAAAAATAAATGACGTCACAAAATACATAACGTCACAAAAATAAATGACGTCACAAAATACATAACGTCACAAAAATAAATGACGTCACAAAATACATAACGTCACAAAATACATAACGTCACAAAAATAAATGACGTCACAAAAATTAATTACGTCACAAAATACATAACGTCACAAAAATAAATGACGTCACAAAATACATAAAGTCACAAAAAAATGACGTTACAAAATACATAACGTTACCAAAATAAATGACGTCACAAAATACATAACGTCACAAAAATAAATGACGTCACAAAATACATAACGTCACAAAAAAATGACGTCACAAAATACATAACGTCACAAAAATAAATGACGTCACAAAATACATAACGTCACGAAAATAAATGACTCACAAAAACATAACGTCACAAAAACAAATGACGTCACAAAATACATAACGTCACAAAAATAAATGACGTCACAAAAATTAATTACGTCACAAAAGACATAACCTCACAAAATATATAACGTCACAAAAATAAATGACGTCACAAAAATTAATTACGTCACAAAATACATAACGTCACAAAAATAAATAACGTCACAAAATACATAACGTCACAAAATACATAACGTCACAAAAATAAATGACGTCACAAAATAAATAAAGTCACAAAAATAAATGACGTCACAAAATACATAACGTCACGAAAATAAATGACGTCACAAAATACATAACGTCACAAAATTAATGACGTCACAAAAATTAATTACGTCACAAAATACATAACGTCACAAAAATTAATTACGTCAAAAAATACATAACCTCACAAAAATAAATGACGTCACAAAATACATAACGTCACAAAAATTAATTACGTCACAAAATACATAACGTCACAAAAATAAATGACGTCACAAAATACATAACGTCACAAAAAAATGACGTTACAAAATACATAACGTTACCAAAATAAATGACGTCACAAAATACATAACGTCACAAAAATAAATGACGTCACAAAATACATAACGTCACAAAAAAATGACGTCACAAAATACATAACGTCACAAAAATAAATGACGTCACAAAATACATAACGTCACGAAAATAAATGACTCACAAAAACATAACGTCACAAAAACAAATGACGTCACAAAATACATAACGTCACAAAAATAAATGACGTCACAAAAATTAATTACGTCACAAAAGACATAACCTCACAAAATAAATAACGTCACAAAAATAAATGACGTCACAAAAATTAATTACGTCACAAAATACATAACGTCACAAAAATAAATAACGTCACAAAATACATAACGTCACAAAATACATAACGTCACAAAAATAAATGACGTCACAAAATAAATAAAGTCACAAAAATAAATGACGTCACAAAATACATAACGTCACAAAAATAAATGACGTCACAAAATACATAACGTCACAAAAATAAATGACGTCACAAAATACATAACGTCACAAAATACATAACGTCACAAAAATAAATGACGTCACAAAAATTAATTACGTCACAAAATACATAACGTCACAAAAATAAATGACGTCACAAAATACATAACGTCACAAAAAAATGACGTTACAAAATACATAACGTTACCAAAATAAATGACGTCACAAAATACATAACGTCACAAAAATAAATGACGTCACAAAATACATAACGTCACAAAAAAATGACGTCACAAAATACATAACGTCACAAAAATAAATGACGTCACAAAATACATAACGTCACGAAAATAAATGACTCACAAAAACATAACGTCACAAAAACAAATGACGTCACAAAATACATAACGTCACAAAAATAAATGACGTCACAAAAATTAATTACGTCACAAAAGACATAACCTCACAAAATATATAACGTCACAAAAATAAATGACGTCACAAAAATTAATTACGTCACAAAATACATAACGTCACAAAAATAAATAACGTCACAAAATACATAACGTCACAAAATACATAACGTCACAAAAATAAATGACGTCACAAAATAAATAAAGTCACAAAAATAAATGACGTCACAAAATACATAACGTCACGAAAATAAATGACGTCACAAAATACATAACGTCACAAAATTAATGACGTCACAAAAATTAATTACGTCACAAAATACATAACGTCACAAAAATTAATTACGTCAAAAAATACATAACCTCACAAAAATAAATGACGTCACAAAATACATAACGTCACAAAAATTAATTACGTCACAAAATACATAACGTCACAAAAATAAATGACGTCACAAAATACATAACGTCACAAAAAAATGACGTTACAAAATACATAACGTTACCAAAATAAATGACGTCACAAAATACATAACGTCACAAAAATAAATGACGTCACAAAATACATAACGTCACAAAAAAATGACGTCACAAAATACATAACGTCACAAAAATAAATGACGTCACAAAATACATAACGTCACGAAAATAAATGACTCACAAAAACATAACGTCACAAAAACAAATGACGTCACAAAATACATAACGTCACAAAAATAAATGACGTCACAAAAATTAATTACGTCACAAAAGACATAACCTCACAAAATAAATAACGTCACAAAAATAAATGACGTCACAAAAATTAATTACGTCACAAAATACATAACGTCACAAAAATAAATAACGTCACAAAATACATAACGTCACAAAATACATAACGTCACAAAAATAAATGACGTCACAAAATAAATAAAGTCACAAAAATAAATGACGTCACAAAATACATAACGTCACAAAAATAAATGACGTCACAAAATACATAACGTCACAAAAATAAATGACGTCACAAAATACATAACGTCACAAAATACATAACGTCACAAAAATAAATGACGTCACAAAAATTAATTACGTCACAAAATACATAACGTCACAAAAATAAATGACGTCACAAAATACATAACGTCACAAAAAAATGACGTTACAAAATACATAACGTTACCAAAATAAATGACGTCACAAAATACATAACGTCACAAAAATAAATGACGTCACAAAATACATAACGTCACAAAAAAATGACGTCACAAAATACATAACGTCACAAAAATAAATGACGTCACAAAATACATAAAGTCACGAAAATAAATGACTCACAAAAACATAACGTCACAAAAACAAATGACGTCACAAAATACATAACGTCACAAAAATAAATGACGTCACAAAAATTAATTACGTCACAAAAGACATAACCTCACAAAATATATAACGTCACAAAAATAAATGACGTCACAAAAATTAATTACGTCACAAAATACATAACGTCACAAAAATAAATAACGTCACAAAATACATAACGTCACAAAATACATAACGTCACAAAAATAAATGACGTCACAAAATAAATAAAGTCACAAAAATAAATGACGTCACAAAATACATAACGTCACGAAAATAAATGACTCACAAAATACATAACGTCACAAAAACAAATGACGTCACAAAATACATAACGTCACAAAATACATAACGTCACAAAAATAAATGACGTTACAAAATAAATGACGTTACAAAATACATAACGTTACCAAAATAAATGACGTCACAAAATACATAACGTCACAAAAATAAATGACGTCACAAAATACATAACGTCACAAAAATAAATGACGTCACAAAATACATAACGTCGCAAAAATAAATGACGTTACAAAATACATAACGTTACAAAATAAATGACGTTACAAAATACATAACGTTACCAAAATAAATGACGTCACAAAATACATAACGTCACAAAAATAAATAACGTCACAAAATACATAACGTCACAAAAATAAATGACGTCACAAAATACATAACGTCACGAAAATAAATGACTCACAAAATACATAACGTCACAAAAACAAATGACGTCACAAAATACATAACGTCACAAAAATAAATGACGTCACAAAAATTAATTACGTCACAAAATACATAACCTCACAAAATATATAACGTCACAAAAATAAATGACCTCACAAAGATTAATTAAGTCACAAAATACATAACGTCACAAAAATAAATAACGTCACAAAATACATAACGTCACAAAATACATAACGTCACAAAAATAAATGACGTTACAAAATAAATGACGTTACAAAATACATAACGTTACCAAAATAAATGACGTCACAAAATACATAACGTCACAAAAATAAATGACGTCACAAAATACATAACGTCACAAAATACATAACGTCACAAAAATAAATGACGTCACAAAATACATAACGTCACAAAAAATAAATGACGTCACAAAAATTAATTACGTCACAAAATACATAACGTCAAAAAAATAAATGACGTCACAAAATACATAACGTCACAAAAATAAATGACGTCACAAAATACATAACGTCACAAAAAAATGACGTCACAAAATACATAACGTCACAAAAATAAATGGCGTCACAAAATACATAACGTCACGAAAATAAATGACTCACAAAATACATAACGTCACAAAAACAAATGACGTCACAAAATACATAACGTCACAAAAATAAATGACGTCACAAAAATTAATTACGTCACAAAATACATAACCTCACAAAATATATAACGTCACAAAAATAAATGACGTCACAAAAATTAATTACGTCACAAAATACATAACGTCACAAAAATAAATAACGTCACAAAATACATAACGTCACAAAATACATAACGTCACAAAAATAAATGACGTCACAAAATAAATAAAGTCACAAAAATAAATGACGTCACAAAATACATAACGTCACAAAAATAAATGACGTCACAAAATACATAACGTCACAAAAATAAATGACGTCACAAAATACATAACGTCACAAAATACATAACGTCACAAAAATAAATGACGTCACAAAAATTAATTACGTCACAAAATACATAACGTCACAAAAATAAATGACGTCACAAAATACATAAAGTCACAAAAAAATGACGTTACAAAATACATAACGTTACCAAAATAAATGACGTCACAAAATACATAACGTCACAAAAATAAATGACGTCACAAAATACATAACGTCACAAAAAAATGACGTCACAAAATACATAACGTCACAAAAATAAATGACGTCACAAAATACATAACGTCACGAAAATAAATGACTCACAAAAACATAACGTCACAAAAACAAATGACGTCACAAAATACATAACGTCACAAAAATAAATGACGTCACAAAAATTAATTACGTCACAAAAGACATAACCTCACAAAATATATAACGTCACAAAAATAAATGACGTCACAAAAATTAATTACGTCACAAAATACATAACGTCACAAAAATAAATAACGTCACAAAATACATAACGTCACAAAATACATAACGTCACAAAAATAAATGACGTCACAAAATAAATAAAGTCACAAAAATAAATGACGTCACAAAATACATAACGTCACGAAAATAAATGACGTCACAAAATACATAACGTCACAAAATTAATGACGTCACAAAAATTAATTACGTCACAAAATACATAACGTCACAAAAATTAATTACGTCAAAAAATACATAACCTCACAAAAATAAATGACGTCACAAAATACATAACGTCACAAAAATTAATTACGTCACAAAATACATAACGTCACAAAAATAAATGACGTCACAAAATACATAACGTCACAAAAAAATGACGTTACAAAATACATAACGTTACCAAAATAAATGACGTCACAAAATACATAACGTCACAAAAATAAATGACGTCACAAAATACATAACGTCACAAAAAAATGACGTCACAAAATACATAACGTCACAAAAATAAATGACGTCACAAAATACATAACGTCACGAAAATAAATGACTCACAAAAACATAACGTCACAAAAACAAATGACGTCACAAAATACATAACGTCACAAAAATAAATGACGTCACAAAAATTAATTACGTCACAAAAGACATAACCTCACAAAATAAATAACGTCACAAAAATAAATGACGTCACAAAAATTAATTACGTCACAAAATACATAACGTCACAAAAATAAATAACGTCACAAAATACATAACGTCACAAAATACATAACGTCACAAAAATAAATGACGTCACAAAATAAATAAAGTCACAAAAATAAATGACGTCACAAAATACATAACGTCACAAAAATAAATGACGTCACAAAATACATAACGTCACAAAAATAAATGACGTCACAAAATACATAACGTCACAAAATACATAACGTCACAAAAATAAATGACGTCACAAAAATTAATTACGTCACAAAATACATAACGTCACAAAAATAAATGACGTCACAAAATACATAACGTCACAAAAAAATGACGTTACAAAATACATAACGTTACCAAAATAAATGACGTCACAAAATACATAACGTCACAAAAATAAATGACGTCACAAAATACATAACGTCACAAAAAAATGACGTCACAAAATACATAACGTCACAAAAATAAATGACGTCACAAAATACATAACGTCACGAAAATAAATGACTCACAAAAACATAACGTCACAAAAACAAATGACGTCACAAAATACATAACGTCACAAAAATAAATGACGTCACAAAAATTAATTACGTCACAAAAGACATAACCTCACAAAATATATAACGTCACAAAAATAAATGACGTCACAAAAATTAATTACGTCACAAAATACATAACGTCACAAAAATAAATAACGTCACAAAATACATAACGTCACAAAATACATAACGTCACAAAAATAAATGACGTCACAAAATAAATAAAGTCACAAAAATAAATGACGTCACAAAATACATAACGTCACGAAAATAAATGACGTCACAAAATACATAACGTCACAAAATTAATGACGTCACAAAAATTAATTACGTCACAAAATACATAACGTCACAAAAATTAATTACGTCAAAAAATACATAACCTCACAAAAATAAATGACGTCACAAAATACATAACGTCACAAAAATTAATTACGTCACAAAATACATAACGTCACAAAAATAAATGACGTCACAAAATACATAACGTCACAAAAAAATGACGTTACAAAATACATAACGTTACCAAAATAAATGACGTCACAAAATACATAACATCACAAAAATAAATGACGTCACAAAATACATAACGTCACAAAAAAATGACGTCACAAAATACATAACGTCACAAAAATAAATGACGTCACAAAATACATAACGTCACGAAAATAAATGACTCACAAAAACATAACGTCACAAAAACAAATGACGTCACAAAATACATAACGTCACAAAAATAAATGACGTCACAAAAATTAATTACGTCACAAAAGACATAACCTCACAAAATAAATAACGTCACAAAAATAAATGACGTCACAAAAATTAATTACGTCACAAAATACATAACGTCACAAAAATAAATAACGTCACAAAATACATAACGTCACAAAATACATAACGTCACAAAAATAAATGACGTCACAAAATAAATAAAGTCACAAAAATAAATGACGTCACAAAATACATAACGTCACGAAAACAAATGACGTCACAAAATACATAACGTCAAAAAAATAAATGACGTCACAAAATACATAACGTCACAAAAATAAATGACGTCACAAAAATTAATTACGTCACAAAATACATAACCTCACAAAATATATAACGTCACAAAAATATATGACGTCACAAAAATTAATTACGTCACAAAATACATAACGTCACAAAAATAAATAACGTCACAAAATACATAACGTCACAAAATACATAACGTCACAAAAATAAATGACGTCACAAAATAAATAAAGTCACAAAAATAAATGACGTCACAAAATACATAACGTCACAAAAATAAATGACGTCACAAAATACATAACGTCACAAAATTAATGACGTCACAAAAATTAATTACGTCACAAAATACATAACGTCACAAAAATTAATTACGTCAAAAAATACATAACCTCACAAAAATTAATTACGTCACAAAATACATAACGTCACAAAAATAAATAACGTCACAAAATACATAACGTCACAAAATACATAACGTCACAAAAATAAATGACGTCACAAAATAAATAAAGTCACAAAAATAAATGACGTCACAAAATACATAACGTCACAAAAATAAATGACGTCACAAAATACATAACGTCACAAAAATAAATGACGTCACAAAATACATAACGTCACAAAATACATAACGTCACAAAAATAAATGACGTTACAAAATAAATGACGTTACAAAATACATAACGTTACCAAAATAAATGACGTCACAAAATACATAACGTCACAAAAACAAATGACGTCACAAAATACATAACGTCACAAAAATAAATGACGTCACAAAATACATAACGTCACGAAAATAAATGACTCACAAAATACATAACGTCACAAAAACAAATGACGTCACAAAATACATAACGTCAAAAAAATAAATGACGTCACAAAATACATAACGTCACAAAAATAAATGACGTCACAAAATACATAACATCACAAAAATAAATGACGTCACAAAATACATAACGTCACAAAATACATAACGTCATAAAAATAAATGACGTTACAAAATTAATGACGTTACAAAATACATAACGTTAACAAAATAAATGACGTCACAAAATACATAACGTCACAAAAATAAATGACGTCACAAAATACATAACGTCACAAAAAAATGACGTCACAAAATACATAACGTCACAAAAATAAATGGCGTCACAAAATACATAACGTCACGAAAATAAATGACTCACAAAATACATAACGTCACAAAAACAAATGACGTCACAAAATACATAACGTCACAAAAATAAATGACGTCACAAAAATTAATTACGTCACAAAATACATAACCTCACAAAATATATAACGTCACAAAAATAAATGACGTCACAAAAATTAATTACGTCACAAAATACATAACGTCACAAAAATAAATAACGTCACAAAATACATAACGTCACAAAATACATAACGTCACAAAAATAAATGACGTCACAAAATAAATAAAGTCACAAAAATAAATGACGTCACAAAATACATAACGTCACAAAAATAAATGACGTCACAAAATACATAACGTCACAAAAATAAATGACGTCACAAAATACATAACGTCACAAAATACATAACGTCACAAAAATAAATGACGTCACAAAAATTAATTACGTCACAAAATACATAACGTCACAAAAATAAATGACGTCACAAAATACATAACGTCACAAAAAAATGACGTTACAAAATACATAACGTTACCAAAATAAATGACGTCACAAAATACATAACGTCACAAAAATAAATGACGTCACAAAATACATAACGTCACAAAAAAATGACGTCACAAAATACATAACGTCACAAAAATAAATGACGTCACAAAATACATAACGTCACGAAAATAAATGACTCACAAAAACATAACGTCACAAAAACAAATGACGTCACAAAATACATAACGTCACAAAAATAAATGACGTCACAAAAATTAATTACGTCACAAAAGACATAACCTCACAAAATAAATAACGTCACAAAAATAAATGACGTCACAAAAATTAATTACGTCACAAAATACATAACGTCACAAAAATAAATAACGTCACAAAATACATAACGTCACAAAATACATAACGTCACAAAAATAAATGACGTCACAAAATAAATAAAGTCACAAAAATAAATGACGTCACAAAATACATAACGTCACGAAAACAAATGACGTCACAAAATACATAACGTCAAAAAAATAAATGACGTCACAAAATACATAACGTCACAAAAATAAATGACGTCACAAAAATTAATTACGTCACAAAATACATAACCTCACAAAATATATAACGTCACAAAAATATATGACGTCACAAAAATTAATTACGTCACAAAATACATAACGTCACAAAAATAAATAACGTCACAAAATACATAACGTCACAAAATACATAACGTCACAAAAATAAATGACGTCACAAAATAAATAAAGTCACAAAAATAAATGACGTCACAAAATACATAACGTCACAAAAATAAATGACGTCACAAAATACATAACGTCACAAAAATAAATGACGTCACAAAATACATAACGTCACAAAATACATAACGTCACAAAAATAAATGACGTTACAAAATAAATGACGTTACAAAATACATAACGTTACCAAAATAAATGACGTCACAAAATACATAACGTCACAAAAATAAATGACGTCACAAAATACATAACGTCACAAAAAAATGACGTCACAAAATACATAACGTCACAAAAATAATTGACGTCACAAAATACATAACGTCACAAAAACAAATGACGTCAAAAAATACATAACGTCACAAAAATAAATGACGTCACAAAATAAATAAAGTCACAAAAATAAATGACGTCACAAAATACATAACGTCACAAAAATAAATGACGTCACAAAATACATAACGTCACAAAATTAATGACGTCACAAAAATTAATTACGTCACAAAATACATAACGTCACAAAAATTAATTACGTCAAAAAATACATAACCTCACAAAAATAAATGACGTCACAAAATACATAACGTCACAAAAATAAATGACGTCACAAAATACATAACGTCACAAAAATAAATGACGTCACAAAATACATAACGTCACAAAATTAATGACGTCACAAAAATTAATTACGTTACAAAATACATAACGTCACAAAAATTAATTACGTCAAAAAATACATAACCTCACAAAAATAAATGACGTCACAAAATACATAACGTCACAAAAATAAATGACGTCACAAAATACATAACGTCACAAAAATAAATGACGTCACAAAATACATAACGTCACAAAATTAATGACGTCACAAAAATTAATTACGTCACAAAATACATAACGTCACAAAAATTAATTACGTCAAAAAATACATAACGTCACAAAAATTAATTACGTCACAAAATACATAACGTCACAAAAATAAATGACGTCACAAAATACATAACGTCACAAAATACATAACGTCACAAAAATAAATGACGTCACAAAATAAATAAAGTCACAAAAATAAATGACGTCACAAAATACATAACGTCACAAAAATAAATGACGTCACAAAATACATAACGTCACAAAAATAAATGACGTCACAAAATACATAACGTCACAAAATACATAACGTCACAAAAATAAATGACGTTACAAAATAAATGACGTTACAAAATACATAACGTTACCAAAATAAATGACGTCACAAAATACATAACGTCACAAAAACAAATGACGTCACAAAATACATAACGTCACAAAAATATATGACGTCACAAAATACATAACGTCACGAAAATAAATGACTCACAAAATACATAACGTCACAAAAAAAAATGACGTCACAAAATACATAACGTCGAAAAAATAAATGACGTCACAAAATACATAACGTCACAAAAATAAATGACGTCACAAAATACATAACGTCACAAAAATAAATGACGTCACAAAATACATAACGTCACAAAATACATAACGTCATAAAAATAAATGACGTTACAAAATAAATGACGTTACAAAATACATAACGTTACCAAAATAAATGACGTCACAAAATACATAACGTCACAAAAAAATGACGTCACAAAATACATAACGTCACAAAAATAAATGGCGTCACAAAATACATAACGTCACGAAAATAAATGACTCACAAAATACATAACGTCACAAAAACAAATGACGTCACAAAATACATAACGTCACAAAAATAAATGACGTCACAAAAATTAATTACGTCACAAAATACATAACCTCACAAAATATATAACGTCACAAAAATAAATGACGTCACAAAAATTAATTACGTCACAAAATACATAACGTCACAAAAATAAATAACGTCACAAAATACATAACGTCACAAAATACATAACGTCACAAAAATAAATGACGTCACAAAATAAATAAAGTCACAAAAATAAATGACGTCACAAAATACATAACGTCACAAAAATAAATGACGTCACAAAATACATAACGTCACAAAAATAAATGACGTCACAAAATACATAACGTCACAAAATACATAACGTCACAAAAATAAATGACGTCACAAAAATTAATTACGTCACAAAATACATAACGTCACAAAAATAAATGACGTCACAAAAATTAATTACGTCACAAAATACATAACGTCACAAAAATAAATGACGTCACAAAATACATAACGTCACAAAAAAATGACGTTACAAAATACATAACGTTACCAAAATAAATGACGTCACAAAATACATAACGTCACAAAAATAAATGACGTCACAAAATACATAACGTCACAAAAAAATGACGTCACAAAATACATAACGTCACAAAAATAAATGACGTCACAAAATACATAACGTCACGAAAATAAATGACTCACAAAAACATAACGTCACAAAAACAAATGACGTCACAAAATACATAACGTCACAAAAATAAATGACGTCACAAAAATTAATTACGTCACAAAAGACATAACCTCACAAAATATATAACGTCACAAAAATAAATGACGTCACAAAAATTAATTACGTCACAAAATACATAACGTCACAAAAATAAATAACGTCACAAAATACATAACGTCACAAAATACATAACGTCACAAAAATAAATGACGTCACAAAATAAATAAAGTCACAAAAATAAATGACGTCACAAAATACATAACGTCACGAAAATAAATGACTCACAAAATACATAACGTCACAAAAACAAATGACGTCACAAAATACATAACGTCACAAAATACATAACGTCACAAAAATAAATGACGTTACAAAATAAATGACGTTACAAAATACATAACGTTACCAAAATAAATGACGTCACAAAATACATAACGTCACAAAAATAAATGACGTCACAAAATACATAACGTCACAAAAATAAATGACGTCACAAAATACATAACGTCGCAAAAATAAATGACGTTACAAAATACATAACGTTACAAAATAAATGACGTTACAAAATACATAACGTTACCAAAATAAATGACGTCACAAAATACATAACGTCACAAAAATAAATAACGTCACAAAATACATAACGTCACAAAAATAAATGACGTCACAAAATACATAACGTCACGAAAATAAATGACTCACAAAATACATAACGTCACAAAAACAAATGACGTCACAAAATACATAACGTCACAAAAATAAATGACGTCACAAAAATTAATTACGTCACAAAATACATAACCTCACAAAATATATAACGTCACAAAAATAAATGACCTCACAAAGATTAATTAAGTCACAAAATACATAACGTCACAAAAATAAATAACGTCACAAAATACATAACGTCACAAAATACATAACGTCACAAAAATAAATGACGTTACAAAATAAATGACGTTACAAAATACATAACGTTACCAAAATAAATGACGTCACAAAATACATAACGTCACAAAAATAAATGACGTCACAAAATACATAACGTCACAAAATACATAACGTCACAAAAATAAATGACGTCACAAAATACATAACGTCACAAAAAATAAATGACGTCACAAAAATTAATTACGTCACAAAATACATAACGTCAAAAAAATAAATGACGTCACAAAATACATAACGTCACAAAAATAAATGACGTCACAAAATACATAACGTCACAAAAAAATGACGTCACAAAATACATAACGTCACAAAAATAAATGGCGTCACAAAATACATAACGTCACGAAAATAAATGACTCACAAAATACATAACGTCACAAAAACAAATGACGTCACAAAATACATAACGTCACAAAAATAAATGACGTCACAAAAATTAATTACGTCACAAAATACATAACCTCACAAAATATATAACGTCACAAAAATAAATGACGTCACAAAAATTAATTACGTCACAAAATACATAACGTCACAAAAATAAATAACGTCACAAAATACATAACGTCACAAAATACATAACGTCACAAAAATAAATGACGTCACAAAATAAATAAAGTCACAAAAATAAATGACGTCACAAAATACATAACGTCACAAAAATAAATGACGTCACAAAATACATAACGTCACAAAAATAAATGACGTCACAAAATACATAACGTCACAAAATACATAACGTCACAAAAATAAATGACGTCACAAAAATTAATTACGTCACAAAATACATAACGTCACAAAAATAAATGACGTCACAAAATACATAACGTCACAAAAAAATGACGTTACAAAATACATAACGTTACCAAAATAAATGACGTCACAAAATACATAACGTCACAAAAATAAATGACGTCACAAAATACATAACGTCACAAAAAAATGACGTCACAAAATACATAACGTCACAAAAATAAATGACGTCACAAAATACATAACGTCACGAAAATAAATGACTCACAAAAACATAACGTCACAAAAACAAATGACGTCACAAAATACATAACGTCACAAAAATAAATGACGTCACAAAAATTAATTACGTCACAAAAGACATAACCTCACAAAATATATAACGTCACAAAAATAAATGACGTCACAAAAATTAATTACGTCACAAAATACATAACGTCACAAAAATAAATAACGTCACAAAATACATAACGTCACCAAATACATAACGTCACAAAAATAAATGACGTCACAAAATAAATAAAGTCACAAAAATAAATGACGTCACAAAATACATAACGTCACGAAAATAAATGACGTCACAAAATACATAACGTCACAAAATTAATGACGTCACAAAAATTAATTACGTCACAAAATACATAACGTCACAAAAATTAATTACGTCAAAAAATACATAACCTCACAAAAATAAATGACGTCACAAAATACATAACGTCACAAAAATTAATTACGTCACAAAATACATAACGTCACAAAAATAAATGACGTCACAAAATACATAACGTCACAAAAAAATGACGTTACAAAATACATAACGTTACCAAAATAAATGACGTCACAAAATACATAACGTCACAAAAATAAATGACGTCACAAAATACATAACGTCACAAAAAAATGACGTCACAAAATACATAACGTCACAAAAATAAATGACGTCACAAAATACATAACGTCACGAAAATAAATGACTCACAAAAACATAACGTCACAAAAACAAATGACGTCACAAAATACATAACGTCACAAAAATAAATGACGTCACAAAAATTAATTACGTCACAAAAGACATAACCTCACAAAATAAATAACGTCACAAAAATAAATGACGTCACAAAAATTAATTACGTCACAAAATACATAACGTCACAAAAATAAATAACGTCACAAAATACATAACGTCACAAAATACATAACGTCACAAAAATAAATGACGTCACAAAATAAATAAAGTCACAAAAATAAATGACGTCACAAAATACATAACGTCACGAAAACAAATGACGTCACAAAATACATAACGTCAAAAAAATAAATGACGTCACAAAATACATAACGTCACAAAAATAAATGACGTCACAAAAATTAATTACGTCACAAAATACATAACCTCACAAAATATATAACGTCACAAAAATATATGACGTCACAAAAATTAATTACGTCACAAAATACATAACGTCACAAAAATAAATAACGTCACAAAATACATAACGTCACAAAATACATAACGTCACAAAAATAAATGACGTCACAAAATAAATAAAGTCACAAAAATAAATGACGTCACAAAATACATAACGTCACAAAAATAAATGACGTCACAAAATACATAACGTCACAAAATTAATGACGTCACAAAAATTAATTACGTCACAAAATACATAACGTCACAAAAATTAATTACGTCAAAAAATACATAACCTCACAAAAATTAATTACGTCACAAAATACATAACGTCACAAAAATAAATAACGTCACAAAATACATAACGTCACAAAATACATAACGTCACAAAAATAAATGACGTCACAAAATAAATAAAGTCACAAAAATAAATGACGTCACAAAATACATAACGTCACAAAAATTAATTACGTCACAAAATACATAACGTCACAAAAATAAATGACGTCACAAAATACATAACGTCACAAAAAAATGACGTTACAAAATACATAACGTTACCAAAATAAATGACGTCACAAAATACATAACGTCACAAAAATAAATGACGTCACAAAATACATAACGTCACAAAAAAATGACGTCACAAAATACATAACGTCACAAAAATAAATGACGTCACAAAATACATAACGTCACGAAAATAAATGACTCACAAAAACATAACGTCACAAAAACAAATGACGTCACAAAATACATAACGTCACAAAAATAAATGACGTCACAAAAATTAATTACGTCACAAAAGACATAACCTCACAAAATAAATAACGTCACAAAAATAAATGACGTCACAAAAATTAATTACGTCACAAAATACATAACGTCACAAAAATAAATAACGTCACAAAATACATAACGTCACAAAATACATAACGTCACAAAAATAAATGACGTCACAAAATAAATAAAGTCACAAAAATAAATGACGTCACAAAATACATAACGTCACGAAAACAAATGACGTCACAAAATACATAACGTCAAAAAAATAAATGACGTCACAAAATACATAACGTCACAAAAATAAATGACGTCACAAAAATTAATTACGTCACAAAATACATAACCTCACAAAATATATAACGTCACAAAAATATATGACGTCACAAAAATTAATTACGTCACAAAATACATAACGTCACAAAAATAAATAACGTCACAAAATACATAACGTCACAAAATACATAACGTCACAAAAATAAATGACGTCACAAAATAAATAAAGTCACAAAAATAAATGACGTCACAAAATACATAACGTCACAAAAATAAATGACGTCACAAAATACATAACGTCACAAAATTAATGACGTCACAAAAATTAATTACGTCACAAAATACATAACGTCACAAAAATTAATTACGTCAAAAAATACATAACCTCACAAAAATTAATTACGTCACAAAATACATAACGTCACAAAAATAAATAACGTCACAAAATACATAACGTCACAAAATACATAACGTCACAAAAATAAATGACGTCACAAAATAAATAAAGTCACAAAAATAAATGACGTCACAAAATACATAACGTCACAAAAATAAATGACGTCACAAAATACATAACGTCACAAAAATAAATGACGTCACAAAATACATAACGTCACAAAATACATAACGTCACAAAAATAAATGACGTTACAAAATAAATGACGTTACAAAATACATAACGTTACCAAAATAAATGACGTCACAAAATACATAACGTCACAAAAACAAATGACGTCACAAAATACATAACGTCACAAAAATAAATGACGTCACAAAATACATAACGTCACGAAAATAAATGACTCACAAAATACATAACGTCACAAAAACAAATGACGTCACAAAATACATAACGTCAAAAAAATAAATGACGTCACAAAATACATAACGTCACAAAAATAAATGACGTCACAAAATACATAACATCACAAAAATAAATGACGTCACAAAATACATAACGTCACAAAATACATAACGTCATAAAAATAAATGACGTTACAAAATTAATGACGTTACAAAATACATAACGTTAACAAAATAAATGACGTCACAAAATACATAACGTCACAAAAATAAATGACGTCACAAAATACATAACGTCACAAAAAAATGACGTCACAAAATACATAACGTCACAAAAATAAATGGCGTCACAAAATACATAACGTCACGAAAATAAATGACTCACAAAATACATAACGTCACAAAAACAAATGACGTCACAAAATACATAACGTCACAAAAATAAATGACGTCACAAAAATTAATTACGTCACAAAATACATAACCTCACAAAATATATAACGTCACAAAAATAAATGACGTCACAAAAATTAATTACGTCACAAAATACATAACGTCACAAAAATAAATAACGTCACAAAATACATAACGTCACAAAATACATAACGTCACAAAAATAAATGACGTCACAAAATAAATAAAGTCACAAAAATAAATGACGTCACAAAATACATAACGTCACAAAAATAAATGACGTCACAAAATACATAACGTCACAAAAATAAATGACGTCACAAAATACATAACGTCACAAAATACATAACGTCACAAAAATAAATGACGTCACAAAAATTAATTACGTCACAAAATACATAACGTCACAAAAATAAATGACGTCACAAAATACATAACGTCACAAAAAAATGACGTTACAAAATACATAACGTTACCAAAATAAATGACGTCACAAAATACATAACGTCACAAAAATAAATGACGTCACAAAATACATAACGTCACAAAAAAATGACGTCACAAAATACATAACGTCACAAAAATAAATGACGTCACAAAATACATAACGTCACGAAAATAAATGACTCACAAAAACATAACGTCACAAAAACAAATGACGTCACAAAATACATAACGTCACAAAAATAAATGACGTCACAAAAATTAATTACGTCACAAAAGACATAACCTCACAAAATATATAACGTCACAAAAATAAATGACGTCACAAAAATTAATTACGTCACAAAATACATAACGTCACAAAAATAAATAACGTCACAAAATACATAACGTCACAAAATACATAACGTCACAAAAATAAATGACGTCACAAAATAAATAAAGTCACAAAAATAAATGACGTCACAAAATACATAACGTCACGAAAATAAATGACGTCACAAAATACATAACGTCACAAAATTAATGACGTCACAAAAATTAATTACGTCACAAAATACATAACGTCACAAAAATTAATTACGTCAAAAAATACATAACCTCACAAAAATAAATGACGTCACAAAATACATAACGTCACAAAAATTAATTACGTCACAAAATACATAACGTCACAAAAATAAATGACGTCACAAAATACATAACGTCACAAAAAAATGACGTTACAAAATACATAACGTTACCAAAATAAATGACGTCACAAAATACATAACGTCACAAAAATAAATGACGTCACAAAATACATAACGTCACAAAAAAATGACGTCACAAAATACATAACGTCACAAAAATAAATGACGTCACAAAATACATAACGTCACGAAAATAAATGACTCACAAAAACATAACGTCACAAAAACAAATGACGTCACAAAATACATAACGTCACAAAAATAAATGACGTCACAAAAATTAATTACGTCACAAAAGACATAACCTCACAAAATAAATAACGTCACAAAAATAAATGACGTCACAAAAATTAATTACGTCACAAAATACATAACGTCACAAAAATAAATAACGTCACAAAATACATAACGTCACAAAATACATAACGTCACAAAAATAAATGACGTCACAAAATAAATAAAGTCACAAAAATAAATGACGTCACAAAATACATAACGTCACGAAAACAAATGACGTCACAAAATACATAACGTCAAAAAAATAAATGACGTCACAAAATACATAACGTCACAAAAATAAATGACGTCACAAAAATTAATTACGTCACAAAATACATAACCTCACAAAATATATAACGTCACAAAAATATATGACGTCACAAAAATTAATTACGTCACAAAATACATAACGTCACAAAAATAAATAACGTCACAAAATACATAACGTCACAAAATACATAACGTCACAAAAATAAATGACGTCACAAAATAAATAAAGTCACAAAAATAAATGACGTCACAAAATACATAACGTCACAAAAATAAATGACGTCACAAAATACATAACGTCACAAAAATAAATGACGTCACAAAATACATAACGTCACAAAATACATAACGTCACAAAAATAAATGACGTTACAAAATAAATGACGTTACAAAATACATAACGTTACCAAAATAAATGACGTCACAAAATACATAACGTCACAAAAATAAATGACGTCACAAAATACATAACGTCACAAAAAAATGACGTCACAAAATACATAACGTCACAAAAATAATTGACGTCACAAAATACATAACGTCACAAAAACAAATGACGTCAAAAAATACATAACGTCACAAAAATAAATGACGTCACAAAATAAATAAAGTCACAAAAATAAATGACGTCACAAAATACATAACGTCACAAAAATAAATGACGTCACAAAATACATAACGTCACAAAATTAATGACGTCACAAAAATTAATTACGTCACAAAATACATAACGTCACAAAAATTAATTACGTCAAAAAATACATAACCTCACAAAAATAAATGACGTCACAAAATACATAACGTCACAAAAATAAATGACGTCACAAAATACATAACGTCACAAAAATAAATGACGTCACAAAATACATAACGTCACAAAATTAATGACGTCACAAAAATTAATTACGTCACAAAATACATAACGTCACAAAAATTAATTACGTCAAAAAATACATAACCTCACAAAAATTAATTACGTCACAAAATACATAACGTCACAAAAATAAATAACGTCACAAAATACATAACGTCACAAAATACATAACGTCACAAAAATAAATGACGTCACAAAATAAATAAAGTCAGAAAAATAAATGACGTCACAAAATACATAACGTCACAAAAATAAATGACGTCACAAAATACATAACGTCACAAAAATAAATGACGTCACAAAATACATAACGTCACAAAATACATAACGTCACAAAAATAAATGACGTTACAAAATAAATGACGTTACAAAATACATAACGTTACCAAAATAAATGACGTCACAAAATACATAACGTCACAAAAACAAATGACGTCACAAAATACATAACGTCACAAAAATAAATGACGTCACAAAATACATAACGTCACGAAAATAAATGACTCACAAAATACATAACGTCACAAAAACAAATGACGTCACAAAATACATAACGTCAAAAAAATAAATGACGTCACAAAATACATAACGTCACAAAAATAAATGACGTCACAAAATACATAACGTCACAAAAATAAATGACGTCACAAAATACATAACGTCACAAAATACATAACGTCACAAAAATAAATGACGTCACAAAAATTAATTACGTCACAAAATACATAACGTCACAAAAATAAATGACGTCACAAAATACATAACGTCACAAAAAAATGACGTTACAAAATACATAACGTTACCAAAATAAATGACGTCACAAAATACATAACGTCACAAAAATAAATGACGTCACAAAATACATAACGTCACAAAAAAATGACGTCACAAAATACATAACGTCACAAAAATAAATGACGTCACAAAATACATAACGTCACGAAAATAAATGACTCACAAAAACATAACGTCACAAAAACAAATGACGTCACAAAATACATAACGTCACAAAAATAAATGACGTCACAAAAATTAATTACGTCACAAAAGACATAACCTCACAAAATATATAACGTCACAAAAATAAATGACGTCACAAAAATTAATTACGTCACAAAATACATAACGTCACAAAAATAAATAACGTCACAAAATACATAACGTCACAAAATACATAACGTCACAAAAATAAATGACGTCACAAAATAAATAAAGTCACAAAAATAAATGACGTCACAAAATACATAACGTCACGAAAATAAATGACGTCACAAAATACATAACGTCACAAAATTAATGACGTCACAAAAATTAATTACGTCACAAAATACATAACGTCACAAAAATTAATTACGTCAAAAAATACATAACCTCACAAAAATAAATGACGTCACAAAATACATAACGTCACAAAAATTAATTACGTCACAAAATACATAACGTCACAAAAATAAATGACGTCACAAAATACATAACGTCACAAAAAAATGACGTTACAAAATACATAACGTTACCAAAATAAATGACGTCACAAAATACATAACGTCACAAAAATAAATGACGTCACAAAATACATAACGTCACAAAAAAATGACGTCACAAAATACATAACGTCACAAAAATAAATGACGTCACAAAATACATAACGTCACGAAAATAAATGACTCACAAAAACATAACGTCACAAAAACAAATGACGTCACAAAATACATAACGTCACAAAAATAAATGACGTCACAAAAATTAATTACGTCACAAAAGACATAACCTCACAAAATAAATAACGTCACAAAAATAAATGACGTCACAAAAATTAATTACGTCACAAAATACATAACGTCACAAAAATAAATAACGTCACAAAATACATAACGTCACAAAATACATAACGTCACAAAAATAAATGACGTCACAAAATAAATAAAGTCACAAAAATAAATGACGTCACAAAATACATAACGTCACGAAAACAAATGACGTCACAAAATACATAACGTCAAAAAAATAAATGACGTCACAAAATACATAACGTCACAAAAATAAATGACGTCACAAAAATTAATTACGTCACAAAATACATAACCTCACAAAATATATAACGTCACAAAAATATATGACGTCACAAAAATTAATTACGTCACAAAATACATAACGTCACAAAAATAAATAACGTCACAAAATACATAACGTCACAAAATACATAACGTCACAAAAATAAATGACGTCACAAAATAAATAAAGTCACAAAAATAAATGACGTCACAAAATACATAACGTCACAAAAATAAATGACGTCACAAAATACATAACGTCACAAAAATAAATGACGTCACAAAATACATAACGTCACAAAATACATAACGTCACAAAAATAAATGACGTTACAAAATAAATGACGTTACAAAATACATAACGTTACCAAAATAAATGACGTCACAAAATACATAACGTCACAAAAATAAATGACGTCACAAAATACATAACGTCACAAAAAAATGACGTCACAAAATACATAACGTCACAAAAATAATTGACGTCACAAAATACATAACGTCACAAAAACAAATGACGTCAAAAAATACATAACGTCACAAAAATAAATGACGTCACAAAACAAATAAAGTCACAAAAATAAATGACGTCACAAAATACATAACGTCACAAAAATAAATGACGTCACAAAATACATAACGTCACAAAATTAATGACGTCACAAAAATTAATTACGTCACAAAATACATAACGTCACAAAAATTAATTACGTCAAAAAATACATAACCTCACAAAAATAAATGACGTCACAAAATACATAACGTCACAAAAATAAATGACGTCACAAAATACATAACGTCACAAAAATAAATGACGTCACAAAATACATAACGTCACAAAATTAATGACGTCACAAAAATTAATTACGTCACAAAATACATAACGTCACAAAAATTAATTACGTCAAAAAATACATAACCTCACAAAAATTAATTACGTCACAAAATACATAACGTCACAAAAATAAATAACGTCACAAAATACATAACGTCACAAAATACATAACGTCACAAAAATAAATGACGTCACAAAATAAATAAAGTCACAAAAATAAATGACGTCACAAAATACATAACGTCACAAAAATAAATGACGTCACAAAATACATAACGTCACAAAAATAAATGACGTCACAAAATACATAACGTCACAAAATACATAACGTCACAAAAATAAATGACGTTACAAAATAAATGACGTTACAAAATACATAACGTTACCAAAATAAATGACGTCACAAAATACATAACGTCACAAAAACAAATGACGTCACAAAATACATAACGTCACAAAAATAAATGACGTCACAAAATACATAACGTCACGAAAATAAATGACTCACAAAATACATAACGTCACAAAAACAAATGACGTCACAAAATACATAACGTCAAAAAAATAAATGACGTCACAAAATACATAACGTCAAAAAAATAAATGACGTCACAAAATACATAACATCACAAAAATAAATGACGTCACAAAATACATAACGTCACAAAATACATAACGTCATAAAAATAAATGACGTTACAAAATTAATGACGTTACAAAATACATAACGTTACCAAAATAAATGACGTCACAAAATACATAACGTCACAAAAATAAATGACGTCACAAAATACATAACGTCACAAAAAAATGACGTCACAAAATACATAACGTCACAAAAATAAATGGCGTCACAAAATACATAACGTCACGAAAATAAATGACTCACAAAATACATAACGTCACAAAAACAAATGACGTCACAAAATACATAACGTCACAAAAATAAATGACGTCACAAAAATTAATTACGTCACAAAATACATAACCTCACAAAATATATAACGTCACAAAAATAAATGACGTCACAAAAATTAATTACGTCACAAAATACATAACGTCACAAAAATAAATAACGTCACAAAATACATAACGTCACAAAATACATAACGTCACAAAAATAAATGACGTCACAAAATAAATAAAGTCACAAAAATAAATGACGTCACAAAATACATAACGTCACAAAAATAAATGACGTCACAAAATACATAACGTCACAAAAATAAATGACGTCACAAAATACATAACGTCACAAAATACATAACGTCACAAAAATAAATGACGTCACAAAAATTAATTACGTCACAAAATACATAACGTCACAAAAATAAATGACGTCACAAAATACATAACGTCACAAAAAAATGACGTTACAAAATACATAACGTTACCAAAATAAATGACGTCACAAAATACATAACGTCACAAAAATAAATGACGTCACAAAATACATAACGTCACAAAAATAAATAACGTCCCAAAATACATAACGTCACAAAATACATAACGTCACAAAAATAAATGACGTCACAAAATAAATAAAGTCACAAAAATAAATGACGTCACAAAATACATAACGTCACAAAAATAAATGACGTCACAAAATACATAACGTCACAAAATTAATGACGTCACAAAAATTAATTACGTCACAAAATACATAACGTCACAAAAATTAATTACGTCAAAAAATACATAACCTCACAAAAATAAATGACGTCACAAAATACATAACGTCACAAAAATAAATGACGTCACAAAATACATAACGTCACAAAAATAAATGACGTCACAAAATACATAACGTCACAAAATTAATGACGTCACAAAAATTAATTACGTCACAAAATACATAACGTCACAAAAATTAATTACGTCAAAAAATACATAACCTCACAAAAATTAATTACGTCACAAAATACATAACGTCACAAAAATAAATAACGTCACAAAATACATAACGTCACAAAATACATAACGTCACAAAAATAAATGACGTCACAAAATAAATAAAGTCACAAAAATAAATGACGTCACAAAATACATAACGTCACAAAAATAAATGACGTCACAAAATACATAACGTCACAAAAATAAATGACGTCACAAAATACATAACGTCACAAAATACATAACGTCACAAAAATAAATGACGTTACAAAATAAATGACGTTACAAAATACATAACGTTACCAAAATAAATGACGTCACAAAATACATAACGTCACAAAAACAAATGACGTCACAAAATACATAACGTCACAAAAATAAATGACGTCACAAAATACATAACGTCACGAAAATAAATGACTCACAAAATACATAACGTCACAAAAACAAATGACGTCACAAAATACATAACGTCAAAAAAATAAATGACGTCACAAAATACATAACGTCAAAAAAATAAATGACGTCACAAAATACATAACATCACAAAAATAAATGACGTCACAAAATACATAACGTCACAAAATACATAACGTCATAAAAATAAATGACGTTACAAAATTAATGACGTTACAAAATACATAACGTTACCAAAATAAATGACGTCACAAAATACATAACGTCACAAAAATAAATGACGTCACAAAATACATAACGTCACAAAAAAATGACGTCACAAAATACATAACGTCACAAAAATAAATGGCGTCACAAAATACATAACGTCACGAAAATAAATGACTCACAAAATACATAACGTCACAAAAACAAATGACGTCACAAAATACATAACGTCACAAAAATAAATGACGTCACAAAAATTAATTACGTCACAAAATACATAACCTCACAAAATATATAACGTCACAAAAATAAATGACGTCACAAAAATTAATTACGTCACAAAATACATAACGTCACAAAAATAAATAACGTCACAAAATACATAACGTCACAAAATACATAACGTCACAAAAATAAATGACGTCACAAAATAAATAAAGTCACAAAAATAAATGACGTCACAAAATACATAACGTCACAAAAATAAATGACGTCACAAAATACATAACGTCACAAAAATAAATGACGTCACAAAATACATAACGTCACAAAATACATAACGTCACAAAAATAAATGACGTCACAAAAATTAATTACGTCACAAAATACATAACGTCACAAAAATAAATGACGTCACAAAATACATAACGTCACAAAAAAATGACGTTACAAAATACATAACGTTACCAAAATAAATGACGTCACAAAATACATAACGTCACAAAAATAAATGACGTCACAAAATACATAACGTCACAAAAAAATGACGTCACAAAATACATAACGTCACAAAAATAAATGACGTCACAAAATACATAACGTCACGAAAATAAATGACTCACAAAAACATAACGTCACAAAAACAAATGACGTCACAAAATACATAACGTCACAAAAATAAATGACGTCACAAAAATTAATTACGTCACAAAAGACATAACCTCACAAAATATATAACGTCACAAAAATAAATGACGTCACAAAAATTAATTACGTCACAAAATACATAACGTCACAAAAATAAATAACGTCACAAAATAAATAAAGTCACAAAAATAAATGACGTCACAAAATACATAACGTCACGAAAATAAATGACGTCACAAAATACATAACGTCACAAAATTAATGACGTCACAAAAATTAATTACGTCACAAAATACATAACGTCACAAAAATTAATTACGTCATAAATACATAACCTCACAAAAATAAATGACGTCACAAAATACATAACGTCACAAAAATTAATTACGTCACAAAATACATAACGTCACAAAAATAAATGACGTCACAAAATACATAACGTCACAAAAAAATGACGTTACAAAATACATAACGTTACCAAAATAAATGACGTCACAAAATACATAACGTCACAAAAATAAATGACGTCACAAAATACATAACGTCACAAAAAAATGACGTCACAAAATACATAACGTCACAAAAATAAATGACGTCACAAAATACATAACGTCACGAAAATAAATGACTCACAAAAACATAACGTCACAAAAACAAATGACGTCACAAAAGACATAACCTCACAAAATAAATAACGTCACAAAAATAAATGACGTCACAAAAATTAATTACGTCACAAAATACATAACGTCACAAAAATAAATAACGTCACAAAATACATAATGTCACAAAATACATAACGTCACAAAAATAAATGACGTCACAAAATAAATAAAGTCACAAAAATAAATGACGTCACAAAATACATAACGTCACGAAAACAAATGACGTCACAAAATACATAACGTCAAAAAAATAAATGACGTCACAAAATACATAACGTCACAAAAATAAATGACGTCACAAAAATTAATTACGTCACAAAATACATAACCTCACAAAATATATAACGTCACAAAAATATATGACGTCACAAAAATTAATTACGTCACAAAATACATAACGTCACAAAAATAAATAACGTCACAAAATACATAACGTCACAAAAATAAATAACGTCACAAAATACATAACGTCACAAAATACATAACGTCACAAAAATAAATGACGTCACAAAATAAATAAAGTCACAAAAATAAATGACGTCACAAAATACATAACGTCACAAAAATAAATGACGTCACAAAATACATAACGTCACAAAAATAAATGACGTCACAAAATACATAACGTCACAAAATACATAACGTCACAAAAATAAATGACGTTACAAAATAAATGACGTTACAAAATACATAACGTTACCAAAATTAATGACGTCACAAAAATTAATTACGTCACAAAATACATAACGTCACAAAAATTAATTACGTCAAAAAATACATAACCTCACAAAAATAAATGACGTCACAAAATACATAACGTCACAAAAATTAATTACGTCACAAAATACATAACGTCACAAAAATAAATGACGTCACAAAATACATAACGTCACAAAAAAATGACGTCACAAAATACATAACGTCACAAAAATAATTGACGTCACAAAATACATAACGTCACAAAAACAAATGACGTCAAAAAATACATAACGTCACAAAAATAAATGACGTCACAAAATAAATAAAGTCACAAAAATAAATGACGTCACAAAATACATAACGTCACAAAAATAAATGACGTCACAAAATACATAACGTCACAAAATTAATGACGTCACAAAAATTAATTACGTCACAAAATACATAACGTCACAAAAATTAATTACGTCAAAAAATACATAACCTCACAAAAATAAATGACGTCACAAAATACATAACGTCACAAAAATAAATGACGTCACAAAATACATAACGTCACAAAAATAAATGACGTCACAAAATACATAACGTCACAAAATTAATGACGTCACAAAAATTAATTACGTCACAAAATACATAACGTCACAAAAATTAATTACGTCAAAAAATACATAACCTCACAAAAATTAATTACGTCACAAAATACATAACGTCACAAAAATAAATAACGTCACAAAATACATAACGTCACAAAATACATAACGTCACAAAAATAAATGACGTCACAAAATAAATAAAGTCACAAAAATAAATGACGTCACAAAATACATAACGTCACAAAAATAAATGACGTCACAAAATACATAACGTCACAAAAATAAATGACGTCACAATATACATAACGTCACAAAATACATAACGTCACAAAAATAAATGACGTTACAAAATAAATGACGTTACAAAATACATAACGTTACCAAAATAAATGACGTCACAAAATACATAACGTCACAAAAACAAATGACGTCACAAAATACATAACGTCACAAAAATAAATGACGTCACAAAATACATAACGTCACGAAAATAAATGACTCACAAAATACATAACGTCACAAAAACAAATGACGTCACAAAATACATAACGTCAAAAAAATAAATGACGTCACAAAATACATAACGTCACAAAAATAAATGACGTCACAAAATACATAACATCACAAAAATAAATGACGTCACAAAATACATAACGTCACAAAATACATAACGTCATAAAAATAAATGACGTTACAAAATTAATGACGTTACAAAATACATAACGTTACCAAAATAAATGACGTCACAAAATACATAACGTCACAAAAATAAATGACGTCACAAAATACATAACGTCACAAAAAAATGACGTCACAAAATACATAACGTCACAAAAATAAATGGCGTCACAAAATACATAACGTCACGAAAATAAATGACTCACAAAATACATAACGTCACAAAAACAAATGACGTCACAAAATACATAACGTCACAAAAATAAATGACGTCACAAAAATTAATTACGTCACAAAATACATAACCTCACAAAATATATAACGTCACAAAAATAAATGACGTCACAAAAATTAATTACGTCACAAAATACATAACGTCACAAAAATAAATAACGTCACAAAATACATAACGTCACAAAATACATAACGTCACAAAAATAAATGACGTCACAAAATAAATAAAGTCACAAAAATAAATGACGTCACAAAATACATAACGTCACAAAAATAAATGACGTCACAAAATACATAACGTCACAAAAATAAATGACGTCACAAAATACATAACGTCACAAAATACATAACGTCACAAAAATAAATGACGTCACAAAAATTAATTACGTCACAAAATACATAACGTCACAAAAATAAATGACGTCACAAAATACATAACGTCACAAAAAAATGACGTTACAAAATACATAACGTTACCAAAATAAATGACGTCACAAAATACATAACGTCACAAAAATAAATGACGTCACAAAATACATAACGTCACAAAAAAATGACGTCACAAAATACATAACGTCACAAAAATAAATGACGTCACAAAATACATAACGTCACGAATATAAATGACTCACAAAAACATAACGTCACAAAAACAAATGACGTCACAAAATACATAACGTCACAAAAATAAATGGCGTCACAAAAATTAATTACGTCACAAAAGACATAACCTCACAAAATATATAACGTCACAAAAATAAATGACGTCACAAAAATTAATTACGTCACAAAATACATAACGTCACAAAAATAAATAACGTCACAAAATACATAACGTCACAAAATACATAACGTCACAAAAATAAATGACGTCACAAAATAAATAAAGTCACAAAAATAAATGACGTCACAAAATACATAACGTCACGAAAATAAATGACGTCACAAAATACATAACGTCACAAAATTAATGACGTCACAAAAATTAATTACGTCACAAAATACATAACGTCACAAAAATTAATTACGTCAAAAAATACATAACCTCACAAAAATAAATGACGTCACAAAATACATAACGTCACAAAAATAAATGACGTCACAAAATACATAACGTCACAAAAATAAATGACGTCACAAAATACATAACGTCACAAAATTAATGACGTCACAAAAATTAATTACGTCACAAAATACATAACGTCACAAAAATTAATTACGTCAAAAAATACATAACCTCACAAAAATTAATTACGTCACAAAATACATAACGTCACAAAAATAAATAACGTCACAAAATACATAACGTCACAAAATACATAACGTCACAAAAATAAATGACGTCACAAAATAAATAAAGTCACAAAAATAAATGACGTCACAAAATACATAACGTCACAAAATACATAACGTCACAAAAATAAATGACGTTACAAAATAAATGACGTTACAAAATACATAACGTTACCAAAATAAATGACGTCACAAAATACATAACGTCACAAAAACAAATGACGTCACAAAATACATAACGTCACAAAAATAAATGACGTCACAAAATACATAACGTCACGAAAATAAATGACTCACAAAATACATAACGTCACAAAAACAAATGACGTCACAAAATACATAACGTCAAAAAAATAAATGACGTCACAAAATACATAGCGTCACAAAAATAAATGACGTCACAAAATACATAACATCACAAAAATAAATGACGTCACAAAATACATAACGTCACAAAATACATAACGTCATAAAAATAAATGACGTTACAAAATTAATGACGTTACAAAATACATAACGTTACCAAAATAAATGACGTCACAAAATACATAACGTCACAAAAATAAATGACGTCACAAAATACATAACGTCACAAAAAAATGACGTCACAAAATACATAACGTCACAAAAATAAATGGCGTCACAAAATACATAACGTCACGAAAATAAATGACTCACAAAATACATAACGTCACAAAAACAAATGACGTCACAAAATACATAACGTCACAAAAATAAATGACGTCACAAAAATTAATTACGTCACAAAATACATAACCTCACAAAATATATAACGTCACAAAAATAAATGACGTCACAAAAATTAATTACGTCACAAAATACATAACGTCACAAAAATAAATAACGTCACAAAATACATAACGTCACAAAATACATAACGTCACAAAAATAAATGACGTCACAAAATAAATAAAGTCACAAAAATAAATGACGTCACAAAATACATAACGTCACAAAAATAAATGACGTCACAAAATACATAACGTCACAAAAATAAATGACGTCACAAAATACATAACGTCACAAAATACATAACGTCACAAAAATAAATGACGTCACAAAAATTAATTACGTCACAAAATACATAACGTCACAAAAATAAATGACGTCACAAAATACATAACGTCACAAAAAAATGACGTTACAAAATACATAACGTTACCAAAATAAATGACGTCACAAAATACATAACGTCACAAAAATAAATGACGTCACAAAATACATAACGTCACAAAAAATGACGTCACAAAATACATAACGTCACAAAAATAAATGACGTCACAAAATACATAACGTCACGAAAATAAATGACTCACAAAAACATAACGTCACAAAAACAAATGACGTCACAAAATACATAACGTCACAAAAATAAAGGACGTCACAAAAATTAATTACGTCACAAAAGACATAACCTCACAAAATATATAACGTCACAAAAATAAATGACGTCACAAAAATTAATTACGTCACAAAATACATAACGTCACAAAAATAAATAACGTCACAAAATACATAACGTCACAAAATACATAACGTCACAAAAATAAATGACGTCACAAAATAAATAAAGTCACAAAAATAAATGACGTCACAAAATACATAACGTCACAAAAATAAATGACGTCACAAAATACATAACGTCACAAAAATAAATGACGTCACAAAATACATAACGTCACAAAATACATAACGTCACAAAAATAAATGACGTTACAAAATAAATGACGTTACAAAATACATAACGTTACCAAAATAAATGACGTCACAAAATACATAACGTCACAAAAATAAATGACGTCACAAAATACATAACGTCACAAAAATAAATGACGTCACAAAATACATAACGTCACGAAAATAAATGACTCACAAAATACATAACGTCACAAAAACAAATGACGTCACAAAATACATAACGTCACAAAAATAAATGACGTCACAAAAATTAATTACGTCACAAAATACATAACCTCACAAAATATATAACGTCACAAAAATAAATGACCTCACAAAAATTAATTAAGTCACAAAATACATAACGTCACAAAAATAAATAACGTCACAAAATACATAACGTCACAAAATACATAACGTCACAAAAATAAATGACGTTACAAAATAAATGACGTTACAAAATACATAACGTTACCAAAATAAATGACGTCACAAAATACATAACGTCACAAAAATAAATGACGTCACAAAATACATAACGTCACAAAAAATAAATGACGTCACAAAAATTAATTACGTCACAAAATACATAACGTCAAAAAAATAAATGACGTCACAAAATACATAACGTCATAAAATACATAACGTCACAAAAAAAAAATGACGTCACAAAATAAATAACGTCAAAAAAATAAATGACGTCACAAAATACATAACGTCACAAAAATAAATGACGTCACAAACATAATGACGTCACAAAATACATATTGTCACAAAAATAAATGACGTCACAAAATACATAACGTCAAAAAAATAAATGACGTCGCAAAATACATAACGTCAAAAAAATGACGTCACAAAATACATTACGTCATAAAAATAAATGACGTCACAAAATACATAATGTCACAAAATTAAATGACGTCCCAAAATACATAACGTCACAAATAAATGACGTCACAAAATACATAACGAAACAAAAATAAATGACGTCACAAAATACATAACGTCACCAAAATAAATGACGTCACAAACATAATGACGTGACAAAATACATATTGTCACAAAAATAAATGACGTCACAAAATACATAACGTCACAAAAATAAATGACGTCACAAAATACATAACGTCAAAAAAATGACGTCACAAAATACATAACGTCACAAAAATAAATGACGTCACAAAATACATAACGTCACGAAAATAAATGACTCACAAAATACATAACGTCACAAAAACAAATGACGTCACAAAATACATAACATCACAAAAATAAATGACGTCACAAAATACATAACGTCACAAAATACATAACGTCACAAAAATAAATGACGTTAGAAAATAAATGACGTTACAATATACATAACGTTACCAAAATAAATGACGTCACAAAATACATAACGTCACAAAATTAATGACGTCACAAAAATTAATTACGTCACAAAATACATAACGTCACAAAAATTAATTACGTCAAAAAATACATAACCTCACAAAAATAAATGACGTCACAAAATACATAACGTCACAAAAATAAATGACGTCACAAAATACATAACGTCACAAAAATAAATGACGTCACAAAATACATAACGTCACGAAAATAAATGACTCACAAAATACATAACGTCACAAAAACAAATGACGTCACAAAATACATAACGTCACAAAAATAAATGACGTCACAAAATACATAACGTCACAAAATACATAACGTCACAAAAATAAATGACGTTACAAAATAAATGACGTTACAAAATACATAACGTTACCAAAATAAATGACGTCACAAAATACATAACGTCACAAAAATAAATGACGTCACAAAATACATAACGTCACAAAAAATGACGTCACAAAATACATAACGTCACAAAAATAAATGACGTCACAAAATACATAACGTCACGAAAATAAATGACTCACAAAATACATAACGTCACAAAAACAAATGACGTCACAAAATACATAACGTCACAAAAATAAATGACGTCACAAAATACATAACGTCACAAAAATAAATGACGTCACAAAATACATAACGTCACAAAATACATAACGTCACAAAAATAAATGACGTTACAAAATAAATGACGTTACAAAATACATAACGTTACCAAAATAAATGACGTCACAAAATACATAACGTCACAAAAATAAATGACGTCACAAAATACATAACGTCACAAAAAAAAGACGTCACAAAATACATAACGTCACAAAAATAAATGACGTCACAAAATACATAACGTCACGAAAATAAATGACTCACAAAATACATAACGTCACAAAAACAAATGACGTCACAAAATACATAACGTCAAAAAAATAAATGACGTCACAAAATACATAACGTCACAAAAATAAATGACGTCACAAAAATTAATTACGTCACAAAATACATAACCTCACAAAATATATAACGTCACAAAAATATATGACGTCACAAAAATTAATTACGTCACAAAATACATAACGTCACAAAAATAAATAACGTCACAAAATACATAACGTCACAAAATACATAACGTCACAAAAATAAATGACGTCACAAAATAAATAAAGTCACAAAAATAAATGACGTCACAAAATACATAACGTCACAAAAATAAATTACGTCACAAAATACATAACGTCACAAAAATAAATGACGTCACAAAATACATAACGTCACAAAATACATAACGTCACAAAAATAAATGACGTTACAATATAAATGACGTTACAAAATACATAACGTTACCAAAATAAATGACGTCACAAAATACATAACGTCACAAAAATAAATGACGTCACAAAATACATAACGTCACAAAAAAATGACGTCACAAAATACATAACGTCACAAAAATAACTGACGTCACAAAATACATAACGTCACAAAAACAAATGACGTCAAAAAATACATAACGTCACAAAAATAAATGACGTCACAAAATAAATAAAGTCACAAAAATAAATGACGTCACAAAATACATAACGTCACAAAAATAAATGACGTCACAAAATACATAACGTCACAAAATTAATGACGTCACAAAAATTAATTACGTTACAAAATACATAACGTCACAAAAATTAATTACGTCAAAAAATACATAACCTCACAAAAATAAATGACGTCACAAAATACATAACGTCACAAAAATAAATGACGTCACAAAATACATAACGTCACAAAAATAAATGACGTCACAAAATACATAACGTCACAAAATTAATGACGTCACAAAAATTAATTACGTCACAAAATACATAACGTCACAAAAATTAATTACGTCAAAAAATACATAACGTCACAAAAATTAATTACGTCACAAAATACATAACGTCACAAAAATAAATGACGTCACAAAATACATAACGTCACAAAATACATAACGTCACAAAAATAAATGACGTCACAAAATAAATAAAGTCACAAAAATAAATGACGTCACAAAATAATTAACGTCACAAAAATAAATGACGTCACAAAATACATAACGTCACAAAAATAAATGACGTCACAAAATACATAACGTCACAAAATACATAACGTCACAAAAATAAATGACGTTACAAAATAAATGACGTTACAAAATACATAACGTTACCAAAATAAATGACGTCACAAAATACATAACGTCACAAAAACAAATGACGTCACAAAATACATAACGTCACAAAAATAAATGACGTCACAAAATACATAACGTCACGAAAATAAATGACTCACAAAATACATAACGTCACAAAAAAAAATGACGTCACAAAATACATAACGTCGAAAAAATAAATGACGTCACAAAATACATAACGTCACAAAAATAAATGACGTCACAAAATACATAACGTCACAAAAATAAATGACGTCACAAAATACATAACGTCACAAAATACATAACGTCATAAAAATAAATGACGTTACAAAATAAATGACGTTACAAAATACATAACGTTACCAAAATAAATGACGTCACAAAATACATAACGTCACAAAAAAATGACGTCACAAAATACATAACGTCACAAAAATAAATGGCGTCACAAAATACATAACGTCACGAAAATAAATGACTCACAAAATACATAACGTCACAAAAACAAATGACGTCACAAAATACATAACGTCACAAAAATAAATGACGTCACAAAAATTAATTACGTCACAAAATACATAACCTCACAAAATATATAACGTCACAAAAATAAATGACGTCACAAAAATTAATTACGTCACAAAATACATAACGTCACAAAAATAAATAACGTCACAAAATACATAACGTCACAAAATACATAACGTCACAAAAATAAATGACGTCACAAAATAAATAAAGTCACAAAAATAAATGACGTCACAAAATACATAACGTCACAAAAATAAATGACGTCACAAAATACATAACGTCACAAACATAAATGACGTCACAAAATACATAACGTCACAAAATACATAACGTCACAAAAATAAATGACGTCACAAAAATTAATTACGTCACAAAATACATAACGTCACAAAAATAAATGACGTCACAAAATACATAACGTCACAAAAAAATGACGTTACAAAATACATAACGTTACCAAAATAAATGACGTCACAAAATACATAACGTCACAAAAATAAATGACGTCACAAAATACATAACGTCACAAAAAAATGACGTCACAAAATACATAACGTCACAAAAATAAATGACGTCACAAAATACATAACGTCACGAAAATAAATGACTCACAAAAACATAACGTCACAAAAACAAATGACGTCACAAAATACATAACGTCACAAAAATAAATGACGTCACAAAAATTAATTACGTCACAAAAGACATAACCTCACAAAATATATAACGTCACAAAAATAAATGACGTCACAAAAATTAATTACGTCACAAAATACATAACGTCACAAAAATAAATAACGTCACAAAATACATAACGTCACAAAATACATAACGTCACAAAAATAAATGACGTCACAAAATAAATAAAGTCACAAAAATAAATGACGTCACAAAATACATAACGTCACGAAAATAAATGACTCACAAAATACATAACGTCACAAAAACAAATGACGTCACAAAATACATAACGTCACAAAATACATAACGTCACAAAAATAAATGACGTTACAAAATAAATGACGTTACAAAATACATAACGTTACCAAAATAAATGACGTCACAAAATACATAACGTCACAAAAATAAATGACGTCACAAAATACATAACGTCACAAAAATAAATGACGTCACAAAATACATAACGTCGCAAAAATAAATGACGTTACAAAATACATAACGTTACAAAATAAATGACGTTACAAAATACATAACGTTACCAAAATAAATGACGTCACAAAATACATAACGTCACAAAAATAAATAACGTCACAAAATACATAACGTCACAAAAATAAATGACGTCACAAAATACATAACGTCACGAAAATAAATGACTCACAAAATACATAACGTCACAAAAACAAATGACGTCACAAAATACATAACGTCACAAAAATAAATGACGTCACAAAAATTAATTACGTCACAAAATACATAACCTCACAAAATATATAACGTCACAAAAATAAATGACCTCACAAAGATTAATTAAGTCACAAAATACATAACGTCACAAAAATAAATAACGTCACAAAATACATAACGTCACAAAATACATAACGTCACAAAAATAAATGACGTTACAAAATAAATGACGTTACAAAATACATAACGTTACCAAAATAAATGACGTCACAAAATACATAACGTCACAAAAATAAATGACGTCACAAAATACATAACGTCACAAAAAATAAATGACGTCACAAAAATTAATTACGTCACAAAATACATAACGTCAAAAAAATAAATGACGTCACAAAATACATAACGTCACAAAAAATAAATGACGTCACAAAAATTAATTACGTCACAAAATACATAACGTCAAAAAAATAAATGACGTCACAAAATACATAACGTCATAAAATACATAACGTCACAAAAATAAATGACGTCACAAACATAATGACGTCACAAAATACAATTGTCACAAAAATAAATGACGTCACAAAATACATAACGTCACAAAAATAAATGACGTCACAAAATACATAACGTCAAAAAAATGACGTCACAAAATACATAACGTCATAAAAATAAATGACGTCACAAAATACATAATGTCACAAAATTAAATGACGTCCCAAAATACATAACGTCACAAATAAATGACGTCACAAAATACATAACGAAACAAAAATAAATGACGTCACAAAATACATAACGTCACCAAAATAAATGACGTCACAAACATAATGACGTCACTAAATACATATTGTCACAAAAATAAATGACGTCACAAAATACATAACGTCACAAAAATAAATGACGTCACAAAATACATAACGTCAAAAAATGACGTCACAAAATACATAACGTCATAAAAATAAATGACGTCACAAAAATTAATTACTTCACAAAATACATAACGTCACAAAAATAAATGACGTCACAAAATACATAACGTCACAAAATACATTACGTCACAAAAATAAATGACGTCACAAAATACATAACGTCACAAAAATAAATGACGTCACAAAATACATAACGTCACAAAAATAAATGACGTCACAAAATACATGACGTCACGAAAATAAATGACTCACAAAATACATAACGTCACAAAAACAAATAACGTCACAAAATACATAACGTCACAAAAATAAATGACGTCACAAAATACATAAAGTCACAAAAATAAATGACGTCACAAAATACATAACGTCACAAAAATAAATGACGTCAAAAAATACATAACGTCACAAAATTAATGACGTCACAAAAATTAATTACGTCACAAAATACATAACGTCACAAAAATTAATTACGTCAAAAAATACATAACCTCACAAAAATAAATGACGTCACAAAATACATAACGTCACAAAAATAAATGACGTCACAAAATACATAACGTCACAAAAATAAATGACGTCACAAAATACATAACGTCACAAAATTAATGACGTCACAAAAATTAATTACGTCACAAAATACATAACGTCACAAAAATTAATTACGTCAAAAAATACATAACCTCACAAAAATTAATTACGTCACAAAATACATAACGTCACAAAAATTAATAACGTCACAAAATACATAACGTCACAAAATACATAACGTCACAAAAATAAATGACGTCACAAAATAAATAAAGTCACAAAAATAAATGACGTCACAAAATACATAACGTCACAAAAATAAATGACGTCACAAAATACATAACGTCACAAAAATAAATGACGTCACAAAATACATAACGTCACAAAATACATAACGTCACAAAAATAAATGACGTTACAAAATAAATGACGTTACAAAATACATAACGTTACCAAAATAAATGACGTCACAAAATACATAACGTCACAAAAACAAATGACGTCACAAAATACATGACGTCACAAAAATAAATGACGTCACAATATACATAACGTCACGAAAATAAATGACTCACAAAATACATAACGTCACAAAAACAAATGACGTCACAAAATACATAACGTCAAAAAAATAAATGACGTCACAAAATACATAACGTCACAAAAATAAATGACGTCACAAAATACATAACGTCACAAAAATAAATGACGTCACAAAATACATAACGTCACAAAATACATAACGTCACAAAATACATAACGTCATAAAAATAAATGACGTTACAAAATAAATGACGTTACAAAATACATAACGTTACCAAAACAAATGACGTCACAAAATACATAACGTCAAAAAAATAAATGACGTCACAAAATACATAACGTCACAAAAATAAATGACGTCACAAAATACATAACGTCACAAAAATAAATGACGTCACAAAATACATAACGTCACAAAAATAAATGACGTCACAAAAATAAATGACGTCACAAAATACATAACGTCACAAAAATAAATGACGTCACAAAATACATAACGTCACAAAAATAAATGACGTCCAAAATACATAACGTCACAAAAATAAATGACGTCACAAAAATAAATGACGTCACAAAATACATAACGTCACAAAAATAAATGACGTCACAAAATACATAACGTCACAAAATACATAACGTCACAAAAATAAATGACGTCACAAAAATTAATTACGTCACAAAATACATAACGTCACAAAAATAAATGACGTCACAAAATACATAACGTCACAAAAAAATTACGTTACAAAATACATAACGTTACCAAAATAAATGACGTCACAAAATACATAACGTCACAAAAATGAATGACGTCACAAAATACATAACGTCACAAAAAAATGACGTCACAAAATACATAACGTCACAAAAATAAATGACGTCACAAAATACATAACGTCACGAAAATAAATGACTCACAAAATACATAACGTCACAAAAACAAATGACGTCACAAAATACATAACGTCAAAAAAATAAATGACGTCACAAAATACATAACGTCACAAAAATAAATGACGTCACAAAATACATAACGTCACAAAAATAAATGACGTCACAAAATACATAACGTCACAAAATACATAACGTCCTAAAAATAAATGACGTTACAAAATAAATGACGTTACAAAATACATAACGTTACCAAAACAAATGACGTCACAAAATACATAAGGTCAAAAAAATAAATGACGTCACAAAATACATAACGTCACAAAAATAAATGACGTCACAAAATACATAACGTCACAAAAATAAATGACGTCACAAAATACATAACGTCACAAAAATAAATGACGTCACAAAAATAAATGACGTCACAAAATACATAACGTCACAAAAATAAATGACGTCACAAAATACATAACGTCACAAAAATAAATGACGTCCAAAATACATAACGTCACAAAAATAAATGACGTCCAAAAATAAATGACGTCACAAAATACATAACGTCACAAAAATAAATGACGTCACAAAATACATAACGTCACAAAATACATAACGTCACAAAAATAAATGACGTCACAAAAATTAATTACGTCACAAAATACATAACGTCACAAAAATAAATGACGTCACAAAATACATAACGTCACAAAAAAATTACGTTACAAAATACATAACGTTACCAAAATAAATGACGTCACAAAATACATAACGTCACAAAAATAAATGACGTCACAAAAATAAATGACGTCACAAAATACATAACGTCACAAAAAAATGACGTCACAAAATACATAACGTCACAAAAATAAATGACGTCATAAAATACATAACGTCACGAAAATAAATGACTCACAAAAACATAACGTCACAAAAACAAATGACGTCACAAAATACATAACGTCACAAAAATAAATGACGTCACAAAAATTAATTACGTCACAAAAGACATAACCTCACAAAATATATAACGTCACAAAAATAAATGACGTCACAAAAATTAATTACGTCACAAAATACATAACGTCACAAAAATAAATAACGTCACAAAATACATAACGTCACAAAATACATAACGTCACAAAAATAAATGACGTCACAAAATAAATATAGTCACAAAAATAAATGACGTCACAAAATACATAACGTCACGAAAATAAATGACTCACAAAATACATAACGTCACAAAAACAAATGACGTCACAAAATACATAACGTCACAAAATACATAACGTCACAAAAATAAATGACATTACAAAATAAATGACGTTACAAAATACATAACGTTACCAAAATAAATGACGTCACAAAATACATAACGTCACAAAAATAAATGACGTCACAAAATACATAACGTCACAAAAATAAATGACGTCACAAAATACATAACGTCACAAAATACATAACGTCACAAAAATAAATGACGTTACAAAATAAATGACGTTACAAAATACATAACGTTACCAAAATAAATGACGTCACAAAATACATAACGTCACAAAAATAAATGACGTCACAAAATACATAACGTCACAAAAAAATGACGTCACAAAATACATAACGTCACAAAAATAAATGACCTCACAAAATACATAACGTCACGAAAATAAATGACTCACAAAATACATAACGTCACAAAAACAAATGACGTCACAAAATACATAACGTCACAAAAATAAATGACGTCACAAAAATTAATTACGTCACAAAATACATAACCTCACAAAATATATAACGTCACAAAAATAAATGACGTCACAAAAATTAATTAAGTCACAAAATACATAACGTCACAAAAATAAATAACGTCACAAAATACATAACGTCACAAAATACATAACGTCACAAAAATAAATGACGTTACAAAATAAATGACGTTACAAAATACATAACGTTACCAAAATAAATGACGTCACAAAATACATAACGTCACAAAAATAAATGTCGTCACAAAATACATAACGTCACAAAAAATAAATGACGTCACAAAAATTAATTACGTCACAAAATACATAACGTCAAAAAAATAAATGACGTCACAAAATACATAACGTCATAAAATACATAACGTCACAAAAAAAATGACGTCACAAAATAAATAACGTCAAAAAAATAAATGACGTCACAAAATACATAACGTCACAAAAATAAATGACGTCACAAACATAATGACGTCACAAAATACATATTGTCACAAAAATAAATGACGTCACAAAATACATAACGTCACAAAAATAAATGACGTCACAAAATACATAACGTCAAAAAAATGACGTCACAAAATACATAACGTCATAAAAATAAATGACGTCACAAAATACATAATGTCACAAAATTAAATGACGTCCCAAAATACATAACGTCACAAATAAATGACGTCACAAAATACATAACGAAACAAAAATAAATGACGTCACAAAATACATAACGTCACCAAAATAAATGACGTCACAAACATAATGACGTCACTAAATACATATTGTCACAAAAATAAATGACGTCACAAAATACATAACGTCACAAAAATAAATGACGTCACAAAATACATAACGTCAAAAAAATGACGTCACAAAATACATAACGTCATAAAAATAAATGACGTCACAAAAATTAATTACTTCACAAAATACATAACGTCACAAAAATAAATGACGTCACAAAATACATAACGTCACAAAATACATTACGTCACAAAAATAAATGACGTCACAAAATACATAACGTCACAAAAATAAATGACGTCACAAAATACATAACGTCACAAAAATAAATGACGTCACAAAATACATAACGTCACGAAAATAAATGACTCACAAAATACATAACGTCACAAAAACAAATAACGTCACAAAATACATAACGTCACAAAAATAAATGACGTCACAAAATACATAAAGTCACAAAAATAAATGACGTCACAAAATACATAACGTCACAAAAATAAATGACGTCACAAAATACATAACGTCACAAAATACATAACGTCACAAAAATAAATGACGTCACAAAAATTAATTACGTCACAAAATACATAACGTCACAAAAATAAATGACGTCACAAAATACATAACGTCACAAAAAAATTACGTTACAAAATACATAACGTTACCAAAATAAATGACGTCACAAAATACATAACGTCACAAAAATGAATGACGTCACAAAATACATAACGTCACAAAAAAATGACGTCACAAAATACATAACGTCACAAAAATAAATGACGTCACAAAATACATAACGTCACGAAAATAAATGACTCACAAAATACATAACGTCACAAAAACAAATGACGTCACAAAATACATAACGTCAAAAAAATAAATGACGTCACAAAATACATAACGTCACAAAAATAAATGACGTCACAAAATACATAACGTCACAAAAATAAATGACGTCACAAAATATATAACGTCACAAAATACATAACGTCCTAAAAATAAATGACGTTACAAAATAAATGACGTTACAAAATACATAACGTTACCAAAACAAATGACGTCACAAAATACATAACGTCAAAAAAATAAATGACGTCACAAAATACATAACGTCACAAAAATAAATGACGTCACAAAATACATAACGTCACAAAAATAAATGACGTCACAAAATACATAACGTCACAAAAATAAATGACGTCACAAAAATAAATGACGTCACAAAATACATAACGTCACAAAAATAAATGACGTCACAAAATACATAACGTCACAAAAATAAATGACGTTCAAAATACATAACGTCACAAAAATAAATGACGTCACAAAAATAAATGACGTCACAAAATACATAACGTCACAAAAATAAATGACGTCACAAAATACAAAACATCACAAAATACATAACGTCACAAAAATAAATGACGTCACAAAAATTAATTACGTCACAAAATACATAACGTCACAAAAATAAATGACGTCACAAAATACATAACGTCACAAAAAAATTACGTTACAAAATACATAACGTTACCAAAATAAATGACGTCACAAAATACATAACGTCACAAAAATAAATGACGTCACAAAATACATAACGTCACAAAAAAATGACGTCACAAAATACATAACGTCACAAAAATAAATGACGTCACAAAATACATAACGTCACGAAAATAAATGACTCACAAAAACATAACGTCACAAAAACAAATGACGTCACAAAATACATAACGTCACAAAAATAAATGACGTCACAAAAATTAATTACGTCACAAAAGACATAACCTCACAAAATATATAACGTCACAAAAATAAATGACGTCACAAAAATTAATTACGTCACAAAATACATAACGTCACAGAAATAAATAACGTCACAAAATACATAACGTCACAAAATACATAACGTCACAAAAATAAATGACGTCACAAAATAAATAAAGTCACAAAAATAAATGACGTCATAAAATACATAACGTCACGAAAATAAATGACTCACAAAATACATAACGTCACAAAAACAAATGACGTCACAAAATACATAACGTCACAAAATACATAACGTCACAAAAATAAATGACATTACAAAATAAATGACGTTACAAAATACATAACGTTACCAAAATAAATGACGTCACAAAATACATAACGTCACAAAAATAAATGACGTCACAAAATACATAACGTCACAAAAATAAATGACGTCACAAAATACATAACGTCACAAAATACATAACGTCACAAAAATAAATGACGTTACAAAATAAATGACGTTACAAAATACATAACGTTACCAAAATAAATGACGTCACAAAATACATAACGTCACAAAAATAAATGACGTCACAAAATACATAACGTCACAAAAAAATGACGTCACAAAATACATAACGTCACAAAAATAAATGACCTCACAAAATACATAACGTCACGAAAATAAATGACTCACAAAATACATAACGTCACAAAAACAAATGACGTCACAAAATACATAACGTCACAAAAATAAATGACGTCACAAAAATTAATTACGTCACAAAATACATAACCTCACAAAATATATAACGTCACAAAAATAAATGACGTCACAAAAATTAATTAAGTCACAAAATACATAACGTCACAAAAATAAATAACGTCACAAAATACATAACGTCACAAAATACATAACGTCAAAAAATAAATGACGTTACAAAATAAATGACGTTACAAAATACATAACGTTACCAAAATAAATGACGTCACAAAATACATAACGTCACAAAAATAAATGTCGTCACAAAATACATAACGTCACAAAAAATAAATGACGTCACAAAAATTAATTACGTCACAAAATACATAACGTCAAAAAAATAAATGACGTCACAAAATACATAACGTCATAAAATACATAACGTCACAAAAAAAATGACGTCACAAAATAAATACTTATTATTTACCCAGTGGCAAGAACTTTAAATCATAATTTAGTTTACAATTACCTTGTATTTGCCTATGTTCTTGCAAGAATGAATGTAGATCTCCGATGCATTTCGCCACAATTGTGGCATCGTCGGGGAGAAAAAAACACTACTACACTAATCACATTTTCACTATTTACATGTCACTTTTCACTATTTACAGTTCTAGTATACTTGTTCATTGTTGGGTTGGCCAACACGACGACCGCCCGAAGGCATCGCGTTCGCGGGCACGGGTGCGGGCGCGCGTCCAAACTGTTGTCGCACTTGGTTCGTTGTCATTCACTGTACTGTGAGGGATGGTCGGTGTCGGCGTCTGCCGGAGGCTGGGGTTTTCCGGGTTTTGTTGGGGCGGGGATGTTTTATAACCTTTATGTTGCCAGTTTTGTCTAGAGTTTGCAATGTTGCCAATTTGCCTTAGATTTTCAATGTCATGTATAGTTTTGAATATTACTGAATTGTTGTAGTCTTCTTTGATGTTTAATAAGTTGTCTGGTCCTTCGTTATTGATGTGTTTGTAAATTTGGTAGCTCTCTTGAACTTTGGCTATTGATTTTGATTGTGTGAGGTTTAGGATAGTAAGAGAATCGGGAAATGAAATGGCGTGGGATGGGTTTTGTTTCAGGTGTTTGGCTACTATTGAGGTCGGATTACTGTGGTGGCTGGAATTATGTTCTTTGAATCGTTGCTTAAAGGTTCTGTTAGTGTATCCGATATACTGTTTGTTGCAGGGATTGCATGTGATTTTATATACACCTTTTTGGTTTTCGGTCGATTGGTCTTTTGTGGTAACCAATTTATGGTTAGATAATGGATTTGTTTTAACTTTGTATGCAGGAGTGTAGCCTGATTTCTTGAATATTCTGCCGATTTTTTCGGATGTCCTGTCTACGTATTGGATTGATATGTATTTCGGTGTAATGCTGTTTTGGTTAGGCTGATCTGTTTCATTAACTGGGGTAGCTTGTTGTTTATTAATTTTCTTTTTCATTTTGCTAATTATTGCGTTAATTATTGTAGGGTTGTAGCCGTTGTTTCTGGCAATATTTTCGATTATTCCTTTTTCCTTTTTGTATTCTGTTGCGTTTAAGTTATAGTTGAGGAGTCTGTACACCAATGAGCGGAAGGCTGCCATTTTTTGGTTGTACGGATGGTTGGAGTCAGCTGGTATTACAAGGTCTGTTTGTGTGGGTTTTCTATAGATTCCAAACTGTAGTTCTGATTTGTTTTTTGTGATCGTAAGGTCAAGGAAATTTATTGATTTGTTGTTTTCTGTTTCCATTTTGAACTGTATCTTGTTGTGGATTCCATTAAGATAGTTTAAAATGAGAGAGGTCTGTCTTAGGTTGCAATTTAATATCATGAAGGCATCATCCACATATCGTGTGTAGAACTTAATTTTGTTTACATGGGGATTGGTATCTGACAGGATGAATTTCTCTTCAAAATGTTGCATATAGAGCTCAGCTAATGTAGCCGAAATAATAAGTATTTAACATGGCCTGCCAAGCCGACCCAGTTAAACAAATGATCAGCCAACTCACAAACAAAGAAACACAACTAATGAAAACTGAACTTAACATTGAATTCAACAAAACCTGCAAAAGGCTCTCTATTATACCTAATTACATTAATATAACAATCAAAAACCAATCAGAAGTAAGGTCAAGGAAATTTATTGATTTGTTGTTTTCTGTTTCCATTTTGAACTGTATCTTGTTGTGGATTCCATTAAGATAGTTTAAAATGAGAGAGGTCTGTCTTAGGTTGCAATTTAATATCATGAAGGCATCATCCACATATCGTGTGTAGAACTTAATTTTGTTTACATGGGGATTGGTATCTGACAGGATGAATTTCTCTTCAAAATGTTGCATATAGAGCTCAGCTAATGTAGCCGAAAGTGGACCACCCATTGGTAAGCCTTGTGGATCATAATATATAATGCCGTTATATGTGAAATAATTTTGTTCAGTAATTATGGTAGTGATTTTTATTATGTCGTTAATTTCTTCTTCCGAAAATTGTTCTGATAATTTTAGTCTATTTCTGAGGACCTCTATTGCTTCTTTTCTTGGAATATTCCCATACATATTTTCAACATCTATTGAGGCTAGGATGTATCTGTCATTAATCTCTTGTGATTGGACTTTATTAATAAATTCTTTGGTGTTTCTGCATGTGAGAGTTGATGTGTTGGGAATGGGTTGTGTGGGTTTTCTGTCCTTGTAATACCAATCAGAAGCAGCCCAAAAAACTCTTAAACAAGCCAAATGCCTTTGGATAAACAACGAAATAAAATCACTATATAAAAAGAAAACAATATTACACACTGTTATTAAAGAATTGAAATCCAAATTGTACACAACGTTATGTCAAATAGAATATACCAATGCTGTAACCCTTATCAAGGATAAAGTAAAAAAGGAAAGAAATGCAAAACTATCCATACAAACACAAAAAATAGATAGACTTTTAGCACAACAATCAGTTCCTTGCCAGCAAAATACCGACCACAAATTCTACCCTAAGGTTATCAACCTAACGAACATTACCCTGAACGACCAAGAAACAAAAATACTAGAGAAAAGCCCCAAGTTTAATCCTAAACCCAAAACTAGATCACACCAAAATATCATCCAATCCCTAGTAAATACAGAGGTAGCACTACAACAAGTAAAACCAAATGACCGAGACAAAATAAGATACGGGGTAGTGGAAGTCATAAACAAGGAGTTAAAGCACATCAATCCAAAGAAAGACTATGTGAACTCAACAGAAAATAAAATAATACAACAGGTCAAAAATAAACTCACACAGAATCAAGCAAAAATAATCCCTGCAGATAAATCTAATACCTCGGTAGTCATACAAGAAAATGACCTAGATTCAAAGGTAAAACAATTTATCCAAAAGAACAACATAATCGAAACTAAAGATCAGACAAGCACCTACAATAAAGAGATTAAGGGTTTCTTAGACAATAACTCAATAATCCACCCTAACAAAGCCAAGAACTTATACAACCATAGTCCGTCCCCCCCAGTCTTCAAACCACTTATAAAAACTCACAAAGAAGGACATCCCATCAGACCTGTTATAAACGCCATCCCATCCCCATCATACAAGATAGCCAAATACATTAACATACTAATAAAAAATGGCATTCCCAACACATCAACTCTCACATGCAGAAACACCAAAGAATTTATTAATAAAGTCCAATCACAAGAGATTAATGACAGATACATCCTAGCCTCAATAGATGTTGAAAATATGTATGGGAATATTCCAAGAAAAGAAGCAATAGAGGTCCTCAGAAATAGACTAAAATTATCAGAACAATTTTCGGAAGAAGAAATTAACGACATAATAAAAATCACTACCATAATTACTGAACAAAATTATTTCACATATAACGGCATTATATATTATGATCCACAAGGCTTACCAATGGGTGGTCCACTTTCGGCTACATTAGCTGAGCTCTATATGCAACATTTTGAAGAGAAATTCATCCTGTCAGATACCAATCCCCATGTAAACAAAATTAAGTTCTACACACGATATGTGGATGATGCCTTCATGATATTAAATTGCAACCTAAGACAGACCTCTCTCATTTTAAACTATCTTAATGGAATCCACAACAAGATACAGTTCAAAATGGAAACAGAAAACAACAAATCAATAAATTTCCTTGACCTTACGATCACAAAAAACAAATCAGAACTACAGTTTGGAATCTATAGAAAACCCACACAAACAGACCTTGTAATACCAGCTGACTCCAACCATCCGTACAACCAAAAAATGGCAGCCTTCCGCTCATTGGTGTACAGACTCCTCAACTATAACTTAAACGCAACAGAATACAAAAAGGAAAAAGGAATAATCGAAAATATTGCCAGAAACAACGGCTACAACCCTACAATAATTAACGCAATAATTAGCAAAATGAAAAAGAAAATTAATAAACAACAAGCTACCCCAGTTAATGAAACAGATCAGCCTAACCAAAACAGCATTACACCGAAATACATATCAATCCAATACGTAGACAGGACATCCGAAAAAATCGGCAGAATATTCAAGAAATCAGGCTACACTCCTGCATACAAAGTTAAAACAAATCCATTATCTAACCATAAATTGGTTACCACAAAAGACCAATCGACCGAAAACCAAAAAGGTGTATATAAAATCACATGCAATCCCTGCAACAAACAGTATATCGGATACACTAACAGAACCTTTAAGCAACGATTCAAAGAACATAATTCCAGCCACCACAGTAATCCGACCTCAATAGTAGCCAAACACCTGAAACAAAACCCATCCCACGCCATTTCATTTCCCGATTCTCTTACTATCCTAAACCTCACACAATCAAAATCAATAGCCAAAGTTCAAGAGAGCTACCAAATTTACAAACACATCAATAACGAAGGACCAGACAACTTATTAAACATCAAAGAAGACTACAACAATTCAGTAATATTCAAAACTATACATGACATTGAAAATCTAAGGCAAATTGGCAACATTGCAAACTCTAGACAAAACTGGCAACATAAAGGTTATAAAACATCCCCGCCCCAACAAAACCCGGAAAACCCTAGCCTCCGGCAGACGCCGACACCGACCATCCCTCACAGTACAGTGAATGACAACGAACCAAGTGCGACAACAGTTTGGACGCGCGCCCGCACCCGTGCCCGCGAACGCGATGCCTTCGGGCGGTCGTCGTGTTGGCCAACCCAACAATGAACAAGTATACTAGAACTGTAAATAGTGAAAAGTGACATGTAAATAGTGAAAATGTGATTAGTGTAGTAGTGTTTTTTTCTCCCCGACGATGCCACAATTGTGGCGAAATGCATCGGAGATCTACATTCATTCTTGCAAGAACATAGGCAAATACAAGGTAATTGTAAACTAAATTACAAAATAAATAACGTCAAAAAAATAAATGACGTCACAAAATACATAACGTCACAAAAATAAATGACGTCACAAACATAATGACGTCACAAAATACATATTGTCACAAAAATAAATGACGTCACAAAATACATAACGTCACAAAAATAAATGACGTCACAAAATACATAACGTCAAAAAAATGACGTCACAAAATACATAACGTCATAAAAATAAATGACGTCACAAAATACATAATGTCACAAAATTAAATGACGTCCCAAAATACATAACGTCACAAATAAATGACGTCACAAAATACATAACGAAACAAAAATAAATGACGTCACAAAATACGTAACGTCACCAAAATAAATGACGTCACAAACATAATGACGTCACTAAATACATATTGTCACAAAAATAAATGACGTCACAAAATACATAACGTCACAAAAATAAATGACGTCACAAAATACATAACGTCAAAAAAATGACGTCACAAAATACATAACGTCATAAAAATAAATGACGTCACAAAAATTAATTACTTCACAAAATACATAACGTCACAAAAATAAATGACGTCACAAAATACATAACGTCACAAAATACATTACGTCACAAAAATAAATGACGTCACAAAATACATAACGTCACAAAAATAAATGACGTCACAAAATACATAACGTCACAAAAATAAATGACGTCACAAAATACATAACGTCACGAAAATAAATGACTCACAAAATACATAACGTCACAAAAACAAATAACGTCACAAAATACATAACGTCACAAAAATAAATGACGTCACAAAATACATAAAGTCACAAAAATAAATGACGTCACAAAATACATAACGTCACAAAAATAAATGACGTCACAAAATACACAACGTCACAAAATTAATGACGTCACAAAAATTAATTACGTCACAAAATACATAACGTCACAAAAATTAATTACGTCAAAAAATACATAACCTCACAAAAATAAATGACGTCACAAAATACATAACGTCACAAAAATAAATGACGTCACAAAATACATAACGTCACAAAAATAAATGACGTCACAAAATACATAACGTCACAAAATTAATGACGTCACAAAAATTAATTACGTCACAAAATACATAACGTCACAAAAATTAATTACGTCAAAAAATACATAACCTCACAAAAATTAATTACGTCACAAAATACATAACGTCACAAAAATAAATAACGTCACAAAATACATAACGTCACAAAATACATAACGTCACAAAAATAAATGACGTCACAAAATAAATAAAGTCACAAAAATAAATGACGTCACAAAATACATAACGTCACAAAAATAAATGACGTCACAAAATACATAACGTCACAAAAATAAATGACGTCACAAAATACATAACGTCACAAAATACATAACGTCACAAAAATAAATGACGTTAAAAAATAAATGACGTTACAAAATACATAACGTTACCAAAATAAATGACGTCACAAAATACATAACGTCACAAAAACAAATGACGTCACAAAATACATAACGTCACAAAAATAAATGACGTCACAAAATACATAACGTCACGAAAACAAATGACTCACAAAATACATAACGTCACAAAAACAAATGACGTCACAAAATACATAACGTCAAAAAAATAAATGACGTCACAAAATACATAACGTCACAAAAATAAATGACGTCACAAAATACATAACGTCACAAAAATAAATGACGTCACAAAATACATAACGTCACAAAATACATAACGTCATAAAAATAAATGACGTTACAAAATAAATGACGTTACAAAATACATAACGTTACCAAAATAAATGACGTCACAAAATACATAACGTCACAAAAATAAATGACGTCACAAAATACATAACGTCACAAAAAATGACGTCACAAAATACATAACGTCACAAAAATAAATGGCGTCACAAAATACATAACGTCACGAAAATAAATGACTCACAAAATACATAACGTCGCAAAAACAAATGACGTCACAAAATACATAACGTCACAAAAATAAATGACGTCACAAAAATTAATTACGTCACAAAATACATAACCTCACAAAATATATAACGTCACAAAAAAAAATGACGTCACAAAAATTAATTACGTCACAAAATACATAACGTCACAAAAATAAATAACGTCACAAAATACATAACGTCACAAAATACATAACGTCACAAAAATAAATGACGTCACAAAATAAATAAAGTCACAAAAATAAATGACGTCACAAAATACATAACGTCACAAAAATAAATGACGTCACAAAATACATAACGTCACAAAAATAAATGACGTCACAAAATACATAACGTCACAAAATACATAACGTCACAAAAATAAATGACGTCACAAAAAAAATTACGTCACAAAATACATAACGTCACAAAAATAAATGACGTCACAAAATACATAACGTCACAAAAAAATGACGTTACAAAATACATAACGTTACCAAAATAAATGACGTCACAAAATACATAACGTCACAAAAATAAATGACGTCACAAAATACATAACGTCACAAAAAAATGACGTCACAAAATACATAACGTCACAAAAATAAATGACATCACAAAATACATAACGTCACGAAAATAAATGGCTCACAAAAACATAACGTCACAAAAACAAATGACGTCACAAAATACATAACGTCACAAAAATAAATGACGTCACAAAAATTAATTACGTCACAAAAGACATAACCTCACAAAATATATAACGTCACAAAAATAAATGACGTCACAAAAATTAATTACGTCACAAAATACATAACGTCACAAAAATAAATAACGTCACAAAATACATAACGTGACAAAATACATAACGTCACAAAAATAAATGACGTCACAAAATAAATAAAGTCACAAAAATAAATGACGTCACAAAATACATAACGCCACGAAAATAAATGACTCACAAAATACATAACGTCACAAAAACAAATGACGTCACAAAATACATAACGTCACAAAATACATAACGTCACAAAAATAAATGACGTTACAAAATAAATGACGTTACAAAATACATAACGTTACCAAAATAAATGACGTCACAAAATACATAACGTCACAAAAATAAATGACGTCACAAAATACATAACGTCACAAAAATAAATGACGTCACAAAATACATAACGTCACAAAATACATAACGTCACAAAAATAAATGACGTTACAAAATAAATGACGTTACAAAATACATAACGTTACCAAAATAAATGACGTCACAAAATACATAACGTCACAAAAATAAATGACGTCACAAAATACATAACGTCACAAAAAAATGACGTCACAAAATACATAACGTCACAAAAATAAATGACGTCACAAAATACATAACGTCACGAAAATAAATGACTCACAAAATACATAACGTCACAAAAACAAATGACGTCACAAAATACATAACGTCACAAAAATAAATGACGTCACAAAATACATAACGTCACAAAAAAATGACGTCACAAAATACATAACGTCACAAAAATAAATGACGTCACAAAATACATTACGTCACAAAAAATAAATGACGTCACAAAAATTAATTACGTCACAAAATACATAACGTCAAAAAAATAAATGACGTCACAAAATACATAACGTCATAAAATACATAACGTCACAAAAAAATGACGTCACAAAATACATAACGTCAAAAAAATAAATGACGTCACAAAATACATAACGTCACAAAAATAAATGACGTCACAAACATAATGACGTCACAAAATACATATTGTCACAAAAATAAATGACGTCACAAAATACATAACGTCACAAAAATAAATGACGTCACAAAATACATAACGTCAAAAAAATGACGTCACAAAATACATAACGTCATAAAAATAAATGACGTCACAAAATACATAATGTCACAAAATTAAATGACGTCCCAAAATACATAACGTCACAAATAAATGACGTCACAAAATACATAACGAAACAAAAATAAATGACGTCACAAAATACATAACGTCACCAAAATAAATGACGTCACAAACATAATGACGTCACTAAATACATATTGTCACAAAAATAAATGACGTCACAAAATACATAACGTCACAAAAATAAATGACGTCACAAAATACATAACGTCAAAAAAATGACGTCACAAAATACATAACGTCATAAAAATAAATGACGTCACAAAAATTAATTACTTCACAAAATACATAACGTCACAAAAATAAATGACGTCACAAAATACATAACGTCACAAAATACATTACGTCACAAAAATAAATGACGTCACAAAATACATAACGTCACAAAATACATTACGTCACAAAAATAAATGACGTCACAAAATACATAACGTCACAAAAATAAATGACGTCACAAAATACATAACGTCACAAAAATAAATGACGTTACAAAATACATAACGTTACAAAAATAAATGACGTCACAAAATACATAACGTCACAAAATTAATGACGTCACAAAAATTAATTACGTCACAAAATACATAACGTCACAAAAATAAATGACGTCACAAAATACATAACGTCACAAAAATAAATGACGTCACAAAATACATAACGTCACGAAAATAAATGACTCACAAAATACATAACGTCACAAAAACAAATAACGTCACAAAATACATAACGTCACAAAAATAAATGACGTCACAAAATACATAAAGTCACAAAAATAAATGACGTCACAAAATACATAACGTCACAAAAATAAATGACGTCACAAAATACATAACGTCACATAATTAATGACGTCACAAAAATTAATTACGTCACAAAATACATAACGTCACAAAAATTAATTACGTCAAAAAATACATAACCTCACAAAAATAAATGACGTCACAAAATACATAACGTCACAAAAATAAATGACGTCACAAAATACATAACGTCACAAAAATAAATGACGTCACAAAATACATAACGTCACAAAAATAAATGACGTCACAAAATACATAACGTCACAAAATACATAACGTCACAAAAATAAATGACGTTACAAAATAAATGACGTTACAAAATACATAACGTTACCAAAATAAATGACGTCACAAAATACATAACGTCACAAAAATAAATGACGTCACAAAATACATAACGTCACAAAAAAATGACGTCACAAAATACATAACGTCACAAAAATAAATGACGTCACAAAATACATAACGTCACGAAAATAAATGACTCACAAAATACATAACGTCACAAAAACAAATGACGTCACAAAATACATAACGTCACAAAAATAAATGACGTCACAAAATACATAACGTCACAAAAAAATGACGTCACAAAATACATAACGTCACAAAAATAAATGACGTCACAAAATACATAACGTCACAAAAAATAAATGACGTCACAAAAATTAATTACGTCACAAAATACATAACGTCAAAAAAATAAATGACGTCACAAAATACATAACGTCATAAAATACATAACGTCACAAAAAAATGACGTCACAAAATACATAACGTCAAAAAAATAAATGACGTCACAAAATACATAACGTCACAAAAATAAATGACGTCACAAACATAATGACGTCACAAAATACATATTGTCACAAAAATAAATGACGTCACAAAATACATAACGTCACAAAAATAAATGACGTCACAAAATACATAACGTCAAAAAAATGACGTCACAAAATACATAACGTCATAAAAATAAATGACGTCACAAAATACATAATGTCACAAAATTAAATGACGTCCCAAAATACATAACGTCACAAATAAATGACGTCACAAAATACATAACGAAACAAAAATAAATGACGTCACAAAATACATAACGTCACCAAAATAAATGACGTCACAAACATAATGACGTCACTAAATACATATTGTCACAAAAATAAATGACGTCACAAAATACATAACGTCACAAAAATAAATGACGTCACAAAATACATAACGTCAAAAAAATGACGTCACAAAATACATAACGTCATAAAAATAAATGACGTCACAAAAATTAATTACTTCACAAAATACATAACGTCACAAAAATAAATGACGTCACAAAATACATAACGTCACAAAATACATTACGTCACAAAAATAAATGACGTCACAAAATACATAACGTCACAAAATACATTACGTCACAAAAATAAATGACGTCACAAAATACATAACGTCACAAAAATAAATGACGTCACAAAATACATAACGTCACAAAAATAAATGACGTTACAAAATACATAACGTTACAAAAATAAATGACGTCACAAAATACATAACGTCACAAAATTAATGACGTCACAAAAATTAATTACGTCACAAAATACATAACGTCACAAAAATAAATGACGTCACAAAATACATAACGTCACAAAAATAAATGACGTCACAAAATACATAACGTCACGAAAATAAATGACTCACAAAATACATAACGTCACAAAAACAAATAACGTCACAAAATACATAACGTCACAAAAATAAATGACGTCACAAAATACATAAAGTCACAAAAATAAATGACGTCACAAAATACATAACGTCACAAAAATAAATGACGTCACAAAATACATAACGTCACATAATTAATGACGTCACAAAAATTAATTACGTCACAAAATACATAACGTCACAAAAATTAATTACGTCAAAAAATACATAACCTCACAAAAATAAATGACGTCACAAAATACATAACGTCACAAAAATAAATGACGTCACAAAATACATAACGTCACAAAAATAAATGACGTCACAAAATACATAACGTCACAAAATTAATGACGTCACAAAAATTAATTACGTCACAAAATACATAACGTCACAAAAATTAATTACGTCAAAAAATACATAACCTCACAAAAATTAATTACGTCACAAAATGCATAACGTCACAAAAATAAATAACTTCACAAAATACATAACGTCACAAAATACATAACGTCACAAAAATAAATGACGTCACAAAATAAATAAAGTCACAAAAATAAATGACGTCACAAAATACATAACGTCACAAAAATAAATGACGTCACAAAATACATAACGTCACAAAAATAAATGACGTCACAAAATACATAACGTCACAAAATACATAACGTCACAAAAATAAATGACGTTACAAAATAAATGACGTTACAAAATACATAACGTTACCAAAATAAATGACGTCACAAAATACATAACGTCACAAAAACAAATGACGTCACAAAATACATAACGTCACAAAAATAAATGACGTCACAAAATACATAACGTCACGAAAATAAATGACTCACAAAATACATAACGTCACAAAAACAAATGACGTCACAAAATACATAACGTCAAAAAAATAAATGACGTCACAAAATACATAACGTCACAAAAATAAATGACGTCACAAAATACATAACGTCACAAAAATAAATGACGTCACAAAATACATAACGTCACAAAATACATAACGTCATAAAAATGAATGACGTTACAAAATAAATGACGTTACAAAATACATAACGTTACCAAAATAAATGACGTCACAAAATACATAACGTCACAAAAATAAATGACGTCACAAAATACATAACGTCACAAAAAAATGACGTCACAAAATACATAACGTCACAAAAATAAATGGCGTCACAAAATACATAACGTCACGAAAATAAATGACTCACAAAATACATAACGTCACAAAAACAAATGACGTCACAAAATACATAACGTCACAAAAATAAATGACGTCACAAAAATTAATTACGTCACAAAATACATAACCTCACAAAATATATAACGTCACAAAAATAAATGACGTCACAAAAATTAATTACGTCACAAAATACATAACGTCACAAAAATAAATAACGTCACAAAATACATAACGTCACAAAATACATAACGTCACAAAAATAAATGACGTCACAAAATAAATAAAGTCACAAAAATAAATGACGTCACAAAATACATAACGTCACAAAAATAAATGACGTCACAAAATACATAACGTCACAAAAATAAATGACGTCACAAAATACATAACGTCACAAAATACATAACGTCACAAAAATAAATGACGTCACAAAAATTAATTACGTCACAAAATACATAACGTCACAAAAATAAATGACGTCACAAAATACATAACGTCACAAAAAAATGACGTTACAAAATACATAACGTTACCAAAATAAATGACGTCACAAAATACATAACGTCACAAAAATAAATGACGTCACAAAATACATAACGTCACAAAAAAATGACGTCACAAAATACATAACGTCACAAAAATAAATGACGTCACAAAATACATAACGTCACGAAAATAAATGACTCACAAAAACATAACGTCACAAAAACAAATGACGTCACAAAATACATAACGTCACAAAAATAAATGACGTCACAAAAATTAATTACGTCACAAAAGACATAACCTCACAAAATATATAACGTCACAAAAATAAATGACGTCACAAAAATTAATTACGTCACAAAATACATAACGTCACAAAAATAAATAACGTCACAAAATACATAACGTCACAAAATACATAACGTCACAAAAATAAATGACGTCACAAAATAAATAAAGTCACAAAACTAAATGACGTCACAAAATACATAACGTCACGAAAATAAATGACTCACAAAATACATAACGTCACAAAAACAAATGACGTCACAAAATACATAACGTCACAAAATACATAACGTCACAAAAATAAATGACGTTACAAAATAAATGACGTTACAAAATACATAACGTTACCAAAATAAATGACGTCACAAAATACATAACGTCACAAAAATAAATGACGTCACAAAATACATAACGTCACAAAAATAAATGACGTCACAAAATACATAACGTCACAAAATACATAACGTCACAAAAATAAATGACGTTACAAAATAAATGACGTTACAAAATACATAACGTTACCAAAATAAATGACGTCACAAAATACATAACGTCACAAAAATAAATGACGTCACAAAATACATAACGTCACAAAAAAATGACGTCACAAAATACATAACGTCACAAAAATAAATGACGTCACAAAATACATAACGTCACGAAAATAAATGACTCACAAAATACATAACATCACAAAAACAAATGACGTCACAAAATACATAACGTCACAAAAATAAATGACGTCACAAAAATTAATTACGTCACAAAATACATAACCTCACAAAATATATAACGTCACAAAAATAAATGACGTCACAAAAATTAATTAAGTCACAAGATACATAACGTCACAAAAATAAATAACGTCACAAAATACATAACGTCACAAAATACATAACGTCACAAAAATAAATGATGTTACAAAATAAATGACGTTACAAAATACATAACATTACCAAAATAAATGACGTCACAAAATACATAACGTCACAAAAATAAATGACGTCACAAAATACATAACGTCACAAAAAATAAATGACGTCACAAAAATTAATTACGTCACAAAATACATAACGTCAAAAAAATAAATGACGTCACAAAATACATAACGTCATAAAATACATTACGTCACAAAAATAAATGACGTCACAAAATACATAACGTCACAAAAATAAATGACGTCACAAAATACATAACGTCACAAAAATAAATGACGTCACAAAATACATAACGTCACAAAAATAAATGACGTCACAAAATACATGACGTCACAAAAATAAATGACGTCACAAAAATAAATAACGTCACAAAATACATAACGTCACAAAATACATAACGGCAAAAAATAAATGACGTCACAAAATACATAACGTCACAAAAATAAATGTTGTCACAAAATACATAACGTCACAAAATACATAACGTCACAAAAATAAATGACGTTACAAAATACATAACGTTACAAAAATAAATGACGTCACAAAATACATAACGTCACAAAATTAATGACGTCACAAAAATTAATTACGTCACAAAATACATAACGTCACAAAAATTAATTACGTCAAAAAATACATAACCTCACAAAAATAAATGACGTCACAAAATACATAATGTCACAAAAATAAATGACGTCACAAAATACATAACGTCACAAAAATAAATGACGTCACAAAATACATAACGTCACGAAAATAAATGACTCACAAAATACATAACGTCACAAAAACAAATAACGTCACAAAATACATAACGTCACAAAAATAAATGACGTCACAAAATACATAACGTCACAAAATACATAACGTCACAAAAATAAATGACGTTACAAAATAAATAACGTTACAAAATACATAACGTTACCAAAATAAATGACGTCACAAAATACATAACGTCACAAAAATAAATGACGTCACAAAATACATAACGTCACAAAAATAAATGACGTCACAAAATACATAACGTCACAAAAAAATGACGTCACAAAATACATAACGTCACAAAAATAAATGACGTCACAAAATACATAACGTCACGAAAATAAATGACTCACAAAATACATAACGTCACAAAAACAAATGACGTCACAAAATACATAACGTCAAAAAAATAAATGACGTCACAAAATACATAACGTCACAAAAATAAATGACGTCACAAAATACATAACGTCACAAAAATAAATGACGTCACAAAATACATAACGTCACAAAATACATAACGTAACAAAAATAAATGACGTTACAAAATAAATGACGTTACAAAATACATAACGTTACCAAAATAAATGACGTCACAAAATACATAACGTCACAAAAATAAATGACGTCACAAAATACATAACGTCACAAAAAAATGACGTCACAAAATACATAACGTCACAAAAATAAATGACGTCAGAAAATACATAACGTCACGAAAATAAATCACTCACAAAATACATAACGTCACAAAAACAAATGACGTCACAAAATACATAACGTCACAAAAATAAATGACGTCACAAAATACATAACGTCACAAAATACATAACGTCACAAAAATAAATGACGTTACAAAATACATAACGTTACCAAAATAAATGACGTCACAAAATACATAACGTCACAAAAACAAATGACGTCACAAAATACATAACGTCACAAAAATAAATGACGTCACAAAATACATAACGTCACGAAAATAAATGACTCACAAAATACATAACGTCACAAAAACAAATGACGTCACAAAATACATAACGTCAAAAAAATAAATGACGTCACAAAAATAAATGACGTCACAAAATACATAACGTCACAAAAATAAATGACGTCACAAAATACATAACGTCACAAAATACATAACGTCACAAAAATAAATGACGTTACAAAATAAATGACGTTACAAAATACATAACATTACCAAAATTAATGACGTCACAAAATACATAACGTCACAAAAATAAATGACGTCACAAAATACATAACGTCACAAAAAAATGACGTCACAAAATACATAACGTCACAAAAATAAATGGCGTCACAAAATACATAACGTCAAGAAAATAAATGACTCACAAAATACATAACGTCACAAAAACAAATGACGTCACAAAATACATAACGTCACAAAAATAAATGACGTCACAAAAATTAATTACGTCACAAAATACATAACCTCACAAAATATATAACGTCACAAAAATAAATGACGTCACAAAATACATAACGTCACAAAATACATAACGTCACAAAAATAAATGACGTCACAAAAATTAATTACGTCACAAAATACATAACGTCACAAAAATAAATGACGTCACAAAATACATAACGTCACAAAAAAATGACGTTACAAAATACATAACGTTACCAAAATAAATGACGTCCCAAAATACATAACGTCACAAAAATAAATGACGTCACAAAATACATAACGTCACAAAAAAATGACGTCACAAAATACATAACGTCACAAAAATAAATGACGTCACAAAATACATAACGTCACGAAAATAAATGACTCACAAAATACATAACGTCACAAAAACAAATGACGTCACAAAATACATAACGTCACAAAAATAAATGACGTCACAAAAATTAATTACGTCACAAAATATATAACCTCACAAAATATATAACGTCACAAAAATAAATGACGTCACAAAAATTAATTACGTCACAAAATACATAACGTCACAAAAATAAATAACGTCACAAAATACATAACGTCACAAAATACATAACGTCACAAAAATAAATGACGTCACAAAATAAATAAAGTCACAAAAATAAATGACGTCACAAAATACATAACGTCACGAAAATAAATGACTCACAAAATACATAACGTCACAAAAACAAATGACGTCACAAAATACATAACGTCACAAAATACATAACGTCACAAAAATAAATGACGTTACAAAATAAATGACGTTACAAAATACATAACGTTACCAAAATAAATGACGTCACAAAATACATAACGTCACAAAAATAAATGACGTCACAAAATACATAACGTCACAAAAATAAATGACGTCACAAAATACATAACGTCACAAAATACATAACGTCACAAAAATTAATGACGTTACAAAATAAATGACGTCACAAAATACATAACGTCACAAAAATAAATGACGTCACAAAAATTAATTACGTCACAAAATATATAACCTCACAAAATATATAACGTCACAAAAATAAATGACGTCACAAAAATTAATTACGTCACAAAATACATAACGTCACAAAAATAAATAACGTCACAAAATACATAACGTCACAAAATACATAACGTCACAAAAATAAATGACGTTACAAAATAAATGACGTTACAAAATACATAACGTTACCAAAATAAATGACGTCACAAAATACATAACGTCACAAAAACAAATGACGTCACAAAATACATAACGTCACAAAAATAAATGACGTCACAAAATACATAACGTCACGAAAATAAATGACTCACAAAATACATAACGTCACAAAAACAAATGACGTCACAAAATACATAACGTTAAAAAAATAAATGACGTCACAAAATACATAACGTCACAAAAATAAATGACGTCACAAAATACATAACGTCACAAAAATAAATGACGTCACAAAATACATAACGTCACAAAATACATAACGTCACAAAAATAAATGACGTTACAAAATAAATGACGTTACAAAATACATAACGTTACCAAAATAAATGACGTCACAAAATACATAACGTCACAAAAATAAATGACGTCACAAAATACATAACGTCACAAAAAAATGACGTCACAAAATACATAACGTCACAAAAATAAATGGCGTCACAAAATACATAACGTCACGAAAATAAATGACTCACAAAATACATAACGTCACAAAAACAAATGACGTCACAAAATACATAACGTCACAAAAATAAATGACGTCACAAAAATTAATTACGTCACAAAATACATAACCTCACAAAATATATAACGTCACAAAAATAAATGACGTCACAAAAATTAATTACGTCACAAAATACATAACGTCACAAAAATAAATAACGTCACAAAATACATAACGTCACAAAATACATAACGTCACAAAAATAAATGACGTCACAAAATAAATAAAGTCACAAAAATAAATGACGTCACAAAATACATAACGTCAAAAAAATAAATGACGTCACAAAATACATAACGTCACAAAAATAAATGACGTCACAAAATACATAACGTCACAAAATACATAACGTCACAAAAATAAATGACGTCACAAAAATTAATTACGTCACAAAATACATAACGTCACAAAAATAAATGACGTCACAAAATACATAACGTCACAAAAAAATGACGTTACAAAATACATAACGTTACCAAAATAAATGACGTCACAAAATACATAACGTCACAAAAATAAATGACGTCACAAAATACATAACGTCACAAAAAAATGACGTCACAAAATACATAACGTCACAAAAATAAATGACGTCACAAAATACATAACGTCACGAAAATAAATGACTCACAAAATACATAACGTCACAAAAACAAATGACGTCACAAAATACATAACGTCACAAAAATAAATGACGTCACAAAAATTAATTACGTCACAAAATATATAACCTCACAAAATATATAACGTCACAAAAATAAATGACGTCACAAAAATTAATTACGTCACAAAATACATAACGTCACAAAAATAAATAACGTCACAAAATACATAACGTCACAAAATACATAACGTCACAAAAATAAATGACGTCACAAAATAAATAAAGTCACAAAAATAAATGACGTCACAAAATACATAACGTCACGAAAATAAATGACTCACAAAATACATAACGTCACAAAAACAAATGACGTCACAAAATACATAACGTCACAAAATACATAACGACACAAAAATAAATGACGTTACAAAATAAATGACGTTACAAAATACATAACGTTACCAAAATAAATGACGTCACAAAATACATAACGTCACAAAAATAAATGACGTCACAAAATACATAACGTCACAAAAATAAATGACGTCACAAAATACATAACGTCACAAAATACATAACGTCACAAAAATTAATGACGTTACAAAATAAATGACGTTACAAAATACATAACGTTACCAAAATAAATGACGTCACAAAATACATAACGTCACAAAAATAAATGACGTCACAAAATACATAACGTCACAAAAAATGACGTCACAAAATACATAACGTCACAAAAATAAATGACGTCACAAAATACATAACGTCACGAAAATAAATGACTCACAAAATACATAACGTCACAAAAATAAATGACGTCACAATATACATAACGTCACAAATATAAATGACGTCACAAAAATTAATCACGTCACAAAATACATAACCTCACAAAATATATAACGTCACAAAAATAAATGACGTCACAAAATACATAACGTCACAAAATACATAACGTCACAAAAATAAATGACGTTACAAAATAAATGACGTTACAAAATACATAACGTTACCAAAATAAATGACGTCACAAAATACATAACGTCACAAAAATAAATGACGTCACAAAATACATAACGTCACAAAAAATAAATGACGTCACAAAAATTAATTACGTCACAAAATACATAACGTCAAAAAAATAAATGACGTCACAAAATACATAACGTCATAAAATACATAACGTCACAAAAAAAATGACGTCACAAAATACATAACGTCAAAAAAATAAATGACGTCACAAAATACATAACGTCACAAAAATAAATGACGTCACAAACATAATGACGTCACTAAATACATATTGTCACAAAAATAAATGACGTCACAAGTTACATAACGTCACAAAAATAAATGACGTCACAAAATACATAACGTCAAAAAAATGACGTCACAAAATACATAACGTCATAAAAATAAATGACGTCACAAAATACATAATGTCACAAAATTAAATGACGTCCCAAAATACATAACGTCACAAATAAATGACGTCACAAAATACATAACGAAACAAAAATAAATGACGTCACAAAATACATAACGTCACCAAAATAAATGACGTCACAAACATAATGACGTCACTAAATACATATTGTCACAAAAATAAATGACGTCACAAAATACATAACGTCACAAAAATAAATGACGTCACAAAATACATAACGTCACAAAATACATAACGTCACAAAAATAAATGACGTTACAAAATAAATGACGTTACAAAATACATAACGTTACCAAAATAAATGACGTCACAAAATACATAACGTCACAAAAATAAATGACGTCACAAAAATTAATTACGTCACAAAATACATAACCTCACAAAATATATAACGTCACAAAAATATATGACGTCACAAAAATTAATTACGTCACAAAATACATAACGTCACAAAAATAAATAACGTCACAAAATACATAACGTCACAAAATACATAACGTCACAAAAATAAATGACGTCACAAAATAAATAAAGTCACAAAAATAAATGACGTCACAAAATACATAACGTCACAAAAATAAATGACGTCACAAAATACATAACGTCACAAAAATAAATGACGTCACAAAATACATAACGTCACAAAATACATAACGTCACAAAAATAAATGACGTTACAAAATAAATGACGTTACAAAATACATAACGTTACCAAAATAAATGACGTCACAAAATACATAACGTCACAAAAATAAATGACGTCACAGAAATACATAACGTCACAAAAAAATGACGTCACAAAATACATAACGTCACAAAAATAATTGACGTCACAAAATACATAACGTCACAAAAACAAATGACGTCAAAAAATACATAACGTCACAAAAATAAATGACGTCACAAAATAAATAAAGTCACAAAAATAAATGACGTCACAAAATACATAACGTCACAAAAATAAATGACGTCACAAAATACATAACGTCACAAAATTAATGACGTCACAAAAATTAATTACGTCACAAAATACATAACGTCACAAAAATTAATTACGTCAAAAAATACATAACCTCACAAAAATAAATGACGTCACAAAATACATAACGTCACAAAAATAAATGACGTCACAAAATACATAACGTCACAAAAATAAATGACCTCACAAAATACATAACGTCACAAAATTAATGACGTCACAAAAATTAATTACGTCACAAAATACATAACGTCACAAAAATTAATTACGTCAAAAAATACATAACCTCACAAAAATTAATTACGTCACAAAATACATAACGTCACAAAAATAAATAACGTCACAAAATACATAACGTCACAAAATACATAACGTCACAAAAATAAATGACGTCACAAAAAAAATAAAGTCACAAAAATAAATGACGTCACAAAATACATAACGTCACAAAAATAAATGACGTCATAAAATACATAACGTCACAAAAATAAATGACGTCACAAAATACATAACGTCACAAAATACATAACGTCACAAAAATAAATGACGTCACAAAATACATAACGTCACAAAAATAAATGACGTCACAAAATACATAACGTCACAAAATACATAACGTCATAAAAATAAATGACGTTACAAAATAAATGACGTTACAAAATACATAACGTTACCAAAATAAATGACGTCACAAAATACATAACGTCACAAAAATAAATGACGTCACAAAATACATAACGTCACAAAAAAATGACGTCACAAAATACATAACGTCACAAAAATAAATGGCGTCACAAAATACATAACGTCACGAAAATAAATGACTCACAAAATACATAACGTCACAAAAACAAATGACGTCACAAAATACATAACGTCATAAAAATAAATGACGTCACAAAAATTAATTACGTCACAAAATACATAACCTCACAAAATATATAACGTCACAAAAATAAATGACGTCACAAAAATTAATTACGTCACAAAATACATAACGTCACAAAAATAAATAACGTCACAAAATACATAACGTCACAAAATACATAACGTCACAAAAATAAATGACGTCACAAAATAAATAAAGTCACAAAAATAAATGACGTCACAAAATACATAACGTCACAAAAATAAATGACGTCACAAAATACATAACGTCACAAAAATAAATGACGTCACAAAATACATAACTTCACAAAATACATAACGTCACAAAAATAAATGACGTCACAAAAATTAATTACGTCACAAAATACATAACGTCACAAAAATAAATGACGTCACAAAATACATAACGTCACAAAAAAATGACGTTACAAAATACATAACGTTACCAAAATAAATGACGTCACAAAATACATAACGTCACAAAAATAAATGACGTCACAAAATACATAACGTCACAAAAAAATGACGTCACAAAATACATAACGTCACAAAAATAAATGACGTCACAAAATACATAACGTCACGAAAATAAATGACTCACAAAAACATAACGTCACAAAAACAAATGACGTCACAAAATACATAACGTCACAAAAATAAATGACGTCACAAAAATTAATTACGTCACAAAAGACATAACCTCACAAAATAAATAACGTCACAAAAATAAATGACGTCACAAAAATTAATTACGTCACAAAATACATAACGTCACAAAAATAAATAACGTCACAAAATACATAACGTCACAAAATACATAACGTCACAAAAATAAATGACGTCACAAAATAAATAAAGTCACAAAAATAAATGACGTCACAAAATACATAACGTCACGAAAACAAATGACGTCACAAAATACATAACGTCAAAAAAATAAATGACGTCACAAAATACATAACGTCACAAAATACATAACGTCACAAAAATAAATGACGTTACAAAATAAATGACGTTACAAAATACATAACGTTACCAAAATAAATGACGTCACAAAATACATAACGTCACAAAAATAAATGACGTCACAAAATACATAACGTCACAAAAAAATGACGTCACAAAATACATAACGTCACAAAAATAATTGACGTCACAAAATACATAACGTCACAAAAACAAATGACGTCAAAAAATACATAACGTCACAAAAATAAATGACGTCACAAAATAAATAAAGTCACAAAAATAAATGACGTCACAAAATACATAACGTCACAAAAATAAATGACGTCACAAAATACATAACGTCACAAAACTAATGACGTCACAAAAATTAATTACGTCACAAAATACATAACGTCACAAAAATTAATTACGTCACAAAATACATAACGTCACAAAAATAAATGACGTCACAAAATACATAACGTCACAAAAATAAATGACGTCACAAAATACATAACGTCACAAAATTAATGACGTCACAAAAATTAATTACGTCACAAAATACATAACGTCACAAAAATTAATTACGTCAAAAAATACATAACCTCACAAAAATTAATTACGTCACAAAATACATAACGTCACAAAAATAAATAACGTCACAAAATACATAACGTCACAAAATACATAACGTCACAAAAATAAATGACGTCACAAAATAAATAAAGTCACAAAAATTAATGACGTCACAAAATACATAACGTCACAAAAATAAATGACGTCACAAAATACATAACGTCACAAAAATAAATGACGTCACAAAATACATAACGTCACAAAATACATAACGTCACAAAAATAAATGACGTTACAAAATAAATGACGTTACAAAATACATAACGTTACCAAAATAAATGACGTCACAAAATACATAACGTCACAAAAACCAATGACGTCACAAAATACATAACCTCACAACAATAAATGACGTCACAAAATACATAACGTCACGAAAATAAATGACTCACAAAATACATAACGTCACAAAAACAAATGACGTCACAAAATACATAACGTCAAAAAAATAAATGACGTCACAAAATACATAACGTCACAAAAATAAATGACGTCACAAAATACATAACATCACAAAAATAAATGACGTCACAAAATACATAACGTCACAAAATACATAACGTCATAAAAATAAATGACGTTACAAAATTAATGACGTTACAAAATACATAACGTTACCAAAATAAATGACGTCACAAAATACATAACGTCACAAAAATAAATGACGTCACAAAATACATAACGTCACAAAAAAATGACGTCACAAAATACATAACGTCACAAAAATAAATGGCGTCACAAAATACATAACGTCACGAAAATAAATGACTCAAAAAATACATAACGTCACAAAAACAAATGACGTCACAAAATACATAACGTCACAAAAATAAATGACGTCACAAAAATTAATTACGTCACAAAATACATAACCTCACAAAATATATAACGTCACAAAAATAAATGACGTCACAAAAATTAATTACGTCACAAAATACATAACGTCACAAAAATAAATAACGTCACAAAATACATAACGTCACAAAAATAAATGACGTCACAAAAATTAATTACGTCACAAAATACATAACCTCACAAAATATATAACGTCACAAAAATAAATGACGTCACAAAATACATAACGTCACAAAATACATAACGTCACAAAAATAAATGACGTCACAAAAATTAATTACGTCACAAAATACATAACGTCACAAAAATAAATGACGTCACAAAATACATAACGTCACAAAAAAATGACGTTACAAAATACATAACGTTACCAAAATAAATGACGTCCCAAAATACATAACGTCACAAAAATAAATGACGTCACAAAATACATAACGTCACAAAAAAATGACGTCACAAAATACATAACGTCACAAAAATAAATGACGTCACAAAATACATAACGTCACGAAAATAAATGACTCACAAAATACATAACGTCACAAAAACAAATGACGTCACAAAATACATAACGTCACAAAAATAAATGACGTCACAAAAATTAATTACGTCACAAAATATATAACCTCACAAAATATATAACGTCACAAAAATAAATGACGTCACAAAAATTAATTACGTCACAAAATACATAACGTCACAAAAATAAATAACGTCACAAAATACATAACGTCACAAAATACATAACGTCACAAAAATAAATGACGTCACAAAATAAATAAAGTCACAAAAATAAATGACGTCACAAAATACATAACGTCACGAAAATAAATGACTCACAAAATACATAACGTCACAAAAACAAATGACGTCACAAAATACATAACGTCACAAAATACATAACGTCACAAAAATAAATGACGTTACAAAATAAATGACGTTACAAAATACATAACGTTACCAAAATAAATGACGTCACAAAATACATAACGTCACAAAAATAAATGACGTCACAAAATACATAACGTCACAAAAATAAATGACGTCACAAAATACATAACGTCACAAAATACATAACGTCACAAAAATTAATGACGTTACAAAATAAATGACGTCACAAAATACATAACGTCACAAAAATAAATGACGTCACAAAAATTAATTACGTCACAAAATATATAACCTCACAAAATATATAACGTCACAAAAATAAATGACGTCACAAAAATTAATTACGTCACAAAATACATAACGTCACAAAAATAAATAACGTCACAAAATACATAACGTCACAAAATACATAACGTCACAAAAATAAATGACGTTACAAAATAAATGACGTTACAAAATACATAACGTTACCAAAATAAATGACGTCACAAAATACATAACGTCACAAAAACAAATGACGTCACAAAATACATAACGTCACAAAAATAAATGACGTCACAAAATACATAACGTCACGAAAATAAATGACTCACAAAATACATAACGTCACAAAAACAAATGACGTCACAAAATACATAACGTTAAAAAAATAAATGACGTCACAAAATACATAACGTCACAAAAATAAATGACGTCACAAAATACATAACGTCACAAAAATAAATGACGTCACAAAATACATAACGTCACAAAATACATAACGTCACAAAAATAAATGACGTTACAAAATAAATGACGTTACAAAATACATAACGTTACCAAAATAAATGACGTCACAAAATACATAACGTCACAAAAATAAATGACGTCACAAAATACATAACGTCACAAAAAAATGACGTCACAAAATACATAACGTCACAAAAATAAATGGCGTCACAAAATACATAACGTCACGAAAATAAATGACTCACAAAATACATAACGTCACAAAAACAAATGACGTCACAAAATACATAACGTCACAAAAATAAATGACGTCACAAAAATTAATTACGTCACAAAATACATAACCTCACAAAATATATAACGTCACAAAAATAAATGACGTCACAAAAATTAATTACGTCACAAAATACATAACGTCACAAAAATAAATAACGTCACAAAATACATAACGTCACAAAATACATAACGTCACAAAAATAAATGACGTCACAAAATAAATAAAGTCACAAAAATAAATGACGTCACAAAATACATAACGTCAAAAAAATAAATGACGTCACAAAATACATAACGTCACAAAAATAAATGACGTCACAAAATACATAACGTCACAAAATACATAACGTCACAAAAATAAATGACGTCACAAAAATTAATTACGTCACAAAATACATAACGTCACAAAAATAAATGACGTCACAAAATACATAACGTCACAAAAAAATGACGTTACAAAATACATAACGTTACCAAAATAAATGACGTCACAAAATACATAACGTCACAAAAATAAATGACGTCACAAAATACATAACGTCACAAAAAAATGACGTCACAAAATACATAACGTCACAAAAATAAATGACGTCACAAAATACATAACGTCACGAAAATAAATGACTCACAAAATACATAACGTCACAAAAACAAATGACGTCACAAAATACATAACGTCACAAAAATAAATGACGTCACAAAAATTAATTACGTCACAAAATATATAACCTCACAAAATATATAACGTCACAAAAATAAATGACGTCACAAAAATTAATTACGTCACAAAATACATAACGTCACAAAAATAAATAACGTCACAAAATACATAACGTCACAAAATACATAACGTCACAAAAATAAATGACGTCACAAAATAAATAAAGTCACAAAAATAAATGACGTCACAAAATACATAACGTCACGAAAATAAATGACTCACAAAATACATAACGTCACAAAAACAAATGACGTCACAAAATACATAACGTCACAAAATACATAACGACACAAAAATAAATGACGTTACAAAATAAATGACGTTACAAAATACATAACGTTACCAAAATAAATGACGTCACAAAATACATAACGTCACAAAAATAAATGACGTCACAAAATACATAACGTCACAAAAATAAATGACGTCACAAAATACATAACGTCACAAAATACATAACGTCACAAAAATTAATGACGTTACAAAATAAATGACGTTACAAAATACATAACGTTACCAAAATAAATGACGTCACAAAATACATAACGTCACAAAAATAAATGACGTCACAAAATACATAACGTCACAAAAAATGACGTCACAAAATACATAACGTCACAAAAATAAATGACGTCACAAAATACATAACGTCACGAAAATAAATGACTCACAAAATACATAACGTCACAAAAATAAATGACGTCACAATATACATAACGTCACAAATATAAATGACGTCACAAAAATTAATCACGTCACAAAATACATAACCTCACAAAATATATAACGTCACAAAAATAAATGACGTCACAAAATACATAACGTCACAAAATACATAACGTCACAAAAATAAATGACGTTACAAAATAAATGACGTTACAAAATACATAACGTTACCAAAATAAATGACGTCACAAAATACATAACGTCACAAAAATAAATGACGTCACAAAATACATAACGTCACAAAAAATAAATGACGTCACAAAAATTAATTACGTCACAAAATACATAACGTCAAAAAAATAAATGACGTCACAAAATACATAACGTCATAAAATACATAACGTCACAAAAAAAATGACGTCACAAAATACATAACGTCAAAAAAATAAATGACGTCACAAAATACATAACGTCACAAAAATAAATGACGTCACAAACATAATGACGTCACTAAATACATATTGTCACAAAAATAAATGACGTCACAAGTTACATAACGTCACAAAAATAAATGACGTCACAAAATACATAACGTCAAAAAAATGACGTCACAAAATACATAACGTCATAAAAATAAATGACGTCACAAAATACATAATGTCACAAAATTAAATGACGTCCCAAAATACATAACGTCACAAATAAATGACGTCACAAAATACATAACGAAACAAAAATAAATGACGTCACAAAATACATAACGTCACCAAAATAAATGACGTCACAAACATAATGACGTCACTAAATACATATTGTCACAAAAATAAATGACGTCACAAAATACATAACGTCACAAAAATAAATGACGTCACAAAATACATAACGTCACAAAATACATAACGTCACAAAAATAAATGACGTTACAAAATAAATGACGTTACAAAATACATAACGTTACCAAAATAAATGACGTCACAAAATACATAACGTCACAAAAATAAATGACGTCACAAAAATTAATTACGTCACAAAATACATAACCTCACAAAATATATAACGTCACAAAAATATATGACGTCACAAAAATTAATTACGTCACAAAATACATAACGTCACAAAAATAAATAACGTCACAAAATACATAACGTCACAAAATACATAACGTCACAAAAATAAATGACGTCACAAAATAAATAAAGTCACAAAAATAAATGACGTCACAAAATACATAACGTCACAAAAATAAATGACGTCACAAAATACATAACGTCACAAAAATAAATGACGTCACAAAATACATAACGTCACAAAATACATAACGTCACAAAAATAAATGACGTTACAAAATAAATGACGTTACAAAATACATAACGTTACCAAAATAAATGACGTCACAAAATACATAACGTCACAAAAATAAATGACGTCACAAAATACATAACGTCACAAAAAATGACGTCACAAAATACATAACGTCACAAAAATAATTGACGTCACAAAATACATAACGTCACAAAAACAAATGACGTCAAAAAATACATAACGTCACAAAAATAAATGACGTCACAAAATAAATAAAGTCACAAAAATAAATGACGTCACAAAATACATAACGTCACAAAAATAAATGACGTCACAAAATACATAACGTCACAAAATTAATGACGTCACAAAAATTAATTACGTCACAAAATACATAACGTCACAAAAATTAATTACGTCAAAAAATACATAACCTCACAAAAATAAATGACGTCACAAAATACATAACGTCACAAAAATAAATGACGTCACAAAATACATAACGTCACAAAAATAAATGACCTCACAAAATACATAACGTCACAAAATTAATGACGTCACAAAAATTAATTACGTCACAAAATACATAACGTCACAAAAATTAATTACGTCAAAAAATACATAACCTCACAAAAATTAATTACGTCACAAAATACATAACGTCACAAAAATAAATAACGTCACAAAATACATAACGTCACAAAATACATAACGTCACAAAAATAAATGACGTCACAAAAAAAATAAAGTCACAAAAATAAATGACGTCACAAAATACATAACGTCACAAAAATAAATGACGTCATAAAATACATAACGTCACAAAAATAAATGACGTCACAAAATACATAACGTCACAAAATACATAACGTCACAAAAATAAATGACGTCACAAAATACATAACGTCACAAAAATAAATGACGTCACAAAATACATAACGTCACAAAATACATAACGTCATAAAAATAAATGACGTTACAAAATAAATGACGTTACAAAATACATAACGTTACCAAAATAAATGACGTCACAAAATACATAACGTCACAAAAATAAATGACGTCACAAAATACATAACGTCACAAAAAAATGACGTCACAAAATACATAACGTCACAAAAATAAATGGCGTCACAAAATACATAACGTCACGAAAATAAATGACTCACAAAATACATAACGTCACAAAAACAAATGACGTCACAAAATACATAACGTCATAAAAATAAATGACGTCACAAAAATTAATTACGTCACAAAATACATAACCTCACAAAATATATAACGTCACAAAAATAAATGACGTCACAAAAATTAATTACGTCACAAAATACATAACGTCACAAAAATAAATAACGTCACAAAATACATAACGTCACAAAATACATAACGTCACAAAAATAAATGACGTCACAAAATAAATAAAGTCACAAAAATAAATGACGTCACAAAATACATAACGTCACAAAAATAAATGACGTCACAAAATACATAACGTCACAAAAATAAATGACGTCACAAAATACATAACTTCACAAAATACATAACGTCACAAAAATAAATGACGTCACAAAAATTAATTACGTCACAAAATACATAACGTCACAAAAATAAATGACGTCACAAAATACATAACGTCACAAAAAAATGACGTTACAAAATACATAACGTTACCAAAATAAATGACGTCACAAAATACATAACGTCACAAAAATAAATGACGTCACAAAATACATAACGTCACAAAAAAATGACGTCACAAAATACATAACGTCACAAAAATAAATGACGTCACAAAATACATAACGTCACGAAAATAAATGACTCACAAAAACATAACGTCACAAAAACAAATGACGTCACAAAATACATAACGTCACAAAAATAAATGACGTCACAAAAATTAATTACGTCACAAAAGACATAACCTCACAAAATAAATAACGTCACAAAAATAAATGACGTCACAAAAATTAATTACGTCACAAAATACATAACGTCACAAAAATAAATAACGTCACAAAATACATAACGTCACAAAATACATAACGTCACAAAAATAAATGACGTCACAAAATAAATAAAGTCACAAAAATAAATGACGTCACAAAATACATAACGTCACGAAAACAAATGACGTCACAAAATACATAACGTCAAAAAAATAAATGACGTCACAAAATACATAACGTCACAAAATACATAACGTCACAAAAATAAATGACGTTACAAAATAAATGACGTTACAAAATACATAACGTTACCAAAATAAATGACGTCACAAAATACATAACGTCACAAAAATAAATGACGTCACAAAATACATAACGTCACAAAAAAATGACGTCACAAAATACATAACGTCACAAAAATAATTGACGTCACAAAATACATAACGTCACAAAAACAAATGACGTCAAAAAATACATAACGTCACAAAAATAAATGACGTCACAAAATAAATAAAGTCACAAAAATAAATGACGTCACAAAATACATAACGTCACAAAAATAAATGACGTCACAAAATACATAACGTCACAAAACTAATGACGTCACAAAAATTAATTACGTCACAAAATACATAACGTCACAAAAATTAATTACGTCACAAAATACATAACGTCACAAAAATAAATGACGTCACAAAATACATAACGTCACAAAAATAAATGACGTCACAAAATACATAACGTCACAAAATTAATGACGTCACAAAAATTAATTACGTCACAAAATACATAACGTCACAAAAATTAATTACGTCAAAAAATACATAACCTCACAAAAATTAATTACGTCACAAAATACATAACGTCACAAAAATAAATAACGTCACAAAATACATAACGTCACAAAATACATAACGTCACAAAAATAAATGACGTCACAAAATAAATAAAGTCACAAAAATTAATGACGTCACAAAATACATAACGTCACAAAAATAAATGACGTCACAAAATACATAACGTCACAAAAATAAATGACGTCACAAAATACATAACGTCACAAAATACATAACGTCACAAAAATAAATGACGTTACAAAATAAATGACGTTACAAAATACATAACGTTACCAAAATAAATGACGTCACAAAATACATAACGTCACAAAAACCAATGACGTCACAAAATACATAACCTCACAACAATAAATGACGTCACAAAATACATAACGTCACGAAAATAAATGACTCACAAAATACATAACGTCACAAAAACAAATGACGTCACAAAATACATAACGTCAAAAAAATAAATGACGTCACAAAATACATAACGTCACAAAAATAAATGACGTCACAAAATACATAACATCACAAAAATAAATGACGTCACAAAATACATAACGTCACAAAATACATAACGTCATAAAAATAAATGACGTTACAAAATTAATGACGTTACAAAATACATAACGTTACCAAAATAAATGACGTCACAAAATACATAACGTCACAAAAATAAATGACGTCACAAAATACATAACGTCACAAAAAAATGACGTCACAAAATACATAACGTCACAAAAATAAATGGCGTCACAAAATACATAACGTCACGAAAATAAATGACTCAAAAAATACATAACGTCACAAAAACAAATGACGTCACAAAATACATAACGTCACAAAAATAAATGACGTCACAAAAATTAATTACGTCACAAAATACATAACCTCACAAAATATATAACGTCACAAAAATAAATGACGTCACAAAAATTAATTACGTCACAAAATACATAACGTCACAAAAATAAATAACGTCACAAAATACATAACGTCACAAAATACATAACGTCACAAAAATAAATGACGTCACAAAATAAATAAAGTCACAAAAATAAATGACGTCACAAAATACATAACGTCACAAAAATAAATGACGTCACAAAATACATAACGTCACAAAAATAAATGACGTCACAAAATACATAACGTCACAAAATACATAACGTCACAAAAATAAATGACGTCACAAAAATTAATTACGTCACAAAATACATAACGTCACAAAAATAAATGACGTCACAAAATACATAACGTCACAAAAAAATGACGTTACAAAATACATAACGTTACCAAAATAAATGACGTCACAAAATACATAACGTCACAAAAATAAATGACGTCACAAAATACATAACGTCACAAAAAAATGACGTCACAAAATACATAACGTCACAAAAATAAATGACGTCACAAAATACATAACGTCACGAAAATAAATGACTCACAAAAACATAACGTCACAAAAACAAATGACGTCACAAAATACATAACGTCACAAAAATAAATGACGTCACAAAAATTAATTACGTCACAAAAGACATAACCTCACAAAATATATAACGTCACAAAAATAAATGACGTCACAAAAATTAATTACGTCACAAAATACATAACGTCACAAAAATAAATAACGTCACAAAATACATAACGTCACAAAATACATAACGTCACAAAAATAAATGACGTCACAAAATAAATAAAGTCACAAAAATAAATGACGTCACAAAATACATAACGTCACGAAAATAAATGACGTCACAAAATACATAACGTCACAAAATTAATGACGTCACAAAAATTAATTACGTCACAAAATACATAACGTCACAAAAATTAATTACGTCAAAAAATACATAACCTCACAAAAATAAATGACGTCACAAAATACATAACGTCACAAAAATTAATTACGTCACAAAATACATAACGTCACAAAAATAAATGACGTCACAAAATACATAACGTCACAAAAAAATGACGTTACAAAATACATAACGTTACCAAAATAAATGACGTCACAAAATACATAACGTCACAAAAATAAATGACGTCACAAAATACATAACGTCACAAAAAAATGACGTCACAAAATACATAACGTCACAAAAATAAATGACGTCACAAAATACATAACGTCACGAAAATAAATGACTCACAAAAACATAACGTCACAAAAACAAATGACGTCACAAAATACATAACGTCACAAAAATAAATGACGTCACAAAAATTAATTACGTCACAAAAGACATAACCTCACAAAATAAATAACGTCACAAAAATAAATGACGTCACAAAAATTAATTACGTCACAAAATACATAACGTCACAAAAATAAATAACGTCACAAAATACATAACGTCACAAAATACATAATGTCACAAAAATAAATGACGTCACAAAATAAATAAAGTCACAAAAATAAATGTCGTCACAAAATACATAACGTCACGAAAACAAATGACGTCACAAAATACATAACGTCAAAAAAATAAATGACGTCACAAAATACATAACGTCACAAAAATAAATGACGTCACAAAAATTAATTACGTCACAAAATACATAACCTCACAAAATATATAACGTCACAAAAATATATGACGTCACAAAAATTAATTACGTCACAAAATACATAACGTCACAAAAATAAATAACGTCACAAAATACATAACGTCACAAAATACATAACGTCACAAAAATAAATGACGTCACAAAATAAATAAAGTCACAAAAATAAATGACGTCACAAAATACATAACGTCACAAAAATAAATGACGTCACAAAATACATAACGTCACGAAAACAAATGACGTCACAAAATACATAACGTCAAAAAAATAAATGACGTCACAAAATACATAACGTCACAAAATTAATGACGTCACAAAAATTAATTACGTCACAAAATACATAACGTCACAAAAATTAATAACGTCAAAAAATACATAACCTCACAAAAATTAATTACGTCACAAAATACATAACGTCACAAAAATAAATAACGTCACAAAATACATAACGTCACAAAATACATAACGTCACAAAAATAAATGATGTCACAAAATAAATAAAGTCACAAAAATAAATGACGTCACAAAATACATAACGTCACAAAAATAAATGACGTCACAAAATACATAACGTCACAAAAATAAATGACGTCACAAAATACATAACGTCACAAAATACATAACGTCACAAAAATAAATGACGTTACAAAATAAATGACGTTACAAAATACATAACGTTACCAAAATAAATGACGTCACAAAATACATAACGTCACAAAAACAAATGACGTCACAAAATACATAACGTCACAAAAATAAATGACGTCACAAAATACATAACGTCACGAAAATAAATGACTCACAAAATACATAACGTCACAAAAACAAATGACGTCACAAAATACATAACGTCAAAAAAATAAATGACGTCACAAAATACATAACGTCACAAAAATAAATGACGTCACAAAATACATAACATCACAAAAATAAATGACGTCACAAAATACATAACGTTAAAAAATTAATGACGTTACAAAATACATAACGTTACCAAAATAAATGACGTCACAAAATACATAACGTCACAAAAATAAATGACGTCACAAAAATTAATTACGTCACAAAAGACATAACCTCACAAAATAAATAACGTCACAAAAATAAATGACGTCACAAAAATTAATTACGTCACAAAATACATAACGTCACAAAAATAAATAACGTCACAAAATACATAACGTCACAAAATACATAACGTCACAAAAATAAATGACGTCACAAAATAAATAAAGTCACAAAAATAAATGACGTCACAAAATACATAACGTCACGAAAACAAATGACGTCACAAAATACATAACGTCAAAAAAATAAATGACGTCACAAAATACATAACGTCACAAAATACATAACGTCACAAAAATAAATGACGTTACAAAATAAATGACGTTACAAAATACATAACGTTACCAAAATAAATGACGTCACAAAATACATAACGTCACAAAAATAAATGACGTCACAAAATACATAACGTCACAAAAAAATGACGTCACAAAATACATAACGTCACAAAAATAATTGACGTCACAAAATACATAACGTCACAAAAACAAATGACGTCAAAAAATACATAACGTCACAAAAATAAATGACGTCACAAAATAAATAAAGTCACAAAAATAAATGACGTCACAAAATACATAACGTCACAAAAATAAATGACGTCACAAAATACATAACGTCACAAAACTAATGACGTCACAAAAATTAATTACGTCACAAAATACATAACGTCACAAAAATTAATTACGTCACAAAATACATAACGTCACAAAAATAAATGACGTCACAAAATACATAACGTCACAAAAATAAATGACGTCACAAAATACATAACGTCACAAAATTAATGACGTCACAAAAATTAATTACGTCACAAAATACATAACGTCACAAAAATTAATTACGTCAAAAAATACATAACCTCACAAAAATTAATTACGTCACAAAATACATAACGTCACAAAAATAAATAACGTCACAAAATACATAACGTCACAAAATACATAACGTCACAAAAATAAATGACGTCACAAAATAAATAAAGTCACAAAAATAAATGACGTCACAAAATACATAACGTCACAAAAATAAATGACGTCACAAAATACATAACGTCACAAAAATAAATGACGTCACAAAATACATAACGTCACAAAATACATAACGTCACAAAAATAAATGACGTTACAAAATAAATGACGTTACAAAATACATAACGTTACCAAAATAAATGACGTCACAAAATACATAACGTCACAAAAACAAATGACGTCACAAAATACATAACCTCACAACAATAAATGACGTCACAAAATACATAACGTCACGAAAATAAATGACTCACAAAATACATAACGTCACAAAAACAAATGACGTCACAAAATACATAACGTCAAAAAAATAAATGACGTCACAAAATACATAACGTCACAAAAATAAATGACGTCACAAAATACATAACATCACAAAAATAAATGACGTCACAAAATACATAACGTCACAAAATACATAACGTCATAAAAATAAATGACGTTACAAAATTAATGACGTTACAAAATACATAACGTTACCAAAATAAATGACGTCACAAAATACATAACGTCACAAAAATAAATGACGTCACAAAATACATAACGTCACAAAAAAATGACGTCACAAAATACATAACGTCACAAAAATAAATGGCGTCACAAAATACATAACGTCACGAAAATAAATGACTCACAAAATACATAACGTCACAAAAACAAATGACGTCACAAAATACATAACGTCACAAAAATAAATGACGTCACAAAAATTAATTACGTCACAAAATACATAACCTCACAAAATATATAACGTCACAAAAATAAATGACGTCACAAAAATTAATTACGTCACAAAATACATAACGTCACAAAAATAAATAACGTCACAAAATACATAACGTCACAAAATACATAACGTCACAAAAATAAATGACGTCACAAAATAAATAAAGTCACAAAAATAAATGACGTCACAAAATACATAACGTCACAAAAATAAATGACGTCACAAAATACATAACGTCACAAAAATAAATGACGTCACAAAATACATAACGTCACAAAATACATAACGTCACAAAAATAAATGACGTCACAAAAATTAATTACGTCACAAAATACATAACGTCACAAAAATAAATGACGTCACAAAATACATAACGTCACAAAAAAATGACGTTACAAAATACATAACGTTACCAAAATAAATGACGTCACAAAATACATAACGTCACAAAAATAAATGACGTCACAAAATACATAACGTCACAAAAAAATGACGTCACAAAATACATAACGTCACAAAAATAAATGACGTCACAAAATACATAACGTCACGAAAATAAATGACTCACAAAAACATAACGTCACAAAAACAAATGACGTCACAAAATACATAACGTCACAAAAATAAATGACGTCACAAAAATTAATTACGTCACAAAAGACATAACCTCACAAAATATATAACGTCACAAAAATAAATGACGTCACAAAAATTAATTACGTCACAAAATACATAACGTCACAAAAATAAATAACGTCACAAAATACATAACGTCACAAAATACATAACGTCACAAAAATAAATGACGTCACAAAATAAACAAAGTCACAAAAATAAATGACGTCACAAAATACATAACGTCACGAAAATAAATGACGTCACAAAATACATAACGTCACAAAATTAATGACGTCACAAAAATTAATTACGTCACAAAATACATAACGTCACAAAAATTAATTACGTCAAAAAATACATAACCTCACAAAAATAAATGACGTCACAAAATACATAACGTCACAAAAATTAATTACGTCACAAAATACATAACGTCACAAAAATAAATGACGTCACAAAATACATAACGTCCCAAAAAAATGACGTTACAAAATACATAACGTTACCAAAATAAATGACGTCACAAAATACATAACGTCACAAAAATAAATGACGTCACAAAATACATAACGTCACAAAAAAATGACGTCACAAAATACATAACGTCACAAAAATAAATGACGTCACAAAATACATAACGTCACGAAAATAAATGACTCACAAAAACATAACGTCACAAAAACAAATGACGTCACAAAATACATAACGTCACAAAAATAAATGACGTCACAAAAATTAATTACGTCACAAAAGACATAACCTCACAAAATAAATAACGTCACAAAAATAAATGACGTCACAAAAATTAATTACGTCACAAAATACATAACGTCACAAAAATAAATAACGTCACAAAATACATAACGTCACAAAATACATAATGTCACAAAAATAAATGACGTCACAAAATAAATAAAGTCACAAAAATAAATGTCGTCACAAAATACATAACGTCACGAAAACAAATGACGTCACAAAATACATAACGTCAAAAAAATAAATGACGTCACAAAATACATAACGTCACAAAAATAAATGACGTCACAAAAATTAATTACGTCACAAAATACATAACCTCACAAAATATATAACGTCACAAAAATATATGACGTCACAAAAATTAATTACGTCACAAAATACATAACGTCACAAAAATAAATAACGTCACAAAATACATAACGTCACAAAATACATAACGTCACAAAAATAAATGACGTCACAAAATAAATAAAGTCACAAAAATAAATGACGTCACAAAATACATAACGTCACAAAAATAAATGACGTCACAAAATACATAACGTCACGAAAACAAATGACGTCACAAAATACATAACGTCAAAAAAATAAATGACGTCACAAAATACATAACGTCACAAAATTAATGACGTCACAAAAATTAATTACGTCACAAAATACATAACGTCACAAAAATTAATAACGTCAAAAAATACATAACCTCACAAAAATTAATTACGTCACAAAATACATAACGTCACAAAAATAAATAACGTCACAAAATACATAACGTCACAAAATACATAACGTCACAAAAATAAATGACGTCACAAAATAAATAAAGTCACAAAAATAAATGACGTCACAAAATACATAACGTCACAAAAATAAATGACGTCACAAAATACATAACGTCACAAAAATAAATGACGTCACAAAATACATAACGTCACAAAATACATAACGTCACAAAAATAAATGACGTTACAAAATAAATGACGTTACAAAATACATAACGTTACCAAAATAAATGACGTCACAAAATACATAACGTCACAAAAACAAATGACGTCACAAAATACATAACGTCACAAAAATAAATGACGTCACAAAATACATAACGTCACGAAAATAAATGACTCACAAAATACATAACGTCACAAAAACAAATGACGTCACAAAATACATAACGTCAAAAAAATAAATGACGTCACAAAATACATAACGTCACAAAAATAAATGACGTCACAAAATACATAACATCACAAAAATAAATGACGTCACAAAATACATAACGTTAAAAAATTAATGACGTTACAAAATACATAACGTTACCAAAATAAATGACGTCACAAAATACATAACGTCACAAAAATAAATGACGTCACAAAATACATAACGTCACAAAAATAAATGACGTCACAAAATACATAACGTCACAAAATACATAACGTCACAAAAATAAATGACGTCACAAAAATTAATTACGTCACAAAATACATAACGTCACAAAAATAAATGACGTCACAAAATACATAACGTCACAAAAAAATGACGTTACAAAATACATAACGTTACCAAAATAAATGACGTCACAAAATACATAACGTCACAAAAATAAATGACGTCACAAAATACATAACGTCACAAAAAAATGACGTCACAAAATACATAACGTCACAAAAATAAATGACGTCACAAAATACATAACGTCACGAAAATAAATGACTCACAAAAACATAACGTCACAAAAACAAATGACGTCACAAAATACATAACGTCACAAAAATAAATGACGTCACAAAAATTAATTACGTCACAAAAGACATAACCTCACAAAATATATAACGTCACAAAAATAAATGACGTCACAAAAATTAATTACGTCACAAAATACATAACGTCACAAAAATAAATAACGTCACAAAATACATAACGTCACAAAATACATAACGTCACAAAAATAAATGACGTCACAAAATAAATAAAGTCACAAAAATAAATGACGTCACAAAATACATAACGTCACGAAAATAAATGACGTCACAAAATACATAACGTCACAAAATTAATGACGTCACAAAAATTAATTACGTCACAAAATACATAACGTCACAAAAATTAATTACGTCAAAAAATACATAACCTCACAAAAATAAATGACGTCACAAAATACATAACGTCACAAAAATTAATTACGTCACAAAATACATAACGTCACAAAAATAAATGACGTCACAAAATACATAACGTCACAAAAAAATGACGTTACAAAATACATAACGTTACCAAAATAAATGACGTCACAAAATACATAACGTCACAAAAATAAATGACGTCACAAAATACATAACGTCACAAAAAAATGACGTCACAAAATACATAACGTCACAAAAATAAATGACGTCACAAAATACATAACGTCACGAAAATAAATGACTCACAAAAACATAACGTCACAAAAACAAATGACGTCACAAAATACATAACGTCACAAAAATAAATGACGTCACAAAAATTAATTACGTCACAAAAGACATAACCTCACAAAATAAATAACGTCACAAAAATAAATGACGTCACAAAAATTAATTACGTCACAAAATACATAACGTCACAAAAATAAATAACGTCACAAAATACATAACGTCACAAAATACATAACGTCACAAAAATAAATGACGTCACAAAATAAATAAAGTCACAAAAATAAATGACGTCACAAAATACATAACGTCACAAAAATAAATGACGTCACAAAATACATAACGTCACAAAAATAAATGACGTCACAAAATACATAACGTCACAAAATACATAACGTCACAAAAATAAATGACGTTACAAAATAAATGACGTTACAAAATACATAACGTTACCAAAATAAATGACGTCACAAAATACATAACGTCACAAAAATAAATGACGTCACAAAATACATAACGTCACAAAAAAATGACGTCACAAAATACATAACGTCACAAAAATAATTGACGTCACAAAATACATAACGTCACAAAAACAAATGACGTCAAAAAATACATAACGTCACAAAAATAAATGACGTCACAAAATAAATAAAGTCACAAAAATAAATGACGTCACAAAATACATAACGTCACAAAAATAAATGACGTCACAAAATACATAACGTCACAAAATTAATGACGTCACAAAAATTAATTACGTCACAAAATACATAACGTCACAAAAATTAATTACGTCAAAAAATACATAACCTCACAAAAATAAATGACGTCACAAAATACATAACGTCACAAAAATAAATGACGTCACAAAATACATAACGTCACAAAAATAAATGACGTCACAAAATACATAACGTCACAAAATTAATGACGTCACAAAAATTAATTACGTCACAAAATACATAACGTCACAAAAATTAATTACGTCAAAAAATACATAACCTCACAAAAATTAATTACGTCACAAAATACATAACGTCACAAAAATAAATAACGTCACAAAATACATAACGTCACAAAATACATAACGTCACAAAAATAAATGACGTCACAAAATAAATAAAGTCACAAAAATAAATGACGTCACAAAATACATAACGTCACAAAAATAAATGACGTCACAAAATACATAACGTCACAAAAATAAATGACGTCACAAAATACATAACGTCACAAAATACATAACGTCACAAAAATAAATGACGTTACAAAATAAATGACGTTACAAAATACATAACGTTACCAAAATAAATGACGTCACAAAATACATAACGTCACAAAAACAAATGACGTCACAAAAGACATAACGTCACAAAAATAAATGACGTCACAAAATACATAACGTCACGAAAATAAATGACTCACAAAATACATAACGTCACAAAAACAAATGACGTCACAAAATACATAACGTCAAAAAAATAAATGACGTCACAAAATACATAACGTCACAAAAATAAATGACGTCACAAAATACATAACATCACAAAAATAAATGACGTCACAAAATACATAACGTCACAAAATACATAACGTCATAAAAATAAATGACGTTACAAAATTAATGACGTTACAAAATACATAACGTTACCAAAATAAATGACGTCACAAAATACATAACGTCACAAAAATAAATGACGTCACAAAATACATAACGTCACAAAAAAATGACGTCACAAAATACATAACGTCACAAAAATAAATGGCGTCACAAAATACATAACGTCACGAAAATAAATGACTCACAAAATACATAACGTCACAAAAACAAATGACGTCACAAAATACATAACGTCACAAAAATAAATGACGTCACAAAAATTAATTACGTCACAAAATACATAACCTCACAAAATATATAACGTCACAAAAATAAATGACGTCACAAAAATTAATTACGTCACAAAATACATAACGTCACAAAAATAAATAACGTCACAAAATACATAACGTCACAAAATACATAACGTCACAAAAATAAATGACGTCACAAAATAAATAAAGTCACAAAAATAAATGACGTCACAAAATACATAACGTCACAAAAATAAATGACGTCACAAAATACATAACGTCACAAAAATAAATGACGTCACAAAATACATAACGTCACAAAATACATAACGTCACAAAAATAAATGACGTCACAAAAATTAATTACGTCACAAAATACATAACGTCACAAAAATAAATGACGTCACAAAATACATAACGTCACAAAAAAATGACGTTACAAAATACATAACGTTACCAAAATAAATGACGTCACAAAATACATAACGTCACAAAAATAAATGACGTCACAAAATACATAACGTCACAAAAAAATGACGTCACAAAATACATAACGTCACAAAAATAAATGACGTCACAAAATACATAACGTCACGAAAATAAATGACTCACAAAAACATAACGTCACAAAAACAAATGACGTCACAAAATACATAACGTCACAAAAATAAATGACGTCACAAAAATTAATTACGTCACAAAAGACATAACCTCACAAAATATATAACGTCACAAAAATAAATGACGTCACAAAAATTAATTACGTCACAAAATACATAACGTCACAAAAATAAATAACGTCACAAAATACATAACGTCACAAAATACATAACGTCACAAAAATAAATGACGTCACAAAATAAATAAAGTCACAAAAATAAATGACGTCACAAAATACATAACGTCACGAAAATAAATGACGTCACAAAATACATAACGTCACAAAATTAATGACGTCACAAAAATTAATTACGTCACAAAATACATAACGTCACAAAAATTAATTACGTCAAAAAATACATAACCTCACAAAAATAAATGACGTCACAAAATACATAACGTCACAAAAATTAATTACGTCACAAAATACATAACGTCACAAAAATAAATGACGTCACAAAATACATAACGTCACAAAAAAATGACGTTACAAAATACATAACGTTACCAAAATAAATGACGTCACAAAATACATAACGTCACAAAAATAAATGACGTCACAAAATACATAACGTCACAAAAAAATGACGTCACAAAATACATAACGTCACAAAAATAAATGACGTCACAAAATACATAACGTCACGAAAATAAATGACTCACAAAAACATAACGTCACAAAAACAAATGACGTCACAAAATACATAACGTCACAAAAATAAATGACGTCACAAAAATTAATTACGTCACAAAAGACATAACCTCACAAAATAAATAACGTCACAAAAATAAATGACGTCACAAAAATTAATTACGTCACAAAATACATAACGTCACAAAAATAAATAACGTCACAAAATACATAACGTCACAAAATACATAACGTCACAAAAATAAATGACGTCACAAAATAAATAAAGTCACAAAAATAAATGACGTCACAAAATACATAACGTCACGAAAACAAATGACGTCACAAAATACATAACGTCAAAAAAATAAATGACGTCACAAAATACATAACGTCACAAAAATAAATGACGTCACAAAAATTAATTACGTCACAAAATACATAACCTCACAAAATATATAACGTCACAAAAATATATGACGTCACAAAAATTAATTACGTCACAAAATACATAACGTCACAAAAATAAATAACGTCACAAAATACATAACGTCACAAAATACATAACGTCACAAAAATAAATGACGTCACAAAATAAATAAAGTCACAAAAATAAATGACGTCACAAAATACATAACGTCACAAAAATAAATGACGTCACAAAATACATAACGTCACAAAAATAAATGACGTCACAAAATACATAACGTCACAAAATACATAACGTCACAAAAATAAATGACGTTACAAAATAAATGACGTTACAAAATACATAACGTTACCAAAATAAATGACGTCACAAAATACATAACGTCACAAAAATAAATGACGTCACAAAATACATAACGTCACAAAAAAATGACGTCACAAAATACATAACGTCACAAAAATAATTGACGTCACAAAATACATAACGTCACAAAAACAAATGACGTCAAAAAATACATAACGTCACAAAAATAAATGACGTCACAAAATAAATAAAGTCACAAAAATAAATGACGTCACAAAATACATAACGTCACAAAAATAAATGACGTCACAAAATACATAACGTCACAAAATTAATGACGTCACAAAAATTAATTACGTCACAAAATACATAACGTCACAAAAATTAATTACGTCAAAAAATACATAACCTCACAAAAATAAATGACGTCACAAAATACATAACGTCACAAAAATAAATGACGTCACAAAATACATAACGTCACAAAAATAAATGACGTCACAAAATACATAACGTCACAAAATTAATGACGTCACAAAAATTAATTACGTCACAAAATACATAACGTCACAAAAATTAATTACGTCAAAAAATACATAACCTCACAAAAATTAATTACGTCACAAAATACATAACGTCACAAAAATAAATAACGTCACAAAATACATAACGTCACAAAATACATAACGTCACAAAAATAAATGACGTCACAAAATAAATAAAGTCACAAAAATAAATGACGTCACAAAATACATAACGTCACAAAAATAAATGACGTCACAAAATACATAACGTCACAAAAATAAATGACGTCACAATATACATAACGTCACAAAATACATAACGTCACAAAAATAAATGACGTTACAAAATAAATGACGTTACAAAATACATAACGTTACCAAAATAAATGACGTCACAAAATACATAACGTCACAAAAACAAATGACGTCACAAAATACATAACGTCACAAAAATAAATGACGTCACAAAATACATAACGTCACGAAAATAAATGACTCACAAAATACATAACGTCACAAAAACAAATGACGTCACAAAATACATAACGTCAAAAAAATAAATGACGTCACAAAATACATAACGTCACAAAAATAAATGACGTCACAAAATACATAACATCACAAAAATAAATGACGTCACAAAATACATAACGTCACAAAATACATAACGTCATAAAAATAAATGACGTTACAAAATTAATGACGTTACAAAATACATAACGTTACCAAAATAAATGACGTCACAAAATACATAACGTCACAAAAATAAATGACGTCACAAAATACATAACGTCACAAAAAAATGACGTCACAAAATACATAACGTCACAAAAATAAATGGCGTCACAAAATACATAACGTCACGAAAATAAATGACTCACAAAATACATAACGTCACAAAAACAAATGACGTCACAAAATACATAACGTCACAAAAATAAATGACGTCACAAAAATTAATTACGTCACAAAATACATAACCTCACAAAATATATAACGTCACAAAAATAAATGACGTCACAAAAATTAATTACGTCACAAAATACATAACGTCACAAAAATAAATAACGTCACAAAATACATAACGTCACAAAATACATAACGTCACAAAAATAAATGACGTCACAAAATAAATAAAGTCACAAAAATAAATGACGTCACAAAATACATAACGTCACAAAAATAAATGACGTCACAAAATACATAACGTCACAAAAATAAATGACGTCACAAAATACATAACGTCACAAAATACATAACGTCACAAAAATAAATGACGTCACAAAAATTAATTACGTCACAAAATACATAACGTCACAAAAATAAATGACGTCACAAAATACATAACGTCACAAAAAAATGACGTTACAAAATACATAACGTTACCAAAATAAATGACGTCACAAAATACATAACGTCACAAAAATAAATGACGTCACAAAATACATAACGTCACAAAAAAATGACGTCACAAAATACATAACGTCACAAAAATAAATGACGTCACAAAATACATAACGTCACGAATATAAATGACTCACAAAAACATAACGTCACAAAAACAAATGACGTCACAAAATACATAACGTCACAAAAATAAATGACGTCACAAAAATTAATTACGTCACAAAAGACATAACCTCACAAAATATATAACGTCACAAAAATAAATGACGTCACAAAAATAAATTACGTCACAAAATACATAACGTCACAAAAATAAATAACGTCACAAAATACATAACGTCACAAAATACATAACGTCACAAAAATAAATGACGTCACAAAATAAATAAAGTCACAAAAATAAATGACGTCACAAAATACATAACGTCACGAAAATAAATGACGTCACAAAATACATAACGTCACAAAATTAATGACGTCACAAAAATTAATTACGTCACAAAATACATAACGTCACAAAAATTAATTACGTCAAAAAATACATAACCTCACAAAAATAAATGACGTCACAAAATACATAACGTCACAAAAATAAATAACGTCACAAAATACATAACGTCACAAAAATAAATGACGTCACAAAATACATAACGTCACAAAATTAATGACGTAACAAAAATTAATTACGTCACAAAATACATAACGTCACAAAAATTAATTACGTCAAAAAATACATAACCTCACAAAAATTAATTACGTCACAAAATACATAACGTCACAAAAATAAATAACGTCACAAAATACATAACGTCACAAAATACATAACGTCACAAAAATAAATGACGTCACAAAATAAATAAAGTCACAAAAATAAATGACGTCACAAAATACATAACGTCACAAAAATAAATGACGTCACAAAATACATAACTTCACAAAAATAAATGACGTCACAAAATACATAACGTCACAAAATACATAACGTCACAAAAATAAATGACGTTACAAAATAAATGACGTTACAAAATACATAACGTTACCAAAATAAATGACGTCACAAAATACATAACGTCACAAAAACAAATGACGTCACAAAATACATAACGTCACAAAAATAAATGACGTCACAAAATACATAACGTCACGAAAATAAATGACTCACAAAATACATAACGTCACAAAAACAAATGACGTCACAAAATACATAACGTCAAAAAAATAAATGACGTCACAAAATACATAACGTCACAAAAATAAATGACGTCACAAAATACATAACATCAAAAAAATAAATGACGTCACAAAATACATAACGTCACAAAATACATAACGTCATAAAAATAAATGACGTTACAAAATTAATGACGTTACAAAATACATAACGTTACCAAAATAAATGACGTCACAAAATACATAACGTCACAAAAATAAATGACGCCACAAAATACATAACGTCACAAAAAAATGACGTCACAAAATACATAACGTCACAAAAATAAATGGCGTCACAAAATACATAACGTCACGAAAATAAATGACTCACAAAATACATAACGTCACAAAAACAAATGACGTCACAAAATACATAACGTCACAAAAATAAATGACGTCACAAAAATTAATTACGTCACAAAATACATAACCTCACAAAATATATAACGTCACAAAAATAAATGACGTCACAAAAATTAATTACGTCACAAAATACATAACGTCACAAAAATAAATAACGTCACAAAATACATAACGTCACAAAATACATAACGTCACAAAAATAAATGACGTCACAAAATACATAACGTCACAAAAATAAATGACGTCACAAAATACATAACGTCACAAAAATAAATGACGTCACAAAATACATAACGTCACAAAATACATAACGTCACAAAAATAAATGACGTCACAAAAATTAATTACGTCACAAAATACATAACGTCACAAAAATAAATGACGTCACAAAATACATAACGTCACAAAAAAATGACGTTACAAAATACATAACGTTACCAAAATAAATGACGTCACAAAATACATAACGTCACAAAAATAAATGACGTCACAAAATACATAACGTCACAAAAAAATGACGTCACAAAATACATAACGTCACAAAAATAAATGACGTCACAAAATACATAACGTCACGAAAATAAATGACTCACAAAAACATAACGTCACAAAAACAAATGACGTCACAAAATACATAACGTCACAAAAATAAATGACGTCACAAAAATTAATTACGTCACAAAAGACATAACCTCACAAAATATATAACGTCACAAAATAAATGACGTCACAAAAATTAATTACGTCACAAAATACATAACGTCACAAAAATAAATAACGTCACAAAATACATAACGTCACAAAATACATAACGTCACAAAAATAAATGACGTCACAAAATAAATAAAGTCACAAAAATAAATGACGTCACAAAATACATAACGTCACAAAAATAAATGACGTCACAAAATACATAACGTCACAAAAATAAATGACGTCACAAAATACATAACGTCACAAAAATAAATGACGTTACAAAATAAATGACGTTACAAAATACATAACGTTACCAAAATAAATGACGTCACAAAATACATAACGTCACAAAAATAAATGACGTCACAAAATACATAACGTCACAAAAATAAATGACGTCACAAAATACATAACGTCACGAAAATAAATGACTCACAAAATACATAACGTCACAAAAACAAATGACGTCACAAAATACATAACGTCACAAAAATAAATGACGTCACGAAAATTAATTACGTCACAAAATACATAACCTCACAAAATATATAACGTCACAAAAATAAATGACCTCACAAAAATTAATTAAGTCACAAAATACATAACGTCACAAAAATAAATAACGTCACAAAATACATAACGTCACAAAATACATAACGTCACAAAAATAAATGACGTTACAAAATAAATGACGTTACAAAATACATAACGTTACCAAAATAAATGACGTCACAAAATACATAACGTCACAAAAATAAATGACGTCACAAAATACATAACGTCACAAAAAATAAATGACGTCACAAAAATTAATTACGTCACAAAATACATAACGTCAAAAAAATAAATGACGTCACAAAATACATAACGTCATAAAATACATAACGTCACAAAAAAAATGACGTCACAAAATAAATAACGTCAAAAAAATAAATGACGTCACAAAATACATAACGTCACAAAAATAAATGACGTCACAAACATAATGACGTCACAAAATACATATTGTCACAAAAATAAATGACGTCACAAAATACATAACGTCACAAAAATAAATGACGTCGCAAAATACATAACGTCAAAAAAATGACGTCACAAAATACATTACGTCATAAAAATAAATGACGTCACAAAATACATAATGTCACAAAATTAAATGACGTCCCAAAATACATAACGTCACAAATAAATGACGTCACAAAATACATAACGAAACAAAAATAAATGACGTCACAAAATACATAACGTCACCAAAATAAATGACGTCACAAACATAATGACGTGACAAAATACATATTGTCACAAAAATAAATGACGTCACAAAATACATAACGTCACAAAAATAAATGACGTCACAAAATACATAACGTCAAAAAAATGACGTCACAAAATACATAACGTCACAAAAATAAATGACGTCACAAAATACATAACGTCACGAAAATAAATGACTCACAAAATACATAACGTCACAAAAACAAATGACGTCACAAAATACATAACATCACAAAAATAAATGACGTCACAAAATACATAACGTCACAAAATACATAACGTCACAAAAATAAATGACGTTAGAAAATAAATGACGTTACAAAATACATAACGTTACCAAAATAAATGACGTCACAAAATACATAACGTCACAAAATTAATGACGTCACAAAAATTAATTACGTCACAAAATACATAACGTCACAAAAATTAATTACGTCAAAAAATACATAACCTCACAAAAATAAATGACGTCACAAAATACATAACGTCACAAAAATAAATGACGTCACAAAATACATAACGTCACAAAAATAAATGACGTCACAAAATACATAACGTCACGAAAATAAATGACTCACAAAATACATAACGTCACAAAAACAAATGACGTCACAAAATACATAACGTCACTAAAATAAATGACGTCACAAAATACATAACGTCACAAAATACATAACGTCACAAAAATAAATGACGTTACAAAATAAATGACGTTACAAAATACATAACGTTACCAAAATAAATGACGTCACAAAATACATAACGTCACAAAAATAAATGACGTCACAAAATACATAACGTCACAAAAAATGACGTCACAAAATACATAACGTCACAAAAATAAATGACGTCACAAAATACATAACGTCACGAAAATAAATGACTCACAAAATACATAACGTCACAAAAACAAATGACGTCACAAAATACATAACGTCACAAAAATAAATGACGTCACAAAATACATAACGTCACAAAAATAAATGACGTCACAAAATACATAACGTCACAAAATACATAACGTCACAAAAATAAATGACGTTACAAAATAAATGACGTTACAAAATACATAACGTTACCAAAATAAATGACGTCACAAAATACATAACGTCACAAAAATAAATGACGTCACAAAATACATAACGTCACAAAAAAAAGACGTCACAAAATACATAACGTCACAAAAATAAATGACGTCACAAAATACATAACGTCACGAAAATAAATGACTCACAAAATACATAACGTCACAAAAACAAATGACGTCACAAAATACATAACGTCAAAAAAATAAATGACGTCACAAAATACATAACGTCACAAAAATAAATGACGTCACAAAAATTAATTACGTCACAAAATACATAACCTCACAAAAATAAATGACGTCACAAAATACATAACGTCACAAAAATAAATGACGTCACAAAATACATAACGTCACAAAAATAAATGACGTCACAAAATACATAACGTCACGAAAATAAATGACTCACAAAATACATAACGTCACAAAAACAAATGACGTCACAAAATACATAACGTCACTAAAATAAATGACGTCACAAAATACATAACGTCACAAAATACATAACGTCACAAAAATAAATGACGTTACAAAATAAATGACGTTACAAAATACATAACGTTACCAAAATAAATGACGTCACAAAATACATAACGTCACAAAAATAAATGACGTCACAAAATACATAACGTCACAAAAAATGACGTCACAAAATACATAACGTCACAAAAATAAATGACGTCACAAAATACATAACGTCACGAAAATAAATGACTCACAAAATACATAACGTCACAAAAACAAATGACGTCACAAAATACATAACGTCACAAAAATAAATGACGTCACAAAATACATAACGTCACAAAAATAAATGACGTCACAAAATACATAACGTCACAAAATACATAACGTCACAAAAATAAATGACGTTACAAAATAAATGACGTTACAAAATACATAACGTTACCAAAATAAATGACGTCACAAAATACATAACGTCACAAAAATAAATGACGTCACAAAATACATAACGTCACAAAAAAAAGACGTCACAAAATACATAACGTCACAAAAATAAATGACGTCACAAAATACATAACGTCACGAAAATAAATGACTCACAAAATACATAACGTCACAAAAACAAATGACGTCACAAAATACATAACGTCACAAAAATAAATGACGTTAGAAAATAAATGACGTTACAAAATACATAACGTTACCAAAATAAATGACGTCACAAAATACATAACGTCACAAAATTAATGACGTCACAAAAATTAATTACGTCACAAAATACATAACGTCACAAAAATTAATTACGTCAAAAAATACATAACCTCACAAAAATAAATGACGTCACAAAATACATAACGTCACAAAAATAAATGACGTCACAAAATACATAACGTCACAAAAATAAATGACGTCACAAAATACATAACGTCACGAAAATAAATGACTCACAAAATACATAACGTCACAAAAACAAATGACGTCACAAAATACATAACGTCACTAAAATAAATGACGTCACAAAATACATAACGTCACAAAATACATAACGTCACAAAAATAAATGACGTTACAAAATAAATGACGTTACAAAATACATAACGTTACCAAAATAAATGACGTCACAAAATACATAACGTCACAAAAATAAATGACGTCACAAAATACATAACGTCACAAAAAATGACGTCACAAAATACATAACGTCACAAAAATAAATGACGTCACAAAATACATAACGTCACGAAAATAAATGACTCACAAAATACATAACGTCACAAAAACAAATGACGTCACAAAATACATAACGTCACAAAAATAAATGACGTCACAAAATACATAACGTCACAAAAATAAATGACGTCACAAAATACATAACGTCACAAAATACATAACGTCACAAAAATAAATGACGTTACAAAATAAATGACGTTACAAAATACATAACGTTACCAAAATAAATGACGTCACAAAATACATAACGTCACAAAAATAAATGACGTCACAAAATACATAACGTCACAAAAAAAAGACGTCACAAAATACATAACGTCACAAAAATAAATGACGTCACAAAATACATAACGTCACGAAAATAAATGACTCACAAAATACATAACGTCACAAAAACAAATGACGTCACAAAATACATAACGTCAAAAAAATAAATGACGTCACAAAATACATAACGTCACAAAAATAAATGACGTCACAAAAATTAATTACGTCACAAAATACATAACCTCACAAAATATATAACGTCACAAAAATATATGACGTCACAAAAATTAATTACGTCACAAAATACATAACGTCACAAAAATAAATAACGTCACAAAATACATAACGTCACAAAATACATAACGTCACAAAAATAAATGACGTCACAAAATAAATAAAGTCACAAAAATAAATGACGTCACAAAATACATAACGTCACAAAAATAAATGACGTCACAAAATACATAACGTCACAAAAATAAATGACGTCACAAAATACATAACGTCACAAAATACATAACGTCACAAAAATAAATGACGTTACAATATAAATGACGTTACAAAATACATAACGTTACCAAAATAAATGACGTCACAAAATACATAACGTCACAAAAATAAATGACGTCACAAAATACATAACGTCACAAAAAAATGACGTCACAAAATACATAACGTCACAAAAATAATTGACGTCACAAAATACATAACGTCACAAAAACAAATGACGTCAAAAAATACATAACGTCACAAAAATAAATGACGTCACAAAATAAATAAAGTCACAAAAATAAATGACGTCACAAAATACATAACGTCACAAAAATAAATGACGTCACAAAATACATAACGTCACAAAATTAATGACGTCACAAAAATTAATTACGTTACAAAATACATAACGTCACAAAAATTAATTACGTCAAAAAATTCATAACCTCACAAAAATAAATGACGTCACAAAATACATAACGTCACAAAAATAAATGACGTCACAAAATACATAACGTCACAAAAATAAATGACGTCACAAAATACATAACGTCACAAAATTAATGACGTCACAAAAATTAATTACGTCACAAAATACATAACGTCACAAAAATTAATTACGTCAAAAAATACATAACGTCACAAAAATTAATTACGTCACAAAATACATAACGTCACAAAAATAAATGACGTCACAAAATACATAACGTCACAAAATACATAACGTCACAAAAATAAATGACGTCACAAAATAAATAAAGTCACAAAAATAAATGACGTCACAAAATACATAACGTCACAAAAATAAATGACGTCACAAAATACATAACGTCACAAAAATAAATGACGTCACAAAATACATAACGTCACAAAATACATAACGTCACAAAAATAAATGACGTTACAAAATAAATGACGTTACAAAATACATAACGTTACCAAAATAAATGACGTCACAAAATACATAACGTCACAAAAACAAATGACGTCACAAAATACATAACGTCACAAAAATAAATGACGTCACAAAATACATAACGTCACGAAAATAAATGACTCACAAAATACATAACGTCACAAAAAAAAATGACGTCACAAAATACATAACGTCGAAAAAATAAATGACGTCACAAAATACATAACGTCACAAAAATAAATGACGTCACAAAATACATAACGTCACAAAAATAAATGACGTCACAAAATACATAACGTCACAAAATACATAACGTCATAAAAATAAATGACGTTACAAAATAAATGACGTTACAAAATACATAACGTTACCAAAATAAATGACGTCACAAAATACATAACGTCACAAAAAAATGACGTCACAAAATACATAACGTCACAAAAATAAATGGCGTCACAAAATACATAACGTCACGAAAATAAATGACTCACAAAATACATAACGTCACAAAAACAAATGACGTCACAAAATACATAACGTCACAAAAATAAATGACGTCACAAAAATTAATTACGTCACAAAATACATAACCTCACAAAATATATAACGTCACAAAAATAAATGACGTCACAAAAATTAATTACGTCACAAAATACATAACGTCACAAAAATAAATAACGTCACAAAATACATAACGTCACAAAATACATAACGTCACAAAAATAAATGACGTCACAAAATAAATAAAGTCACAAAAATAAATGACGTCACAAAATACATAACGTCACAAAAATAAATGACGTCACAAAATACATAACGTCACAAAAATAAATGACGTCACAAAATACATAACGTCACAAAATACATAACGTCACAAAAATAAATGACGTCACAAAAATTAATTACGTCACAAAATACATAACGTCACAAAAATAAATGACGTCACAAAATACATAACGTCACAAAAAAATGACGTTACAAAATACATAACGTTACCAAAATAAATGACGTCACAAAATACATAACGTCACAAAAATAAATGACGTCACAAAATAAATAAAGTCACAAAAATAAATGACGTCACAAAATACATAACGTCACGAAAATAAATGACTCACAAAATACATAACGTCACAAAAACAAATGACGTCACAAAATACATAACGTCACAAAATACATAACGTCACAAAAATAAATGACGTTACAAAATAAATGACGTTACAAAATACATAACGTTACCAAAATAAATGACGTCACAAAATACATAACGTCACAAAAATAAATGACGTCACAAAATACATAACGTCACAAAAATAAATGACGTCACAAAATACATAACGTCGCAAAAATAAATGACGTTACAAAATACATAACGTTACAAAATAAATGACGTTACAAAATACATAACGTTACCAAAATAAATGACGTCACAAAATACATAACGTCACAAAAATAAATAACGTCACAAAATACATAACGTCACAAAAATAAATGACGTCACAAAATACATAACGTCACGAAAATAAATGACTCACAAAATACATAACGTCACAAAAACAAATGACGTCACAAAATACATAACGTCACAAAAATAAATGACGTCACAAAAATTAATTACGTCACAAAATACATAACCTCACAAAATATATAACGTCACAAAAATAAATGACCTCACAAAGATTAATTAAGTCACAAAATACATAACGTCACAAAAATAAATAACGTCACAAAATACATAACGTCACAAAATACATAACGTCACAAAAATAAATGACGTTACAAAATAAATGACGTTACAAAATACATAACGTTACCAAAATAAATGACGTCACAAAATACATAACGTCACAAAAATAAATGACGTCACAAAATACATAACGTCACAAAAAATAAATGACGTCACAAAAATTAATTACGTCACAAAATACATAACGTCAAAAAAATAAATGACGTCACAAAATACATAACGTCACAAAAAATAAATGACGTCACAAAAATTAATTACGTCACAAAATACATAACGTCAAAAAAATAAATGACGTCACAAAATACATAACGTCATAAAATACATAACGTCACAAAAATAAATGACGTCACAAACATAATGACGTCACAAAATACATATTGTCACAAAAATAAATGACGTCACAAAATACATAACGTCACAAAAATAAATGACGTCACAAAATACATAACGTCAAAAAAATGACGTCACAAAATACATAACGTCATAAAAATAAATGACGTCACAAAATACATAATGTCACAAAATTAAATGACGTCCCAAAATACATAACGTCACAAATAAATGACGTCACAAAATACATAACGAAACAAAAATAAATGACGTCACAAAATACATAACGTCACCAAAATAAATGACGTCACAAACATAATGACGTCACTAAATACATATTGTCACAAAAATAAATGACGTCACAAAATACATAACGTCACAAAAATAAATGACGTCACAAAATACATAACGTCAAAAAATGAAGTCACAAAATACATAACGTCATAAAAATAAATGACGTCACAAAAATTAATTACTTCACAAAATACATAACGTCACAAAAATAAATGACGTCACAAAATACATAACGTCACAAAATACATTACGTCACAAAAATAAATGACGTCACAAAATACATAACGTCACAAAAATAAATGACGTCACAAAATACATAACGTCACAAAAATAAATGACGTCACAAAATACATGACGTCACGAAAATAAATGACTCACAAAATACATAACGTCACAAAAACAAATAACGTCACAAAATACATAACGTCACAAAAATAAATGACGTCACAAAATACATAAAGTCACAAAAATAAATGACGTCACAAAATACATAACGTCACAAAAATAAATGACGTCACAAAATACATAACGTCACAAAATTAATGACGTCACAAAAATTAATTACGTCACAAAATACATAACGTCACAAAAATTAATTACGTCAAAAAATACATAACCTCACAAAAATAAATGACGTCACAAAATACATAACGTCACAAAAATAAATGACGTCACAAAATACATAACGTCACAAAAATAAATGACGTCACAAAATACATAACGTCACAAAATTAATGACGTCACAAAAATTAATTACGTCACAAAATACATAACGTCACAAAAATTAATTACGTCAAAAAATACATAACCTCACAAAAATTAATTACGTCACAAAATACATAACGTCACAAAAATAAATAACGTCACAAAATACATAACGTCACAAAATACATAACGTCACAAAAATAAATGACGTCACAAAATAAATAAAGTCACAAAAATAAATGACGTCACAAAATACATAACGTCACAAAAATAAATGACGTCACAAAATACATAGCGTCACAAAAATAAATGACGTCACAAAATACATAACGTCACAAAATACATAACGTCACAAAAATAAATGACGTTACAAAATAAATGACGTTACAAAATACATAACGTTACCAAAATAAATGACGTCACAAAATACATAACGTCACAAAAACAAATGACGTCACAAAATACATGACGTCACAAAAATAAATGACGTCACAATATACATAACGTCACGAAAATAAATGACTCACAAAATACATAACGTCACAAAAACAAATGACGTCACAAAATACATAACGTCAAAAAAATAAATGACGTCACAAAATACATAACGTCACAAAAATAAATGACGTCACAAAATACATAACGTCACAAAAATAAATGACGTCACAAAATACATAACGTCACAAAATACATAACGTCACAAAATACATAACGTCATAAAAATAAATGACGTTACAAAATAAATGACGTTACAAAATACATAACGTTACCAAAACAAATGACGTCACAAAATACATAACGTCAAAAAAATAAATGACGTCACAAAATACATAACGTCACAAAAATAAATGACGTCACAAAATACATAACGTCACAAAAATAAATGACGTCACAAAATACATAACGTCACAAAAATAAATGACGTCACAAAAATAAATGACGTCACAAAATACATAACGTCACAAAAATAAATGACGTCACAAAATACATAACGTCACAAAAATAAATGACGTCCAAAATACATAACGTCACAAAAATAAATGACGTCACAAAAATAAATGACGTCACAAAATACATAACGTCACAAAAATAAATGACGTCACAAAATACATAACGTCACAAAATACATAACGTCACAAAAATAAATGACGTCACAAAAATTAATTACGTCACAAAATACATAACGTCACAAAAATAAATGACGTCACAAAATACATAACGTCACAAAAAAATTACGTTACAAAATACATAACGTTACCAAAATAAATGACGTCACAAAATACATAACGTCACAAAAATTAATGACGTCACAAAATACATAACGTCACAAAAAAATGACGTCACAAAATACATAACGTCACAAAAATAAATAACGTCACAAAATACATAACGTCACGAAAATAAATGACTCACAAAATACATAACGTCACAAAAACAAATGACGTCACAAAATACATAACGTCAAAAAAATAAATGACGTCACAAAATACATAACGTCACAAAAATAAATGACGTCACAAAATACATAACGTCACAAAAATAAATGACGTCACAAAATACATAACGTCACAAAATACATAACGTCCTAAAAATAAATGACGTTACAAAATAAATGACGTTACAAAATACATAACGTTACCAAAACAAATGACGTCACAAAATACATAACGTCAAAAAAATAAATGACGTCACAAAATACATAACGTCACAAAAATAAATGACGTCACAAAATACATAACGTCACAAAAATAAATGACGTCACAAAATACATAACGTCACAAAAATAAATGACGTCACAAAAATAAATGACGTCACAAAATACATAACGTCACAAAAATAAATGACGTCACAAAATACATAACGTCACAAAAATAAATGACGTCCAAAATACATAACGTCACAAAAATAAATGACGTCACAAAAATAAATGACGTCACAAAATACATAACGTCACAAAAATAAATGACGTCACAAAATACATAACGTCACAAAATACATAACGTCACAAAAATAAATGACGTCACAAAAATTAATTACGTCACAAAATACATAACGTCACAAAAATAAATGACGTCACAAAATACATAACGTCACAAAAAAATTACGTTACAAAATACATAACGTTACCAAAATAAATGACGTCACAAAATACATAACGTCACAAAAATAAATGACGTCACAAAATACATAACATCACAAAAAAATGACGTCACAAAATACATAACGTCACAAAAATAAATGACGTCATAAAATACATAACGTCACGAAAATAAATGACTCACAAAAACATAACGTCACAAAAACAAATGACGTCACAAAATACATAACGTCACAAAAATAAATGACGTCACAAAAATTAATTACGTCACAAAAGACATAACCTCACAAAATATATAACGTCACAAAAATAAATGACGTCACAAAAATTAATTACGTCACAAAATACATAACGTCACAAAAATAAATAACGTCACAAAATACATAACGTCACAAAATACATAACGTCACAAAAATAAATGACGTCACAAAATAAATAAAGTCACAAAAATAAATGACGTCACAAAATACATAACGTCACGAAAATAAATGACTCACAAAATACATAACGTCACAAAAACAAATGACGTCACAAAATACATAACGTCACAAAATACATAACGTCACAAAAATAAATGACATTACAAAATAAATGACGTTACAAAATACATAACGTTACCAAAATAAATGACGTCACAAAATACATAACGTCACAAAAATAAATGACGTCACAAAATACATAACGTCACAAAAATAAATGACGTCACAAAATACATAACGTCACAAAATACATAACGTCACAAAAATAAATGACGTTACAAAATAAATGACGTTACAAAATACATAACGTTACCAAAATAAATGACGTCACAAAATACATAACGTCACAAAAATAAATGACGTCACAAAATACATAACGTCACAAAAAAATGACGTCACAAAATACATAACGTCACAAAAATAAATGACCTCACAAAATACATAACGTCACGAAAATAAATGACTCACAAAATACATAACGTCACAAAAACAAATGACGTCACAAAATACATAACGTCACAAAAATAAATGACGTCACAAAAATTAATTACGTCACAAAATACATAACCTCACAAAATATATAACGTCACAAAAATAAATGACGTCACAAAAATTAATTAAGTCACAAAATACATAACGTCACAAAAATAAATAACGTCACAAAATACATAACGTCACAAAATACATAACGTCACAAAAATAAATGACGTTACAAAATAAATGACGTTACAAAATACATAACGTTACCAAAATAAATGACGTCACAAAATACATAACGTCACAAAAATAAATGTCGTCACAAAATACATAACGTCACAAAAAATAAATGACGTCACAAAAATTAATTACGTCACAAAATACATAACGTCAAAAAAATAAATGACGTCACAAAATACATAACGTCATAAAATACACAACGTCACAAAAAAAATGACGTCACAAAATAAATAACGTCAAAAAAATAAATGACGTCACAAAATACATAACGTCACAAAAATAAATGACGTCACAAACATAATGACGTCACAAAATACATATTGTCACAAAAATAAATGACGTCACAAAATACATAACGTCACAAAAATAAATGACGTCACAAAATACATAACGTCAAAAAAATGACGTCACAAAATACATAACGTCATAAAAATAAATGACGTCACAAAATACATAATGTCACAAAATTAAATGACGTCCCAAAATACATAACGTCACAAATAAATGACGTCACAAAATACATAACGAAACAAAAATAAATGACGTCACAAAATACATAACGTCACCAAAATAAATGACGTCACAAACATAATGACGTCACTAAATACATATTGTCACAAAAATAAATGACGTCACAAAATACATAACGTCACAAAAATAAATGACGTCACAAAATACATAACGTCAAAAAAATGACGTCCCAAAATACATAACGTCATAAAAATAAATGACGTCACAAAAATTAATTACTTCACAAAATACATAACGTCACAAAAATAAATGACGTCACAAAATACATAACGTCACAAAATACATTACGTCACAAAAATAAATGACGTCACAAAATACATAACGTCACAAAAATAAATGACGTCACAAAATACATAACGTCACAAAAATAAATGACGTCACAAAATACATAACGTCACGAAAATAAATGACTCACAAAATACATAAGGTCACAAAAACAAATAACGTCACAAAATACATAACGTCACAAAAATAAATGACGTCACAAAATACATAAAGTCACAAAAATAAATGACGTCACAAAATACATAACGTCACAAAAATAAATGACGTCACAAAATACATAACGTCACAAAATACATAACGTCACAAAAATAAATGACGTCACAAAAATTAATTACGTCACAAAATACATAACGTCACAAAAATAAATGACGTCACAAAATACATAACGTCACAAAAAAATTACGTTACAAAATACATAACGTTACCAAAATAAATGACGTCACAAAATACATAACGTCACAAAAATGAATGACGTCACAAAATACATAACGTCACAAAAAAATGACGTCACAAAATACATAACGTCACAAAAATAAATGACGTCACAAAATACATAACGTCACGAAAATAAATGACTCACAAAATACATAACGTCACAAAAACAAATGACGTCACAAAATACATAACGTCAAAAAAATAAATGACGTCACAAAATACATAACGTCACAAAAATAAATGACGTCACAAAATACATAACGTCACAAAAATAAATGACGTCACAAAATACATAACGTCACAAAATACATAACGTCCTAAAAATAAATGACGTTACAAAATAAATGACGTTACAAAATACATAACGTTACCAAAACAAATGACGTCACAAAATACATAACGTCAAAAAAATAAATGACGTCACAAAATACATAACGTCACAAAAATAAATGACGTCACAAAATACATAACGTCACAAAAATAAATGACGTCACAAAATACATAACGTCACAAAAATAAATGACGTCACAAAAATAAATGACGTCACAAAATACATAACGTCACAAAAATAAATGACGTCACAAAATACATAACGTCACAAAAATAAATGACGTCCAAAATACATAACGTCACAAAAATAAATGACGTCACAAAAATAAATGACGTCACAAAATACATAACGTCACAAAAATAAATGACGTCACAAAATACAAAACGTCACAAAATACATAACGTCACAAAAATAAATGACGTCACAAAAATTAATTACGTCACAAAATACATAACGTCACAAAAATAAATGACGTCACAAAATACATAACGTCACAAAAAAATTACGTTACAAAATACATAACGTTACCAAAATAAATGACGTCACAAAATACATAACGTCACAAAAATAAATGACGTCACAAAATACATAACGTCACAAAAAAATGACGTCACAAAATACATAACGTCACAAAAATAAATGACGTCACAAAATACATAACGTCACGAAAATAAATGACTCACAAAAACATAACGTCACAAAAACAAATGACGTCACAAAATACATAACGTCACAAAAATAAATGACGTCACAAAAATTAATTACGTCACAAAAGACATAACCTCACAAAATATATAACGTCACAAAAATAAATGACGTCACAAAAATTAATTACGTCACAAAATACATAACGTCACAAAAATAAATAACGTCACAAAATACATAACGTCACAAAATACATAACGTCACAAAAATAAATGACGTCACAAAATAAATAAAGTCACAAAAATAAATGACGTCACAAAATACATAACGTCACGAAAATAAATGACTCACAAAATACATAACGTCACAAAAACAAATGACGTCACAAAATACATAACGTCACAAAATACATAACGTCACAAAAATAAATGACATTACAAAATAAATGACGTTACAAAATACATAACGTTACCAAAATAAATGACGTCACAAAATACATAACGTCACAAAAATAAATGACGTCACAAAATACATAACGTCACAAAAATAAATGACGTCACAAAATACATAACGTCACAAAATACATAACGTCACAAAAATAAATGACGTTACAAAATAAATGACGTTACAAAATACATAACGTTACCAAAATAAATGACGTCACAAAATACATAACGTCACAAAAATAAATGACGTCACAAAATACATAACGTCACAAAAAAATGACGTCACAAAATACATAACGTCACAAAAATAAATGACCTCACAAAATACATAACGTCACGAAAATAAATGACTCACAAAATACATAACGTCACAAAAACAAATGACGTCACAAAATACATAACGTCACAAAAATAAATGACGTCACAAAAATTAATTACGTCACAAAATACATAACCTCACAAAATATATAACGTCACAAAAATAAATGACGTCACAAAAATTAATTAAGTCACAAAATACATAACGTCACAAAAATAAATAACGTCACAAAATACATAACGTCACAAAATACATAACGTCACAAAAATAAATGACGTTACAAAATAAATGACGTTACAAAATACATAACGTTACCAAAATAAATGACGTCACAAAATACATAACGTCACAAAAATAAATGTCGTCACAAAATACATAACGTCACAAAAAATAAATGACGTCACAAAAATTAATTACGTCACAAAATACATAACGTCAAAAAAATAAATGACGTCACAAAATACATAACGTCATAAAATACATAACGTCACAAAAAAAATGACGTCACAAAATAAATAACGTCAAAAAAATAAATGACGTCACAAAATACATAACGTCACAAAAATAAATGACGTCACAAACATAATGACGTCACAAAATACATATTGTCACAAAAATAAATGACGTCACAAAATACATAACGTCACAAAAATAAATGACGTCACAAAATACATAACGTCAAAAAAATGACGTCACAAAATACATAACGTCATAAAAATAAATGACGTCACAAAATACATAATGTCACAAAATTAAATGACGTCCCAAAATACATAACGTCACAAATAAATGACGTCACAAAATACATAACGAAACAAAAATAAATGACGTCACAAAATACATAACGTCACCAAAATAAATGACGTCACAAACATAATGACGTCACTAAATACATATTGTCACAAAAATAAATGACGTCACAAAATACATAACGTCACAAAAATAAATGACGTCACAAAATACATAACGTCAAAAAAATGACGTCACAAAATACATAACGTCATAAAAATAAATGACGTCACAAAAATTAATTACTTCACAAAATACATAACGTCACAAAAATAAATGACGTCACAAAATACATAACGTCACAAAATACATTACGTCACAAAAATAAATGACGTCACAAAATACATAACGTCACAAAAATAAATGACGTCACAAAATACATAACGTCACAAAAATAAATGACGTCACAAAATACATAACGTCACGAAAATAAATGAATCACAAATTACATAACGTCACAAAAACAAATAACGTCACAAAATACATAACGTCACAAAAATAAATGACGTCACAAAATACATAAAGTCACAAAAATAAATGACGTCACAAAATACATAACGTCACAAAAATAAATGACGTCACAAAATACACAACGTCACAAAATTAATGACGTCACAAAAATTAATTACGTCACAAAATACATAACGTCACAAAAATTAATTACGTCAAAAAATACATAACCTCACAAAAATAAATGACGTCACAAAATACATAACGTCACAAAAATAAATGACGTCACAAAATACATAACGTCACAAAAATAAATGACGTCAAAAAATACATAACGTCACAAAATTAATGACGTCACAAAAATTAATTACGTCACAAAATACATAACGTCACAAAAATTAATTACGTCAAAAAATACATAACCTCACAAAAATTAATTACGTCACAAAATACATAACGTCACAAAAATAAATAACGTCACAAAATACATAACGTCACAAAATACATAACGTCACAAAAATAAATGACGTCACAAAATAAATAAAGTCACAAAAATAAATGACGTCACAAAATACATAACGTCACAAAAATAAATGACGTCACAAAATACATAACGTCACAAAAATAAATGACGTCACAAAATACATAACGTCACAAAATACATAACGTCACAAAAATAAATGACGTTAAAAAATAAATGACGTTACAAAATACATAACGTTACCAAAATAAATGACGTCACAAAATACATAACGTCACAAAAACAAATGACGTCACAAAATACATAACGTCACAAAAATAAATGACGTCACAAAATACATAACGTCACGAAAACAAATGACTCACAAAATACATAACGTCACAAAAACAAATGACGTCACAAAATACATAACGTCAAAAAAATAAATTACGTCACAAAATACATAACGTCACAAAAATAAATGACGTCACAAAATACATAACGTCACAAAAATAAATGACGTCACAAAATACATAACGTCACAAAATACATAACGTCATAAAAATAAATGACGTTACAAAATAAATGACGTTACAAAATACATAACGTTACCAAAATAAATGACGTCACAAAATACATAACGTCACAAAAATAAATGACGTCACAAAATACATAACGTCACAAAAAATGACGTCACAAAATACATAACGTCACAAAAATAAATGGCGTCACAAAATACATAACGTCACGAAAATAAATGACTCACAAAATACATAACGTCGCAAAAACAAATGACGTCACAAAATACATAACGTCACAAAAATAAATGACGTCACAAAAATTAATTACGTCTCAAAATACATAACCTCACAAAATATATAACGTCACAAAAAAAATGACGTCACAAAAATTAATTACGTCACAAAATACATAACGTCACAAAAATAAATAACGTCACAAAATACATAACGTCACAAAATACATAACGTCACAAAAATAAATGACGTCACAAAATAAATAAAGTCACAAAAATAAATGACGTCACAAAATACATAACGTCACAAAAATAAATGACGTCACAAAATACATAACGTCACAAAAATAAATGACGTCACAAAATACATAACGTCACAAAATACATAACGTCACAAAAATAAATGACGTCACAAAAAAAATTACGTCACAAAATACATAACGTCACAAAAATAAATGACGTCACAAAATACATAACGTCACAAAAAAATGACGTTACAAAATACATAACGTTACCAAAATAAATGACGTCACAAAATACATAACGTCACAAAAATAAATGACGTCACAAAATACATAACGTCACAAAAAAATGACGTCACAAAATACATGACGTCACAAAAATAAATGACGTCACAAAATACATAACGTCACGAAAATAAATGGCTCACAAAAACATAACGTCACAAAAACAAATGACGTCACAAAATACATAACGTCACAAAAATAAATGACGTCACAAAAATTAATTACGTCACAAAAGACATAACCTCACAAAATATATAACGTCACAAAAATAAATGACGTCACAAAAATTAATTACGTCACAAAATACATAACGTCACAAAAATAAATAACGTCACAAAATACATAACGTGACAAAATACATAACGTCACAAAAATAAATGACGTCACAAAATAAATAAAGTCACAAAAATAAATGACGTCACAAAATACATAACGCCACGAAAATAAATGACTCACAAAATACATAACGTCACAAAAACAAATGACGTCACAAAATACATAACGTCACAAAATACATAACGTCACAAAAATAAATGACGTTACAAAATAAATGACGTTACAAAATACATAACGTTACCAAAATAAATGACGTCACAAAATACATAACGTCACAAAAATAAATGACGTCACAAAAATTAATTACGTCACAAAATACATAACGTCACAAAAATAAATAACGTCACAAAATACATAACGTGACAAAATACATAACGTCACAAAAATAAATGACGTCACAAAATACATAACGTCACAAAAATAAATGACGTCACAAAATACATAACGTCACAAAATACATAACGTCACAAAAATAAATGACGTTACAAAATAAATGACGTTACAAAATACATAACGTTACCAAAATAAATGACGTCACAAAATACATAACGTCACAAAAATAAATGACGTCACAAAATACATAACGTCACAAAAAAATGACGTCACAAAATACATAACGTCACAAAAATAAATGACGTCACAAAATACATAACGTCACGAAAATAAATGACTCACAAAATACATAACGTCACAAAAACAAATGACGTCACAAAATACATAACGTCACAAAAATAAATGACGTCACAAAATACATAACGTCACAAAAAAATGACGTCACAAAATACATAACGTCACAAAAATAAATGACGTCACAAAATACATAACGTCACAAAAAATAAATGACGTCACAAAAATTAATTACGTCACAAAATACATAACGTCAAAAAAATAAATGACGTCACAAAATACATAACGTCATAAAATACATAACGTCACAAAAAAATGACGTCACAAAATACATAACGTCAAAAAAATAAATGACGTCACAAAATACATAACGTCACAAAAATAAATGACGTCACAAAATACATAACGTCACAAAAATAAATGACGTCACAAAATACATAACGTCAAAAAAATGACGTCACAAAATACATAACGTCATAAAAATAAATGACGTCACAAAAATTAATTACTTCACAAAATACATAACGTCACAAAAATAAATGACGTCACAAAATACATAACGTCACAAAATACATTACGTCACAAAAATAAATGACGTCACAAAATACATAACGTCACAAAATACATTACGTCACAAAAATAAATGACGTCACAAAATACATAACGTCACAAAAATAAATGACGTCACAAAATACATAACGTCACAAAAATAAATGACGTTACAAAATACATAACGTTACAAAAATAAATGACGTCACAAAATACATAACGTCACAAAATTAATGACGTCACAAAAATTAATTACGTCACAAAATACATAACGTCACAAAAATAAATGACGTCACAAAATACATAACGTCACAAAAATAAATGACGTCACAAAATACATAACGTCACGAAAATAAATGACTCACAAAATACATAACGTCACAAAAACAAATAACGTCACAAATTACATAACGTCACAAAAATAAATGACGTCACAAAATACATAAAGTCAGAAAAATAAATGACGTCACAAAATACATAACGTCACAAAAATAAATGACGTCACAAAATACATAACGTCACATAATTAATGACGTCACAAAAATTAATTACGTCACAAAATACATAACGTCACAAAAATTAATTACGTCAAAAAATACATAACCTCACAAAAATAAATGACGTCACAAAATACATAACGTCACAAAAATAAATGACGTCACAAAATACATAACGTCACAAAAATAAATGACGTCACAAAATACATAACGTCACAAAATTAATGACGTCACAAAAATTAATTACGTCACAAAATACATAACGTCACAAAAATTAATTACGTCAAAAAATACATAACCTCACAAAAATTAATTACGTCACAAAATGCATAACGTCACAAAAATAAATAACTTCACAAAATACATAACGTCACAAAATACATAACGTCACAAAAATAAATGACGTCACAAAATAAATAAAGTCACAAAAATAAATGACGTCACAAAATACATAACGTCACAAAAATAAATGACGTCACAAAATACATAACGTCACAAAAATAAATGACGTCACAAAATACATAACGTCACAAAATACATAACGTCACAAAAATAAATGACGTTACAAAATAAATGACGTTACAAAATACATAACGTTACCAAAATAAATGACGTCACAAAATACATAACGTCACAAAAACAAATGACGTCAAAAAATACATAACGTCAAAAAAATAAATGACGTCACAAAATACATAACGTCACGAAAATAAATGACTCACAAAATACATAACGTCACAAAAACAAATGACGTCACAAAATACATAACGTCAAAAAAATAAATGACGTCACAAAATACATAACGTCACAAAAATAAATGACGTCACAAAATACATAACGTCACAAAAATAAATGACGTCACAAAATACATAACGTCACAAAATACATAACGTCATAAAAATAAATGACGTTACAAAATAAATGACGTTACAAAATACATAACTTTACCAAAATAAATGACGTCACAAAATACATAACGTCACAAAAATAAATGACGTCACAAAATACATAACGTCACAAAAAAATGACGTCACAAAATACATAACGTCACAAAAATAAATGGCGTCACAAAATACATAACGTCACGAAAATAAATGACTCACAAAATACATAACGTCACAAAAACAAATGACGTCACAAAATACATAACGTCACAAAAATAAATGACGTCACAAAAATTAATTACGTCACAAAATACATAACCTCACAAAATATATAACGTCACAAAAATAAATGACGTCACAAAAATTAATTACGTCACAAAATACATAACGTCACAAAAATAAATAACGTCACAAAATACATAACGTCACAAAATACATAACGTCACAAAAATAAATGACGTCACAAAATAAATAAAGTCACAAAAATAAATGACGTCACAAAATACATAACGTCACAAAAATAAATGACGTCACAAAATACATAACGTCACAAAAATAAATGACGTCACAAAATACATAACGTCACAAAATACATAACGTCACAAAAATAAATGACGTCACAAAAATTAATTACGTCACAAAATACATAACGTCACAAAAATAAATGACGTCACAAAATACATAACGTCACAAAAAAATGACGTTACAAAATACATAACGTTACCAAAATAAATGACGTCACAAAATACATAACGTCACAAAAATAAATGACGTCACAAAATACATAACGTCACAAAAAAATGACGTCACAAAATACATAACGTCACAAAAATAAATGACGTCACAAAATACATAACGTCACGAAAATAAATGACTCACAAAAACATAACGTCACAAAAACAAATGACGTCACAAAATACATAACGTCACAATAATAAATGACGTCACAAAAATTAATTACGTCACAAAAGACATAACCTCACAAAATATATAACGTCACAAAAATAAATGACGTCACAAAAATTAATTACGTCACAAAATACATAACGTCACAAAAATAAATAACGTCACAAAATACATAACGTCACAAAATACATAACGTCACAAAAATAAATGACGTCACAAAATAAATAAAGTCACAAAAATAAATGACGTCACAAAATACATAACGTCACGAAAATAAATGACTCACAAAATACATAACGTCACAAAAACAAATGACGTCACAAAATACATAACGTCACAAAATACATAACGTCACAAAAATAAATGACGTTACAAAATAAATGACGTTACAAAGTACATAACGTTACCAAAATAAATGACGTCACAAAATACATAACGTCACAAAAATAAATGACGTCACAAAATACATAACGTCACAAAAATAAATGACGTCACAAAATACATAACGTCACAAAATACATAACGTCACAAAAATAAATGACGTTACAAAATAAATGACGTTACAAAATACATAACGTTACCAAAATAAATGACGTCACAAAATACATAACGTCACAAAAATAAATGACGTCACAAAATACATAACGTCACAAAAAAATGACGTCACAAAATACATAACGTCACAAAAAATAAATGACGTCACAAAAATTAATTACGTCACAAAATACATAACGTCAAAAAAATAAATGACGTCACAAAATACATAACGTCATAAAATACATAACGTCACAAAAAAAAATGACGTCACAAAATACATAACGTCAAAAAAATAAATGACGTCACAAAATACATAACGTCACAAAAATAAATGACGTCACAAACATAATGACGTCACAAAATACATATTGTCACAAAAATAAATGACGTCACAAAATACATAACGTCACAAAATACATAACGTCACAAAAATAAATGACGTTACAAAATAAATGACGTTACAAAATACATAACGTTACCAAAATAAATGACGTCACAAAATACATAACGTCACAAAAATAAATGACGTCACAAAATACATAACGTCACAAAAAAATGACGTCACAAAATACATAACGTCACAAAAATAAATGACGTCACAAAATACATAACGTCACGAAAATAAATGACTCACAAAATACATAACATCACAAAAACAAATGACGTCACAAAATACATAACGTCACAAAAATAAATGACGTCACAAAAATTAATTACGTCACAAAATACATAACCTCACAAAATATATAACGTCACAAAAATAAATGACGTCACAAAAATTAATTAAGTCACAAAATACATAACGTCACAAAAATAAATAACGTCACAAAATACATAACGTCACAAAATACATAACGTCACAAAAATAAATGACGTTACAAAATAAATGACGTTACAAAGTACATAACGTTACCAAAATAAATGACGTCACAAAATACATAACGTCACAAAAATAAATGACGTCACAAAATACATAACGTCACAAAAATAAGTGACGTCACAAAATACATAACGTCACAAAATACATAACGTCACAAAAATAAATGACGTCACAAAAATTAATTACGTCACAAAATACATAACGTCACAAAAATAAATGACGTCACAAAATACATAACGTCACAAAAAAATGACGTTACAAAATACATAACGTTACCAAAATAAATGACGTCACAAAATACATAACGTCACAAAAATAAATGACGTCACAAAATACATAACGTCACAAAAAAACGACGTCACAAAATACATAACGTCACAAAAATAAATGACGTCACAAAATACATAACGTCACGAAAATAAATGACTCACAAAAACATAACGTCACAAAAACAAATGACGTCACAAAATACATAACGTCACAAAAATAAATGACGTCACAAAAATTAATTACGTCACAAAAGACATAACCTCACAAAATATATAACGTCACAAAAATAATGACGTCACAAAAATTAATTACGTCACAAAATACATAACGTCACAAAAATAAATAACGTCACAAAATACATAACGTCACAAAATACATAATGTCACAAAAATAAATGACGTCACAAAATAAATAAAGTCACAAAAATAAATGACGTCACAAAATACATAACGTCACGAAAATTAATGACTCACAAAATACATAACGTCACAAAAACAAATGACGTCACAAAATACATAACGTCACAAAATACATAACGTCACAAAAATAAATGACGTTACAAAATAAATGACGTTACAAAGTACATAACGTTACCAAAATAAATGACGTCACAAAATACATAACGTCACAAAAATAAATGACGTCACAAAATACATAACGTCACAAAAATAAATGACGTCACAAAATACATAACGTCACAAAATACATAACGTCACAAAAATAAATGACGTTACAAAATAAATGACGTTACAAAATACATAACGTTACCAAAATAAATGACGTCACAAAATACATAACGTCACAAAAATAAATGACGTCACAAAATACATAACGTCACAAAAAAATGACGTCACAAAATACATAACGTCACAAAAATAAATGACGTCACAAAATACATAACGTCACGAAAATAAATGACTCACAAAATACATAACATCACAAAAACAAATGACGTCACAAAATACATAACGTCACAAAAATAAATGACGTCACAAAAATTAATTACGTCACAAAATACATAACCTCACAAAATATATAACGTCACAAAAATAAATGACGTCACAAAAATTAATTAAGTCACAAAATACATAACGTCACAAAAATAAATAACGTCACAAAATACATAACGTCACAAAATACATAACGTCACAAAAATAAATGATGTTACAAAATAAATGACGTTACAAAATACATAACGTTACCAAAATAAATGACGTCACAAAATACATAACGTCACAAAAATAAATGACGTCACAAAATACATAACGTCACAAAAAATAAATGACGTCACAAAAATTAATTACGTCACAAAATACATAACGTCAAAAAAATAAATGACGTCACAAAATACATAACGTCATAAAATACATAACGTCACAAAAAAAAATGACGTCACAAAATACATAACGTCAAAAAAATAAATGACGTCACAAAATACATAACGTCACAAAAATAAATGACGTCACAAACATAATGACGTCACAAAATACATATTGTCACAAAAATAAATGACGTCACAAAATACATAACGTCACAAAAATAAATGACGTCACAAAATACATAACGTCAAAAAAATGACGTCACAAAATACATAACGTCATAAAAATAAATGACGTCACAAAATACATAATGTCACAAAATTAAATGACGTCCCAAAATACATAACGTCACAAATAAATGACGTCACAAAATACATAACGAAACAAAAATAAATGAGGTCACAAAATACATAACGTCACCAAAATAAATGACGTCACAAACATAATGACGTCACTAAATACATATTGTCACAAAAATAAATGACGTCACAAAATACATAACGTCACAAAAATAAATGACGTCACAAAATACATAACGTTACAAAAATAAATGACGTCACAAAATACATAACGTCAAAAAAATGACGTCACAAAATACATAACGTCATAAAAATAAATGACGTCACAAAAATTAATTACTTCACAAAATACATAACGTCACAAAAATAAATGACGTCACAAAATACATAACGTCACAAAATACATTACGTCACAAAAATAAATGACGTCACAAAATACATAACGTCACAAAAATAAATGACGTCACAAAATACATAACGTCACAAAAATAAATGACGTCACAAAATACATAACGTCACAAAAATAAATGACGTCACAAAATACATGACGTTACAAAAATAAATGACGTCACAAAAATAAATAACGTCACAAAATACATAACGTCACAAAATACATAACGGCAAAAAATAAATGACGTCACAAAATACATAACGTCACAAAAATAAATGTTGTCACAAAATACATAACGTCACAAAATTAATGACGTTACAAAAATTAATTACGTCACAAAATACATAACGTCACAAAAATTAATTACGTCAAAAAATACATAACCTCACAAAAATAAATGACGTCACAAAATACATAACGTTACAAAAATAAATGACGTCACAAAATACATAACGTCACAAAAATAAATGACGTCACAAAATACATAACGTCACAAAAAATAAATGACGTCACGAAAATTAATTACGTCACAAAATACATAACGTCAAAAAAATAAATGACGTCACAAAATACATAACGTCATAAAATACATAACGTCACAAAAAAAAATGACGTCACAAAATACATAACGTCAAAAAAATAAATGACGTCACAAAATACATAACGTCACAAAAATAAATGACGTCACAAACATAATGACGTCACAAAATACATATTGTCACAAAAATAAATGACGTCACAAAATACATAACGTCACAAAAATAAATGACGTCACAAAATACATAACGTCAAAAAAATGACGTCACAAAATACATAACGTCATAAAAATAAATGACGTCACAAAATACATAATGTCACAAAATTAAATGACGTCCCAAAATACATAACGTCACAAATAAATGACGTCACAAAATACATAACGAAACAAAAATAAATGAGGTCACAAAATACATAACGTCACCAAAATAAATGACGTCACAAACATAATGACGTCACTAAATACATATTGTCACAAAAATAAATGACGTCACAAAATACATAACGTCACAAAAATAAATGACGTCACAAAATACATAACGTCACAAAAATAAATGACGTCACAAAATACATAACGTCAAAAAAATGACGTCACAAAATACATAACGTCATAAAAATAAATGACGTCACAAAAATTAATTACTTCACAAAATACATAACGTCACAAAAATAAATGACGTCACAAAATACATAACGTCACAAAATACATTACGTCACAAAAATAAATGACGTCACAAAATACATAACGTCACAAAAATAAATGACGTCACAAAATACATAACGTCACAAAAATAAATGACGTCACAAAATACATAACGTCACAAAAATAAATGACGTCAAAAAATACATGACGTCACAAAAATAAATGACGTCACAAAAATAAATAACGTCACAAAATACATAACGTCACAAAATACATAACGGCAAAAAATAAATGACGTCACAAAATACATAACGTCACAAAAATAAATGTTGTCACAAAATACATAACGTCACAAAATTAATGACGTTACAAAAATTAATTACGTCACAAAATACATAACGTCACAAAAATTAATTACGTCAAAAAATACATAACCTCACAAAAATAAATGACGTCACAAAATACATAACGTCACAAAAATAAATGACGTCACAAAATACATAACGTCACAAAAATAAATGACGTCACAAAATACATAACGTCACAAAAAATAAATGACGTCACGAAAATTAATTACGTCACAAAATACATAACGTCAAAAAAATAAATGACGTCACAAAATACATAACGTCATAAAATACATAACGTCACAAAAAAAAATGACGTCACAAAATACATAACGTCAAAAAAATAAATGACGTCACAAAATACATAACGTCACAAAAATAAATGACGTCACAAACATAATGACGTCACAAAATACATATTGTCACAAAAATAAATGACGTCACAAAATACATAACGTCACAAAAATAAATGACGTCACAAAATACATAACGTCAAAAAAATGACGTCACAAAATACATAACGTCATAAAAATAAATGACGTCACAAAATACATAATGTCACAAAATTAAATGACGTCCCAAAATACATAACGTCACAAATAAATGACGTCACAAAATACATAACGAAACAAAAATAAATGACGTCACAAAATACATAACGTCACCAAAATAAATGACGTCACAAACATAATGACGTCACTAAATACATATTGTCACGAAAATAAATGACTCACAAAATACATAACGTCACAAAAACAAATAACGTCACAAAATACATAACGTCACAAAAATAAATGACGTCACAAAATACATAACGTCACAAAATACATAACGTCACAAAAATAAATGACGTTACAAAATAAATGACGTTACAAAATACATAACGTTACCAAAATAAATGACGTCACAAAATACATAACGTCACAAAAATAAATGACGTCACAAAATACATAACGTCACAAAAAAATGACGTCACAAAATACATAACGTCACAAAAATAAATGACGTCACAAAATACATAACGTCACGAAAATAAATGATTCACAAAATACATAACGTCACAAAAAGAAATGACGTCATAAAATACATAACGTCACAAAAATAAATGACGTCACAAGATACATAACGTCACAAAAATAAATGACGTCACAAAATACATAACGTCACAAAATACATAACGTCACAAAAATAAATGACGTTACAAAATAAATGACGTTACAAAATACATAACGTTACCAAAATAAATGACGTCACAAAATACATAACGTCACAAAAATAAATGACGTCACAAAATACATAACGTCACAAATAAATGACGTCACAAAATACATAACGTCACAAAAATAAATGACGTCACAAAATACATAACGTCACGAAAATAAATGACTCACAAAATACATAACGTCACAAAAACAAATGACGTCACAAAATACATAACGTCAAAAAAATAAATGACGTCACAAAATACATAACGTCACAAAAATAAATGACGTCACAAAATACATAACGTCACAAAAATAAATGACGTCACAAAATACATAACGTCACAAAATACATAACGTAACAAAAATAAATGACGTTACAAAATAAATGACGTTACAAAATACATAACGTTACCAAAATAAATGACGTCACAAAATACATAACGTCACAAAAATAAATGACGTCACAAAATACATAACGTCACAAAAAAATGACGTCACAAAATACATAACGTCACAAAAATAAATGACGTCAGAAAATACATAACGTCACGAAAATAAATGACTCACAAAATACATAACGTCACAAAAACAAATGACGTCACAAAATACATAACGTCACAAAAATAAATGACGTCACAAAAATTAATTACGTCACAAAATACATAACCTCATAAAATATATAACGTCACAAAAATAAATGACGTCACAAAAATTAATTACGTCACAAAATACATAACGTCACAAAAATAAATAACGTCACAAAATACATAACGTCACAAAATACATAACGTCACAAAAATAAATGACGTCACAAAATAAATGACGTTACAAAATACATAACGTTACCAAAATAAATGACGTCACAAAATACATAACGTCACAAAAATAAATGACGTCACAAAATACATAACGTCACAAAAATAAATGACGTCACAAAATACATAACGTCACAAAATACATAACGTCACAAAAATAAATGACGTTACAAAATAAATGACGTTACAAAATACATAACGTTACCAAAATAAATGACGTCACAAAATACATAACGTCACAAAAACAAATGACGTCACAAAATACATAACGTCACAAAAATAAATGACGTCACAAAATACATAACGTCACGAAAATAAATGACTCACAAAATACATAACGTCACAAAAACAAATGACGTCACAAAATACATAACGTCAAAAAAAAATGACGTCACAAAATACATAATGTCACAAAAATAAATGACGTCACAAAATACATAACGTCACAAAAATAAATGACGTCACAAAATACATAACGTCACAAAATACATAACGTCACAAAAATAAATGACGTTACAAAATAAATGACGTTACAAAATACATAACGTTACCAAAATAAATGACGTCACAAAATACATAACGTCACAAAAATAAATGACGTCACAAAATACATAACGTTACAAAAAAATGACGTCACAAAATACATAACGTCACAAAAATAAATGGCGTCACAAAATACATAACGTCACGAAAATAAATGACTCACAAAATACATAACGTCACAAAAACAAATGACGTCACAAAATACATAACGTCACAAAAATAAATGACGTCACAAAAATTAATTACGTCACAAAATATATAACCTCACAAAATATATAACGTCACAAAAATAAATGACGTCACAAAAATTAATTACGTCACAAAATACATAACGTCACAAAAATAAATAACGTCACAAAATACATAACGTCACAAAATACATAACGTCACAAAAATAAATGACGTCATAAAATAAATAAAGTCACAAAAATAAATGACGTCACAAAATACATAACATCACAAAAATAAATGACGTCACAAAATACATAACGTCACAAAAATAAATGACGTCACAAAATACATAACGTCACAAAATACATAACGTCACAAAAATAAATGACGTCACAAAAATTAATTACGTCACAAAATACATAACGTCACAAAAATAAATGACGTCACAAAATACATAACGTCACAAAAAAATGACGTTACAAAATACATAACGTTACCAAAATAAATGACGTCACAAAATACATATTGTCACAAAAATAAATGACGTCACAAAATACATAACGTCACAAAAAATGACGTCACAAAATACATAACGTCACAAAAATAAATGACGTCACAAAATACATAACGTCACGAAAATAAATGACTCACAAAATACATAACGTCACAAAAACAAATGACGTCACAAAATACATAACGTCACAAAAATAAATAACGTCACAAAATACATAATATCACAAAATACATAACGTCACAAAAATAAATGACGTCACAAAATAAATAAAGTCACAAAAATAAATGACGTCACAAAATACATAACGTCACGAAAATAAATGATTCACAAAATACATAACGTCACAAAAAGAAATGACGTCATAAAATACATAACGTCACAAAAATAAATGACGTCACAAGATACATAACGTCACAAAAATAAATGACGTCACAAAATACATAACGTCACAAAATACATAACGTCACAAAAATAAATGACGTTACAAAATAAATGACGTTACAAAATACATAACGTTACCAAAATAAATGACGTCACAAAATACATAACGTCACAAAAATAAATGACGTCACAATATACATAACGTCACAAAAAAATGACGTCACAAAATACATAACGTCACAAAAATAAATGACGTCACAAAATACATAACGTCACGAAAATAAATGACTCACAAAATACATAACGTCACAAAAACAAATGACGTCACAAAATACATAACGTCAAAAAAATAAATGACGTCACAAAATACATAACCTCACAAAAATAAATGACGTCACAAAATACATAACGTCACAAAAATAAATGACGTCACAAAATACATAACGTCACAAAATACATAACGTAACAAAAATAAATGACGTTACAAAATAAATGACGTTACAAAATACATAACGTTACCAAAATAAATGACGTCACAAAATACATAACGTCACAAAAATAAATGACGTCACAAAATACATAACGTCACAAAAAAATGACGTCACAAAATACATAACGTCACAAAAATAAATGACGTCAGAAAATACATAACGTCACGAAAATAAATGACTCACAAAATACATAACGTCACAAAAACAAATGACGTCACAAAATACATAACGTCACAAAAATAAATGACGTCACAAAAATTAATTACGTCACAAAATACATAACCTCATAAAATATATAACGTCACAAAAATAAATGACGTCACAAAAATTAATTACGTCACAAAATACATAACGTCACAAAAATAAATAACGTCACAAAATACATAACGTCACAAAATACATAACGTCACAAAAATAAATGACGTCACAAAATACATAACGTCACAAAATACATAACGTCACAAAAATAAATGACGTTACAAAATAAATGACGTTACAAAATACATAACGTTACCAAAATAAATGACGTCACAAAATACATAACGTCACAAAAACAAATGACGTCACAAAATACATAACGTCACAAAAATAAATGACGTCACAAAATACATAACGTCACGAAAATAAATGACTCACAAAATACATAACGTCACAAAAACAAATGACGTCACAAAATACATAACGTCAAAAAAAAATGACGTCACAAAATACATAATGTCACAAAAATAAATGACGTCACAAAATACATAACGTCACAAAAATAAATGACGTTACAAAATAAATGACGTTACAAAATACATAACGTTACCAAAATAAATGACGTCACAAAATACATAACGTCACAAAAATAAATGACGTCACAAAATACATAACGTTACAAAAAAATGACGTCACAAAATACATAACGTCACAAAAATAAATGGCGTCACAAAATACATAACGTCACGAAAATAAATGACTCACAAAATACATAACGTCACAAAAACAAATGACGTCACAAAATACATAACGTCACAAAAATAAATGACGTCACAAAAATTAATTACGTCACAAAATATATAACCTCACAAAATATATAACGTCACAAAAATAAATGACGTCACAAAAATTAATTACGTCACAAAATACATAACGTCACAAAAATAAATAACGTCACAAAATACATAACGTCACAAAATACATAACGTCACAAAAATAAATGACGTCATAAAATAAATAAAGTCACAAAAATAAATGACGTCACAAAATACATAACATCACAAAAATAAATGACGTCACAAAATACATAACGTCACAAAAATAAATGACGTCACAAAATACATAACGTCACAAAATACATAACGTCACAAAAATAAATGACGTCACAAAAATTAATTACGTCACAAAATACATAACGTCACAAAAATAAATGACGTCACAAAATACATAACGTCACAAAAAAATGACGTTACAAAATACATAACGTTACCAAAATAAATGACGTCACAAAATACATAACGTCACAAAAATAAATGACGTCACAAAATACATAACGTCACAAAAAATGACGTCACAAAATACATAACGTCACAAAAATAAATGACGTCACAAAATACATAACGTCACGAAAATAAATGACTCACAAAATACATAACGTCACAAAAACAAATGACGTCACAAAATACATAACGTCACAAAAATAAATAACGTCACAAAATACATAATATCACAAAATACATAACGTCACAAAAATAAATGACGTCACAAAATAAATAAAGTCACAAAAATAAATGACGTCACAAAATACATAACGTCACGAAAATAAATGATTCACAAAATACATAACGTCACAAAAAGAAATGACGTCATAAAATACATAACGTCACAAAAATAAATGACGTCACAAGATACATAACGTCACAAAAATAAATGACGTCACAAAATACATAACGTCACAAAATACATAACGTCACAAAAATAAATGACGTTACAAAATAAATGACGTTACAAAATACATAACGTTACCAAAATAAATGACGTCACAAAATACATAACGTCACAAAAATAAATGACGTCACAATATACATAACGTCACAAAAAAATGACGTCACAAAATACATAACGTCACAAAAATAAATGACGTCACAAAATACATAACGTCACGAAAATAAATGACTCACAAAATACATAACGTCACAAAAACAAATGACGTCACAAAATACATAACGTCAAAAAAATAAATGACGTCACAAAATACATAACCTCACAAAAATAAATGACGTCACAAAATACATAACGTCACAAAAATAAATGACGTCACAAAATACATAACGTCACAAAATACATAACGTAACAAAAATAAATGACGTTACAAAATAAATGACGTTACAAAATACATAACGTTACCAAAATAAATGACGTCACAAAATACATAACGTCACAAAAATAAATGACGTCACAAAATACATAACGTCACAAAAAAATGACGTCACAAAATACATAACGTCACAAAAATAAATGACGTCAGAAAATACATAACGTCACGAAAATAAATGACTCACAAAATACATAACGTCACAAAAACAAATGACGTCACAAAATACATAACGTCACAAAAATAAATGACGTCACAAAAATTAATTACGTCACAAAATACATAACCTCATAAAATATATAACGTCACAAAAATAAATGACGTCACAAAAATTAATTACGTCACAAAATACATAACGTCACAAAAATAAATAACGTCACAAAATACATAACGTCACAAAATACATAACGTCACAAAAATAAATGACGTCACAAAATAAATGACGTTACAAAATACATAACGTTACCAAAATAAATGACGTCACAAAATACATAACGTCACAAAAATAAATGACGTCACAAAATACATAACGTCACAAAAATAAATGACGTCACAAAATACATAACGTCACAAAATACATAACGTCACAAAAATAAATGACGTTACAAAATAAATGACGTTACAAAATACATAACGTTACCAAAATAAATGACGTCACAAAATACATAACGTCACAAAAACAAATGACGTCACAAAATACATAACGTCACAAAAATAAATGACGTCACAAAATACATAACGTCACGAAAATAAATGACTCACAAAATACATAACGTCACAAAAACAAATGACGTCACAAAATACATAACGTCAAAAAAAAATGACGTCACAAAATACATAACGTCACAAAAATAAATGACGTCACAAAATACATAACGTCACAAAAATAAATGACGTCACAAAATACATAACGTCACAAAATACATAACGTCACAAAAATAAATGATGTTACAATATAAATGACGTTACAAAATACATAACGTTACCAAAATAAATGACGTCACAAAATACATAACGTCACAAAAATAAATGACGTCACAAAATACATAACGTCACAAAAAAATGACGTCACATAATACATAACGTCACAAAAATAAATGGCGTCACAAAATACATAACGTCACGAAAATAAATGACTCACAAAATACATAACGTCACAAAAACAAATGACGTCACAAAATACATAACGTCACAAAAATAAATGACGTCACAAAAATTAATTACGTCACAAAATATATAACCTCACAAAATATATAACGTCACAAAAATAAATGACGTCACAAAAATTAATTACGTCACAAAATACATAACGTCACAAAATTAAATAACGTCACAAAATACATAACGTCACAAAATACATAACGTCACAAAAATAAATGACGTCACAAAATAAATAAAGTCACAAAAATAAATGACGTCACAAAATACATAACGTCACAAAAATAAATGACGTCACAAAATACATAACGTCACAAAAATAAATGACGTCACAAAATACATAACGTCACAAAATACATAACGTCACAAAAATAAATGACGTCACAAAAATTAATTACGTCACAAAATACATAACGTCACAAAAATAAATGACGTCACAAAATACATAACGTCACAAAAAAATGACGTTACAAAATACATAACGTTACCAAAATAAATGACGTCACAAAATACATAACGTCACAAAAATAAATGACGTCACAAAATACATAACGTCACAAAAAAATGACGTCACAAAATACATAACGTCACAAAAATAAATGACGTCACAAAATACATAACGTCACGAAAATAAATGACTCACAAAATACATAACGTCACAAAAACAAATGACGTCACAAAATACATAACGTCACAAAAATAAATGACGTCACAAAAATTAATTACGTCACAAAATACATAACCTCACAAAATATATAACGTCACAAAAATAAATGACGTCACAAAAATTAATTACGTCACAAAATACATAACGTCACAAAAATAAATAACGTCACAAAATACATAACGTCACAAAATACATAACGTCACAAAAATAAATGACGTCACAAAATAAATAAAGTCACAAAAATAAATGACGTCACAAAATACATAACGTCACGAAAATAAATGACTCACAAAATACATAACGTCACAAAAACAAATGACGTCACAAAATACATAACGTCACAAAATACATAACGTCACAAAAATTAATGACGTTACAAAATAAATGACGTTACAAAATACATAACGTTACCAAAATAAATGACGTCACAAAATACATAACGTCACAAAAATAAATGACGTCACAAAATACATAACGTCACAAAAATAAATGACGTTACAAAATAAATGACGTTACAAAATACATAACGTTACCAAAATAAATGACGTCACAAAATACATAACGTCACAAAAATAAATGACGTCACAAAATACATAACGTCACAAAATACATAACGTCACAAAAATAAATGATGTTACAAAATAAATGACGTTACAAAATACATAACGTTACCAAAATAAATGACGTCACAAAATACATAACGTCACAAAAATAAATGACGTCACAAAATACATAACGTCACAAAAAATAAATGACGTCACAAAAATTAATTACGTCACAAAATACATAACGTCAAAAAAATAAATGACGTCACAAAATACATAACGTCATAAAATACATAACGTCACAAAAAAAAATGACGTCACAAAATACATAACGTCAAAAAAATAAATGACGTCACAAAATACATAACGTCACAAAAATAAATGACGTCACAAACATAATGACGTCACAAAATACATATTGTCACAAAAATAAATGACGTCACAAAATACATAACGTCACAAAAATAAATGACGTCACAAAATACATAACGTCAAAAAAATGACGTCACAAAATACATAACGTCATAAAAATAAATGACGTCACAAAATACATAATGTCACAAAATTAAATGACGTCCCAAAATACATAACGTCACAAATAAATGACGTCACAAAATACATAACGAAACAAAAATAAATGACGTCACAAAATACATAACGTCACCAAAATACAGTAGAAGTCCGATTATCCGAGCTAAACGGGACCGGGACTACCTCGGATAATCAAAAACTCGGATAACACGGCGGTAAAAATTATAGGTTATAATTAGACAAAAATCGTATTGAAACTGGAGAATACGGTTTATTATTACAGCCAATAGGAGTAGCTTGTGATATTCGACCTAGCAACAGCCAGTAGAGGAGCTCTCGCGACCTTAGCTTGTTATTACTCGACCTAGCAACAGCCAGTTAAGGCAGTCATCGCGACCTAGCACACAGCCGCTTCATTTTTCAATCGATTTACGATTATTTATTTATTTATTTACGATTTATTTCCGAGGCTATATACAGTACTGTGTTTGCCTCAGTTAACCCGGCGGCTCGGATAATCGGACCTCGGATAATCGGACTTCTACTGTAAATGACGTCACAAACATAATGACGTCACTAAATACATATTGTCACAAAAATAAATGACGTCACAAAATACATAACGTCACAAAAATAAATGACGTCACAAAATACATAACGTCACAAAAATAAATGACGTCACAAAATACATAACGTCAAAAAAATGACGTCACAAAATACATAACGTCATAAAAATAAATGACGTCACAAAAATTAATTACTTCACAAAATACATAACGTCACAAAAATAAATGACGTCACAAAATACATAACGTCACAAAATACATTACGTCACAAAAATAAATGACGTCACAAAATACATAACGTCACAAAAATAAATGACGTCACAAAATACATAACGTCACAAAAATAAAATGACGTCACAAAATACATAACGTCACAAAAATAAATGACGTCACAAAATACATGACGTCACAAAAATAAATGACGTCACAAAAATAAATAACGTCACAAAATACATAACGTCACAAAATACATAACGGCAAAAAATAAATGACGTCACAAAATACATAACGTCACAAAAATAAATGTTGTCACAAAATACATAACGTCACAAAATTAATGACGTTACAAAAATTAATTACGTCACAAAATACATAACGTCACAAAAATTAATTACGTCAAAAAATACATAACCTCACAAAAATAAATGACGTCACAAATTACATAACGTCACAAAAATAAATGACGTCACAAAATACATAACGTCACAAAAATAAATGACGTCACAAAATACATAACGTCACGAAAATAAATGACTCACAAAATACATAACGTCATAAAATACATAACGTCACAAAAAAAAATGACGTCACAAAATACATAACGTCAAAAAAATAAATGACGTCACAAAATACATAATGTCACAAAATTAAATGACGTCCCAAAATACATAACGTCACAAATAAATGACGTCACAAAATACATAACGAAACAAAAATAAATGACGTCACAAAATACATAACGTCACCAAAATAAATGACGTCACAAACATAATGACGTCACTAAATACATATTGTCACAAAAATAAATGACGTCACAAAATACATAACGTCACAAAATACATAACGTCATAAATACATAACGTCACAAAAAAAATGACGTCACAAAATACATAACGTCAAAAAAATAAATGACGTCACAAAATACATAACGTCACAAAAATAAATGACGTCACAAACATAATGACGTCACAAAATACATATTGTCACAAAAATAAATGACGTCACAAAATACATAACGTCACAAAAATAAATGACGTCACAAAATACATAACGTCAAAAAAATGACGTCACAAAATACATAACGTCATAAAAATAAATGACGTCACAAAATACATAATGTCACAAAATTAAATGACGTCCCAAAATACATAACGTCACAAATAAATGACGTCACAAAATACATAACGAAACAAAAATAAATGACGTCACAAAATACATAACGTCAACAAAATAAATGACGTCACAAACATAATGACGTCACTAAATACATATTGTCACAAAAATAAATGACGTCACAAAATACATAACGTCACAAAAATAAATGACGTCACAAAATACATAACGTCACAAAAATAAATGACGTCACAAAATACATAACGTCAAAAAAATGACGTCACAAAATACATAACGTCATAAAAATAAATGACGTCACAAAAATTAATTACTTCACAAAATACATAACGTCACAAAAATAAATGACGTCACAAAATACATAACGTCACAAAATACATTACGTCACAAAAATAAATGACGTCACAAAATACATAACGTCACAAAAATAAATGACGTCACAAAATACATAACGTCACAAAAATAAATGACGTCACAAAATACATAACGTCACAAAAATAAATGACGTCACAAAATACATGACGTCACAAAAATAAATGACGTCACAAAAATAAATAACGTCACAAAATACATAACGTCACAAAATACATAACGGCAAAAAATAAATGACGTCACAAAATACATAACGTCACAAAAATAAATGTTGTCACAAAATACATAACGTCACAAAATTAATGACGTTACAAAAATTAATTACGTCACAAAATACATAACGTCACAAAAATTAATTACGTTAAAAAATACATAACCTCACAAAAATAAATGACGTCACAAAATACATAACGTCACAAAAATAAATGACGTCACAAAATACATAACGTCACAAAAATAAATGACGTCACAAAATACATAACGTCACGAAAATGATGACTCACAAAATACATAACGTCACAAAAACAAATAACGTCACAAAATACATAACGTCACAAAAATAAATGACGTCACAAAATACATAACGTCACAAAATACATAACGTCACAAAAATAAATGACGTTACAAAATAAATGACGTTACAAAATACATAACGTTACCAAAATAAATGACGTCACAAAATACATAACGTCACAAAAATAAATGACGTCACAAAATACATAACGTCACAAAAAAATGACGTCACAAAATACATAACGTCACAAAAATAAATGACGTCACAAAATACATAACGTCACGAAAATAAATGATTCACAAAATACATAACGTCACAAAAAGAAATGACGTCACAAAATACATAACGTCACAAAAATAAATGACGTCACAAGATACATAACGTCACAAAAATAAATGACGTCACAAAATACATAACGTCACAAAATACATAACGTCACAAAAATAAATGACGTTACAAAATAAATGACGTTACAAAATACATAACGTTACCAAAATAAATGACGTCACAAAATACATAACGTCACAAAAATAAATGACGTCACAAAATACATAACGTCACAAAAAAATGACGTCACAAAATACATAACGTCACAAAAATAAATGACGTCACAAAATACATAACGTCACGAAAATAAATGACTCACAAAATACATAACGTCACAAAAACAAATGACGTCACAAATTACATAACGTCAAAAAAATAAATGACGTCACAAAATACATAACGTCACAAAAATAAATGACGTCACAAAATACATAACGTCACAAAAATAAATGACGTCACAAAATACATAACGTCACAAAATACATAACGTAACAAAAATAAATGACGTTACAAAATAAATGACGTTACAAAATACATAACGTTACCAAAATAAATGACGTCACAAAATACATAACGTCACAAAAATAAATGACGTCACAAAATACATAACGTCACAAAAAAATGACGTCACAAAATACATAACGTCACAAAAATAAATGACGTCAGAAAATACATAACGTCACGAAAATAAATGACTCACAAAATACATAACGTCACAAAAACAAATGACGTCACAAAATACATAACGTCACAAAAATAAATGACGTCACAAAATACATAACGTCACAAAAAAATGACGTCACAAAATACATGACGTCACAAAAATAAATGACGTCACAAAAATAAATAACGTCACAAAATACATAACGTCACAAAATACATAACGGCAAAAAATAAATGACGTCACAAAATACATAACGTCACAAAAATAAATGTTGTCACAAAATACATAACGTCACAAAATTAATGACGTTACAAAAATTAATTACGTCACAAAATACATAACGTCATAAAAATTAATTACGTCAAAAAATACATAACCTCACAAAAATAAATGACGTCACAAAATACATAACGTCACAAAAATAAATGACGTCACAAAATACATAACGTCACAAAAATAAATGACGTCACAAAATACATAACGTCACGAAAATAAATGACTCACAAAATACATAACGTCACAAAAACAAATAACGTCACAAAATACATAACGTCACAAAAATAAATGACGTCACAAAATACATAACGTCACAAAATACATAACGTCACAAAAATAAATGACGTTACAAAATAAATGACGTTACAAAATACATAACGTTACCAAAATAAATGACGTCACAAAATACATAACGTCACAAAAATAAATGACGTCACAAAATACATAACGTCACAAAAAAATGACGTCACAAAATACATAACGTCACAAAAATAAATGACGTCACAAAATACATAACGTCACGAAAATAAATGATTCACAAAATACATAACGTCACAAAAAGAAATGACGTCACAAAATACATAACGTCACAAAAATAAATGACGTCACAAGATACATAACGTCACAAAAATAAATGACGTCACAAAATACATAACGTCACAAAATACATAACGTCACAAAAATAAATGACGTTACAAAATAAATGACGTTACAAAATACATAACGTTACCAAAATAAATGACGTCACAAAATACATAACGTCACAAAAATAAATGACGTCACAAAATACATAACGTCACAAAAAAATGACGTCACAAAATACATAACGTCACAAAAATAAATGACGTCACAAAATACATAACGTCACGAAAATAAATGACTCACAAAATACATAACGTCACAAAAACAAATGACGTCACAAAATACATAACGTCAAAAAATAAATGACGTCACAAAATACATAACGTCACAAAAATAAATGACGTCACAAAATACATAACGTCACAAAAATAAATGACGTCACAAAATACATAACGTCACAAAATACATAACGTAACAAAAATAAATGACGTTACAAAATAAATGACGTTACAAAATACATAACGTTACCAAAATAAATGACGTCACAAAATACATAACGTCACAAAAATAAATGACGTCACAAAATACATAACGTCACAAAAAAATGACGTCACAAAATACATAACGTCACAAAAATAAATGACGTCAGAAAATACATAACGTCACGAAAATAAATGACTCACAAAATACATAACGTCACAAAAACAAATGACGTCACAAAATACATAACGTCACAAAAATAAATGACGTCACAAAAATTAATTACGTCACAAAATACATAACCTCATAAAATATATAACGTCACAAAAATAAATGACGTCACAAAAATTAATTACGTCACAAAATACATAACGTCACAAAAATAAATAACGTCACAAAATACATAACGTCACAAAATACATAACGTCACAAAAATAAATGACGTCACAAAATAAATGACGTTACAAAATACATAACGTTACCAAAATAAATGACGTCACAAAATACATAACGTCACAAAAATAAATGACGTCACAAAATACATAACGTCACAAAAATAAATGACGTCACAAAATACATAACGTCACAAAATAAATAACGTCACAAAAATAAATGACGTTACAAAATAAATGACGTTACAAAATACATAACGTTACCAAAATAAATGACGTCACAAAATACATAACGTCACAAAAACAAATGACGTCACAAAATACATAACGTCACAAAAATAAATGACGTCACAAAATACATAACGTCACGAAAATAAATGACTCACAAAATACATAACGTCACAAAAACAAATGACGTCACAAAATACATAACGTCAAAAAAAAAAAATGACGTCACAAAATACATAACGTCACAAAAATAAATGACGTCACAAAATACATAACGTCACAAAAATAAATGACGTCACAAAATACATAACGTCACAAAATACATAACGTCACAAAAATAAATGACGTTACAAAATAAATGACGTTACAAAATACATAACGTTACCAAAATAAATGACGTCACAAAATACATAACGTCACAAAAATAAATGACGTCACAAAATACATAACGTCACAAAAAAATGACGTCACAAAATACATAACGTCACAAAAATAAATGGCGTCACAAAATACATAACGTCACGAAAATAAATGACTCACAAAATACATAACGTCACAAAAACAAATGACGTCACAAAATACATAACGTCACAAAAATAAATGACGTCACAAAAATTAATTACGTCACAAAATACATAACCTCACAAAATATATAACGTCACAAAAATAAATGACGTCACAATAATTAATTACGTCACAAAATACATAACGTCACAAAAATAAATAACGTCACAAAATACATAACGTCACAAAATACATAACGTCACAAAAATAAATGACGTCACAAAATAAATAAAGTCACAAAAATAAATGACGTCACAAAATACATAACGTCACGAAAATAAATGACTCACAAAATACATAACGTCACAAAAACAAATGACGTCACAAAATACTTAACGTCAGAAAATACATAACGTCACAAAAATAAATGACGTTACAAAATAAATGACGTTACAAAATACATAACGTTACCAAAATAAATGACGTCACAAAATACATAACGTCACAAAAATAAATGACGTCACAAAATACATAACGTCACAAAAATAAATGACGTTACAAAATAAATGACGTTACAAAATACATAACGTTACCAAAATAAATGACGTCACAAAATACATAACGTCACAAAAATAAATGACGTCACAAAATACATAACGTCACAAAAAAATGACGTCACAAAATACATAACGTCACAAAAATAAATGACGTCACAAAATACATAACGTCACGAAAATAAATGACTCACAAAATACATAACGTCACAAAAACAAATGACGTCACAAAATACATAACGTCACAAAAATAAATGACGTCACAAAAATTAATTACGTCACAAAATACATAACCTCACAAAATATATAACGTCACAAAAATAAATGACGTCACAAAAATTAATTAAGTCACAAAATACATAACGTCACAAAAATAAATAACGTCACAAAATACATAACGTCACAAAATACATAACGTCACAAAAATAAATGACGTTACAAAATAAATGACGTTACAAAATACATAACGTTACCAAAATAAATGACGTCACAAAATACATAACGTCACAAAAATAAATGACGTCACAAAATACATAACGTCACAAAAAATAAATGACGTCACAAAAATTAATTACGTCACAAAATACATAACGTCAAAAAAATAAATGACGTCACAAAATACATAACGTCATAAAATACATAACGTCACAAAAAAAATGACGTCACAAAATACATAACGTCAAAAAAATAAATGACGTCACAAAATACATAACGTCACAAAAATAAATGACTTCACAAACATAATGACGTCACTAAATACATATTGTCACAAAAATAAATGACGTCACAAAATACATAACGTCACAAAAATAAATGACGTCACAAAATACATAACGTCAAAAAAATTACGTCACAAAATACATAACGTCATAAAAATAAATGACGTCACAAAATACATAATGTCACAAAATTAAATGACGTCCCAAAATACATAACGTCACAAATAAATGACGTCACAAAATACATAACGAAACAAAAATAAATGACGTCACAAAATACATAACGTCACCAAAATAAATGACGTCACAAACATAATGACGTCACTAAATACATATTGTCACAAAAATAAATGACGTCACAAAATACATAACGTCACAAAAATAAATGACGTCACAAAATACATAACGTCAAAAAAATGACGTCACAAAATACATAACGTCATAAAAATAAATGACGTCACAAAATACATAATGTCACAAAATTAAATGACGTCCCAAAATACATAACGTCACAAATAAATGACGTCACAAAATACATAACGAAACAAAAATAAATGACGTCACAAAATACATAACGTCACCAAAATAAATGACGTCACAAACATAATGACGTCACTAAATACATATTGTCACAAAAATAAATGACGTCACAAAATACATAACGTCACAAAAATAAATGACGTCACAAAATACATAACGTCAAAAAAATGACGTCACAAAATACATAACGTCATAAAAATAAATGACGTCACAAAATACATAATGTCACAAAATTAAATGACGTCCCAAAATACATAACGTCACAAATAAATGACGTCACAAAATACATAACGAAACAAAAATAAATGACGTCACAAAATACATAACGTCACCAAAATAAATGACGTCACAAACATAATGACGTCACTAAATACATATTGTCACAAAAATAAATGACGTCACAAAATACATAACGTCACAAAAATAAATGACGTCACAAAATACATAACGTCACAAAATACATTACGTCACAAAAATAAATGACGTCACAAAATACATAACGTCACAAAAATAAATGACGTCACAAAATACATAACGTCACAAAAATAAATGACGTCACAAAATACATAACGTCACAAAAATAAATGACGTCACAAAATACATGACGTCACAAAAATAAATGACGTCACAAAAATAAATAACGTCACAAAATACATAACGTCACAAAATACATAACGGCAAAAAATAAATGACGTCACAAAATACATAACGTCACAAAAATAAATGTTGTCACAAAATACATAACGTCACAAAATACATAACGTCACAAAAATAAATGACGTTACAAAATACATAACGTTACAAAAATAAATGACGTCACAAAATACATAACGTCACAAAATTAATGACGTCACAAAAATTAATTACGTCACAAAATACATAACGTCACAAAAATAAATAACGTCACAAAATACATAACGTCACAAAATACATAACGTCACAAAAATAAATGACGTCACAAAATAAATAAAGTCACAAAAATAAATGACGTCACAAAATACATAACGTCACGAAAATAAATGACTCACAAAATACATAACGTCACAAAAACAAATGACGTCACAAAATACATAACGTCACAAAATACATAACGTCACAAAAATAAATGACGTTACAAAATAAATGACGTTACAAAATACATAACGTTACCAAAATAAATGACGTCACAAAATACATAACGTCACAAAAATAAATGACGTCACAAAATACATAACGTCACAAAAATAAATGACGTTACAAAATAAATGACGTTACAAAATACATAACGTTACCAAAATAAATGACGTCACAAAATACATAACGTCACAAAAATAAATGACGTCACAAAATACATAACGTCACAAAAAAATGACGTCACAAAATACATAACGTCACAAAAATAAATGACGTCACAAAATACATAACGTCACGAAAATAAATGACTCACAAAATACATAACGTCACAAAAACAAATGACGTCACAAAATACATAACGTCACAAAAATAAATGACGTCACAAAAATTAATTACGTCACAAAATACATAACCTCACAAAATATATAACGTCACAAAAATAAATGACGTCACAAAAATTAATTAAGTCACAAAATACATAACGTCACAAAAATAAATAACGTCACAAAATATATAACGTCACAAAATACATAACGTCACAAAAATAAATGACGTTACAAAATAAATGACGTTACAAAATACATAACGTTACCAAAATAAATGACGTCACAAAATACATAACGTCACAAAAATAAATGACGTCACAAAATACATAACGTCACAAAAAATAAATGACGTCACAAAAATTAATTACGTCACAAAATACATAACGTCAAAAAAATAAATGACGTCACAAAATACATAACGTCATAAAATACATAACGTCACAAAAAAAAATGACGTCACAAAATACATAACGTCAAAAAAATAAATGACGTCACAAAATACATAACGTCACAAAAATAAATGACGTCACAAACATAATGACGTCACTAAATACATATTGTCACAAAAATAAATGACGTCACAAAATACATAACGTCACAAAAATAAATGACGTCACAAAATACATAACGTCAAAAAAATGACGTCACAAAATACATAACGTCATAAAAATAAATGACGTCACAAAATACATAATGTCACAAAATTAAATGACGTCCCAAAATACATAACGTCACAAATAAATGACGTCACAAAATACATAACGAAACAAAAATAAATGACGTCACAAAATACATAACGTCACCAAAATAAATGACGTCACAAAATACATAACGTCACAAAAATAAATGACGTCACAAAATACATAACGTCACAAAATACATTACGTCACAAAAATAAATGACGTCACAAAATACATAACGTCACAAAAATAAATGACGTCACAAAATACATAACGTCACAAAAATAAATGACGTCACAAAATACATAACGTCACAAAAATAAATGACGTCACAAAATACATGACGTCACAAAAATAAATGACGTCACAAAAATAAATAACGTCACAAAATACATAACGTCACAAAATACATAACGGCAAAAAATAAATGACGTCACAAAATACATAACGTCACAAAAATAAATGTTGTCACAAAATACATAACGTCACAAAATACATAACGTCACAAAAATAAATGACGTTACAAAATACATAACGTTACAAAAATAAATGACGTCACAAAATACATAACGTCACAAAATTAATGACGTCACAAAAATTAATTACATCACAAAATACATAACGTCACAAAAATAAATAACGTCACAAAATACATAACGTCACAAAATACATAACGTCACAAAAATAAATGACGTCACAAAATAAATAAAGTCACAAAAATAAATGACGTCACAAAATACATAACGTCACGAAAATAAATGACTCACAAAATACATAACGTCACAAAAACAAATGACGTCACAAAATACATAACGTCACAAAATACATAACGTCACAAAAATAAATGACGTTACAAAATAAATGACGTTACAAAATACATAACGTTACCAAAATAAATGACGTCACAAAATACATAACGTCACAAAAATAAATGACGTCACAAAATACATAACGTCACAAAAATAAATGACGTTACAAAATAAATGACGTTACAAAATACATAACGTTACCAAAATAAATGACGTCACAAAATACATAACGTCACAAAAATAAATGACGTCACAAAATACATAACGTCACAAAAAAATGACGTCACAAAATACATAACGTCACAAAAATAAATGACGTCACAAAATACATAACGTCACGAAAATAAATGACTCACAAAATACATAACGTCACAAAAACAAATGACGTCACAAAATACATAACGTCACAAAAATAAATGACGTCACAAAAATTAATTACGTCACAAAATACATAACCTCACAAAATATATAACGTCACAAAAATAAATGACGTCACAAAAATTAATTAAGTCACAAAATACATAACGTCACAAAAATAAATAACGTCACAAAATACATAACGTCACAAAATACATAACGGCAAAAAATAAATGACGTCACAAAATACATAACGTCACAAAAATAAATGTTGTCACAAAATACATAACGTCACAAAATACATAACGTCACAAAAATAAATGACGTTACAAAATACATAACGTTACAAAAATAAATGACGTCACAAAATACATAACGTCACAAAATTAATGACGTCACAAAAATTAATTACGTCACAAAATACATAACGTCACAAAAATAAATAACGTCACAAAATACATAACGTCACAAAATACATAACGTCACAAAAATAAATGACGTCACAAAATAAATAAAGTCACAAAAATAAATGACGTCACAAAATACATAACGTCACGAAAATAAATGACTCACAAAATACATAACGTCACAAAAACAAATGACGTCACAAAATACATAACGTCACAAAATACATAACGTCACAAAAATAAATGACGTTACAAAATAAATGACGTTACAAAATACATAACGTTACCAAAATAAATGACGTCACAAAATACATAACGTCACAAAAATAAATGACGTCACAAAATACATAACGTCACAAAAATAAATGACGTTACAAAATAAATGACGTTACAAAATACATAACGTTACCAAAATAAATGACGTCACAAAATACATAACGTCACAAAAATAAATGACGTCACAAAATACATAACGTCACAAAAAAATGACGTCACAAAATACATAACGTCACAAAAATAAATGACGTCACAAAATACATAACGTCACGAAAATAAATGACTCACAAAATACATAACGTCACAAAAACAAATGACGTCACAAAATACATAACGTCACAAAAATAAATGACGTCACAAAAATTAATTACGTCACAAAATACATAACCTCACAAAATATATAACGTCACAAAAATAAATGACGTCACAAAAATTAATTAAGTCACAAAATACATAACGTCACAAAAATAAATAACGTCACAAAATACATAACGTCACAAAATACATAACGTCACAAAAATAAATGACGTTACAAAATAAATGACGTTACAAAATACATAACGTTACCAAAATAAATGACGTCACAAAATACATAACGTCACAAAAATAAATGACGTCACAAAATACATAACGTCACAAAAAATAAATGACGTCACAAAAATTAATTACGTCACAAAATACATAACGTCAAAAAAATAAATGACGTCACAAAATACATAACGTCATAAAATACATAACGTCACAAAAAAAAATGACGTCACAAAATACATAACGTCAAAAAAATAAATGACGTCACAAAATACATAACGTCACAAAAATAAATGACGTCACAAACATAATGACGTCACTAAATACATATTGTCACAAAAATAAATGACGTCACAAAATACATAACGTCACAAAAATAAATGACGTCACAAAATACATAACGTCAAAAAAATGACGTCACAAAATACATAACGTCATAAAAATAAATGACGTCACAAAATACATAATGTCACAAAATTAAATGACGTCCCAAAATACATAACGTCACAAATAAATGACGTCACAAAATACATAACGAAACAAAAATAAATGACGTCACAAAATACATAACGTCACCAAAATAAATGACGTCACAAACATAATGACGTCACTAAATACATATTGTCACAAAAATAAATGACGTCACAAAATACATAACGTCACAAAAATAAATGACGTCACAAAATACATAACGTTACAAAATACATTACGTCACAAAAATAAATGACGTCACAAAATACATAACGTCACAAAAATAAATGACGTCACAAAATACATAACGTCACAAAAATAAATGACGTCACAAAATACATAACGTCACAAAAATAAATGACGTCACAAAATACATGACGTCACAAAAATAAATGACGTCACAAAAATAAATAACGTCACAAAATACATAACGTCACAAAATACATAACGGCAAAAAATAAATGACGTCACAAAATACATAACGTCACAAAAATAAATGTTGTCACAAAATACATAACGTCACAAAATACATAACGTCACAAAAATAAATGACGTTACAAAATACATAACGTTACAAAAATAAATGACGTCACAAAATACATAACGTCACAAAATTAATGACGTCACAAAAATTAATTACGTCACAAAATACATAACGTCACAAAAATAAATAACGTCACAAAATACATAACGTCACAAAATACATAACGTCACAAAAATAAATGACGTCACAAAATAAATAAAGTCACAAAAATAAATGACGTCACAAAATACATAACGTCACGAAAATAAATGACTCACAAAATACATAACGTCACAAAAACAAATGACGTCACAAAATACATAACGTCACAAAATACATAACGTCACAAAAATAAATGACGTTACAAAATAAATGACGTTACAAAATACATAACGTTACCAAAATAAATGACGTCACAAAATACATAACGTCACAAAAATAAATGACGTCACAAAATACATAACGTCACAAAAATAAATGACGTTACAAAATAAATGACGTTACAAAATACATAACGTTACCAAAATAAATGACGTCACAAAATACATAACGTCACAAAAATAAATGACGTCACAAAATACATAACGTCACAAAAAAATGACGTCACAAAATACATAACGTCACAAAAATAAATGACGTCACAAAATACATAACGTCACGAAAATAAATGACTCACAAAATACATAACGTCACAAAAACAAATGACGTCACAAAATACATAACGTCACAAAAATAAATGACGTCACAAAAATTAATTACGTCACAAAATACATAACCTCACAAAATATATAACGTCACAAAAATAAATGACGTCACAAAAATTAATTAAGTCACAAAATACATAACGTCACAAAAATAAATAACGTCACAAAATACATAACGTCACAAAATACATAACGTCACAAAAATAAATGACGTTACAAAATAAATGACGTTACAAAATACACAACGTTACCAAAATAAATGACGTCACAAAATACATAACGTCACAAAAATAAATGACGTCACAAAATACATAACGTCACAAAAAATAAATGACGTCACAAAAATTAATTACGTCACAAAATACATAACGTCAAAAAAATAAATGACGTCACAAAATACATAACGTCATAAAATACATAACGTCACAAAAAAAAATGACGTCACAAAATACATAACGTCAAAAAAATAAATGACGTCACAAAATACATAACGTCACAAAAATAAATGACGTCACAAACATAATGACGTCACTAAATACATATTGTCACAAAAATAAATGACGTCACAAAATACATAACGTCACAAAAATAAATGACGTCACAAAATACATAACGTCAAAAAAATGACGTCACAAAATACATAACGTCATAAAAATAAATGACGTCACAAAATACATAATGTCACAAAATTAAATGACGTCCCAAAATACATAACGTCACAAATAAATGACGTCACAAAATACATAACGAAACAAAAATAAATGACGTCACAAAATACATAACGTCACCAAAATAAATGACGTCACAAACATAATGACGTCACTAAATACATATTGTCACAAAAATAAATGACGTCACAAAATACATAACGTCACAAAAATAAATGACGTCACAAAATACATAACGTCAAAAAAATGACGTCACAAAATACATAACGTCATAAAAATAAATGACGTCACAAAATACATAATGTCACAAAATTAAATGACGTCCCAAAATACATAACGTCACAAATAAATGACGTCACAAAATACATAACGAAACAAAAATAAATGACGTCACAAAATACATAACGTCACCAAAATAAATGACGTCACAAACATAATGACGTCACTAAATACATATTGTCACAAAAATAAATGACGTCACAAAATACATAACGTCACAAAAATAAATGACGTCACAAAATACATAACGTCACAAAATACATTACGTCACAAAAATAAATGACGTCACAAAATACATAACGTCACAAAAATAAATGACGTCACAAAATACATAACGTCACAAAAATAAATGACGTCACAAAATACATAACGTCACAAAAATAAATGACGTCACAAAATACATGACGTCACAAAAATAAATGACGTCACAAAAATAAATAACGTCACAAAATACATAACGTCACAAAATACATAACGGCAAAAAATAAATGACGTCACAAAATACATAACGTCACAAAAATAAATGTTGTCACAAAATACATAACGTCACAAAATACATAACGTCACAAAAATAAATGACGTTACAAAATACATAACGTTACAAAAATAAATGACGTCACAAAATACATAACGTCACAAAATTAATGACGTCACAAAAATTAATTACGTCACAAAATACATAACGTCACAAAAATTAATTACGTCAAAAAATACATAACGTCACAAAATACATAACGTCACAAAAATAAATGACGTTACAAAATAAATGACGTTACAAAATACATAACGTTACCAAAATAAATGACGTCACAAAATACATAACGTCACAAAAATAAATGACATCACAAAATACATAACGTCACAAAAAAATGACGTCACAAAATACATAACGTCACAAAAATAAATGACGTCACAAAATACATAACGTCACGAAAATAAATGATTCACAAAATACATAACGTCACAAAAACAAATGACGTCACAAAATACATAACGTCACAAAAATAAATGACGTCACAAAATACATAACGTCACAAAAATAAATGACGTCACAAAATACATAACGTCACAAAATACATAACGTCACAAAAATAAATGACGTTACAAAATAAATGACGTTACAAAATACATAACGTTACCAAAATAAATGACGTCACAAAATACATAACGTCACAAAAATAAATGACGTCACAAAATACATAACGTCACAAAAAAATGACGTCACAAAATACATAACGTCACAAAAATAAATGACGTCACAAAATACATAACGTCACGAAAATAAATGACTCACAAAATACATAACGTCACAAAAACAAATGACGTCACAAAATACATAACGTCAAAAAAATAAATGACGTCACAAAATACATAACGTAACAAAAATAAATGACGTCACAAAATACATAACGTCACAAAAATAAATGACGTCACAAAATACATAACGTCACAAAATACATAACGTAACAAAAATAAATGACGTTACAAAATAAATGACGTTACAAAATACATAACGTTACCAAAATAAATGACGTCACAAAATACATAACGTCACAAAAATAAATGACGTCACAAAATACATAACGTCACAAAAAAATGACGTCACAAAATACATAACGTCACAAAAATAAATGACGTCAGAAAATACATAACGTCACGAAAATAAATGACTCACAAAATACATAACGTCACAAAAACAAATGACGTCACAAAATACATAACGTCACAATAATAAATGACGTCACAAAAATTAATTACGTCACAAAATACATAACCTCATAAAATATATAACGTCACAAAAATAAATGACGTCACAAAAATTAATTACGTCACAAAATACATAACGTCACAAAAATAAATAACGTCACAAAATACATAACGTCACAAAATACATAACCTCACAAAATATATAACGTCACAAAAATAAATGACGTCACAAAAATTAATTAAGTCACAAAATACATAACGTCACAAAAATAAATAACGTCACAAAATACATAACGTCACAAAATACATAACGTCACAAAAATAAATGACGTTACAAAATAAATGACGTTACAAAATACATAACGTTACCAAAATAAATGACGTCACAAAATACATAACGTCACAAAAATAAATGACGTCACAAAATACATAACGTCACAAAAAATAAATGACGTCACAAAAATTAATTACGTCACAAAATACATAACGTCAAAAAAATAAATGACGTCACAAAATACATAACGTCATAAAATACATAACGTCACAAAAAAAAATGACGTCACAAAATACATAACGTCAAAAAAATAAATGACGTCACAAAATACATAACGTCACAAAAATAAATGACTTCACAAACATAATGACGTCACTAAATACATATTGTCACAAAAATAAATGACGTCACAAAATACATAACGTCACAAAAATAAATGACGTCACAAAATACATAACGTCAAAAAAATTACGTCACAAAATACATAACGTCATAAAAATAAATGACGTCACAAAATACATAATATCACAAAATTAAATGACGTCCCAAAATACATAACGTCACAAATAAATGACGTCACAAAATACATAACGAAACAAAAATAAATGACGTCACAAAATACATAACGTCACCAAAATAAATGACGTCACAAACATAATGACGTCACTAAATACATATTGTCACAAAAATAAATGACGTCACAAAATACATAACGTCACAAAAATAAATGACGTCACAAAATACATAACGTCAAAAAAATGACGTCACAAAATACATAACGTCATAAAAATAAATGACGTCACAAAATACATAATGTCACAAAATTAAATGACGTCCCAAAATACATAACGTCACAAATAAATGACGTCACAAAATACATAACAAAACAAAAATAAATGACGTCACAAAATACATAACGTCACCAAAATAAATGACGTCACAAACATAATGACGTCACTAAATACATATTGTCACAAAAATAAATGACGTCACAAAATACATAACGTCACAAAAATAAATGACGTCACAAAATACATAACGTCACAAAATACATTACGTCACAAAAATAAATGACGTCACAAAATACATAACGTCACAAAAATAAATGACGTCACAAAATACATAACGTCACAAAAATAAATGACGTCACAAAATACATAACGTCACAAAAATAAATGACGTCACAAAATACATGACGTCACAAAAATAAATGACGTCACAAAAATAAATAACGTCACAAAATACATAACGTCACAAAATACATAACGGCAAAAAATAAATGACGTCACAAAATACATAACGTCACAAAAATAAATGTTGTCACAAAATACATAACGTCACAAAATACATAACGTCACAAAAATAAATGACGTTACAAAATACATAACGTTACAAAAATAAATGACGTCACAAAATACATAACGTCACAAAATTAATGACGTCACAAAAATTAATTACGTCACAAAATACATAACGTCACAAAAATTAATTACGTCAAAAAATACATAACGTCACAAAATACATAACGTCACAAAAATAAATGACGTTACAAAATAAATGACGTTACAAAATACATAACGTTACCAAAATAAATGACGTCACAAAATACATAACGTCACAAAAATAAATGACGTCACAAAATACATAACGTCACGAAAATAAATGATTCACAAAATACATAACGTCACAAAAACAAATGACGTCACAAAATACATAACGTCACAAAAATAAATGACGTCACAAAATACATAACGTCACAAAAATAAATGACGTCACAAAATACATAACGTCACAAAATACATAACGTCACAAAAATAAATGACGTTACAAAATAAATGACGTTACAAAATACATAACGTTACCAAAATAAATGACGTCACAAAATACATAACGTCACAAAAATAAATGACGTCACAAAATACATAACGTCACAAAAAAATGACGTCACAAAATACATAACGTCACAAAAATAAATGACGTCACAAAATACATAACGTCACGAAAATAAATGACTCACAAAATACATAACGTCACAAAAACAAATGACGTCACAAAATACATAACGTCAAAAAAATAAATGACGTCACAAAATACATAACGTAACAAAAATAAATGACGTCACAAAATACATAACGTCACAAAAATAAATGACGTCACAAAATACATAACGTCACAAAATACATAACGTAACAAAAATAAATGACGTTACAAAATAAATGACGTTACAAAATACATAACGTTACCAAAATAAATGACGTCACAAAATACATAACGTCACAAAAATAAATGACGTCACAAAATACATAACGTCACAAAAAAATGACGTCACAAAATACATAACGTCACAAAAATAAATGACGTCAGAAAATACATAACGTCACGAAAATAAATGACTCACAAAATACATAACGTCACAAAAACAAATGACGTCACAAAATACATAACGTCACAAAAATAAATGACGTCACAAAAATTAATTACGTCACAAAATACATAACCTCATAAAATATATAACGTCACAAAAATAAATGACGTCACAAAAATTAATTACGTCACAAAATACATAACGTCACAAAAATAAATAACGTCACAAAATACATAACGTCACAAAATACATAACCTCACAAAATATATAACGTCACAAAAATAAATGACGTCACAAAAATTAATTAAGTCACAAAATACATAACGTCACAAAAATAAATAACGACACAAAATACATAACGTCACAAAATACATAACGTCACAAAAATAAATGACGTTACAAAATAAATGACGTTACAAAATACATAACGTTACCAAAATAAATGACGTCACAAAATACATAACGTCACAAAAATAAATGACGTCACAAAATACATAACGTCACAAAAAATAAATGACGTCACAAAATACATAACGTCATAAAATACATAACGTCACAAAAACAAATGACGTCACAAAATACATAACGTCACAAAATACATAACGTCACAAAAATAAATGACGTTACAAAATAAATGACGTTACAAAATACATAACGTTACCAAAATAAATGACGTCACAAAATACATAACGTCACAAAAATAAATGACGTCACAAAATACATAACGTCACAAAAATAAATGACGTTACAAAATAAATGACGTTACAAAATACATAACGTTACCAAAATAAATGACGTCACAAAATACATAACGTCACAAAAATAAATGACGTCACAAAATACATAACGTCACAAAAAAATGACGTCACAAAATACATAACGTCACAAAAATAAATGACGTCACAAAATACATAACGTCACGAAAATAAATGACTCACAAAATACATAACGTCACAAAAACAAATGACGTCACAAAATACATAACGTCACAAAAATAAATGACGTCACAAAAATTAATTACGTCACAAAATACATAACCTCACAAAATATATAACGTCACAAAAATAAATGACGTCACAAAAATTAATTAAGTCACAAAATACATAACGTCACAAAAATAAATAACGTCACAAAATACATAACGTCACAAAATACATAACGTCACAAAAATAAATGACGTTACAAAATAAATGACGTTACAAAATACATAACGTTACCAAAATAAATGACGTCACAAAATACATAACGTCACAAAAATAAATGACGTCACAAAATACATAACGTCACAAAAAATAAATGACGTCACAAAAATTAATTACGTCACAAAATACATAACGTCAAAAAAATAAATGACGTCACAAAATACATAACGTCATAAAATACATAACGTCACAAAAAAAAATGACGTCACAAAATACATAACGTCAAAAAAATAAATGACGTCACAAAATACATAACGTCACAAAAATAAATGACGTCACAAACATAATGACGTCACTAAATACATATTGTCACAAAAATAAATGACGTCACAAAATACATAACGTCACAAAAATAAATGACGTCACAAAATACATAACGTCAAAAAAATGACGTCACAAAATACATAACGTCATAAAAATAAATGACGTCACAAAATACATAATGTCACAAAATTAAATGACGTCCCAAAATACATAACGTCACAAATAAATGACGTCACAAAATACATAACGAAACAAAAATAAATGACGTCACAAAATACATAACGTCACCAAAATAAATGACGTCACAAACATAATGACGTCACTAAATACATATTGTCACAAAAATAAATGACGTCACAAAATACATAACGTCACAAAAATAAATGACGTCACAAAATACATAACGTCACAAAATACATTACGTCACAAAAATAAATGACGTCACAAAATACATAACGTCACAAAAATAAATGACGTCACAAAATACATAACGTCACAAAAATAAATGACGTCACAAAATACATAACGTCACAAAAATAAATGACGTCACAAAATACATGACGTCACAAAAATAAATGACGTCACAAAAATAAATAACGTCACAAAATACATAACGTCACAAAATACATAACGGCAAAAAATAAATGACGTCACAAAATACATAACGTCACAAAAATAAATGTTGTCACAAAATACATAACGTCACAAAATACATAACGTCACAAAAATAAATGACGTTACAAAATACATAACGTTACAAAAATAAATGACGTCACAAAATACATAACGTCACAAAATTAATGACGTCACAAAAATAAATGACGTCACAAAATACATAACGTCACGAAAATAAATGACTCACAAAATACATAACGTCACAAAAACAAATGACGTCACAAAATACATAACGTCACAAAATACATAACGTCACAAAAATAAATGACGTTACAAAATAAATGACGTTACAAAATACATAACGTTACCAAAATAAATGACGTCACAAAATACATAACGTCACAAAAATAAATGACGTCACAAAATACATAACGTCACAAAAATAAATGACGTTACAAAATAAATGACGTTACAAAATACATAACGTTACCAAAATAAATGACGTCACAAAATACATAACGTCACAAAAATAAATGACGTCACAAAATACATAACGTCACAAAAAAATGACGTCACAAAATACATAACGTCACAAAAATAAATGACGTCACAAAATACATAACGTCACGAAAATAAATGACTCACAAAATACATAACGTCACAAAAACAAATGACGTCACAAAATACATAACGTCACAAAAATAAATGACGTCACAAAAATTAATTACGTCACAAAATACATAACCTCACAAAATATATAACGTCACAAAAATAAATGACGTCACAAAAATTAATTAAGTCACAAAATACATAACGTCACAAAAATAAATAACGTCACAAAATACATAACGTCACAAAATACATAACGTCACAAAAATAAATGACGTTACAAAATAAATGACGTTACAAAATACATAACGTTACCAAAATAAATGACGTCACAAAATACATAACGTCACAAAAATAAATGACGTCACAAAATACATAACGTCACAAAAATTAATGACGTCACAAAATACATAACGTCACAAAAAATAAATGACGTCACAAAAATTAATTACGTCACAAAATACATAACGTCAAAAAAATAAATGACGTCACAAAATACATAACGTCATAAAATACATAACGTCACAAAAAAAAATGACGTCACAAAATACATAACGTCAAAAAAATAAATGACGTCACAAAATACATAACGTCACAAAAATAAATGACGTCACAAACATAATGACGTCACTAAATACATATTGTCACAAAAATAAATGACGTCACAAAATACATAACGTCACAAAAATAAATGACGTCACAAAATACATAACGTCAAAAAATGACGTCACAAAATACATAACGTCATAAAAATAAATGACGTCACAAAATACATAATGTCACAAAATTAAATGACGTCCCAAAATACATAACGTCACAAATAAATGACGTCACAAAATACATAACGAAACAAAAATAAATGACGTCACAAAATACATAACGTCACCAAAATAAATGACGTCACAAACATAATGACGTCACTAAATACATATTGTCACAAAAATAAATGACGTCACAAAATACATAACGTCACAAAAATAAATGACGTCACAAAATACATAACGTCAAAAAAATGACGTCACAAAATACATAACGTCATAAAAATAAATGACGTCACAAAATACATAATGTCACAAAATTAAATGACGTCCCAAAATACATAACGTCACAAATAAATGACGTCACAAAATACATAACGAAACAAAAATAAATGACATCACAAAATACATAACGTCACCAAAATAAATGACGTCACAAACATAATGACGTCACTAAATACATATTGTCACAAAAATAAATGACGTCACAAAATACATAACGTCACAAAAATAAATGACGTCACAAAATACATAACGTCACAAAATACATTACGTCACAAAAATAAATGACGTCACAAAATACATAACGTCACAAAAATAAATGACGTCACAAAATACATAACGTCACAAAAATAAATGACGTCACAAAATACATAACGTCACAAAAATAAATGACGTCACAAAATACATGACGTCACAAAAATAAATGACGTCACAAAAATAAATAACGTCACAAAATACATAACGTCACAAAATACATAACGGCAAAAAATAAATGACGTCACAAAATACATAACGTCACAAAAATAAATGTTGTCACAAAATACATAACGTCACAAAATACATAACGTCACAAAAATAAATGACGTTACAAAATACATAACGTTACAAAAATAAATGACGTCACAAAATACATAACGTCACAAAATTAATGACGTCACAAAAATTAATTACGTCACAAAATACATAACGTCACAAAAATTAATTACGTCAAAAAATACATAACGTCACAAAATACATAACGTCACAAAAATAAATGACGTTACAAAATAAATGACGTTACAAAATACATAACGTTACCAAAATAAATGACGTCACAAAATACATAACGTCACAAAAATAAATGACATCACAAAATACATAACGTCACAAAAAAATGACGTCACAAAATACATAACGTCACAAAAATAAATGACGTCACAAAATACATAACGTCACGAAAATAAATGATTCACAAAATACATAACGTCACAAAAACAAATGACGTCACAAAATACATAACGTCACAAAAATAAATGACGTCACAAAATACATAACGTCACAAAAATAAATGACGTCAATAAATACATAACGTCACAAAATACATAACGTCACAAAAATAAATGACGTTACAAAATAAATGACGTTACAAAATACATAACGTTACCAAAATAAATGACGTCACAAAATACATAACGTCACAAAAATAAATGACGTCACAAAATACATAACGTCACAAAAAAATGACGTCACAAAATACATAACGTCACAAAAATAAATGACGTCACAAAATACATAACGTCACGAAAATAAATGACTCACAAAATACATAACGTCACAAAAACAAATGACGTCACAAAATACATAACGTCAAAAAAATAAATGACGTCACAAAATACATAACGTAACAAAAATAAATGACGTCACAAAATACATAACGTCACAAAAATAAATGACGTCACAAAATACATAACGTCACAAAATACATAACGTAACAAAAATAAATGACGTTACAAAATAAATGACGTTACAAAATACATAACGTTACCAAAATAAATGACGTCACAAAATACATAACGTCACAAAAATAAATGACGTCACAAAATACATAACGTCACAAAAAAATGACGTCACAAAATACATAACGTCACAAAAATAAATGACGTCAGAAAATACATAACGTCACGAAAATAAATGACTCACAAAATACATAACGTCACAAAAACAAATGACGTCACAAAATACATAACGTCACAATAATAAATGACGTCACAAAAATTAATTACGTCACAAAATACATAACCTCATAAAATATATAACGTCACAAAAATAAATGACGTCACAAAAATTAATTACGTCACAAAATACATAACGTCACAAAAATAAATAACGTCACAAAATACATAACGTCACAAAATACATAACCTCACAAAATATATAACGTCACAAAAATAAATGACGTCACAAAAATTAATTAAGTCACAAAATACATAACGTCACAAAAATAAATAACGTCACAAAATACATAACGTCACAAAATACATAACGTCACAAAAATAAATGACGTTACAAAATAAATGACGTTACAAAATACATAACGTTACCAAAATAAATGACGTCACAAAATACATAACGTCACAAAAATAAATGACGTCACAAAATACATAACGTCACAAAAAATAAATGACGTCACAAAAATTAATTACGTCACAAAATACATAACGTCAAAAAAATAAATGACGTCACAAAATACATAACGTCATAAAATACATAACGTCACAAAAAAAATGACGTCACAAAATACATAACGTCAAAAAAATAAATGACGTCACAAAATACATAACGTCACAAAAATAAATGACTTCACAAACATAATGACGTCACTAAATACATATTGTCACAAAAATAAATGACGTCACAAAATACATAACGTCACAAAAATAAATGACGTCACAAAATACATAACGTCAAAAAAATTACGTCACAAAATACATAACGTCATAAAAATAAATGACGTCACAAAATACATAATATCACAAAATTAAATGACGTCCCAAAATACATAACGTCACAAATAAATGACGTCACAAAATACATAACGAAACAAAAATAAATGACGTCACAAAATACATAACGTCACCAAAATAAATGACGTCACAAACATAATGACGTCACTAAATACATATTGTCACAAAAATAAATGACGTCACAAAATACATAACGTCACAAAAATAAATGACGTCACAAAATACATAACGTCAAAAAAATGACGTCACAAAATACATAACGTCATAAAAATAAATGACGTCACAAAATACATAATGTCACAAAATTAAATGACGTCCCAAAATACATAACGTCACAAATAAATGACGTCACAAAATACATAACGAAACAAAAATAAATGACGTCACAAAATACATAACGTCACCAAAATAAATGACGTCACAAACATAATGACGTCACTAAATACATATTGTCACAAAAATAAATGACGTCACAAAATACATAACGTCACAAAAATAAATGACGTCACAAAATACATAACGTCACAAAATACATTACGTCACAAAAATAAATGACGTCACAAAATACATAACGTCACAAAAATAAATGACGTCACAAAATACATAACGTCACAAAAATAAATGACGTCACAAAATACATAACGTCACAAAAATAAATGACGTCACAAAATACATGACGTCACAAAAATAAATGACGTCACAAAAATAAATAACGTCACAAAATACATAACGTCACAAAATACATAACGGCAAAAAATAAATGACGTCACAAAATACATAACGTCACAAAAATAAATGTTGTCACAAAATACATAACGTCACAAAATACATAACGTCACAAAAATAAATGACGTTACAAAATACATAACGTTACAAAAATAAATGACGTCACAAAATATATAACGTCACAAAATTAATGACGTCACAAAAATTAATTACGTCACAAAATACATAACGTCACAAAAATTAATTACGTCAAAAAATACATAACGTCACAAAATACATAACGTCACAAAAATAAATGACGTTACAAAATAAATGACGTTACAAAATACATAACGTTACCAAAATAAATGACGTCACAAAATACATAACGTCACAAAAATAAATGAAATCACAAAATACATAACGTCACAAAAAAATGACGTCACAAAATACATAACGTCACAAAAATAAATGACGTCACAAAATACATAACGTCACGAAAATAAATGATTCACAAAATACATAACGTCACAAAAACAAATGACGTCACAAAATACATAACGTCACAAAAATAAATGACGTCACAAAATACATAACGTCACAAAAATAAATGACGTCACAAAATACATAACGTCACAAAATACATAACGTCACAAAAATAAATGACGTTACAAAATAAATGACGTTACAAAATACATAACGTTACCAAAATAAATGACGTCACAAAATACATAACGTCACAAAAATAAATGACGTCACAAAATACATAACGTCACAAAAAAATGACGTCACAAAATACATAACGTCACAAAAATAAATGACGTCACAAAATACATAACGTCACGAAAATAAATGACTCACAAAATACATAACGTCACAAAAACAAATGACGTCACAAAATACATAACGTCAAAAAAATAAATGACGTCACAAAATACATAACGTAACAAAAATAAATGACGTCACAAAATACATAACGTCACAAAAATAAATGACGTCACAAAATACATAACGTCACAAAATACATAACGTAACAAAAATAAATGACGTTACAAAATAAATGACGTTACAAAATACATAACGTTACCAAAATAAATGACGTCACAAAATACATAACGTCACAAAAATAAATAACGTCACAAAATACATAACGTCACAAAAAAATGACGTCACAAAATACATAACGTCACAAAAATAAATGACGTCAGAAAATACATAACGTCACGAAAATAAATGACTCACAAAATACATAACGTCACAAAAACAAATGACGTCACAAAATACATAACGTCACAAAAATAAATGACGTCACAAAAATTAATTACGTCACAAAATACATAACCTCATAAAATATATAACGTCACAAAAATAAATGACGTCACAAAAAATTATTACGTCACAAAATACATAACGTCACAAAAATAAATAACCTCACAAAATACATAACGTCACAAAATACATAACCTCACAAAATATATAACGTCACAAAAATAAATGACGTCACAAAAATTAATTAAGTCACAAAATACATAACGTCACAAAAATAAATAACGTCACAAAATACATAACGTCACAAAATACATAACGTCACAAAAATAAATGACGTTACAAAATAAATGACGTTACAAAATACATAACGTTACCAAAATAAATGACGTCACAAAATACATAACGTCACAAAAATAAATGACGTCACAAAATACATAACGTCACAAAAAATAAATGACGTCACAAAAATTAATTACGTCACAAAATACATAACGTCAAAAAAAAAATGACGTCACAAAATACATAACGTCATAAAATACATAACGTCACAAAAAAAATGACGTCACAAAATACATAACGTCAAAAAAATAAATGACGTCACAAAATACATAACGTCACAAAAATAAATGACTTCACAATCATAATGACGTCACTAAATACATATTGTCACAAAAATAAATGACGTCACAAAATACATAACGTCACAAAAATAAATGACGTCACAAAATACATAACGTCAAAAAAATTACGTCACAAAATACATAACGTCATAAAAATAAATGACGTCACAAAATACATAATATCACAAAATTAAATGACGTCCCAAAATACATAACGTCACAAATAAATGACGTCACAAAATACATAACGAAACAAAAATAAATGACGTCACAAAATACATAACGTCACCAAAATAAATGACGTCACAAACATATTGACGTCACTAAATACATATTGTCACAAAAATAAATGACGTCACAAAATACATAACGTCACAAAAATAAATGACGTCACAAAATACATAACGTCAAAAAAATGACGTCACAAAATACATAACGTCATAAAAATAAATGACGTCACAAAATACATAATGTCACAAAATTAAATGACGTCCCAAAATACATAACGTCACAAATAAATGACGTCACAAAATACATAACGAAACAAAAATAAATGACGTCACAAAATACATAACGTCACCAAAATAAATGACGTCACAAACATAATGACGTCACTAAATACATATTGTCACAAAAATAAATGACGTCACAAAATACATAACGTCACAAAAATAAATGACGTCACAAAATACATAACGTCACAAAATACATTACGTCACAAAAATAAATGACGTCACAAAATACATAACGTCACAAAAATAAATGACGTCACAAAATACATAACGTCACAAAAATAAATGACGTCACAAAATACATAACGTCACAAAAATAAATGACGTCACAAAATACATGACGTCACAAAAATAAATGACGTCACAAAAATAAATAACGTCACAAAATACATAACGTCACAAAATACATAACGGCAAAAAATAAATGACGTCACAAAATACATAACGTCACAAAAATAAATGTTGTCACAAAATACATAACGTCACAAAATACATAACGTCACAAAAATAAATGACGTTACAAAATACATAACGTTACAAAAATAAATGACGTCACAAAATACATAACGTCACAAAATTAATGACGTCACAAAAATTAATTACGTCACAAAATACATAACGTCACAAAAATAAATAACGTCACAAAATACATAACGTCACAAAATACATAACGTCACAAAAATAAATGACGTCACAAAATAAATAAAGTCACAAAAATAAATGACGTCACAAAATACATAACGTCACGAAAATAAATGACTCACAAAATACATAACGTCACAAAAACAAATGACGTCACAAATTACATAACGTCACAAAATACATAACGTCACAAAAATAAATGACGTTACAAAATAAATGACGTTACAAAATACATAACGTTACCAAAATAAATGACGTCACAAAATACATAACGTCACAAAAATAAATGACATCACAAAATACATAACGTCACAAAAATAAATGACGTTACAAAATAAATGACGTTACAAAATACATAACGTTACCAAAATAAATGACGTCACAAAATACATAACGTCACAAAAATAAATGACGTCACAAAATACATAACGTCACAAAAAATGACGTCACAAAATACATAACGTCAAAAAAATAAATGACGTCACAAAATACATAACGTCACGAAAATAAATGACTCACAAAATACATAACGTCACAAAAACAAATGACGTCACAAAATACATAACGTCACAAAAATAAATGACGTCACAAAAATTAATTACGTCACAAAATACATAACCTCACAAAATATATAACGTCACAAAAATAAATGACGTCACAAAAATTAATTAAGTCACAAAATACATAACGTCACAAAAATAAATAACGTCACAAAATACATAACGTCACAAAATACATAACGTCACAAAAATAAATGACGTTACAAAATAAATGACGTTACAAAATACATAACGTTACCAAAATAAATGACGTCACAAAATACATAACGTCACAAAAATAAATGACGTCACAAAATACATAACGTCACAAAAAATAAATGACGTCACAAAAATTAATTACGTCACAAAATACATAACGTCAAAAAAATAAATGACGTCACAAAATACATAACGTCATAAAATACATAACGTCACAAAAAAAATGACGTCACAAAATACATAACGTCAAAAAAATAAATGACGTCACAAAATACATAACGTCACAAAAATAAATGACGTCACAAACATAATGACGTCACTAAATACATATTGTCACAAAAATAAATGACGTCACAAAATACATAACGTCACAAAAATAAATGACGTCACAAAATACATAACGTCAAAAAAATGACGTCACAAAATACATAACGTCATAAAAATAAATGACGTCACAAAATACATAATGTCACAAAATTAAATGACGTCCCAAAATACATAACGTCACAAATAAATGACGTCACAAAATACATAACAAAACAAAAATAAATGACGTCACAAAATACATAACGTCACCAAAATAAATGACGTCACAAACATAATGACGTCACTAAATACATATTGTCACAAAAATAAATGACGTCACAAAATACATAACGTCACAAAAATAAATGACGTCACAAAATACATAACGTCAAAAAAATGACGTCACAAAATACATAACGTCATAAAAATAAATGACGTCACAAAATACATAATGTCACAAAATTATATGACGTCCCAAAATACATAACGTCACAAATAAATGACGTCACAAAATACATAACGAAACAAAAATAAATGACGTCACAAAATACATAACGTCACCAAAATAAATGACGTCACAAACATAATGACGTCACTAAATACATATTGTCACAAAAATAAATGACGTCACAAAATACATAACGTCACAAAAATAAATGACGTCACAAAATACATAACGTCACAAAATACATTACGTCACAAAAATAAATGACGTCACAAAATACATAACGTCACAAAAATAAATGACGTCACAAAATACATAACGTCACAAAAATAAATGACGTCACAAAATACATGACGTCACAAAAATAAATGACGTCACAAAAATAAATAACGTCACAAAATACATAACGTCACAAAATACATAACGGCAAAAAATAAATGACGTCACAAAATACATAACGTCACAAAAATAAATGTTGTCACAAAATACATAACGTCACAAAATACATAACGTCACAAAAATAAATGACGTTACAAAATACATAATGTTACAAAAATAAATGACGTCACAAAATACATAACGTCACAAAATTAATGACGTCACAAAAATTAATTACGTCACAAAATACAAAACGTTACAAAAATTAATTACGTCAAAAAATACATAACGTCACAAAATACATAACGTCACAAAAATAAATGACGTTACAAAATAAATGACGTTACAAAATACATAACGTTACCAAAATAAATGACGTCACAAAATACATAACGTCACAAAAATAAATGACGTCACAAAATACATAACGTCACAAAAAAATGACGTCACAAAACACATAACGTCACAAAAATAAATGACGTCACAAAATACATAACGTCACGAAATAAAATGATTCACAAAATACATAACGTCACAAAAACAAATGACGTCACAAAATACATAACGTCACAAAAATAAATGACGTCACAAAATACATAACGTCACAAAAATAAATGACGTCACAAAATACATAACGTCACAAAAACAAATGACGTCACAAAATACATAACGTCAAAAAAATAAATGACGTCACAAAATACATAACGTCACAAAAATAAATGACGTCACAAAATACATAACGTCACAAAAATAAATGACGTCACAAAATACATAACGTCACAAAATACATAACGTAACAAAAATAAATGACGTTACAAAATAAATGACGTTACAAAATACATAACGTTACCAAAATAAATGACGTCACAAAATACATAACGTCACAAAAATAAATGACGTCACAAAATACATAACGTCACAAAAAAATGACGTCACAAAATACATAACGTCACAAAAATAAATGACGTCAGAAAATACATAACGTCACGAAAATAAATGACTCACAAAATACATAACGTCACAAAAACAAATGACGTCACAAAATACATAACGCCACAAAAATAAATGACGTCACAAAAATTAATTACGTCACAAAATACATAACCTCATAAAATATATAACGTCACAAAAATAAATGACGTCACAAAAATTAATTACGTCACAAAATACATAACGTCACAAAAATAAATAACGTCACAAAATACATAACGTCACAAAATACATAACGTCACAAAAATAAATGACGTCACAAAATAAATAAAGTCACAAAAATAAATGACGTCACAAAATACATAACGTCACAAAAATAAATGACGTCACAAAATACATAACGTCACAAAAATAAATGACGTCACAAAATACATAACGTCACAAAAAAATGACGTCACAAAATACATAACGTCACAAAAATAAATGACGTCACAAAATACATAACGTCACGAAAATAAATGACTCACAAAATACATAATGTCACAAAAACAAATGACGTCACAAAATACATAACGTCACAAAAATAAATGACGTCACAAAAATTAATTACGTCACAAAATACATAACCTCACAAAATATATAACGTCACAAAAATAAATGACGTCACAAAAATTAATTACGTCACAAAATACATAACGTCACAAAAATAAATAACGTCACAAAATACATAACGTCACAAAATACATAACGTCACAAAAATAAATAACGTCACAAAATACATAACGTCACAAAATACATAACGTCACAAAAATAAATGACGTCACAAAATAAATAAAGTCACAAAAATAAATGACGTCACAAAATACATAACGTCACAAAATTAATGACGTCACAAAAATTAATTACGTCACAAAATACATAACGTCACAAAAAATAATTACGTCAAAAAATACATAACGTCACAAAATACATAACGTCACAAAAATAAATGACGTTACAAAATAAATGACGTTACAAAATACATAACGTTACCAAAATAAATGACGTCACAAAATACATAACGTCACAAAAATAAATGACGTCACAAAATACATAACGTCACAAAAAAATGACGTCACAAAATACATAACGTCACAAAAATAAATGACGTCACAAAATACATAACGTCACGAAATAAAATGATTCACAAAATACATAACGTCACAAAAACAAATGACGTCACAAAATACATAACGTCACAAAAATAAATGACGTCACAAAATACATAACGTCACAAAAATAAATGACGTCACAAAATACATAACGTCACAAAATACATAACGTCACAAAAATAAATGACGTTACAAAATAAATGACGTTACAAAATACATAACGTTACCAAAATAAATGACGTCACAAAATACATAACGTCACAAAAATAAATGACGTCACAAAATACATAACGTCACAAAAAAATGACGTCACAAAATACATAACGTCACAAAAATAAATGACGTCACAAAATACATAACGTCACGAAAATAAATGACTCACAAAATACATAACGTCACAAAAACAAATGACGTCACAAAATACATAACGTCAAAAAAATAAATGACGTCACAAAATACATAACGTCACAAAAATAAATGACGACACAAAATACATAACGTCACAAAAATAAATGACGTCACAAAATACATAACGTCACAAAATACATAACGTAACAAAAATAAATGACGTTACAAAATAAATGACGTTACAAAATACATAACGTTACCAAAATAAATGACGTCACAAAATACATAACGTCACAAAAATAAATGACGTCACAAAATACATAACGTCACAAAAAAATGACGTCACAAAATACATAACGTCAAAAAAATAAATGACGTCACAAAATACATAACGTCACAAAATACATAACGTAACAAAAATAAATGACGTTACAAAATAAATGACGTTACAAAATACATAACGTTACCAAAATAAATGACGTCACAAAATACATAACGTCACAAAAATAAATGAGGTCACAAAATACATAACGTCACAAAAAAATGACGTCACAAAATACATAACGTCACAAAAATAAATGACGTCACAAAATACATGACGTCACAAAAATAAATGACGTCACAAAAATAAATAACGTCACAAAATACATAACGTCACAAAATACATAACGGCACAAAAATAAATGACGTCACAAAATAAATAAAGTCACCAAAATAAATGACGTCACAAAATACATAACGTCACAAAAATAAATGACGTCACAAAAATTAATTACGTCACAAAATACATAACCTCACAAAATATATAACGTCACAAAAATAAATGACGTCACAAAAATTAATTACGTCACAAAATACATAACGTCACAAAAATAAATAACGTCACAAAATACATAACGTCACAAAATACATAACGTCACAAAAATAAATGACGTCACAAAATAAATAAAGTCACAAAAATAAATGACGTCACAAAATACATAACGTCACAAAAATAAATGACGTCACAAAATACATAACGTCACAAAATTAATGACGTCACAAAAATTAATTACGTCACAAAATACATAACGTCACAAAAATTAATTACGTCAAAAAATACATAACCTCACAAAAATAAATGACGTCACAAAATACATAACGTCACAAAAATAAATGACGTCACAAAATACATAACGTCACAAAAATAAATGACGTCACAAAATACATAACGTCACAAAATTAATGACGTCACAAAAATTAATTACGTCACAAAATACATAACGTCACAAAAATTAATTACGTCAAAAAATACATAACCTCACAAAAATTAATTACGTCACAAAATACATAACGTCACAAAAATAAATGACGTCACAAAATAAATAAAGTCACAAAAATAAATGACGTCACAAAATACATAACGTCACAAAAATAAATGACGTCACAAAATACATAACGTCACAAAAATAAATGACGTCACAAAATACGTAACGTCACAAAATACATAACGTCACAAAAATAAATGACGTTACATAATAAATGACGTTACAAAATACATAACGTTACCAAAATAAATGACGTCACAAAATACATAACGTCACAAAAATAAATAACGTCACAAAATACATAACGTCACAAAAAAATGACGTCACAAAATACATAACGTCACAAAAATAAATGACGTCACAAAATACATAACGTCACGAAAATAAATGACTCACAAAATACATAACGTCACAAAAACAAATGACGTCACAAAATACATAACGTCAAAAAAATAAATGACGTCACAAAATACATAACGTCACAAAAATAAATGACGTCACAAAATACATAACGTCACAAAAATAAATGACGTCACAAAATACATAACGTCACAAAATACATAACGTAACAAAAATAAATGACGTTACAAAATAAATGACGTTACAAAATACATAACGTTACCAAAATAAATGACGTCACAAAATACATAACGTCACAAAAATAAATGACGTCACAAAATACATAAAGTCACAAAAAAATGACGTCACAAAATACATAACGTCACAAGAATAAATGACGTCAGAAAATACATAACGTCACGAAAATAAATGACTCACAAAATACATAACGTCACAAAAACAAATGACGTCACAAAATACATAACGTCACAAAAATAAATGACGTCACAAAAATTAATTACGTCACAAAATACATAACCTCATAAAATATATAACGTCACAAAAATAAATGACGTCACAAAAATTAATTACGTCACAAAATACATAACGTCACAAAAATAAATAACGTCACAAAATACATAACGTCACAAAATACATAACGTCACAAAAATAAATGACGTCACAAAATAAATAAAGTCACAAAAATAAATGACGTCACAAAATACATAACGTCACAAAAATAAATGACGTCACAAAATACATAACGTCACAAAAACAAATGACGTCACAAAATACATAACGTCACAAAAATAAATGACGTCACAAAAATTAATTACGTCACAAAATACATAACCTCATAAAATATATAACGTCACAAAAATAAATGACGTCACAAAAATTAATTACGTCACAAAATACATAACGTCACAAAAATAAATAACCTCACAAAATACATAACGTCACAAAATACATAACCTTACAAAATATATAACGTCACAAAAATAAATGACGTCACAAAAATTAATTAAGTCACAAAATACATAACGTCACAAAAATAAATAACGTCACAAAATACATAACGTCACAAAATACATAACGTCACAAAAATAAATGACGTTACAAAATAAATGACGTTACAAAATACATAACGTTACCAAAATAAATGACGTCACAAAATACATAACGTCACAAAAATAAATGACGTCACAAAATACATAACGTCACAAAAAAAAAATGACGTCACAAAAATTAATTACGTCACAAAATACATAACGTCAAAAAAATAAATGACGTCACAAAATACATAACGTCATAAAATACATAACGTCACAAAAAAAAATGACGTCACAAAATACATAACGTCAAAAAAATAAATGACGTCACAAAATACATAACGTCACAAAAATAAATGACTTCACAAACATAATGACGTCACTAAATACATATTGTCACAAAAATAAATGACGTCACAAAATACATAACGTCACAAAAATAAATGACGTCACAAAATACATAACGTCAAAAAAATTACGTCACAAAATACATAACGTCATAAAAATAAATGACGTCACAAAATACATAATATCACAAAATTAAATGACGTCCCAAAATACATAACGTCACAAATAAAAAATGACGTCACAAAATACATAACGTCACAAAAACAAATGACGTCACAAAATACATAACGTCACAAAAATAAATGACGTCACAAAAATTAATTACGTCACAAAATACATAACCTCATAAAATATATAACGTCACAAAAATAAATGACGTCACAAAAATTAATTACGTCACAAAATACATAACGTCACAAAAATAAATAACCTCACAAAATACATAACGTCACAAAATACATAACCTCACAAAATATATAACGTCACAAAAATAAATGACGTCACAAAAATTAATTAAGTCACAAAATACATAACGTCACAAAAATAAATAACGTCACAAAATACATAACGTCACAAAATACATAACGTCACAAAAATAAATGACGTTACAAAATAAATGACGTTACAAAATACATAACGTTACCAAAATAAATGACGTCACAAAATACATAACGTCACAAAAATAAATGACGTCACAAAATACATAACGTCACAAAAAAAAAATGACGTCACAAAAATTAATTACGTCACAAAATACATAACGTCAAAAAAATAAATGACGTCACAAAATACATAACGTCATAAAATACATAACGTCACAAAAAAAATGACGTCACAAAATACATAACGTCAAAAAAATAAATGACGTCACAAAATACATAACGTCACAAAAATAAATGACTTCACAAACATAATGACGTCACTAAATACATATTGTCACAAAAATAAATGACGTCACAAAATACATAACGTCACAAAAATAAATGACGTTACAAAATACATAACGTCAAAAAAATTACGTCACAAAATACATAACGTCATAAAAATAAATGACGTCACAAAATACATAATATCACAAAATTAAATGACGTCCCAAAATACATAACGTCACAAATAAATGACGTCACAAAATACATAACGAAACAAAAATAAATGACGTCACAAAATACATAACGTCACCAAAATAAATGACGTCACAAACATATTGACGTCACTAAATACATATTGTCACAAAAATAAATGACGTCACAAAATACATAACGTCACAAAAATAAATGACGTCACAAAATACATAACGTCAAAAAAATGACGTCACAAAATACATAACGTCATAAAAATAAATGACGTCACAAAATACATAATGTCACAAAATTAAATGACGTCCCAAAATACATAACGTCACAAATAAATGACGTCACAAAATACATAACGAAACAAAAATAAATGACGTCACAAAATACATAACGTCACCAAAATAAATGACGTCACAAACATAATGACGTCACTAAATACATATTGTCACAAAAATAAATGACGTCACAAAATACATAACGTCACAAAAATAAATGACGTCACAAAATACATAACGTCACAAAATACATTACGTCACAAAAATAAATGACGTCACAAAATACATAACGTCACAAAAATAAATGACGTCACAAAATACATAACGTCACAAAAATAAATGACGTCACAAAATACATAACGTCACAAAAATAAATGACGTCACAAAATACATGACGTCACAAAAATAAATGACGTCACAAAAATAAATAACGTCACAAAATACATAACGTCACAAAATACATAACGGCAAAAAATAAATGACGTCACAAAATACATAACGTCACAAAAATAAATGTTGTCACAAAATACATAACGTCACAAAATACATAACGTCACAAAAATAAATGACGTTACAAAATACATAACGTTACAAAAATAAATGACGTCACAAAATACATAACGTCACAAAATTAATGACGTCACAAAAATTAATTACGTCACAAAATACATAACGTCACAAAAATAAATAACGTCACAAAATACATAACGTCACAAAATACATAACGTCACAAAAATAAATGACGTCACAAAATAAATAAAGTCACAAAAATAAATGACGTCACAAAATACATAACGTCACGAAAATAAATGACTCACAAAATACATAACGTCACAAAAACAAATGACGTCACAAATTACATAACGTCACAAAATACATAACGTCACAAAAATAAATGACGTTACAAAATAAATGACGTTACAAAATACATAACGTTACCAAAATAAATGACGTCACAAAATACATAACGTCACAAAAATAAATGACGTCACAAAATACATAACGTCACAAAAATAAATGACGTTACAAAATAAATGACGTTACAAAATACATAACGTTACCAAAATAAATGACGTCACAAAATACATAACGTCACAAAAATAAATGACGTCACAAAATACATAACGTCACAAAAAATGACGTCACAAAATACATAACGTCAAAAAAATAAATGACGTCACAAAATACATAACGTCACGAAAATAAATGACTCACAAAATACATAACGTCACAAAAACAAATGACGTCACAAAATACATAACGTCACAAAAATAAATGACGTCACAAAAACTAATTACGTCACAAAATACATAACCTCACAAAATATATAACGTCACAAAAATAAATGACGTCACAAAAATTAATTAAGTCACAAAATACATAACGTCACAAAAATAAATAACGTCACAAAATACATAACGTCACAAAATACATAACGTCACAAAAATAAATGACGTTACAAAATAAATGACGTTACAAAATACATAACGTTACCAAAATAAATGACGTCACAAAATACATAACGTCACAAAAATAAATGACGTCACAAAATACATAACGTCACAAAAAATAAATGACGTCACAAAAATTAATTACGTCACAAAATACATAACGTCAAAAAAATAAATGACGTCACAAAATACATAACGTCATAAAATACATAACGTCACAAAAAAAATGACGTCACAAAATACATAACGTCAAAAAAATAAATGACGTCACAAAATACATAACGTCACAAAAATAAATGACGTCACAAACATAATGACGTCACTAAATACATATTGTCACAAAAATAAATGACGTCACAAAATACATAACGTCACAAAAATAAATGACGTCACAAAATACATAACGTCAAAAAAATGACGTCACAAAATACATAACGTCATAAAAATAAATGACGTCACAAAATACATAATGTCACAAAATTAAATGACGTCCCAAAATACATAACGTCACAAATAAATGACGTCACAAAATACATAACAAAACAAAAATAAATGACGTCACAAAATACATAACGTCACCAAAATAAATGACGTCACAAACATAATGACGTCACTAAATACATATTGTCACAAAAATAAATGACGTCACAAAATACATAACGTCACAAAAATAAATGACGTCACAAAATACATAACGTCAAAAAAATGACGTCACAAAATACATAACGTCATAAAAATAAATGACGTCACAAAATACATAATGTCACAAAATTATATGACGTCCCAAAATACATAACGTCACAAATAAATGACGTCACAAAATACATAACGAAACAAAAATAAATGACGTCACAAATTACATAACGTCACCAAAATAAATGACGTCACAAACATAATGACGTCACTAAATACATATTGTCACAAAAATAAATGACGTCACAAAATACATAACGTCACAAAAATAAATGACGTCACAAAATACATAACGTCACAAAATACATTACGTCACAAAAATAAATGACGTCACAAAATACATAACGTCACAAAAATAAATGACGTCACAAAATACATAACGTCACAAAAATAAATGACGTCACAAAATACATGACGTCACAAAAATAAATGACGTCACAAAAATAAATAACGTCACAAAATACATAACGTCACAAAATACATAACGGCAAAAAATAAATGACGTCACAAAATACATAACGTCACAAAAATAAATGTTGTCACAAAATACATAACGTCACAAAATACATAACGTCACAAAAATAAATGACGTTACAAAATACATAACGTTACAAAAATAAATGACGTCACAAAATACATAACGTCACAAAATTAATGACGTCACAAAAATTAATTACGTCACAAAATACAAAACGTTACAAAAATTAATTACGTCAAAAAATACATAACGTCACAAAATACATAACGTCACAAAAATAAATGACGTTACAAAATAAATGACGTTACAAAATACATAACGTTACCAAAATAAATGACGACACAAAATACATAACGTCACAAAAATAAATGACGTCACAAAATACATAACGTCACAAAAAAATGACGTCACAAAATACATAACGTCACAAAAATAAATGACGTCACAAAATACATAACGTCACGAAATAAAATGATTCACAAAATACATAACGTCACAAAAACAAATGACGTCACAAAATACATAACGTCACAAAAATAAATGACGTCACAAAATACATAACGTCACAAAAATAAATGACGTCACAAAATACATAACGTCACAAAAACAAATGACGTCACAAAATACATAACGTCAAAAAAATAAATGACGTCACAAAATACATAACGTCACAAAAATAAATGACGTCACAAAATACATAACGTCACAAAAATAAATGACGTCACAAAATACATAACGTCACAAAATACATAACGTAACAAAAATAAATGACGTTACAAAATAAATGACGTTACAAAATACATAACGTTACCAAAATAAATGACGTCACAAAATACATAACGTCACAAAAATAAATGACGTCACAAAATACATAACGTCACAAAAAAATGACGTCACAAAATACATAACGTCACAAAAATAAATGACGTCAGAAAATACATAACGTCACGAAAATAAATGACTCACAAAATACATAACGTCACAAAAACAAATGACGTCACAAAATACATAACGCCACAAAAATAAATGACGTCACAAAAATTAATTACGTCACAAAATACATAACCTCATAAAATATATAACGTCACAAAAATAAATGACGTCACAAAAATTAATTACGTCACAAAATACATAACGTCACAAAAATAAATAACGTCACAAAATACATAACGTCACAAAATACATAACGTCACAAAAATAAATGACGTCACAAAATACATAACGTCACAAAATTAATGACGTCACAAAAATTAATTACGTCACAAAATACAAAACGTTACAAAAATTAATTACGTCAAAAAATACATAACGTCACAAAATACATTACGTCACAAAAATAAATGACGTCACAAAATACATAACGTCACAAAAATAAATGACGTCACAAAATACATAACGTCACAAAAATAAATGACGTCACAAAATACATGACGTCACAAAAATAAATGACGTCACAAAAATAAATAACGTCACAAAATACATAACGTCACAAAATACATAACGGCAAAAAATAAATGACGTCACAAAATACATAACGTCACAAAAATAAATGTTGTCACAAAATACATAACCTCACAAAATACATAACGTCACAAAAATAAATGACGTTACAAAATACATAACGTTACAAAAATAAATGACGTCACAAAATACATAACGTCACAAAATTAATGACGTCACAAAAATTAATTACGTCACAAAATACAAAACGTTACAAAAATTAATTACGTCAAAAAATACATAACGTCACAAAATACATAACGTCACAAAAATAAATGACGTTACAAAATAAATGACGTTACAAAATACATAACGTTACCAAAATAAATGACGACACAAAATACATAACGTCACAAAAATAAATGACGTCACAAAATACATAACGTCACAAAAAAATGACGTCACAAAATACATAACGTCACAAAAATAAATGACGTCACAAAATACATAACGTCACGAAATAAAATGATTCACAAAATACATAACGTCACAAAAACAAATGACGTCACAAAATACATAACGTCACAAAAATAAATGACGTCACAAAATACATAACGTCACAAAAATAAATGACGTCACAAAATACATAACGTCACAAAAACAAATGACGTCACAAAATACATAACGTCAAAAAAATAAATGACGTCACAAAATACATAACGTCACAAAAATAAATGACGTCACAAAATACATAACGTCACAAAAATAAATGACGTCACAAAATACATAACGTCACAAAATACATAACGTAACAAAAATAAATGACGTTACAAAATAAATGACGTTACAAAATACATAACGTTACCAAAATAAATGACGTCACAAAATACATAACGTCACAAAAATAAATGACGTCACAAAATACATAACGTCACAAAAAAATGACGTCACAAAATACATAACGTCACAAAAATAAATGACGTCAGAAAATACATAACGTCACGAAAATAAATGACTCACAAAATACATAACGTCACAAAAACAAATGACGTCACAAAATACATAACGCCACAAAAATAAATGACGTCACAAAAATTAATTACGTCACAAAATACATAACCTCATAAAATATATAACGTCACAAAAATAAATGACGTCACAAAAATTAATTACGTCACAAAATACATAACGTCACAAAAATAAATAACGTCACAAAATACATAACGTCACAAAATACATAACGTCACAAAAATAAATGACGTCACAAAATAAATAAAGTCACAAAAATAAATGACGTCACAAAATACATAACGTCACAAAAATAAATGACGTCACAAAATACATAACGTCACAAAAATAAATGACGTCACAAAATACATAACGTCACAAAAAAATGACGTCACAAAATACATAACGTCACAAAATACATAACGTCACAAAAATAAATGACGTCACAAAATAAATAAAGTCACAAAAATAAATGACGTCACAAAATACATAACGTCACGAAAATAAATGACTCACAAAATACATAATGTCACAAAAACAAATGACGTCACAAAATACATAACGTCACAAAAATAAATGACGTCACAAAAATTAATTACGTCACAAAATACATAACCTCACAAAATATATAACGTCACAAAAATAAATGACGTCACAAAAATTAATTACGTCACAAAATACATAACGTCACAAAAATAAATAACGTCACAAAATACATAACGTCACAAAATACATAACGTCACAAAAATAAATAACGTCACAAAATACATAACGTCACAAAATACATAACGTCACAAAAATAAATGACGTCACAAAATAAATAAAGTCACAAAAATAAATGACGTCACAAAATACATAACGTCACAAAATTAATGACGTCACAAAAATTAATTACGTCACAAAATACATAACGTCACAAAAATTAATTACGTCAAAAAATACATAACGTCACAAAATACATAACGTCACAAAAATAAATGACGTTACAAAATACATAACGTCACAAAATACATAACGTCACAAAATACATAACGTTACCAAAATAAATGACGTCACAAAATACATAACGTCACAAAAATAAATGACGTCACAAAATACATAACGTCACAAAAAAATGACGTCACAAAATACATAACGTCACAAAAATAAATGACGTCACAAAATACATAACGTCACGAAATAAAATGATTCACAAAATACATAACGTCACAAAAACAAATGACGTCACAAAATACATAACGTCACAAAAATAAATGACGTCACAAAATACATAACGTCACAAAAATAAATGACGTCACAAAATACATAACGTCACAAAATACATAACGTCACAAAAATAAATGACGTTACAAAATAAATGACGTTACAAAATACATAACGTTACCAAAATAAATGACGTCACAAAATACATAACGTCACAAAAATAAATGACGTCACAAAATACATAACGTCACAAAAAAATGACGTCACAAAATACATAACGTCACAAAAATAAATGACGTCACAAAATACATAACGTCACGAAAATAAATGACTCACAAAATACATAACGTCACAAAAACAAATGACGTCACAAAATACATAACGTCAAAAAAATAAATGACGTCACAAAATACATAACGTCACAAAAATAAATGACGTCACAAAATACATAACGTCACAAAAATAAATGACGTCACAAAATACATAACGTCACAAAATACATAACGTAACAAAAATAAATGACGTTACAAAATAAATGACGTTACAAAATACATAACGTTACCAAAATAAATGACGTCACAAAATACATAACGTCACAAAAATAAATGACGTCACAAAATACATAACGTCACAAAAAAATGACGTCACAAAATACATAACGTCAAAAAAATAAATGACGTCACAAAATACATAACGTCACAAAATACATAACGTAACAAAAATAAATGACGTTACAAAATAAATGACGTTACAAAATACATAACGTTACCAAAATAAATGACGTCACAAAATACATAACGTCACAAAAATAAATGAGGTCACAAAATACATAACGTCACAAAAAAATGACGTCACAAAATACATAACGTCACAAAAATAAATGACGTCACAAAATACATGACGTCACAAAAATAAATGACGTCACAAAAATAAATAACGTCACAAAATACATAACGTCACAAAATACATAACGGCACAAAAATAAATGACGTCACAAAATAAATAAAGTCACCAAAATAAATGACGTCACAAAATACATAACGTCACAAAAATAAATGACGTCACAAAAATTAATTACGTCACAAAATACATAACCTCACAAAATATATAACGTCACAAAAATAAATGACGTCACAAAAATTAATTACGTCACAAAATACATAACGTCACAAAAATAAATAACGTCACAAAATACATAACGTCACAAAATACATAACGTCACAAAAATAAATGACGTCACAAAATAAATAAAGTCACAAAAATAAATGACGTCACAAAATACATAACGTCACAAAAATAAATGACGTCACAAAATACATAACGTCACAAAATTAATGACGTCAAAAAAATTAATTACGTCACAAAATACATAACGTCACAAAAATTAATTACGTCAAAAAATACATAACCTCACAAAAATAAATGACGTCACAAAATACATAACGTCACAAAAATAAATGACGTCACAAAATACATAACGTCACAAAAATAAATGACGTCACAAAATACATAACGTCACAAAATTAATGACGTCACAAAAATTAATTACGTCACAAAATACATAACGTCACAAAAATTAATTACGTCAAAAAATACATAACCTCACAAAAATTAATTACGTCACAAAATACATAACGTCACAAAAATAAATAACGTCACAAAATACATAACGTCACAAAATACATAACGTCACAAAAATAAATGACGTCACAAAATAAATAAAGTCACAAAAATAAATGACGTCACAAAATACATAAGTCACAAAAATAAATGACGTCACAAAATACATAACGTCACAAAAATAAATGACGTCACAAAATACGTAACGTCACAAAATACATAACGTCACAAAAATAAATGACGTTACATAATAAATGACGTTACAAAATACATAACGTTACCAAAATAAATGACGTCACAAAATACATAACGTCACAAAAATAAATAACGTCACAAAATACATAACGTCACAAAAAAATGACGTCACAAAATACATAACGTCACAAAAATAAATGACGTCACAAAATACATAACGTCACAAAATACATAACGTCACAAAAATAAATGACGTCACAAAATAAATAAAGTCACAAAAATAAATGACGTCACAAAATACATAACGTCACAAAAATAAATGACGTCACAAAATAAATAAAGTCACCAAAATAAATGACGTCACAAAATACATAACGTCACAAAAATAAATGACGTCACAAAAATTAATTACGTCACAAAATACATAACCTCACAAAATATATAACGTCACAAAAATAAATGACGTCACAAAAATTAATTACGTCACAAAATACATAACGTCACAAAAATAAATAACGTCACAAAATACATAACGTCACAAAATACATAACGTCACAAAAATAAATGACGTCACAAAATAAATAAAGTCACAAAAATAAATGACGTCACAAAATACATAACGTCACAAAAATAAATGACGTCACAAAATACATAACGTCACAAAATTAATGACGTCAAAAAAATTAATTACGTCACAAAATACATAACGTCACAAAAATTAATTACGTCAAAAAATACATAACCTCACAAAAATAAATGACGTCACAAAATACATAACGTCACAAAAATAAATGACGTCACAAAATACATAACGTCACAAAAATAAATGACGTCACAAAATACATAACGTCACAAAATTAATGACGTCACAAAAATTAATTACGTCACAAAATACATAACGTCACAAAAATTAATTACGTCAAAAAATACATAACCTCACAAAAATTAATTACGTCACAAAATACATAACGTCACAAAAATAAATAACGTCACAAAATACATAACGTCACAAAATACATAACGTCACAAAAATAAATGACGTCACAAAATAAATAAAGTCACAAAAATAAATGACGTCACAAAATACATAAGTCACAAAAATAAATGACGTCACAAAATACATAACGTCACAAAAATAAATGACGTCACAAAATACGTAACGTCACAAAATACATAACGTCACAAAAATAAATGACGTTACATAATAAATGACGTTACAAAATACATAACGTTACCAAAATAAATGACGTCACAAAATACATAACGTCACAAAAATAAATAACGTCACAAAATACATAACGTCACAAAAAAATGACGTCACAAAATACATAACGTCACAAAAATAAATGACGTCACAAAATACATAACGTCACAAAAAAATGACGTCACAAAATACATAACGTCACAAAATACATAACGTCACAAAAATAAATGACGTCACAAAATAAATAAAGTCACAAAAATAAATGACGTCACAAAATACATAACGTCACGAAAATAAATGACTCACAAAATACATAATGTCACAAAAACAAATGACGTCACAAAATACATAACGTCACAAAAATAAATGACGTCACAAAAATTAATTACGTCACAAAATACATAACCTCACAAAATATATAACGTCACAAAAATAAATGACGTCACAAAAATTAATTACGTCACAAAATACATAACGTCACAAAAATAAATAACGTCACAAAATACATAACGTCACAAAATACATAACGTCACAAAAATAAATAACGTCACAAAATACATAACGTCACAAAATACATAACGTCACAAAAATAAATGACGTCACAAAATAAATAAAGTCACAAAAATAAATGACGTCACAAAATACATAACGTCACAAAATTAATGACGTCACAAAAATTAATTACGTCACAAAATACATAACGTCACAAAAATTAATTACGTCAAAAAATACATAACGTCACAAAATACATAACGTCACAAAAATAAATGACGTTACAAAATACATAACGTCACAAAATACATAACGTCACAAAATACATAACGTTACCAAAATAAATGACGTCACAAAATACATAACGTCACAAAAATAAATGACGTCACAAAATACATAACGTCACAAAAAAATGACGTCACAAAATACATAACGTCACAAAAATAAATGACGTCACAAAATACATAACGTCACGAAATAAAATGATTCACAAAATACATAACGTCACAAAAACAAATGACGTCACAAAATACATAACGTCACAAAAATAAATGACGTCACAAAATACATAACGTCACAAAAATAAATGACGTCACAAAATACATAACGTCACAAAATACATAACGTCACAAAAATAAATGACGTTACAAAATAAATGACGTTACAAAATACATAACGTTACCAAAATAAATGACGTCACAAAATACATAACGTCACAAAAATAAATGACGTCACAAAATACATAACGTCACAAAAAAATGACGTCACAAAATACATAACGTCACAAAAATAAATGACGTCACAAAATACATAACGTCACGAAAATAAATGACTCACAAAATACATAACGTCACAAAAACAAATGACGTCACAAAATACATAACGTCAAAAAAATAAATGACGTCACAAAATACATAACGTCACAAAAATAAATGACGTCACAAAATACATAACGTCACAAAAATAAATGACGTCACAAAATACATAACGTCACAAAATACATAACGTAACAAAAATAAATGACGTTACAAAATAAATGACGTTACAAAATACATAACGTTACCAAAATAAATGACGTCACAAAATACATAACGTCACAAAAATAAATGACGTCACAAAATACATAACGTCACAAAAAAATGACGTCACAAAATACATAACGTCAAAAAAATAAATGACGTCACAAAATACATAACGTCACAAAATACATAACGTAACAAAAATAAATGACGTTACAAAATAAATGACGTTACAAAATACATAACGTTACCAAAATAAATGACGTCACAAAATACATAACGTCACAAAAATAAATGAGGTCACAAAATACATAACGTCACAAAAAAATGACGTCACAAAATACATAACGTCACAAAAATAAATGACGTCACAAAATACATGACGTCACAAAAATAAATGACGTCACAAAAATAAATAACGTCACAAAATACATAACGTCACAAAATACATAACGGCACAAAAATAAATGACGTCACAAAATAAATAAAGTCACCAAAATAAATGACGTCACAAAATACATAACGTCACAAAAATAAATGACGTCACAAAAATTAATTACGTCACAAAATACATAACCTCACAAAATATATAACGTCACAAAAATAAATGACGTCACAAAAATTAATTACGTCACAAAATACATAACGTCACAAAAATAAATAACGTCACAAAATACATAACGTCACAAAATACATAACGTCACAAAAATAAATGACGTCACAAAATAAATAAAGTCACAAAAATAAATGACGTCACAAAATACATAACGTCACAAAAATAAATGACGTCACAAAATACATAACGTCACAAAATTAATGACGTCAAAAAAATTAATTACGTCACAAAATACATAACGTCACAAAAATTAATTACGTCAAAAAATACATAACCTCACAAAAATAAATGACGTCACAAAATACATAACGTCACAAAAATAAATGACGTCACAAAATACATAACGTCACAAAAATAAATGACGTCACAAAATACATAACGTCACAAAATTAATGACGTCACAAAAATTAATTACGTCACAAAATACATAACGTCACAAAAATTAATTACGTCAAAAAATACATAACCTCACAAAAATTAATTACGTCACAAAATACATAACGTCACAAAAATAAATAACGTCACAAAATACATAACGTCACAAAATACATAACGTCACAAAAATAAATGACGTCACAAAATAAATAAAGTCACAAAAATAAATGACGTCACAAAATACATAAGTCACAAAAATAAATGACGTCACAAAATACATAACGTCACAAAAATAAATGACGTCACAAAATACGTAACGTCACAAAATACATAACGTCACAAAAATAAATGACGTTACATAATAAATGACGTTACAAAATACATAACGTTACCAAAATAAATGACGTCACAAAATACATAACGTCACAAAAATAAATAACGTCACAAAATACATAACGTCACAAAAAAATGACGTCACAAAATACATAACGTCACAAAAATAAATGACGTCACAAAATACATAACGTCACGAAAATAAATGACTCACAAAATACATAACGTCACAAAAACAAATGACGTCACAAAATACATAACGTCAAAAAAATAAATGACGTCACAAAATAGATAACGTCACAAAAATAAATGACGTCACAAAATACATAACGTCACAAAAATAAATGACGTCACAAAATACATAACGTCACAAAATACATAACGTAACAAAAATAAATGACGTTACAAAATAAATGACGTTACAAAATACATAACGTTACCAAAATAAATGACGTCACAAAATACATAACGTCACAAAAATAAATGACGTCACAAAATACATAAAGTCACAAAAAAATGACGTCACAAAATACATAACGTCACAAGAATAAATGACGTCAGAAAATACATAACGTCACGAAAATAAATGACTCACAAAATACATAACGTCACAAAAACAAATGACGTCACAAAATACATAACGTCACAAAAATAAATGACGTCACAAAAATTAATTACGTCACAAAATACATAACCTCATAAAATATATAACGTCACAAAAATAAATGACGTCACAAAAATTAATTACGTCACAAAATACATAACGTCACAAAAATAAATAACGTCACAAAATACATAACGTCACAAAATACATAACGTCACAAAAATAAATGACGTCACAAAATAAATAAAGTCACAAAAATAAATGACGTCACAAAATACATAACGTCACAAAAATAAATGACGTCACAAAATACATAACGTCACAAAAACAAATGACGTCACAAAATACATAACGTCACAAAAATAAATGACGTCACAAAAATTAATTACGTCACAAAATACATAACCTCACAAAATATATAACGTCACAAAAATAAATGACGTCACAAAAATTAATTACGTCACAAAATACATAACGTCACAAAAATAAATAACGTCACAAAATACATAACGTCACAAAATACATAACGTCACAAAGATAAATGACGTCACAAAATAAATAAAGTCACAAAAATAAATGACGTCACAAAATACATAACGTCACAAAAATAAATGACGTCACAAAATACATAACGTCACAAAATTAATGACGTCACAAAAATTAATTACGTCACAAAATACATAACGTCACAAAAATTAATTACGTCAAAAAATACATAACCTCACAAAAATAAATGACGTCACAAAATACATAACGTCACAAAAATAAATGACGTCACAAAATACATAACGTCACAAAAATAAATGACGTCACAAAATACATAACGTCACAAAATTAATGACGTCACAAAAATTAATTACGTCACAAAATACATAACGTCACAAAAATTAATTACGTCAAAAAATACATAACCTCACAAAAATTAATTACGTCACAAAATACATAACGTCACAAAAATAAATAACGTCACAAAATACATAACGTCACAAAATACATAACGTCACAAAAATAAATGACGTCACAAAATAAATAAAGTCACAAAAATAAATGACGTCACAAAATACATAACGTCACAAAAATAAATGACGTCACAAAATACATAACGTCACAAAAATAAATGACGTCACAAAATACACAACGTCACAAAATACATAACGTCACAAAAATAAATGAGGTTACAAAATAAATGACGTTACAAAATACATAACGTTACCAAAATAAATGACGTCACAAAATACATAACGTCACAAAAACAAATGACGTCACAAAATACATAACGTCACAAAAATAAATGACGTCACAAAATACATAACGTCACGAAAATAAATGACTCACAAAATACATAACGTCACAAAAACAAATGACGTCACAAAATACATAACGTCAAAAAAATAAATGACGTCACAAAATACATAACGTCACAAAAATAAATGACGTCACAAAATACATAACGTCACAAAAATAAATGACGTCACAAAATACATAACGTCACAAAATACATAACGTCACAAAAATAAATGACGTTACAAAATAAATGACGTTACAAAATACATAACGTTACCAAAATAAATGACGTCACAAAATACATAACGTCACAAAAATAAATGACGTCACAAAATACATAACGTCACAAAAAAATGACGTCACAAAATACATAACGTCACAAAAATAAATGACGTCACAAAATACATAACGTCACGAAAATAAATGACTCACAAAATACATAACGTCACAAAAACAAATGACGTCACAAAATACATAACGTCACAAAAATAAATGACGTCACAAAAATTAATTACGTCACAAAATACATAACCTCACAAAATATATAACGTCACAAAAATAAATGACGTCACAAAAATTAATTACGTCACAAAATACATAACGTCAAAAAATAAATAACGTCACAAAATACATAACGTCACAAAATACATAACGTCACAAAAATAAATGACGTCACAAAATAAATAAAGTCACAAAAATAAATGACGTCACAAAATACATAACGTCAAAAAAATAAATGACGTCACAAAATACATAACGTCACAAAAATAAATGACGTCACAAAATACATAACGTCACAAAATACATAACGTCACAAAAATAAATGACGTCACAAAAATTAATTACGTCACAAAATACATAACGTCACAAAAATAAATGACGTCACAAAATACATAACGTCACAAAAAAATGACGTTACAGAATACATAACGTTACTAAAATAAATGACGTCACAAAATACATAACGTCACAAAAATAAATGACGTCAAAAAATACCTAACGTCACAAAAAAATGACGTCACAAAATACATAACGTCACAAAAATAAATGACGTCACAAAATACATAACGTCACGAAAATAAATGACTCACAAAATACATAACGTCACAAAAACAAATGACGTCACAAAATACATAACGTCACAAAAATAAATGACGTCACAAAAATTAATTACGTCACAAAATACATAACCTCACAAAATATATAACGTCACAAAAATAAATGACGTCACAAAAATTAATTACGTCACAAAATACATAACGTCACAAAAATAAATAACGTCACAAAATACATAACGTCACAAAAGACATAACGTCACAAAAATAAATGACGTCACAAAATAAATAAAGTCACAAAAATAAATGAAGTCACAAAATACATAACGTCACGAAAATAAATGACTCACAAAATACATAACGTCACAAAAACAAATGACGTCACAAAATACATAACGTCACAAAATAAATAACGTCACAAAAACAAATGACGTTACAAAATAAATGACGTTACAAAATACATAACGTTACCAAAATAAATGACGTCACAAAATACATAACGTCACAAAAATAAATGACGTCACAAAATACATAACGTCACAAAAATAAATGACGTCACAAAATACATAACGTCACAAAATACATAACGTCAAAAAAATAAATGACGTCACAAAATACATAACGTCATAAAATACATAACGTCACAAAAAAAATGACGTCACAAAATACATAACGTCAAAAAAATAAATGACGTCAATAAATACATAACGTCACAAAAATAAATGACGTCACAAACATAATGACGTCACTAAATACATATTGTCACAAAAATAAATGACGTCACAAAATACATAACGTCACAAAAATAAATGACGTCACAAAATACATTACGTCAGAAAAAATGACGTCACAAAATACATAACGTCATAAAAATAAATGACGTCACAAAATACATAATGTCACAAAATTAAATGACGTCCCAAAATACATAACGTCACAAAAATAAATGACGTCACAAAATACATAACGAAACAAAAATAAATGACGTCACAAAATACATAACGTCACCAAAATAAATGACGTCACAAACATAATGACGTCACTAAATACATATTGTCACAAAAATAAATGACGTCACAAAATACATAACGTAACAAAAATAAATGACGTCACAAAATACATAACGTCACAAAAATAAATGACGTCACAAAAATTAATTACGTCACAAAATACATAACGTCACAAAAATAAATGACGTCACAAATATTAATTACGTCACAAAATACATAACGTCACAAAAATAAATGTCGTCAAAAAATACAAAACCTCACAAAAATAAATGATGTCACAAAATACATAACGTCACAAAAATAAATGACGTCACAAAATACATAACGTCACAAAAATAAATGACGTCACAAAATACATAACATCACAAAAATAAATGACGTCACAAAATATATAACGTCAAAAAAATAAATGACGTCACAAAAATAAATAACGTCACAAAATACATAACGTCACAAAATACATAACGGCAAAAAATAAATGACGTCACAAAATACATAACGTCACAAAAATAAATGTTGTCACAAAATACATAACGTCACAAAATACATAACGTCACAAAAATAAATGACGTTACAAAATACATAACGTTACAAAAATAAATGACGTCACAAAATACATAACGTCACAAAAATAAATGACGTCACAAAATACATAACGTCACAAAAAAATGACGTCACAAAATACATAACGTCACAAAAATAAATGACGTCACAAAATACATAACGACACAAAAATAAATGACGTCACAAAATACATAACGTCACAAAAATAAATGACGTCACAAAATACATAACGTCACAAAAATAAATGACTCACAAAATACATAACGTCACAAAAAAAATGACGTCACAAAATACATAACGTCACAAAAACAAATGACGTCACAAAATACATAACGTCACAAAAATAAATGACGTCACAAAATACATAACGTCACAAAAATAAATGACGTCACAAAAATTAATTACGTCACAAAATACATAACCTCACAAAATATATAACGTCACAAAAATAAATGACGTCACAAAAATTAATTACGTCACAAAATACATAACGTCACAAAAATAAATAGCGTCACAAAATACATAACGTCACAAAATACATAACGTCACAAAAATAAATGACGTCACAAAATACATAACGTCACAAAAATAAATGACGTCACAAAATACATAACGTCACAAAATTAATGACGTCACAAAAATTAATTACGTCACAAAATACATAACGTCACAAAGATTAATTACGTCAAAAAATACATAACCTCACAAAAATAAATGACGTCACAAAATACATTACGTCACAAAAAAAATGACGTCACAAAATACATAACGTCACAAAAATAAATGACGTCACAAAATACATAACGTCACAAAAATAAATGACGTCACAAAATACATAACGTCACAAAAATAAATGACGACAAAAAATACATAACGTCAAAAAAATAAATGACGTCACACAATACATAACGTCATAAAATACATAACGTCACAAAAAAAATGACGTCACAAAATACATAACGTCAAAAAAATAAATGACGTCACAAAATACATAACGTCACAAAAATAAATGACGTCACAAACATAATGACGTCACTAAATACATATTGTCACAAAAATAAATGACGTCACAAAATACATAACGTCACAAAAATAAATGACGTCACAAAATACATAACGTCAAAAAAAATGACGTCACAAAATACATAACGTCATTAAAAATAAATGACGTCACAAAATACATAATGTCACAAAAATAAATGACGTCCCAAAATACATAACGTCACAAAAATAAATGACGTCACAAAATACATAACGTCACAAAAATAAATGACGTCACAAAATACATAACGTCACTAAAATAAATGACGTCACAAACATAATGACGTCACTAAATACATATTGTCACAAAAATAAATGACGTCACAAAATACATAACGTCACAAAAATAAATGACGTCACAAAATACACAACGTCAAAAAAAATGACGTCACAAAATACATAACGTCATAAAAATAAATGACGTCACAAAAATTAATTACTTCACAAAATACATAACGTCACAAAAATAAATGACGTCACAAAATACATAACGTCACAAAATACATTACGTCACAAAAATAAATGACGTCACAAAATACATAACGTCACATAAAATAAATGACGTCACAAAATACATAACGTCACAAAAACAAATGACGTCACGAAATACATAACGTCACAAAAAAATGACGTCACAAAATACATAACGTCACAAAAATAAATGACGTCACAAAATACATAACGTCACGAAAATAAATGACTCACAAAATACATAACGTCACAAAAACAAATGACGTCACAAAATACATAACGTCACAAAAATAAATGACGTCACAAAAATTAATTACGTCACAAAATACATAACCTCACAAAATATATAACGTCACAAAAATAAATGACGTCACAAAAATTAATTACGTCACAAAATACATAACGTCACAAAAATAAATAACGTCACAAAATACATAACGTCACAAAATACATAACGTCACAAAAATAAATGACGTCACAAAATAAATAAAGTCACAAAAATAAATGACGTCACAAAATACATAACGTCACAAAAATAAATGACGTCACAAAATACATAACGTCACAAAATTAATGACGTCACAAAAATTAATTACGTCACAAAATACATAACGTCACAAAAATTAATTACGTCAAAAAATACATAACCTCACAAAAATAAATGACGTCACAAAATACATAACGTCACAAAAATAAATGACGTCACAAAATACATAACGTCACAAAAATAAATGACGTCACAAAATACATAACGTCACAAAATTAATGACGTCACAAAAATTAATTACGTCACAAAATACATAACGTCACAAAAATTAATTACGTCAAAAAATACATAACCTCACAAAAATTAATTACGTCACAAAATACATAACGTCACAAAAATAAATAACGTCACAAAATACATAACGTCACAAAATACATAACGTCACAAAAATAAATGACGTCACAAAATAAATAAAGTCACAAAAATAAATGACGTCACAAAATACATAACGTCACAAAAATAAATGACGTCACAAAATACATAACGTCACAAAAATAAATGACGTCACAAAATACGTAACGTCACAAAATACATAACGTCACAAAAATAAATGACGTTACAAAATAAATGACGTTACAAAATACATAAAGTTACCAAAATAAATGACGTCACAAAATACATAACGTCACAAAAATAAATGACGTCACAAAATACATAACGTCACAAAATAATGACGTCACAAAATACATAACGTCACAAAAATAAATGACGTCACAAAATACATAACGTCACGAAAATAAATGACTCACAAAATACATAACGTCACAAAAACAAATGACGTCACAAAATACATAACGTCACAAAAATAAATGACGTCACAAAATACATAACGTCACAAAAAAATGACGTCACAAAATACATAACGTCACAAAAATAAATGACGTCAGAAAATACATAACGTCACGAAAATAAATGACTCACAAAATACATAACGTCACAAAAACAAATGACGTCACAAAATACATAACGTCACAAAAATAAATGACGTCACAAAAATTAATTACGTCACAAAATACATAACCTCATAAAATATATAACGTCACAAAAATAAATGACGTCACAAAAATTAATTACGTCACAAAATACATAACGTCACAAAAATAAATAACGTCACAAAATACATAACGTCACAAAATACATAACGTCACAAAAATAAATGACGTCACAAAATAAATAAAGTCAAAAAAATAAATGACGTCACAAAATACATAACGTCACAAAAATAAATGACGTCACAAAATACATAACGTCACAAAAATAAATGACGTCACAAAATACATAACGTCACAAAAAAATGACGTCACAAAATACATAACGTCACAAAAATAAATGACGTCACAAAATACATAACGTCAAGAAAATAAATGACTCACAAAATACATAACGTCACAAAAACAAATGACGTCACAAAATACATAACGTCACAAAAATAAATGACGTCACAAAAATTAATTACGTCACAAAATACATAACCTCACAAAATATATAACGTCACAAAAATAAATGACGTCACAAAAATTAATTACGTCACAAAATACATAACGTCACAAAAATAAATAACGTCACAAAATACATAACGTCACAAAATACATAACGTCACAAAAATAAATGACGTCACAAAATAAATGACGTTACAAAATACATAAAGTTACCAAAATAAATGACGTCACAAAATACATAACGTCACAAAAATAAATGACGTCACAAAATACATAACGTCACAAAATAATGACGTCACAAAATACATAACGTCACAAAAATAAATGACGTCACAAAATACATAACGTCACGAAAATAAATGACTCACAAAATACATAACGTCACAAAAACAAATGACGTCACAAAATACATAACGTCACAAAAATAAATGACGTCACAAAATACATAACGTCACAAAAAAATGACGTCACAAAATACATAACGTCACAAAAATAAATGACGTCAGAAAATACATAACGTCACGAAAATAAATGACTCACAAAATACATAACGTCACAAAAACAAATGACGTCACAAAATACATAACGTCACAAAAATAAATGACGTCACAAAAATTAATTACGTCACAAAATACATAACCTCATAAAATATATAACGTCACAAAAATAAATGACGTCACAAAAATTAATTACGTCACAAAATACATAACGTCACAAAAATAAATAACGTCACAAAATACATAACGTCACAAAATACATAACGTCACAAAAATAAATGACGTCACAAAATAAATAAAGTCAAAAAAATAAATGACGTCACAAAATACATAACGTCACAAAAATAAATGACGTCACAAAATACATAACGTCACAAAAATAAATGACGTCACAAAATACATAACGTCACAAAAAAATGACGTCACAAAATACATAACGTCACAAAAATAAATGACGTCACAAAATACATAACGTCAAGAAAATAAATGACTCACAAAATACATAACGTCACAAAAACAAATGACGTCACAAAATACATAACGTCACAAAAATAAATGACGTCACAAAAATTAATTACGTCACAAAATACATAACCTCACAAAATATATAACGTCACAAAAATAAATGACGTCACAAAAATTAATTACGTCACAAAATACATAACGTCACAAAAATAAATAACGTCACAAAATACATAACGTCACAAAATACATAACGTCACAAAAATAAATGACGTCACAAAATAAATAAAGTCACAAAAATAAATGACGTCACAAAATACATAACGTCACAAAAATAAATGACGTCACAAAATACATAACGTCACAAAAATTAATTACGTCAAAAAATACATAACCTCACAAAAATAAATGACGTCACAAAATACATAACGTCACAAAAATAAATGACGTCACAAAATACATAACGTCACAAAAATAAATGACGTCACAAAATACATAACGTCACAAAATTAATGACGTCACAAAAATTAATTACGTCACAAAATACATAACGTCACAAAAATTAATTACGTCAAAAAATACATAACCTCACAAAAATTAATTACGACACAAAATACATAACGTCACAAAAATAAATAACGTCACAAAATACATAACGTCACAAAAATAAATGACGTCACAAAATAAATAAAGTCACAAAAATAAATGACGTCACAAAATACATAACGTCACAAAAATAAATGACGTCACAAAATACATAACGTCACAAAAATAAATGACGTCACAAAATACACAACGTCACAAAATACATAACGTCACAAAAATAAATGACGTTACAAAATAAATGACGTTACAAAATACATAACGTTACCAAAATAAATGACGTCACAAAATACATAACGTCACAAAAACAAATGACGTCACAAAATACATAACGTCACAAAAATAAATGATGTCACAAAATACATAACGTCACGAAAATAAATGACTCACAAAATACATAACGTCACAAAAACAAATGACGTCACAAAATACATAACGTCAAAAAAATAAATGACGTCACAAAATACATAACGTCACAAAAATAAATGACGTCACAAAATACATAACGTCACAAAAATAAATGACGTCACAAAATACATAACGTCACAAAATACATAACGTCACAAAAATAAATGACGTTACAAAATAAATGACGTTACAAAATACATAACGTTACCAAAATAAATGACGTCACAAAATACATAACGTCACAAAAATAAATGACGTCACAAAATACATAACGTCACAAAAAAATGACGTCACAAAATACATAACGTCACAAAAATAAATGACGTCACAAAATACATAACGTCACGAAAATAAATGACTCACAAAATACATAACGTCACAAAAACAAATGACGTCACAAAATACATAACGTCACAAAAATAAATGACGTCACAAAAATTAATTACGTCACAAAATACATAACCTCACAAAATATATAACGTCACAAAAATAAATGACGTCACAAAAATTAATTACGTCACAAAATACATAACGTCAAAAAATAAATAACGTCACAAAATACATAACGTCACAAAATACATAACGTCACAAAAATAAATGACGTCACAAAATAAATAAAGTCAAAAAAATAAATGACGTCACAAAATACATAACGTCACAAAAATAAATGACGTCACAAAATACATAACGTCACAAAAATAAATGACGTCACAAAATACATAACGTCACAAAATACATAACGTCACAAAAATAAATGACGTCACAAAAATTAATTACGTCACAAAATACATAACGTCACAAAAATAAATGACGTCACAAAATACATAACGTCACAAAAAAATGACGTTACAAAATACATAACGTTACCAAAATAAATGACGTCACAAAATACATAACGTCACAAAAATAAATGACGTCACAAAATACATAACGTCACAAAAAAATGACGTCACAAAATACATAACGTCACAAAAATAAATGACGTAAGAAAATACATAACGTCACGAAAATAAATGACTCACAAAATACATAACGTCACAAAAACAAATGACGTCACAAAATACATAACGTCACAAAAATAAATGACGTCACAAAAATTAATTACGTCACAAAATACATAACCTCACAAAATATATAACGTCACAAAAATAAATGACGTCACAAAAATTAATTACGTCACAAAATACATAACGTCACAAAAATAAATAACGTCACAAAATACATAACGTCACAAAATACATAACGTCACAAAAATAAATGACGTCACAAAATAAATAAAGTCACAAAAATAAATGACGTCACAAAATACATAACGTCACAAAAATAAATGACATCACAAAATACATAACGTCACAAAATTAATGACGTCACAAAAATTAATTACGTCACAAAATACATAACGTCACAAAAATTAATTACGTCAAAAAATACATAACCTCACAAAAATAAATGACGTCACAAAATACATAACGTCACAAAAATAAATGACGTCACAAAATACATAACGTCACAAAAATAAATGACGTCACAAAATACATAACGTCACAAAATTAATGACGTCACAAAAATTAATTACGTCACAAAATACATAACGTCACAAAAATTAATTACGTCAAAAAATACATAACCTCACAAAAATTAATTACGTCACAAAATACATAACGTCACAAAAATAAATAACGTCACAAAATACATAACGTCACAAAAATAAATGACGTCACAAAATAAATAAAGTCACAAAAATAAATGACGTCACAAAATACATAACGTCACAAAAATAAATGACGTCACAAAATACATAACGTCACAAAAATAAATGACGTCACAAAATACACATCGTCACAAAATACATAACGTCACAAAAATAAATGACGTTACAAAATAAATGACGTTACAAAATACATAACGTTACCAAAATAAATGCCGTCACAAAATACATAACGTCACAAAAACAAATGACGTCACAAAATACATAACGTCACAAAAATAAATGATGTCACAAAATACATAACGTCACGAAAATAAATGACTCACAAAATACATAACGTCACAAAAACAAATGACGTCACAAAATACATAACGTCAAAAAAATAAATGACGTCACAAAATACATAACGTCACAAAAATAAATGATGTCACAAAATACATAACGTCACGAAAATAAATGACTCACAAAATACATAACGTCACAAAAATAAATGACGTCACAAAAATTAATTACGTCACAAAATAAATAACCTCACAAAATATATAACGTCACAAAAATAAATGACGTCACAAAAATTAATTACGTCACAAAATACATAACGTCAAAAAATAAATAACGTCACAAAATACATAACGTCACAAAATACATAACGTCACAAAAATAAATGACGTCACAAAATAAATAAAGTCACAAAAATAAATGACGTCACAAAATACATAACGTCACAAAAATAAATGACGTCACAAAATACATAACGTCACAAAAATAAATGACGTCACAAAATACATAACGTCACAAAATACATAACGTCACAAAAATAAATGACGTCACAAAAATTAATTACGTCACAAAATACATAACGTCACAAAAATAAATGACGTCACAAAATACATAACGTCACAAAAAAATGACGTTACAAAATACATAACGTTACCAAAATAAATGACGTCACAAAATACATAACGTCACAAAAAAATGACGTTACAAAATACATAACGTCACAAAAATAAATGACGTCACAAAAATTAATTACGTCACAAAATACATAACCTCACAAAATATATAACGTCACAAAAATAAATGACGTCACAAAAATTAATTACGTCACAAAATACATAACGTCACAAAAATAAATAACGTCACAAAATACATAACGTCACAAAATACATAACGTCACAAAAATAAATGACGTCACAAAATAAATAAAGTCACAAAAATAAATGACGTCACAAAATACATAACGTCACGAAAATAAATGACTCACAAAATACATAACGTCACAAAAACAAATGACGTCACAAAATACATAACGTCACAAAATACATAACGTCACAAAAATAAATGACGTTACAAAATAAATGACGTTACAAAATACATAACGTTACCAAAATAAATGACGTCACAAAATACATAACGTCACAAAAATAAATGACGTCACAAAATACATAACGTCACAAAAAAATGACGTCACAAAATACATAACGTCACAAAAATAAATGACGTCACAAAATACATAACGTCATAAAATACATAACGTCACAAAAAAAAATGACGTCACAAAATACATCACGTCAAAAAAAAATGACGTCACAAAATACATAACGTCACAAAAATAAATGACGTCACAAACATAATGACGTCACTAAATACATATTGTCACAAAAATAAATGACGTCACAAAATACATAACGTCACAAAAATAAATGACGTCACAAAATACATAACGTCATAAAAATAAATGACGTCACAAAATACATAATGTCACAAAATTAAATGACGTCCCAAAATACATAACGTCACAAAAATAAATGACGTCACAAAATACATAACGAAACAAAAATAAATGACGTCACAAAATACATAACGTCACCAAAATAAATGACGTCACAAACATAATGACGTCACTAAATACATATTGTCACAAAAATAAATGACGTCACAAAATACATAACGTCACAAAAATAAATGACGTCACAAAATACATAACGTCAAAAAAATGACGTCACAAAATACATAACGTCACAAAAATAAATGACGTCACAAAATACATAACGTCACAAAAATAAATGACGTCACAAAAATTAATTACGTCACAAAATACATAACGTCACAAAAATAAATGACGTCACAAATATTAATTACGTCACAAAATACATAACGTCACAAAAATAAATGTCGTCAAAAAATACAAAACCTCACAAAAATAAATGATGTCACAAAATACATAACGTCACAAAAATAAATGACGTCACAAAATACATAACGTCACAAAAATAAATGACGTCACAAAATACATAACGTCACAAAAATAAATGACGTCACAAAATATATAACGTCAAAAAAATAAATGACGTCACAAAAATAAATAACGTCACAAAATACATAACGTCACAAAATGCATAACGGCAAAAAATAAATGACGTTACAAAATACATAACGTCACAAAAATAAATGTTGTCACAAAATACATAACGTCACAAAATACATAACGTCACAAAAATAAATGACGTTACAAAATAAATAACGTTACAAAAATAAATGACGTCACAAAATACATAACGTCACAAAAATAAATGACGTCACAAAATACATAACGTCACAAAAAAATGACGTCACAAAATACATAACGTCACAAAAATAAATGACGTCACAAAATACATAACGACACAAAAATAAATGACGTCACAAAATACATAACGTCACAAAAATAAATGACGTCACAAAATACATAACGTCACAAAAATAAATGACTCACAAAATACATAACGTCACAAAAAAAATGACGTCACAAAATACATAACGTCACAAAAACAAATGACGTCACAAAATACATAACGTCACAAAAATAAATGACGTCACAAAATACATAACGTCACAAAAATAAATGACGTCACAAAAATTAATTACGTCACAAAATACATAACCTCACAAAATATATAACGTCACAAAAATAAATGACGTCACAAAAATTAATTACGTCACAAAATACATAACGTCACAAAAATAAATAACGTCACAAAATACATAACGTCACAAAAATAAATGACGTCACAAAATACATAACGTCACAAAAATAAATGACGTCACAAAATACATAACGTCACAAAATTAATGACGTCACAAAAATTAATTACGTCACAAAATACATAACGTCACAAAGATTAATTACGTCAAAAAATACATAACCTCACAAAAATAAATGACGTCACAAAATACATAACGTCACAAAAAAAATGACGTCACAAAATACATAACGTCACAAAAATAAATGACGTCACAAAATACATAACGTCACAAAAATAAATGACGTCACAAAATACATAACGTCACAAAAATAAATGACGACACAAAATACATAACGTCAAAAAAATAAATGACGTCACACAATACATAACGTCATAAAATACATAACGTCACAAAAAAAATAACGTCACTAAATACATAACGTCAAAAAAATAAATGACGTCACAAAATACATAACGTCACAAAAATAAATGACGTCACAAACATAATGACGTCACTAAATACATATTGTCACAAAAATAAATGACGTCACAAAATACATAACGTCACAAAAATAAATGACGTCACAAGATACATAACGTCAAAAAAAAATGACGTCACAAAATACATAACGTCACAAAAATAAATGACGTCACAAAAATTAATTACTTCACAAAATACATAACGTCACAAAAATAAATGACGTCACAAAATACATAACGTCACAAAATACATTACGTCACAAAAATAAATGACGTCACAAAATACATAACGTCACATAAAATAAATGACGTCACAAAATACATAACGTCACAAAAATAAATGACGTCACAAAATACATAACGTCACAAAAATAAATGACGTCACAAAAATAAATAACGTCACAAAATACAAAACGTCACAAAATACATAACGGCAAAAAATTAATGACGTCACAAAATACATAACGTCACAAAAATAAATGTTGTCACAAAATACATAACGTCACAAAATACATAACGTCACAAAAATAAATGACGTTACAAAATACATAACGTTACAAAAATAAATGACGTCACAAAAATAAATGACGTCACAAAATACATAACGTCACAAAAATAAATGACGTCACAAAATACATAACGTCACAAAATTAATGACGTCACAAAAATTAATTACGTCACAAAATACATAACGTCACAAAAATTAATTACGTCAAAAAATACATAACCTCACAAAAATAAATGACGTCACAAAATACATAACGTCACAAAAAAAGACGTCACAAAATACATAACGTCACAAAAATAAATGACGTCACAAAATACATAACGTCACAAAAATAAATGACGTCACAAAATACATAACGTCACAAAAATAAATGACGTCACAAAATACATAACGTCAAAAAAATAAATGACGTCACACAATACATAACGTCATAAAATACATAACGTCACAAAAAAAATGACGTCACAAAATACATAACGTCAAAAAAATAAATGACGTCACAAAATACATAACGTCACAAAAATAAATGACGTCACAAACATAATGACGTCACTAAATACATATTGTCACAAAAATAAATGACGTCACAAAATACATAACGTCACAAAAATAAATGACGTCACAAAATACATAACGTCAAAAAAAATGACGTCACAAAATACATAACGTCATAAAAAATAAATGACGTCACAAAATACATAATGTCACAAAAATAAATGACGTCCCAAAATACATAACGTCACAAAAATAAATGACGTCACAAAATACATAACGTCACAAAAATAAATGACGTCACAAAATACATAACGTCACCAAAATAAATGACGTCACAAACATAATGACGTCACTAAATACATATTGTCACAAAAATAAATGACGTCACAAAATACATAACGTCACAAAAATAAATGACGTCACAAAATACATAACGTCAAAAAAAATGACGTCACAAAATACATAACGTCATAAAAATAAATGACGTCACAAAAATTAATTACTTCACAAAATACTTAACGTCACAAAAATAAATGACGTCACAAAATACATAACGTCACAAAATACATTACGTCACAAAAATAAATGACGTCACAAAATACATAACGTCACAAAAATAAATGACGTCACAAAATACATAACGTCACAAAAATAAATGACGTCACAAAATACATAACGTCACAAAAATAAATGACGTCACAAAAATAAATAACGTCACAAAATACATAACGTCACAAAATACATAACGTCACAAAATACATTACGTCACAAAAATAAATGACGTCACAAAATACATAACGTCACAAAAATAAATGACGTCACAAAATACATAACGTCACAAAAATAAATGACGTCACAAAATACATAACGTCACAAAAATAAATGACTTCACAAAAATAAATAACGTCACAAAATACATAACGTCACAAAATACATAACGGCAAAAAATTAATGACGTCACAAAATACATAACGTCACAAAAATAAATGTTGTCACAAAATACATAACGTCACAAAATACATAACTTCACAAAAATAAATGACGTTACAAAATACATAACGTTACAAAAATAAATGACGTCACAAAATACATAACGTCACAAAAATAAATGACGTCACAAAAATAAATGACGTCACAAAATACATAACGTCACAAAAAAATGACGTCACAAAATACATAACGTCACAAAAATAAATGACGTCACAAAATACATAACGTCACAAAAATAAATGACTCACAAAATACATAACGTCACAAAAATAAATGACGTCACAAAATACATAACGTCACAAAAACAAATGACGTCACAAAATACATAACGTCACAAAAATAAATGACGTCACAAAATACATAACGTCACAAAAATAAATGACGTCACAAAAATTAATTACGTCACAAAATACATAACCTCACAAAATATATAACGTCACAAAAATAAATGACGTCACAAAAATTAATTACGTCACAAAATACATAACGTCACAAAAATAAATAACGTCACAAAATACATAACGTCACAAAATACATAACGTCACAAAAATAAATGACGTCACAAAATACATAACGTCACAAAAATAAATGACGTCACAAAATACATAACGTCACAAAATTAATGACGTCACAAAAATTAATTACGTCACAAAGTACATAACGTCACAAAAATTAATTACGTCAAAAAATACATAACGTCACAAAAAAAATGACGTCACAAAATACATAACGTCGCAAAAATAAATGACGTCACAAAATACATAACGTTAAAAAAATAAATGACGTCACAAAATACATAACGTCACAAAAATAAATGACGTCACAAAATACATAACGTCACAAAAATAAATGACGTCACAAAATACATAACGTCACAAAATACATAACGTCACAAAAATAAATGACGTTACAAAATAAATGACGTTACAAAATACATAACGTTACCAAAATAAATGACGTCACAAAATACATAACGTCACAAAAATAAATGACGTCACAAAATACATAACGTCACAAAATACATAACTTCACAAAAATATATATCGTTACAAAATAAATGACGTTACAAAATACATAACGTTACCAAAATAAATGACGTCACAAAATACATAACGTCACAAAAATAAATGACGTCAAAAAATACCTAACGTAACAAAAAAATGACGTCACAAAATACATAACGTCACAAAAATAAATGACGTCACAAAATACATAACGTCACGAAAATAAATGACTCACAAAATACATAACGTCACAAAAACAAATGACGTCACAAAATACATAACGTCACAAAAATAAATGACGTCACAAAAGTTAATTACGTCACAAAATACATAACCTCACAAAATATATAACGTCACAAAAATAAATGACGTCACAAAAATTAATTACGTCACAAAATACATAACGTCACAAAAATAAATAACGTCACAAAATACATAACGTCACAAAATACATAACGTCACAAAAATAAATGACGTCACAAAATAAATAAAGTCACAAAAATAAATGACGTCACAAAATACATAACGTCACGAAAATAAATGACTCACAAAATACATAACGTCACAAAAACAAATGACGTCACAAAATACATAACGTCACAAAATACATAACGTCACAAAAAAAATGACGTTACAAAATAAATGACGTTACAAAATACATAACGTTACCAAAATAAATGACGTCACAAAATACATAACGTCACAAAAATAAATGACGTCACAAAATACATAATGTCACAAAAATAAATGACGTCACAAAATACATAACGTCACAAAATACATAACGTCACAAAAATAAATGACGTTACAAAATAAATGACGTTACAAAATACATAACGTTACCAAAATAAATGACGTCACAAAATACATAACGTCACAAAAATAAATGACGTCACAAAATACATAACGTCACAAAAAAATGACGTCACAAAATACATAACGTCACAAAAATAAATGACGTCACAAAATACATAACGTCAAAAAATAAATGACGTCACAAAATACATAACGTCATAAAATACATAACGTCACAAAAAAAATGACGTCACAAAATACATAACGTCAAAAAAATTAATGACGTCACAAAATACATAACGTCACAAAAATAAATGACGTCACAAACATAATGACGTCACTAAATACACATTGTCACAAAAATAAATGACGTCACAAAATACATAACGTCACAAAAATAAATGACGTCACAAAATACATAACGTCAAAAAAAAGACGTCACAAAATACATAACGTCATAAAAATAAATGACGTCACAAAATACATAATGTCACAAAATTAAATGACGTCCCAAAATACATAACGTCACAAAAATAAATGACGTCACAAAATACATAACGAAACAAAAATAAATGACGTCACAAAATACATAACGTCACCAAAATAAATGACGTCACAAACATAATGACGTCACTAAATACATATTGTCACAAAAATAAATGACGTCACAAAATACATAACGTCACAAAAATAAATGACGTCACAAAATACATAACGTCAAAAAAATGACGTCACAAAATACATAACGTCACAAAAATAAATGACATCACAAAATACATAACGTCACAATAATAAATGACGTCACAAAAATTAATTACGTCACAAAATACATAACGTCACAAAAATAAATGACGTCACAAAAATTAATTACGTCACAAAATACATAACGTCACAAAAATAAATGTCGTCAAAAAATACAAAACCTCACAAAAATAAATGATGTCACAAAATACATAACGTCACAAAAATAAATGACGTTCACAAAATACATAACGTCACAAAAATAAATGACGTCACAAAATACATAACGTCACAAAAATAAATGACGTCACAAAATATATAACGTCAAAAAAATAAATGACGTCACAAAAATAAATAACGTCACAAAATACATAACGTCACAAAATACATAACGGCAAAAAATAAATGACGTCACAAAATACATAACGTCACAAAAATAAATGTTGTCACAAAATACATAACGTCACAAAATACATAACGTCACAAAAATAAATGACGTTACAAAATAAATAACGTTACAAAAATAAATGACGTCACAAAATACATAACGTCACAAAAATAAATGACGTCACAAAATACACAACGTCACAAAAAAATGACGTCACAAAATACATAACGTCACAAAAATAAATGACGTCACAAAATACATAACTACACAAAAATAAATGACGTCACAAAATACATAACGTCACAAAAATAAATGAAGTCACAAAATACATAACGTCACAAAAATAAATGACTCACAAAATACATAACGTCACAAAAAAAATGACGTCACAAAATACATAACGTCACAAAAACAAATGACGTCACAAAATACATAACGTCACAAAAATAAATGACGTCACAAAATACATAACGTCACAAAAATAAATGACGTCAAAAAAATTAATTACGTCACAAAATACATAACCTCACAAAATATATAACGTCACAAAAATAAATGACGTCACAACAATAAATGACGTCACAAAAATTAATGACGTCACAAAATACATAACGTCACAAAAATAAATGACGTCACAAAATACATAACGTCACAAAAATAAATGACGTCACAAAATACATAACGTCACAAAAATAAATGACGTCACAAAATACATAACGTCACAAAATTAATGACGTCACAAAAATTAATTACGTCACAAAATACATAACGTCACAAAGATTAATTACGTCAAAAAATACATAACCTCACAAAAATAAATGACGTCACAAAATACATAACGTCACAAAAAAAATGACGTCACAAAATACATAACGTCACAAAAATAAATGACGTCACAAAATACATAACGTCACAAAAATAAATGACGTCACAAAATACATAACGTCACAAAAATAAATGACGACACAAAATACATAACCTCACAAAAATAAATGACGTCACATAATACATAACGTCATAAAATACATAACGTCACAAAAAAAATGACGTCACAAAATACATAACGTCAAAAAAATAAATGACGTCACAAAATACATAACGTCACAAAAATAAATGACGTCACAAACATAATGACGTCACTAAATACATATTGTCACAAAAATAAATGACGTCACAAAATACATAACGTCACAAAAATAAATGACGTCACAAAATACATAACGTCAAAAAAAATGACGTCACAAAATACATAACGTCATAAAAAATAAATGACGTCACAAAATACATAATGTCACAAAAATAAATGACGTCCCAAAATACATAACGTCACAAAAATAAATGACGTCACAAAATACATAACGTCACAAAAATAAATGACGTCACAAAATACATAACGTCACCAAAATAAATGACGTCACAAACATAATGACGTCACTAAATACATATTGTCACAAAAATAAATGACGTCACAAAATACATAACGTCACAAAAATAAATGACGTCACAAAATACATAACGTCAAAAAAAATGACGTCACAAAATACATAACGTCATAAAAATAAATGACGTCACAAAAATTAATTACTTCACAAAATACATAACGTCACAAAAATAAATGACGTCACAAAATACATAACGTCACAAAATACATTACGTCACAAAAATAAATGACGTCACAAAATACATAACGTCACATAAAATAAATGACGTCACAAAATACATAACGTCACAAAAATAAATGACGTCACAAAATACATAACGTCACCAAAATAAATGACGTCACAAAAATAAATAACGTCACAAAATACATAACGTCACAAAATACATAACGGCAAAAAATTAATGACGTCACAAAATACATAACGTCACTAAAATAAATGTTGTCACAAAATACATAACGTCACAAAATACATAACGTCACAAAAATAAATGACGTTACAAAATACATAACGTTACAAAAATAAATGACGTCACAAAATACATAACGTCACAAAAATAAATGACGTCACAAAATACATAACGTCACAAAAATAAATGACGTCACAAAATACATAACGTCACAAAATTAATGACGTCACAAAAATTAATTACGTCACAAAATACATAACGTCACAAAATTTAATTACGTCAAAAAATACATAACCTCACAAAAATAAATGACGTCACAAAATACATAACGTCACAAAAAAATGACGTCACAAAATACATAACGTCACAAAAATAAATGACGTCACAAAATACATAACGTCACAAAAATAAATGACGTCACAAAATACATAACGTCACAAAAATAAATGACGTCACAAAATACATAACGTCAAAAAAATAAATGACGTCACACAATACATAACGTCATAAAATACATAACGTCACAAAAAAAATGACGTCACAAAATACATAACGTCAAAAAAATAAATGACGTCACAAAATACATAACGTCTAAAAAATAAATGACGTCACAAACATAATGACGTCACTAAATACATATTGTCACAAAAATAAATGACGTCACAAAATACATAACGTCACAAAAATAAATGTCGTCACAAAATACATGTCAAAAAAAATGACGTCACAAAATACATAACGTCATAAAAAATAAATGACGTCACAAAATACATAATGTCACAAAAATAAATGACGTCCCAAAATACATAACGTCACAAAAATAAATGACGTCACAAAACACATAACGTCACAAAAATAAATGACGTCACAAAATACATAACGTCACCAAAATAAATGACGTCACAAACATAATGACGTCACTAAATACATATTGTCACAAAAATAAATGACGTCACAAAATACATAACGTCACAAAAATAAATGACGTCACAAAATACATAACGTCAAAAAAAATGACGTCACAAAATACATAACGTCATAAAAATAAATGACGTCACAAAAATTAATTACTTCACAAAATACATAACGTCACAAAAATAAATGACGTCACAAAATACATAACGTCACAAAATACATTACGTCACAAAAATAAATGACGTCACAAAATACATAACGTCACAAAAATAAATGACGTCACAAAATACATAACGTCACAAAAATAAATGACGTCACAAAATACATAACGTCACAAAAATAAATGACGTCACAAAAATAAATAACGTCACAAAATACATAACGTCACAAAATACATAACGGCAAAAAATTAATGACGTCACAAAATACATAACGTCAGAAAAATAAATGTTGTCACAAAATACATAACGTCACAAAATACATAACGTCACAAAAATAAATGACGTTACAAAATACATAACGTTACAAAAATAAATGACGTCACAAAATACATAACGTCACAAAAATAAATGACGTCACAAAATACATAACGTCACAAAAAAATGACGTCACAAAATACATAACGTCACAAAAATAAATGACGTCACAAAATACATAACGTCACAAAAATAAATGACTCACAAAATACATAACGTCACAAAAATAAATGACGTCACAAAATACATAACGTCACAAAAACAAATGACGTCACAAAATACATAACGTCACAAAAATAAATGACGTCACAAAATACATAACGTCACAAAAATAAATGACGTCACAAAAATTAATTACGTCACAAAATACATAACCTCACAAAATATATAACGTCACAAAAATAAATGACGTCACAAAAATTAATTACGTCACAAAATACATAACGTCACAAAAATAAATAACGTCACAAAATACATAACGTCACAAAATACATAACGTCACAAAAATAAATGACGTCACAAAATACATAACGTCACAAAAATAAATGACGTCACAAAATACATAACGTCACAAAATTAATGACGTCACAAAAATTAATTACGTCACAAAATACATAACGTCACAAAAATAAATGACGTCATAAAATACATAACGTCACAATAATAAATGACGTCACAAAAATGTATTACGTCACAAAAATAAATAACGTCACAAAATACATAACGTCACAAAATACATAACGGCACAAAAATAAATGACGTCACAAAATACATAACGTCACAAAAATAAATGACGTTACAAAATACATAACGTCAAAAAAATAAATGACGTCACAAAATACATAACGTCACAAAAATAAATGACGTCACAAAATACATAACGTCAAAAAAATAAATGACGTCACAATAATAAATGACGTCACAAAATACATAACGTCACAAAAATAAATGACGTCACAAAATACATAACGTTACAAAAATAAATGACGTCACAATATACATAACGTCACAAAAATAAATGACGTCACAAAATACATAACGTCACAAAAAATGACGTCACAAAATACATAACGTCACAAAAATAAATGACGTCACAAAATACATAACGTCACAAAAATAAATGACGTCACAAAATATTTAACGACACAAAATTAAATGACGTCTCAAAATACATATTTCATAAAATACATAACGTCACAAAAATAAATGACGTCACAAAATAAATAACGTCACAAAAATAAATGACGTCTAAAAATACATTACGTCACAAAAATAAATGACGTCACAAAATACATAACGTCACAAAAATAAATGACGTCACAAAATACATAACGTCACAAAAATAAATGACGTCACAAAATACATAACGTCACAAAATACATTACGTCACGAAGATAAATGACGTCACAAAATACATAACGTCACAAAAATAAATGACGTCACAAAATACATAACGTCACAAAAATAAATGACGTCACAAAAATTAATTACGTCACAAAATACATAACGTCACAAAAATAAATGACGTCACAAAATACATAACGTCACAAAAATAAATGACGTCAAAAAATACATAACCTCACAAAAATAAATGATGTAACAAAATACATAACGTCACAAAAATAAATGACGTCACAAAATACATAACGTCAAAAAAATAAATGACGTCACAAAATACATAACGTCACAAAAATAAATGACGTCACAAAATACATAACGTCACAAAATTAAATGACGTCACAAAATACATAACGTCACAAAATACATAACGTCAAAAAATAAATGACGTTACAAAATAAATGACGTTACAAAATACATAACGTTACCAAAATAAATGACGTCACAAAATACATAACGTCACAAAAATAAATGACGTCACAAAATACATAACGTCACAAAAAAATGACGTCACAAAATACATAACGTCACAAAAAATAAATGACGTCACAAAATACATAACGTCAAAAAAATAAATGACGTCACAAAATACATAACGTCATAAAATACATAACGTCACAAAAAAAATGACGTCACAAAATACATAACGTCAAAAAAATAAATGACGTCACAAAATACATAACGTCACAAAATACATAACGTCACAAAAATAAATGACGTTACAAAATAAATGACGTTACAAAATACATAACGTTACCAAAATAAATGACGTCACAAAATACATAACGTCACAAAAATAAATGACGTCACAAAATACATAACGTCACAAAATACATAACTTCACAAAAATATATATCGTTACAAAATAAATGACGTTACAAAATACATAACGTTACCAAAATAAATGACGTCACAAAATACATAACGTCACAAAAATAAATGACGTCAAAAAATACCTAACGTAACAAAAAAATGACGTCACAAAATACATAACGTCACAAAAATAAATGACGTCACAAAATACATAACGTCACGAAAATAAATGACTCACAAAATACATAACGTCACAAAAACAAATGACGTCACAAAATACATAACGTCACAAAAATAAATGACGTCACAAAAGTTAATTACGTCACAAAATACATAACCTCACAAAATATATAACGTCACAAAAATAAATGACGTCACAAAAATTAATTACGTCACAAAATACATAACGTCACAAAAATAAATAACGTCACAAAATACATAACGTCACAAAATACATAACGTCACAAAAATAAATGACGTCACAAAATAAATAAAGTCACAAAAATAAATGAGGTCACAAAATACATAACGTCACGAAAATAAATGACTCACAAAATACATAACGTCACAAAAACAAATGACGTCACAAAATACATAACGTCGCAAAATACATAACGTCACAAAAAAAAAATGACGTTACAAAATAAATGACGTTACAAAATACATAACGTTACCAAAATAAATGACGTCACAAAATACATAACGTCACAAAAATAAATGACGTCACAAAATACATAATGTCACAAAAATAAATGACGTCACAAAATACATAACGTCACAAAATACATAACGTCACAAAAATAAATGACGTTACAAAATAAATGACGTTACAAAATACATAACGTTACCAAAATAAATGACGTCACAAAATACATAACGTCACAAAAATAAATGACGTCACAAAATACATAACGTCACAAAAAAATGACGTCACAAAATACATAACGTCACAAAAATAAATGACGTCACAAAATACATAACGTCAAAAAATAAATGACGTCACAAAATACATAACGTCATAAAATACATAACGTCACAAAAAAAAATGACGTCACAAAATACATAACGTCAAAAAAATAAATGACGTCACAAAATACATAACGTCACAAAAATAAATGACGTCACAAAAATAATGACGTCACTAAATACACATTGTCACAAAAATAAATGACGTCACAAAATACATAACGTCACAAAAATAAATGACGTCACAAAATACATAACGTCAAAAAAAAGACGTCACAAAATACATAACGTCATAAAAATAAATGACGTCACAAAATACATAATGTCACAAAATTAAATGACGTCCCAAAATACATAACGTCACAAAAATAAATGACGTCACAAAATACATAACGAAACAAAAATAAATGACGTCACAAAATACATAACGTCACCAAAATAAATGACGTCACAAACATAATGACGTCACTAAATACATATTGTCACAAAAATAAATGACGTCACAAAATACATAACGTCACAAAAATAAATGACGTCACAAAATACATAACGTCAAAAAAATGACGTCACAAAATACATAACGTCACAAAAATAAATGACATCACAAAATACATAACGTCACAAAAATAAATGACGTCACAAAAATTAATTACGTCACAAAATACATAACGTCACAAAAATAAATGACGTCACAAAAATTAATTACGTCACAAAATACATAACGTCACAAAAATAAATGTCGTCAAAAAATACAAAACCTCACAAAAATAAATGATGTCACAAAATACATAACGTCACAAAAATAAATGACGTTCACAAAATACATAACGTCACAAAAATAAATGACGTCACAAAATACATAACGTCACAAAAATAAATGACGTCACAAAATATATAACGTCAAAAAAATAAATGACGTCACAAAAATAAATAACGTCACAAAATACATATCGTCACAAAATACATAACGGCAAAAAATAAATGACGTCACAAAATACATAACGTCACAAAAATAAATGTTGTCACAAAATACATAACGTCACAAAATACATAACGTCACAAAAATAAATGACGTTACAAAATAAATAACGTTACAAAAATAAATGACGTCACAAAATACATAACGTCACAAAAATAAATGACGTCACAAAATACATAACGTCACAAAAAATGACGTCACAAAATACATAACGTCACAAAAATAAATGACGTCACAAAATACATAACTACACAAAAATAAATGACGTCACAAAATACATAACGTCACAAAAATAAATGAAGTCACAAAATACATAACGTCACAAAAATAAATGACTCACAAAATACATAACGTCACAAAAAAAATGACGTCACAAAATACATAACGTCACAAAAACAAATGACGTCACAAAATACATAACGTCACAAAAATAAATGACGTCACAAAATACATAACGTCACAAAAATAAATGACGTCACAAAAATTAATTACGTCACAAAATACATAACCTCACAAAATATATAACGTCACAAAAATAAATGACGTCACAAAAATTAATTACGTCACAAAATACATAACGTCACAAAAATAAATAACGTCACAAAATACATAACGTCACAAAATACATAACGTCACAAAAATAAATGACGTCACAAAATACATAACGTCACAAAAATAAATGACGTCACAATATACATAACGTCACAAAATTAATGACGTCACAAAAATTAATTACGTCACAAAATACATAACGTCACAAAGATTAATTACGTCAAAAAATACATAACCTCACAAAAATAAATGACGTCACAAAATACATAACGTCACAAAAAAAATGACGTCACAAAATACATAACGTCACAAAAATAAATGACGTCACAAAATACATAACGTCACAAAAATAAATGACGTCACAAAATACATAACGTCACAAAAATAAATGACGACACAAAATACATAACCTCACAAAAATAAATGACGTCACACAATACATAACGTCATAAAATACATAACGTCACAAAAAAAATGACGTCACAAAATACATAACGTCAAAAAAATAAATGACGTCACAAAATACATAACGTCACAAAAATAAATGACGTCACAAACATAATGACGTCACTAAATACATATTGTCACAAAAATAAATGACGTCACAAAATACATAACGTCACAAAAATAAATGACGTCACAAAATACATAACGTCAAACAAAATGACGTCACAAAATACATAACGTCATAAAAAATAAATGACGTCACAAAATACATAATGTCACAAAAATAAATGACGTCCCAAAATACATAACGACACAAAAATAAATGACGTCACAAAATACATAACGTCACAAAAATAAATGACGTCACAAAATACATAACGTCACCAAAATAAATGACGTCACAAACATAATGACGTCACTAAATACATATTGTCACAAAAATAAATGACGTCACAAAATACATAACGTCACAAAAATAAATGACGTCACAAAATACATAACGTCAAAAAAAATGACGTCACAAAATACATAACGTCATAAAAATAAATGACGTCACAAAAATTAATTACTTCACAAAATACATAACGTCACAAAAAAATGACGTCACAAAATACATAACGTCACAAAAATAAATGACGTCACAAAATACATAACGTCAAAAAAATAAATGACGTCACAAAATACATAACGTCATAAAATACATAACGTCACAAAAAAAATGACGTCACAAAATACATAACGTCAAAAAAATAAATGACGTCACAAAATACATAACGTCACAAAATACATAACGTCACAAAAATAAATGACGTTACAAAATAAATGACGTTACAAAATACATAACGTTACCAAAATAAATGACGTCACAAAATACATAACGTCACAAAAATAAATGACGTCACAAAATACATAACGTCACAAAATACATAACTTCACAAAAATATATATCGTTACAAAATAAATGACGTTACAAAATACATAACGTTACCAAAATAAATGACGTCACAAAATACATAACGTCACAAAAATAAATGACGTCAAAAAATACCTAACGTAACAAAAAAATGACGTCACAAAATACATAACGTCACAAAAATAAATGACGTCACAAAATACATAACGTCACGAAAATAAATGACTCACAAAATACATAACGTCACAAAAACAAATGACGTCACAAAATACATAACGTCACAAAAATAAATGACGTCACAAAAGTTAATTACGTCACAAAATACATAACCTCACAAAATATATAACGTCACAAAAATAAATGACGTCACAAAAATTAATTACGTCACAAAATACATAACGTCACAAAAATAAATAACGTCACAAAATACATAACGTCACAAAATACATAACGTCACAAAAATAAATGACGTCACAAAATAAATAAAGTCACAAAAATAAATGACGTCACAAAATACATAACGTCACGAAAATAAATGACTCACAAAATACATAACGTCACAAAAACAAATGACGTCACAAAATACATAACGTCGCAAAATACATAACGTCACAAAAAAAAAATGACGTTACAAAATAAATGACGTTACAAAATACATAACGTTACCAAAATAAATGACGTCACAAAATACATAACGTCACAAAAATAAATGACGTCACAAAATACATAATGTCACAAAAATAAATGACGTCACAAAATACATAACGTCACAAAATACATAACGTCACAAAAATAAATGACGTTACAAAATAAATGACGTTACAAAATACATAACGTTACCAAAATAAATGACGTCACAAAATACATAACGTCACAAAAATAAATGACGTCACAAAATACATAACGTCACAAAAAAATGACGTCACAAAATACATAACGTCACAAAAATAAATGACGTCACAAAATACATAACGTCAAAAAATAAATGACGTCACAAAATACATAACGTCATAAAATACATAACGTCACAAAAAAAAATGACGTCACAAAATACATAACGTCAAAAAAATAAATGACGTCACAAAATACATAACGTCACAAAAATAAATGACGTCACAAACATAATGACGTCACTAAATACACATTGTCACAAAAATAAATGACGTCACAAAATACATAACGTCACAAAAATAAATGACGTCACAAAATACATAACGTCAAAAAAAAGACGTCACAAAATACATAACGTCATAAAAATAAATGACGTCACAAAATACATAATGTCACAAAATTAAATGACGTCCCAAAATACATAACGTCACAAAAATAAATGACGTCACAAAATACATAACGAAACAAAAATAAATGACGTCACAAAATACATAACGTCACCAAAATAAATGACGTCACAAACATAATGACGTCACTAAATACATATTGTCACAAAAATAAATGACGTCACAAAATACACAACGTCACAAAAATAAATGACGTCACAAAATACATAACGTCAAAAAAATGACGTCACAAAATACATAACGTCACAAAAATAAATGACATCACAAAATACATAACGTCACAAAAATAAATGACGTCACAAAAATTAATTACGTCACAAAATACATAACGTCACAAAAATAAATGACGTCACAAAAATTAATTACGTCACAAAATACATAACGTCACAAAAATAAATGTCGTCAAAAAATACAAAACCTCACAAAAATAAATGATGTCACAAAATACATAACGTCACAAAAATAAATGACGTTCACAAAATACATAACGTCACAAAAATAAATGACGTCACAAAATACATAACGTCACAAAAATAAATGACGTCACAAAATATATAACGTCAAAAAAATAAATGACGTCACAAAAATAAATAACGTCACAAAATACATATCGTCACAAAATACTTAACGGCAAAAAATAAATGACGTCACAAAATACATAACGTCACAAAAATAAATGTTGTCACAAAATACATAACGTCACAAAATACATAACGTCACAAAAATAAATGACGTTACAAAATAAATAACGTTACAAAAATAAATGACGTCACAAAATACATAACGTCACAAAAATAAATGACGTCACAAAATACATAACGTCACAAAAAATGACGTCACAAAATACATAACGTCACAAAAATAAATGACGTCACAAAATACATAACTACACAAAAATAAATGACGTCACAAAATACATAACGTCACAAAAATAAATGAAGTCACAAAATACATAACGTCACAAAAATAAATGACTCACAAAATACATAACGTCACAAAAAAAATGACGTCACAAAATACATAACGTCACAAAAACAAATGACGTCACAAAATACATAACGTCACAAAAATAAATGACGTCACAAAATACATAACGTCACAAAAATAAATGACGTCACAAAAATTAATTACGTCACAAAATACATAACCTCACAAAATATATAACGTCACAAAAATAAATGACGTCACAAAAATTAATTACGTCACAAAATACATAACGTCACAAAAATAAATAACGTCACAAAATACATAACGTCACAAAATACATAACGTCACAAAAATAAATGACGTCACAAAATACATAACGTCACAAAAATAAATGACGTCACAAAATACATAACGTCACAAAATTAATGACGTCACAAAAATTAATTACGTCACAAAATACATAACGTCACAAAGATTAATTACGTCAAAAAATACATAACCTCACAAAAATAAATGACGTCACAAAATACATAACGTCACAAAAAAAATGACGTCACAAAATACATAACGTCACAAAAATAAATGACGTCACAAAATACATAACGTCACAAAAATAAATGACGTCACAAAATACATAACGTCACAAAAATAAATGACGACACAAAATACATAACCTCACAAAAATAAATGACGTCACACAATACATAACGTCATAAAATACATAACGTCACAAAAAAAATGACGTCACAAAATACATAACGTCAAAAAAATAAATGACGTCACAAAATACATAACGTCACAAAAATAAATGACGTCACAAACAAAATGACGTCACTAAATACATATTGTCACAAAAATAAATGACGTCACAAAATACATAACGTCACAAAAATAAATGACGTCACAAAATACATAACGTCAAAAAAAATGACGTCACAAAATACATAACGTCATAAAAAATAAATGACGTCACAAAATACATAATGTCACAAAAATAAATGACGTCCCAAAATACATAACGACACAAAAATAAATGACGTCACAAAATACATAACGTCACAAAAATAAATGACGTCACAAAATACATAACGTCACCAAAATAAATGACGTCACAAACATAATGACGTCACTAAATACATATTGTCACAAAAATAAATGACGTCACAAAATACATAACGTCACAAAAATAAATGACGTCACAAAATACATAACGTCAAAAAAAATGACGTCACAAAATACATAACGTCATAAAAATAAATGACGTCACAAAAATTAATTACTTCACAAAATACATAACGTCACAAAAATAAATGACGTCACAAAATACATAACGTCACAAAATACATTACGTCACAAAAATAAATGACGTCACAAAATACATAACGTCACATAAAATAAATGACGTCACAAAATACATAACGTCACAAAAATAAATGACGTCACAAAATACATAACGTCACCAAAATAAATGACGTCACAAAAATAAATAACGTCACAAAATACATAACGTCACAAAATACATAACGGCAAAAAATTAATGACGTCACAAAATACATAACGTCACTAAAATAAATGTTGTCACAAAATACATAACGTCACAAAATACATAACGTCACAAAAATAAATGACGTTACAAAATACATAACGTTACAAAAATAAATGACGTCACAAAATACATAACGTCACAAAAATAAATGACGTCACAAAAATTAATTACGTCACAAAATTCATAACGTCACAAAATTTAATTACGTCAAAAAATACATAACCTCACAAAAATAAATGACGTCACAAAATACATAACGTCACAAAAAAAATGACGTCACAAAATACATAACGTCACAAAAATAAATGACGTCACAAAATACATAACGTCACAAAAATAAATGACGTCACAAAATACATAACGTCACAAAAATAAATGACGTCACAAAATACATAACGTCAAAAAAATAAATGACGTCACACAATACATAACGTCATAAAATACATAACGTCACAAAAAAAAATGACGTCACAAAATACATAACGTCAAAAAAATAAATGACGTCACAAAATACATAACGTCTAAAAAATAAATGACGTCACAAACATAATGACGTCACTAAATACATATTGTCACAAAAATAAATGACGTCACAAAATACATAACGTCACAAAAATAAATGTCGTCACAAAATACATGTCAAAAAAAAATGACGTCACAAAATACATAACGTCATAAAAAATAAATGACGTCACAAAATACATAATGTCACAAAAATAAATGACGTCCCAAAATACATAACGTCACAAAAATAAATGACGTCACAAAATACATAACGTCACAAAAATAAATGACGTCACAAAATACATAACGTCACCAAAATAAATGACGTCACAAACATAATGACGTCACTAAATACATAACGTCACAAAAATAAATGACGTCACAAAAGTTAATTACGTCACAAAATACATAACCTCACAAAATATATAACGTCACAAAAATAAATGACGTCACAAAAATTAATTACGTCACAAAATACATAACGTCACAAAAATAAATAACGTCACAAAATACATAACGTCACAAAATACATAACGTCACAAAAATAAATGACGTCACAAAATAAATAAAGTCACAAAAATAAATGACGTCACAAAATACATAACGTCACGAAAATAAATGACTCACAAAATACATAACGTCACAAAAACAAATGACGTCACAAAATACATAACGTCGCAAAATACATAACGTCACAAAAAAAAAATGACGTTACAAAATAAATGACGTTACAAAATACATAACGTTACCAAAATAAATGACGTCACAAAATACATAACGTCACAAAAATAAATGACGTCACAAAATACATAATGTCACAAAAATAAATGACGTCACAAAATACATAACGTCACAAAATACATAACGTCACAAAAATAAATGACGTTACAAAATAAATGACGTTACAAAATACATAACGTTACCAAAATAAATGACGTCACAAAATACATAACGTCACAAAAATAAATGACGTCACAAAATACATAACGTCACAAAAAAATGACGTCACAAAATACATAACGTCACAAAAATAAATGACGTCACAAAATACATAACGTCAAAAAATAAATGACGTCACAAAATACATAACGTCATAAAATACATAACGTCACAAAAAAAAATGACGTCACAAAATACATAACGTCAAAAAAATAAATGACGTCACAAAATACATAACGTCACAAAAATAAATGACGTCACAAACATAATGACGTCACTAAATACACATTGTCACAAAAATAAATGACGTCACAAAATACATAACGTCACAAAAATAAATGACGTCACAAAATACATAACGTCAAAAAAAAGACGTCACAAAATACATAACGTCATAAAAATAAATGACGTCACAAAATACATAATGTCACAAAATTAAATGACGTCCCAAAATACATAACGTCACAAAAATAAATGACGTCACAAAATACATAACGAAACAAAAATAAATGACGTCACAAAATACATAACGTCACCAAAATAAATGACGTCACAAACATAATGACGTCACTAAATACATATTGTCACAAAAATAAATGACGTCACAAAATACATAACGTCACAAAAATAAATGACGTCACAAAATACATAACGTCAAAAAAATGACGTCACAAAATACATAACGTCACAAAAATAAATGACATCACAAAATACATAACGTCACAAAAATAAATGACGTCACAAAAATTAATTACGTCACAAAATACATAACGTCACAAAAATAAATGACGTCACAAAAATTAATTACGTCACAAAATACATAACGTCACAAAAATAAATGTCGTCAAAAAATACAAAACCTCACAAAAATAAATGATGTCACAAAATACATAACGTCACAAAAATAAATGACGTTCACAAAATACATAACGTCACAAAAATAAATGACGTCACAAAATACATAACGTCACAAAAATAAATGACGTCACAAAATATATAACGTCAAAAAAATAAATGACGTCACAAAAATAAATAACGTCACAAAATACATATCGTCACAAAATACATAACGGCAAAAAATAAATGACGTCACAAAATACATAACGTCACAAAAATAAATGTTGTCACAAAATACATAACGTCACAAAATACATAACGTCACAAAAATAAATGACGTTACAAAATAAATAACGTTACAAAAATAAATGACGTCACAAAATACATAACGTCACAAAAATAAATGACGTCACAAAATACATAACGTCACAAAAAATGACGTCACAAAATACATAACGTCACAAAAATAAATGACGTCACAAAATACATAACTACACAAAAATAAATGACGTCACAAAATACATAACGTCACAAAAATAAATGACGTCACAAAATACATAACGTCACAAAAATAAATGACTCACAAAATACATAACGTCACAAAAAAAATGACGTCACAAAATACATAACGTTACAAAAACAAATGACGTCACAAAATACATAACGTCACAAAAATCATAACGGCAAAAAATAAATGACGTCACAAAATACATAACGTCACAAAAATAAATGACTCACAAAATACATAACGTCACAAAAAAAATGACGTCACAAAATACATAACGTTACAAAAACAAATGACGTCACAAAATACATAACGTCACAAAAATAAATGACGTCACAAAATACATAACGTCACAAAAATAAATGACGTCACAAAAATTAATTACGTCACAAAATACATAACCTCACAAAATATATAACGTCACAAAAATAAATGACGTCACAAAAATTAATTACGTCACAAAATACATAACGTCACAAAAATAAATAACGTCACAAAATACATAACGTCACAAAATACATAACGTCACAAAAATAAATGACGTCACAAAATACATAACGTCACAAAAATAAATGACGTCACAAAATACATAACGTCACAAAATTAATGACGTCACAAAAATTAATTACGTCACAAAATACATAACGTCACAAAGATTAATTACGTCAAAAAATACATAACCTCACAAAAATAAATGACGTCACAAAATACATAACGTCACAAAAAAAATGACGTCACAAAATACATAACGTCACAAAAATAAATGACGTCACAAAATACATAACGTCACAAAAATAAATGACGTCACAAAATACATAACGTCACAAAAATAAATGACGACACAAAATACATAACCTCACAAAAATAAATGACGTCACACAATACATAACGTCATAAAATACATAACGTCACAAAAAAAATGACGTCACAAAATACATAACGTCAAAAAAATAAATGACGTCACAAAATACATAACGTCACAAAAATAAATGACGTCACAAACATAATGACGTCACTAAATACATATTGTCACAAAAATAAATGACGTCACAAAATACATAACGTCACAAAAATAAATGACGTCACAAAATACATAACGTCAAAAAAAATGACGTCACAAAATACATAACGTCATAAAAAATAAATGACGTCACAAAATACATAATGTCACAAAAATAAATGACGTCCCAAAATACATAACGACACAAAAATAAATGACGTCACAAAATACATAACGTCACAAAAATAAATGACGTCACAAAATACATAACGTCACCAAAATAAATGACGTCACAAACATAATGACGTCACTAAATACATATTGTCACAAAAATAAATGACGTCACAAAATACATAACGTCACAAAAATAAATGACGTCACAAAATACATAACGTCAAAAAAAATGACGTCACAAAATACATAACGTCATAAAAATAAATGACGTCACAAAAATTAATTACTTCACAAAATACATAACGTCACAAAAATAAATGACGTCACAAAATACATAACGTCACAAAATACATTACGTCACAAAAATAAATGACGTCACAAAATACATAACGTCACATAAAATAAATGACGTCACAAAATACATAACGTCACAAAAATAAATGACGTCACAAAATACATAACGTCACCAAAATAAATGACGTCACAAAAATAAATAACGTCACAAAATACATAACGTCACAAAATACATAACGGCAAAAAATTAATGACGTCACAAAATACATAACGTCACTAAAATAAATGTTGTCACAAAATACATAACGTCACAAAATACATAACGTCACAAAAATAAATGACGTTACAAAATACATAACGTTACAAAAATAAATGACGTCACAAAATACATAACGTCACAAAAATAAATGACGTCACAAAAATTAATTACGTCACAAAATACATAACGTCACAAAATTTAATTACGTCAAAAAATACATAACCTCACAAAAATAAATGACGTCACAAAATACATAACGTCACAAAAAAAATGACGTCACAAAATACATAACGTCACAAAAATAAATGACGTCACAAAATACATAACGTCACAAAAATAAATGACGTCACAAAATACATAACGTCACAAAAATAAATGACGTCACAAAATACATAACGTCAAAAAAATAAATGACGTCACACAATACATAACGTCATAAAATACATAACGTCACAAAAAAAAATGACGTCACAAAATACATAACGTCAAAAAAATAAATGACGTCACAAAATACATAACGTCTAAAAAATAAATGACGTCACAAACATAATGACGTCACTAAATACATATTGTCACAAAAATAAATGACGTCACAAAATACATAACGTCACAAAAATAAATGTCGTCACAAAATACATGTCAAAAAAGAATGACGTCACAAAATACATAACGTCATAAAAAATAAATGACGTCACAAAATACATAATGTCACAAAAATAAATGACGTCCCAAAATACATAACGTCACAAAAATAAATGACGTCACAAAATACATAACGTCACAAAAATAAATGACGTCACAAAATACATAACGTCACCAAAATAAATGACGTCACAAACATAATGACGTCACTAAATACATAACGTCACAAAAATAAATGACGTCACAAAAGTTAATTACGTCACAAAATACATAACCTCACAAAATATATAACGTCACAAAAATAAATGACGTCACAAAAATTAATTACGTCACAAAATACATAACGTCACAAAAATAAATAACGTCACAAAATACATAACGTCACAAAATACATAACGTCACAAAAATAAATGACGTCACAAAATAAATAAAGTCACAAAAATAAATGACGTCACAAAATACATAACGTCACGAAAATAAATGACTCACAAAATACATAACGTCACAAAAACAAATGACGTCACAAAATACATAACGTCGCAAAATACATAACGTCACAAAAAAAAATGACGTTACAAAATAAATGACGTTACAAAATACATAACGTTACCAAAATAAATGACGTCACAAAATACATAACGTCACAAAAATAAATGACGTCACAAAATACATAATGTCACAAAAATAAATGACGTCACAAAATACATAACGTCACAAAATACATAACGTCACAAAAATGAATGACGTTACAAAATAAATGACGTTACAAAATACATAACGTTACCAAAATAAATGACGTCACAAAATACATAACGTCACAAAAATAAATGACGTCACAAAATACATAACGTCACAAAAAAATGACGTCACAAAATACATAACGTCACAAAAATAAATGACGTCACAAAATACATAACGTCAAAAAATAAATGACGTCACAAAATACATAACGTCATAAAATACATAACGTCACAAAAAAAAATGACGTCACAAAATACATAACGTCAAAAAAATAAATGACGTCACAAAATACATAACGTCACAAAAATAAATGACGTCACAAACATAATGACGTCACTAAATACACATTGTCACAAAAATAAATGACGTCACAAAATACATAACGTCACAAAAATAAATGACGTCACAAAATACATAACGTCAAAAAAAAGACGTCACAAAATACATAACGTCATAAAAATAAATGACGTCACAAAATACATAATGTCACAAAATTAAATGACGTCCCAAAATACATAACGTCACAAAAATAAATGACGTCACAAAATACATAACGAAACAAAAATAAATGACGTCACAAAATACATAACGTCACCAAAATAAATGACGTCAAAAACATAATGACGTCACTAAATACATATTGTCACAAAAATAAATGACGTCACAAAATACATAACGTCACAAAAATAAATGACGTCACAAAATACATAACGTCAAAAAAATGACGTCACAAAAAAAATAACGTCACAAAAATAAATGACATCACAAAATACATAACGTCACAAAAATAAATGACGTCACAAAAATTAATTACGTCACAAAATACATAACGTCACAAAAATAAATGACGTCACAAAAATTAATTACGTCACAAAATACATAACGTCACAAAAATAAATGTCGTCAAAAAATACAAAACCTCACAAAAATAAATGATGTCACAAAATACATAACGTCACAAAAATAAATGACGTTCACAAAATACATAACGTCACAAAAATAAATGACGTCACAAAATACATAACGTCACAAAAATAAATGACGTCACAAAATATATAACGTCAAAAAAATAAATGACGTCACAAAAATAAATAACGTCACAAAATACATAACGTCACAAAATACATAACGGCAAAAAATAAATGACGTCACAAAATACATAACGTCACAAAAATAAATGTTGTCACAAAATACATAACGTCACAAAATACATAACGTCACAAAAATAAATGACGTTACAAAATAAATAACGTTACAAAAATAAATGACGTCACAAAATACATAACGTCACAAAAATAAATGACTCACAAAATACATAACGTCACAAAAAATGACGTCACAAAATACATAACGTCACAAAAATAAATGACGTCACAAAATACATAACTACACAAAAATAAATGACGTCACAAAATACATAACGTCACAAAAATAAATGAAGTCACAAAATACATAACGTCACAAAAATAAATGACTCACAAAATACATAACGTCACAAAAAAAATGACGTCACAAAATACATAACGTCACAAAAACAAATGACGTCACAAAATACATAACGTCACAAAAATAAATGACGTCACAAAATACATAACGTCACAAAAATAAATGACGTCACAAAAATTAATTACGTCACAAAATACATAACCTCACAAAATATATAACGTCACAAAAATAAATGACGTCACAAAAATAAATAACGTCACAAAATACATAACGTCACAAAATACATAACGTCACAAAAATAAATGACGTCAAAAAATACATAACGTCACAAAAATAAATGACGTCACAAAATACATAACGTCACAAAATTAATGACGTCACAAAAATTAATTACGTCACAAAATACATAACGTCACAAAGATTAATTACGTCAAAAAATACATAACCTCACAAAAATAAATGACGTCACAAAATACATAACGTCACAAAAAAAATGACGTCACAAAATACATAACGTCACAAAAATAAATGACGTCACAAAATACATAACGTCACAAAAATAAATGACGTCACAAAATACATAACGTCACAAAAATAAATGACGACACAAAATACATAGCCTCACAAAAATAAATGACGTCACACAATACATAACGTCATAAAATACATAACGTCACAAAAAAAATGACGTCACAAAATACATAACGTCAAAAAAATAAATGACGTCACAAAATACATAACGTCACAAAAATAAATGACGTCACAAACATAATGACGTCACTAAATACATATTGTCACAAAAATAAATGACGTCACAAAATACATAACGTCACAAAAATAAATGACGTCACAAAATACATAACGTCAAAAAAAATGACGTCACAAAATACATAACGTCATAAAAAATAAATGACGTCACAAAATACATAATGTCACAAAAATAAATGACGTCCCAAAATACATAACGACACAAAAATAAATGACGTCACAAAATACATAACGTCACAAAAATAAATGACGTCACAAAATACATAACGTCACCAAAATAAATGACGTCACAAACATAATGACGTCACTAAATACATATTGTCACAAAAATAAATGACGTCACAAAATACATAACGTCACAAAAATAAATGACGTCACAAAATACATAACGTCAAAAAAAATGACGTCACAAAATACATAACGTCATAAAAATAAATGACGTCACAAAAATTAATTACTTCACAAAATACATAACGTCACAAAAATAAATGACGTCACAAAATACATAACGTCACAAAATACATTACGTCACAAAAATAAATGACGTCAAAAAATACATAACGTCACATAAAATAAATGACGTCACAAAATACATAACGTCACAAAAATAAATGACGTCACAAAATACATAACGTCACCAAAATAAATGACGTCACAAAAATAAATAACGTCACAAAATACATAACGTCACAAAATACATAACGGCAAAAAATTAATGACGTCACAAAATACATAACGTCACTAAAATAAATGTTGTCACAAAATACATAACGTCACAAAATACATAACGTCACAAAAATAAATGACGTTACAAAATACATAACGTTACAAAAATAAATGACGTCACAAAATACATAACGTCACAAAAATAAATGACGTCACAAAAATTAATTACGTCACAAAATACATAACGTCACAAAATTTAATTACGTCAAAAAATACATAACCTCACAAAAATAAATGACGTCACAAAATACATAACGTCACAAAAAAAATTACGTCACAAAATACATAACGTCACAAAAATAAATGACGTCACAAAATACATAACGTCACAAAAATAAATGACGTCACAAAATACATAACGTCACAAAAATAAATGACGTCACAAAATACATAACGTCAAAAAAATAAATGACGTCACACAATACATAACGTCATAAAATACATAACGTCACAAAAAAAAATGACGTCACAAAATACATAACGTCAAAAAAATAAATGACGTCACAAAATACATAACGTCTAAAAAATAAATGACGTCACAAACATAATGACGTCACTAAATACATATTGTCACAAAAATAAATGACGTCACAAAATACATAACGTCACAAAAATAAATGTCGTCACAAAATACATGTCAAAAAAAAATGACGTCACAAAATACATAACGTCATAAAAAATAAATGACGTCACAAAATACATAATGTCACAAAAATAAATGACGTCCCAAAATACATAACGTCACAAAAATAAATGACGTCACAAAATACATAACGTCACAAAAATAAATGACGTCACAAAATACATAACGTCACCAAAATAAATGACGTCACAAACATAATGACGTCACTAAATACATATTGTCACAAAAATAAATGACGTCACAAAATACATAACGTCACAAAAATAAATGACGTCACAAAATACATAACGTCAAAAAAAATGACGTCACAAAATACATAACGTCATAAAAATAAATGACGTCACAAAAATTAATTACTTCACAAAATACATAACGTCACAAAAATAAATGACGTCACAAAATACATAACGTCACAAAATACATTACGTCACAAAAATAAATGACGTCACAAAATACATAACGTCACAAAAATAAATGACGTCACAAAATACATAACGTCACAAAAATAAATGACGTCACAAAATACATAACGTCACAAAAATAAATGACGTCACAAAAATAAATAACGTCACAAAATACATAACGTCACAAAATACATAACGGCAAAAAATTAATGACGTCACAAAATACATAACGTCAGAAAAATAAATGTTGTCACAAAATACATAACGTCACAAAATACATAACGTCACAAAAATAAATGACGTTACAAAATACATAACGTTACAAAAATAAATGACGTCACAAAATACATAACGTCACAAAAATAAATGACGTCACAAAATACATAACGTCACAAAAAAATGACGTCACAAAATACATAACGTCACAAAAATAAATGACGTCACAAAATACATAACGTCACAAAAATAAATGACTCACAAAATACATAACGTCACAAAAATAAATGACGTCACAAAATACATAACGTCACAAAAACAAATGACGTCACAAAATACATAACGTCACAAAAATAAATGACGTCACAAAATACATAACGTCACAAAAATAAATGACGTCACAAAAATTAATTACGTCACAAAATACATAACCTCACAAAATATATAACGTCACAAAAATAAATGACGTCACAAAAATCAATTACGTCACAAAATACATAACGTCACAAAAATAAATAACGTCACAAAATACATAACGTCACAAAATACATAACGTCACAAAAATAAATGACGTCACAAAATACATAACGTCACAAAAATAAATGACGTCACAAAATACATAACGTCACAAAATTAATGACGTCACAAAAATTAATTACGTCACAAAATACATAACGTCACAAAAATAAATGACGTCATAAAATACATAACGTCACAATAATAAATGACGTCACAAAAATGTATTACGTCACAAAAATAAATAACGTCACAAAATACATAACGTCACAAAATATATAACGGCACAAAAATAAATGACGTCACAAAATACATAACGTCACAAAAATAAATGACGTTACAAAATACATAACGTCAAAAAAATAAATGACGTCACAAAATACATAACGTCACAAAAATAAATGACGTCACAAAATACATAACGTCACAAAAATAAATGACGTCACAATAATAAATGACGTCACAAAATACATAACGTCACAAAAATAAATGACGTCACAAAATACATAACGTTACAAAAATAAATGACGTCACAATATACATAACGTCACAAAAATAAATGACGTCACAAAATACATAACGTCACAAAAAATGACGTCACAAAATACATAACGTCACAAAAATAAATGACGTCACAAAATACATAACGTCACAAAAATAAATGACGTCACAAAATATTTAACGACACAAAATTAAATGACGTCTCAAAATACATATTTCATAAAATACATAACGTCACAAAAATAAATGACGTCACAAAATAAATAACGTCACAAAAATAAATGACGTCTAAAAATACATTACGTCACAAAAATAAATGACGTCACAAAATACATAACGTCACAAAAATAAATGACGTCACAAAATACATAACGTCACAAAAATAAATGACGTCACAAAATACATAACGTCACAAAATACATTACGTCACGAAAATAAATGACGTCACAAAATACATAACGTCACAAAAATAAATGACGTCACAAAATACATAACGTCACCAAAATAAATGACGTCACAAACATAATGACATCACTAAATACATATTGTCACAAAAATAAATGACGTCACAAAATACATAACGTCACAAAAATAAATGACGTCACAAAATACGTAACGTCACAAAAATAAATGACGTCACAAAAATAAATAACGTCACAAAATACATAACGTCACAAAATACATAACGGCAAAAAATAAATGACGTCACAAAATACATAACGTCACAAAAATAAATGTTGTCACAAAATACATAACGTCACAAAATACATAACGTCACAAAAATAAATGACGTTACAAAATACATAACGTCACAAAATACATAACGTCACAAAAATAAATGACGTCACAAAATACATAACGTCAAAAAATAAATGACGTCACAAAATACATAACGTCACAAAAAATAAATGACTTCACAAAATGCATAACGTCACAAAAATAAATGATGTCACAAAATACATAACGTCACAAAAATAAATGACGTCATAAAATACATAACGTCACAAAAATAAATGTTTCACAAAATACATAACGTCACAAAAATAAATGACGTTACAAAATACATAACGTTACAAAAATAAATGACGTCACAAAATACATAACGTCACAAAAATAAATGACGTCACAAAATACATAACGTCAAAAAAAAATGACGTCACAAAATACATAACGTCACAAAAATAAATGTTGTCACAAAATACATAACGTCACAAAATACATAACGTCACAAAAATAAATGACGTCACAAAATACATAACGTCACAAAAATAAATGACGTCACAAAATACATAACGTCACAAAAATAAATGTTGTCACAAAATACATAACGTCACAAAATACATAACGTCACAAAAACAAATGACGTCACAAAATACATAACGTCACAAAAATAAATGAGGTCATAAAATACATAACGTCACAAAAATAAATGACGTCACAAAAATAAATAACGTCACAAAAGACATAACGTCACAAAATACATAACGGCAAAAAATAAATGACGTCACAAAATACATAACGTCACAAAAATAAATGTTGTCACAAAATACATAACGTCACAAAATACATAACGTCACAAAAATAAATGACGTCACAAAATACATAACGTCACAAAAATAAATGACGTCACAAAATACATAACGTCACCAAAATAAATGACGTCACAAACATAATGACGTCACTAAATACATATTGTCACAAAAATAAATGACGTCACAAAATACATAACGTCACAAAAATAAATGACGTCACAAAATACATAACGTCAAAAAAAATGACGTCACAAAATACATAACGTCATAAAAATAAATGACGTCACAAAAATTAATTACTTCACAAAATACATAACGTCACAAAAATAAATGACGTCACAAAATACATAACGTCACAAAATACATTACGTCACAAAAATAAATGACGTCACAAAATACATAACGTCACATAAAATAAATGACGTCACAAAATACATAACGTCACAAAAATAAATGACGTCACAAAATACATAACGTCACAAAAATAAATGACGTCACAAAAATAAATAACGTCACAAAATACATAACGTCACAAAATACATAACGGCAAAAAATTAATGACGTCACAAAATACATAACGTCACTAAAATAAATGTTGTCACAAAATACATAACGTCACAAAATACATAACGTCACAAAAATTAATGACGTTACAAAATACATAACGTTACAAAAATAAATGACGTCACAAAATACATAACGTCACAAAAATAAATGACGTCACAAAATACATAACGCCACAAAAATAAATGACGTCAAAAAATACATAACGTCACAAAATTAATGACGTCACAAAAATTAATTACGTCACAAAATACATAACGTCACAAAATTTAATTACGTCAAAAAATACATAACCTCACAAAAATAAATGACGTCACAAAATACATAACGTCACAAAAAAAATGACGTCACAAAATACATAACGTCACAAAAAAAATGACGTCACAAAATACATAACGTCACAAAAATAAATGACGTCACAAAATACATAACGTCACAAAAATAAATGACGTCACAAAATACATAACGTCACAAAAATAAATGACGTCACAAAATACATAACGTCAAAAAAATAAATGACGTCACACAATACATAACGTCATAAAATACATAACGTCACAAAAAAAAATGACGTCACAAAATACATAACGTCAAAAAAATAAATGACGTCACAAAATACATAACGTCTAAAAAATAAATGACGTCACAAACATAATGACGTCACTAAATACATATTGTCACAAAAATAAATGACGTCACAAAATACATAACGTCACAAAAATAAATGTCGTCACAAAATACATGTCAAAAAAAAATGACGTCACAAAAGACATAACGTCATAAAAAATAAATGACGTCACAAAATACATAATGTCACAAAAATAAATGACGTCCCAAAATACATAACGTCACAAAAATAAATGACGTCACAAAATACATAACGTCACAAAAATAAATGACGTCACAAAATACATAACGTCACCAAAATAAATGACGTCACAAACATAATGACGTCACTAAATACATATTGTCACAAAAATAAATGACGTCACAAAATACATAACGTCACAAAAATAAATGACGTCACAAAATACATAACGTCAAAAAAAATGACGTCACAAAATACATAACGTCATAAAAATAAATGACGTCACAAAAATTAATTACTTCACAAAATACATAACGTCACAAAAATAAATGACGTCACAAAATACATAACGTCACAAAAATAAATGACGTCACAAAATACATAACGTCACAAAATACTTAACGGCAAAAAATTAATGACGTCACAAAATACATAACGTCAGAAAAATAAATGTTGTCACAAAATACATAACGTCACAAAATACATAACGTCACAAAAATAAATGACGTTACAAAATACATAACGTTACAAAAATAAATGACGTCACAAAATACATAACGTCACAAAAATAAATGACGTCACAAAATACATAACGTCACAAAAAAATGACGTCACAAAATACATAACGTCACAAAAATAAATGACGTCACAAAATACATAACGTCACAAAAATAAATGACTCACAAAATACATAACGTCACAAAAATAAATGACGTCACAAAATACATAACGTCACAAAAACAAATGACGTCACAAAATACATAACGTCACAAAAATAAATGACGTCACAAAATACATAACGTCACAAAAATAAATGACGTCACAAAAATTAATTACGTCACAAAATACATAACCTCACAAAATATATAACGTCACAAAAATAAATGACGTCACAAAAATTAATTACGTCACAAAATACATAACGTCACAAAAATAAATAACGTCACAAAATACATAACGTCACAAAATACATAACGTCACAAAAATAAATGACGTCACAAAATACATAACGTCACAAAAAAATGACGTCACAAAATACATAACGTCACAAAAATAAATGACGTCACAAAATACATAACGTCACAAAAATAAATGACTCACAAAATACATAACGTCACAAAAATAAATGACGTCACAAAATACATAACGTCACAAAAATAAATGACGTCACAAAATACATAACGTCACAAAATTAATGACGTCACAAAAATTAATTACGTCACAAAATACATAACGTCACAAAAATAAATGACGTCATAAAATACATAACGTCACAATAATAAATGACGTCACAAAAATGTATTACGTCACAAAAATAAATAACGTCACAAAATACATAACGTCACAAAATACATAACGGCACAAAAATAAATGACGTCACAAAATACATAACGTCACAAAAATAAATGACGTTACAAAATACATAATGTCAAAAAAATAAATGACGTCACAAAATACATAACGTCACAAAAATAAATGACGTCACAAAATACATAACGTCACAAAAATAAATGACGTCACAATAATAAATGACGTCACAAAATACATAACGTCACAAAAATAAATGACGTCACAAAATACATAACGTTACAAAAATAAATGACGTCACAATATACATAACGTCACAAAAATAAATGACGTCACAAAATACATAACGTCACAAAAAAATGACGTCACAAAATACATAACGTCACAAAAATAAATGACGTCACAAAATACATAACGTCACAAAAATAAATGACGTCACAAAATATTTAACGACACAAAATTAAATGACGTATCAAAATACATATTTCATAAAATACATAACGTCACAAAAATAAATGACGTCACAAAATAAATAACGTCACAAAAATAAATGACGTCTAAAAATACATTACGTCACAAAAATAAATGACGTCACAAAATACATAACGTCACAAAAATAAATGACGTCACAAAATACATAACGTCACAAAAATAAATGACGTCACAAAATACATAACGTCACAAAATACATTACGTCACGAAAATAAATGACGTCACAAAATACATAACGTCACAAAAATAAATGACGTCACAAAATACATAACGTCACAAAAATAAATGACGTCACAAAAATTAATTACGTCACAAAATACATAACGTCACAAAAATAAATGACGTCACAAAATACATAACGTCACAAAAATAAATGACGTCAAAAAATACATAACCTCACAAAAATAAATGATGTCACAAAATACTTAACGTCACAAAAATAAATGACGTCAAAAAATACATAACGTCACAAAAATAAATGACGTCACAAAATACATAACGTCACAAAAATAAATGACGTCACAAAAATAAATGACGTCACAAAATACATAACGTCACAAAAATAAATGACGTCGGAAAAATAAATAACGTCACAAAATACATAACGTCACAAAATACATAACGGCAAAAAATAAATGACGTCACAAAATACATAACGTCACAAAAATAAATGACGTCGGAAAAATAAATAACGTCACAAAATACATAACGTCACAAAATACATAACGACACAAAAATAAATGACGTCACAAAATACATAACGTCACAAAAATAAATGACGTCACAAAATACATAACGTCACAAAATACATAACGTCAAAAAATAAATGACGTTACAAAATAAATGACGTTACAAAATACATAACGTTACCAAAATAAATGACGTCACAAAATACATAACGTCACAAAAATAAATGACGTCACAAAATACATAACGTCACAAAAAAATGACGTCACAAAATACATAACGTCACAAAAATAAATGACGTCACAAAATACATAACGTCAAAAAAATAAATGACGTCACAAAATACATAACGTCATAAAATACATAACGTCACAAAAAAAATGACGTCACAAAATACATAACGTCAAAAAAATAAATGACGTCACAAAATACATAACGTCACAAAAATAAATGACGTCACAAACATAATGACGTCACTAAATACATATTGTCACAAAATTAAATGACGTCACAAAATACATAACGTCACAAAAATAAATGACGTCACAAAATACATAACGTCAAAAAAATGACGTCACAAAATACATAACGTCATAAAAATAAATGACGTCACAAAATACATAATGTCACAAAAATAAATGACGTCCCAAAATACAAAACGTCACAAAAATAAATGACGTCCCAAAATACAAAACGTCAAAAAAATAAATGACGACACAAAATACATAACGTCACAAAAATAAATGACGTCACAAAATACATAACGTCACCAAAATAAATGACGTCACAAACATAATGACATCACTAAATACATATTGTCACAAAAATAAATGACGTCACAAAATACATAACGTCACAAAAATAAATGACGTCACAAAATACATAACGTCACAAAAATAAATGACGTCACAAAAATAAATAACGTCACAAAATACATAACGTCACAAAATACATAACGGCAAAAAATAAATGACGTCACAAAATACATAACGTCACAAAAATAAATGTTGTCACAAAATACATAACGTCACAAAATACATAACGTCACAAAAATAAATGACGTTACAAAATACATAACGTCACAAAATACATAACGTCACAAAAATAAATGACGTCACAAAATACATAACGTCAAAAAATAAATGACGTCACAAAATACATAACGTCACTCAAAATAAATGACGTCACAAAATGCATAACGTCACAAAAATAAATGATGTCACAAAATACATAACGTCACAAAAATAAATGACGTCATAAAATACATAACGTCACAAAAATAAATGTTTCACAAAATACATAACGTCACAAAAATAAATGACGTTACAAAATACATAACGTTACAAAAATAAATGACGTCACAAAATACATAACGTCACAAAAATAAATGACGTCACAAAATACATAACGTCAAAAAAAAATGACGTCACAAAATACATAACGTCACAAAAATAAATGACGTCACAAAATACATAACGACAAAAAAATAAATGACGTCACAAAATACATAACGTCACAAAAACAAATGACATCACAAAATACATAACGTCACAAAAATAAATGAGGTCATAAAATACATAACGTCACAAAAATAAATGACGTCACAAAAATTAATTACGTCACAAAATACATAACCTCACAAAATATATAACGTCACAAAAATAAATGACGTCACAAAAATTAATTACGTCACAAAATACATAACGTCACAAAAATAAATAACGTCACAAAATACATAACGTCACAAAATACATAACGTCACAAAAATAAATGACGTCACAAAATACATAACGTCACAAAAATAAATGACGTCACAAAATACATAACGTCACAAAATTAATGACGTCACAAAAATTAATTACGTCACAAAATACATAACGTCACAAAAATTAATTACGTCAAAAAAAACATAACCTCACAAAAATAAATGACGTCACAATATACATAACGTCACAAAAAAATGACGTCACAAAATACATAACGTCACAAAAATAAATGACGTCACAAAATACATAACGTCACAAAAATAAATGACGTCACAAAATACATAACGTCACAAAAATAAATGACGTCACAAAATACATAACGTCACAACAATAAATGACGTCACAAAAATTAATTACGTCACAATATACATAACGTCACAAAAATAAATGACGTCACAAAATAGATAACGTCACAAAATACATAACGTCACAAAAATAAATGACGTCACAAAATACATAACGTCAAAAAATAAATGACGTCACAAAATACATAACGTCACAAAAAATAAATGACGTCACAAAATGCATAACGTCACAAAAATAAATGATGTCACAAAATTCATAACGTCACAAAAATAAATGACGTCATAAAATACATAACGTCACAAAAATAAATGACGTCAAAAAAATGTATTACGTCACAAAAATAAATAACGTCACAAAATACATAACGTCACAAAATACATAACGGCACAAAAATAAATGACGTCACAAAATACATAACGTCACAAAAATAAATGACGTCACAAAATACATAACGTCAAAAAAATAAATGACGTCACAAAATACATAACGTCACAAAAATAAATGACGTCACAAAATACATAACGTCAAAAAAATAAATGACGTCACAAAATACATAACGTCACAAAAATAAATGACGTCACAAAATACATAACGTCACAAAAATAAATGACGTCACAATAATAAATGACGTCACTAAATACATAACGTCACAAAAATAAATGACGTCACAAAAATTAATGACGTCACAAAATGCATAACGTCACAAAAATAAATGACGTCACAAAATACATAACGTCACAAAAATAAATGACGTCACAAAAATTAATTACGTCACAATATTCATAACGTCACAAAAATAAATGACGTCACAAAATACATAACGTCACAAAATACATAACGTCACAAAAATAAATGACGTCACAAAATACATAACGTCAAAAAATAAATGACGTCAAAAAATACATAACGTCACAAAAAATAAATGACGTCACAAAATGCATAACGTCACAAAAATAAATGATGTCACAAAATACATAACGTCACAAAAATAAATGACGTCATAAAATACATAACGTCACAAAAATAAATGTTTCACAAAATACATAACGTCACAAAAATAAATGACGTTACAAAATACATAACGTTACAAAAATAAATGACGTCACAAAATACATAACGTCACAAAAATAAATGACGTCACAAAATACATAACGTCAAAAAAAAATGACGTCACAAAATACATAACGTCACAAAAATAAATGACGTCACAAAATACATAACGACAAAAAAATAAATGACGTCACAAAATACATAACGTCACAAAAACAAATGACATCACAAAATACATAACGTCACAAAAATAAATGAGGTCATAAAATACATAACGTCACAAAAATAAATGACGTCACAAAAATTAATTACGTCACAAAATACATAACCTCACAAAATATATAACGTCACAAAAATAAATGACGTCACAAAAATTAATTACGTCACAAAATACATAACGTCACAAAAATAAATAACGTCACAAAATACATAACGTCACAAAATACATAACGTCACAAAAATAAATGACGTCACAAAATACATAACGTCACAAAAATAAATGACGTCACAAAATACATAACGTCACAAAATTAATGACGTCACAAAAATTAATTACGTCACAAAATACATAACGTCACAAAAATTAATTACGTCAAAAAAAACATAACCTAACAAAAATAAATGACGTCACAATATACATAACGTCACAAAAAAATGACGTCACAAAATACATAACGTCACAAAAATAAATGACGTCACAAAATACATAACGTCACAAAAATAAATGACGTCACAAAATACATAACGTCACAAAAATAAATGACGTCACAAAATACATAACGTCACAACAATAAATGACGTCACAAAAATTAATTACGTCACAATATACATAACGTCACAAAAATAAATGACGTCACAAAATAGATAACGTCACAAAATACATAACGTCACAAAAATAAATGACGTCACAAAATACATAACGTCAAAAAATAAATGACGTCACAAAATACATAACGTCACAAAAAATAAATGACGTCACAAAATGCATAACGTCACAAAAATAAATGATGTCACAAAATACATAACGTCACAAAAATAAATGACGTCATAAAATACATAACGTCACAAAAATAAATGACGTCAAAAAAATGTATTACGTCACAAAAATAAATAACGTCACAAAATACATAACGTCACAAAATACATAACGGCACAAAAATAAATGACGTCACAAAATACATAACGTCACAAAAATAAATGACGTCACAAAATACATAACGTCAAAAAAATAAATGACGTCACAAAATACATAACGTCACAAAAATAAATGACGTCACAAAATACATAACGTCAAAAAAATAAATGACGTCACAAAATACATAACGTCACAAAAATAAATGACGTCACAAAATACATAACGTCACAAAAATAAATGACGTCACAATAATAAATGACGTCACTAAATACATAACGTCACAAAAATAAATGACGTCACAAAAATTAATGACGTCACAAAATGCATAACGTCACAAAAATAAATGACGTCACAAAATACATAACGTCACAAAAATAAATGACGTCACAAAAATTAATTACGTCACAATATTCATAACGTCACAAAAATAAATGACGTCACAAAATACATAACGTCACAAAATACATAACGTCACAAAAATAAATGACGTCACAAAATACATAACGTCAAAAAATAAATGACGTCAAAAAATACATAACGTCACAAAAAATAAATGACGTCACAAAATGCATAACGTCACAAAAATAAATGATGTCACAAAATACATAACGTCACAAAAATAAATGACGTCATAAAATACATAACGTCACAAAAATAAATGTTTCACAAAATACATAACGTCACAAAATACATAACGTAACAAAAATAAATGACGTTACAAAATACATAACGTTACAAAAATAAATGACGTCACAAAATACAGAACGTCACAAAAATAAATGACGTCACAAAATACATAACGTCAAAAATAAATGACGTCACAAAATACATAACGTCACAAAAATAAATGACGTCACAAAATACATAACGACAAAAAAATAAATGACGTCACAAAATACATAACGTCACAAAAACAAATGACGTCACAAAATACATAACGTCACAAAAATAAATGAGGTCATAAAATACATAACGTCACAAAAATAAATGACGTCACAAAAATGAATTACGTCACAAAATACATAACCTCACAAAATATATAACGTCACAAAATAAATGACGTCACAAAAATTAATTACGTCACAAAATACATAACGTCACAAAAATAAATAACGTCACAAAATACATAACGTCACAAAATACATAACGTCACAAAAATAAATGACGTCACAAAATACATAACGTCACAAAAATAAATGACGTCACAAAATACATAACGTCACAAAATTAATGACGTCACAAAAATTAATTACGTCACAAAATACATAACGTCACAAAAATTAATTACGTCAAAAAAAACATAACCTCACAAAAATAAATAACGTCACAAAATACATAACGTCACAAAAAAAATGACGTCACAAAATACATAACGTCACAAAAATAAATGACGTCACTAAATACATAACGTCACAAAAATAAATGACGTCACAAAATACATAACGTCACAAAAATAAATGACGTCACAAAAATTAATGACGTCACAAAATGCATAACGTCACAAAAATAAATGACGTCACAAAAATTAATTACGTCACAGTATACATAACGTCACAAAAATAAATGACGTCACAAAATACATAACGTCACAAAATACATAACGTCACAAAAATAAATGACGTCACAAAATACATAACGTCAAAAAATAAATGACGTCACAAAATACATAACGTCACAAAAAATAAATGACGTCACAAAATGCATAACGTCACAAAAATAAATGATGTCACAAAATACATAACGTCACAAAAATAAATGACGTCATAAAATACATAACGTCACAAAAATAAATGACGTCACAAAAATGTATTACGTCACAAAAATAAATAACGTCACAAAATACATAACGTCACAAAATACATAACGGCACAAAAATAAATGACGTCACAAAATACATAACGTCACAAAAATAAATGACGTCACAAAATACATAACGTCAAAAAAATAAATGACGTCACAAAATACATAACGTCACAAAAATAAATGACGTCACAAAATACATAACGTCAAAAAAATAAATGACGTCACAAAATACATAACGTCACAAAAATAAATGACGTCACAAAATACATAACGGAACAAAAATAAATGACGTCACAAAATACATAACGTCACAAAAATAAATGACGTCACAAAATACATAACGTCAAAAAAATAAATGACGTCACAAAATACATAACGTCACAAAAATAAATGACGTCACAAAATACATAACGTCAAAAAAATAAATGACGTCACAAAATACATAACGTCACAAAAATAAATGACGTCACAAAATACATAACGTCACAAAAATAAATGACGTCACAATAATAAATGACGTCACTAAATACATAACGTCACAAAAATAAATGACGTCACAAAAATTAATTACGTCACAAAATACATAACGTCACAAAAATAAATGACGTCACAAAAATTAATTACGTCACAAAATACATAACGTCACAAAAATAAATGACGTCAAAAAATACATAACCTCACAAAAATAAATGATGTCACAAAATACATAACGTCACAAAAATAAATGACGTCACAAAATACATAACGTCACAAAAATAAATGACGTCACAAAATACATAACGTCACAAAAATAAATGACGTCACAAAATACATAACGTCACAAAAATAAATGACGTCACAAAATATTTAACGACACAAAATTAAATGACGTCTCAAAATACATATTTCATAAAATACATAACGTCACAAAAATAAATGACGTCACAAAATAAATAACGTCACAAAAATAAATGACGTCTAAAAATACATTACGTCACAAAAATAAATGACGTCACAAAATACATAACGTCACAAAAATAAATGACGTCACAAAATACATAACGTCACAAAAATAAATGACGTCACAAAATACATAACGTCACAAAATACATTACGTCACGAAAATAAATGACGTCACAAAATACATAACGTCACAAAAATAAATGACGTCACAAAATACATAACGTCACAAAAATAAATGACGTCACAAAAATTAATTACGTCACAAAATACATAACGTCACAAAAATAAATGACGTCACAAAATACATAACGTCACAAAAATAAATGACGTCAAAAAATACATAACCTCACAAAAATAAATGATGTCACAAAATACTTAACGTCACAAAAATAAATGACGTCAAAAAATACATAACGTCACAAAAATAAATGACGTCACAAAATACATAACGACAAAAAAATAAATGACGTCACAAAATACATAACGTCACAAAAACAAATGACGTCACAAAATACATAACGTCACAAAAATAAATGAGGTCATAAAATACATAACGTCACAAAAATAAATGACGTCACAAAAATGAATTACGTCACAAAATACATAACCTCACAAAATATATAACGTCACAAAATAAATGACGTCACAAAAATTAATTACGTCACAAAATACATAACGTCACAAAAATAAATAACGTCACAAAATACATAACGTCACAAAATACATAACGTCACAAAAATAAATGACGTCACAAAATACATAACGTCACAAAAATAAATGACGTCACAAAATACATAACGTCACAAAATTAATGACGTCACAAAAATTAATTACGTCACAAAATACATAACGTCACAAAAATTAATTACGTCAAAAAAAACATAACCTCACAAAAATAAATAACGTCACAAAATACATAACGTCACAAAAAAAATGACGTCACAAAATACATAACGTCACAAAAATAAATGACGTCACTAAATACATAACGTCACAAAAATAAATGACGTCACAAAATACATAACGTCACAAAAATAAATGACGTCACAAAAATTAATGACGTCACAAAATGCATAACGTCACAAAAATAAATGACGTCACAAAAATTAATTACGTCACAGTATACATAACGTCACAAAAATAAATGACGTCACAAAATACATAACGTCACAAAATACATAACGTCACAAAAATAAATGACGTCACAAAATACATAACGTCAAAAAATAAATGACGTCACAAAATACATAACGTCACAAAAAATAAATGACGTCACAAAATGCATAACGTCACAAAAATAAATGATGTCACAAAATACATAACGTCACAAAAATAAATGACGTCATAAAATACATAACGTCACAAAAATAAATGACGTCACAAAAATGTATTACGTCACAAAAATAAATAACGTCACAAAATACATAACGTCACAAAATACATAACGGCACAAAAATAAATGACGTCACAAAATACATAACGTCACAAAAATAAATGACGTCACAAAATACATAACGTCAAAAAAATAAATGACGTCACAAAATACATAACGTCACAAAAATAAATGACGTCACAAAATACATAACGTCAAAAAAATAAATGACGTCACAAAATACATAACGTCACAAAAATAAATGACGTCACAAAATACATAACGGAACAAAAATAAATGACGTCACAAAATACATAACGTCACAAAAATAAATGACGTCACAAAATACATAACGTCAAAAAAATAAATGACGTCACAAAATACATAACGTCACAAAAATAAATGACGTCACAAAATACATAACGTCAAAAAAATAAATGACGTCACAAAATACATAACGTCACAAAAATAAATGACGTCACAAAATACATAACGTCACAAAAATAAATGACGTCACAATAATAAATGACGTCACTAAATACATAACGTCACAAAAATAAATGACGTCACAAAAATTAATTACGTCACAAAATACATAACGTCACAAAAATAAATGACGTCACAAAAATTAATTACGTCACAAAATACATAACGTCACAAAAATAAATGACGTCAAAAAATACATAACCTCACAAAAATAAATGATGTCACAAAATACATAACGTCACAAAAATAAATGACGTCACAAAATACATAACGTCACAAAAATAAATGACGTCACAAAATACATAACGTCACAAAAATAAATGACGTCACAAAATACATAACGTCACAAAAATAAATGACGTCACAAAATATTTAACGACACAAAATTAAATGACGTCTCAAAATACATATTTCATAAAATACATAACGTCACAAAAATAAATGACGTCACAAAATAAATAACGTCACAAAAATAAATGACGTCTAAAAATACATTACGTCACAAAAATAAATGACGTCACAAAATACATAACGTCACAAAAATAAATGACGTCACAAAATACATAACGTCACAAAAATAAATGACGTCACAAAATACATAACGTCACAAAATACATTACGTCACGAAAATAAATGACGTCACAAAATACATAACGTCACAAAAATAAATGACGTCACAAAATACATAACGTCACAAAAATAAATGACGTCACAAAAATTAATTACGTCACAAAATACATAACGTCACAAAAATAAATGACGTCACAAAATACATAACGTCACAAAAATAAATGACGTCAAAAAATACATAACCTCACAAAAATAAATGATGTCACAAAATACTTAACGTCACAAAAATAAATGACGTCAAAAAATACATAACGTCACAAAAATAAATGACGTCACAAAATACATAACGTCACAAAAATAAATGACGTCACAAAAATAAATGACGTCACAAAATACATAACGTCACAAAAATAAATGACGTCGGAAAAATAAATAACGTCACAAAATACATAACGTCACAAAATACATAACGGCAAAAAATAAATGACGTCACAAAATACATAACGTCACAAAAATAAATGACGTCGGAAAAATAAATAACGTCACAAAATACATAACGTCACAAAATACATAACGTCACAAAAATAAATGACGTCACAAAATACATAACGTCACAAAAATAAATGACGTCACAAAATACATAACGTCACAAAATACATAACGTCAAAAAATAAATGACGTTACAAAATAAATGACGTTACAAAATACATAACGTTACCAAAATAAATGACGTCACAAAATACATAACGTCACAAAAATAAATGACGTCACAAAATACATAACGTCACAAAAAAATGACGTCACAAAATACATAACGTCACAAAAATAAATGACGTCACAAAATACATAACGTCAAAAAAATAAATGACGTCACAAAATACATAACGTCATAAAATACATAACGTCACAAAAAAAATGACGTCACAAAATACATAACGTCAAAAAAATAAATGACGTCACAAAATACATAACGTCACAAAAATAAATGACGTCACAAACATAATGACGTCACTAAATACATATTGTCACAAAATTAAATGACGTCACAAAATACATAACGTCACAAAAATAAATGACGTCACAAAATACATAACGTCAAAAAATGACGTCACAAAATACATAACGTCATAAAAATAAATGACGTCACAAAATACATAATGTCACAAAAATAAATGACGTCCCAAAATACAAGACGTCACAAAAATAAATGACGTCCCAAAATACAAAACGTCAAAAAAATAAATGACGACACAAAATACATAACGTCACAAAAATAAATGACGTCACAAAATACATAACGTCACCAAAATAAATGACGTCACAAACATAATGACATCACTAAATACATATTGTCACAAAAATAAATGACGTCACAAAATACATAACGTCACAAAAATAAATGACGTCACAAAATACATAACGTCACAAAAATAAATGACGTCACAAAAATAAATAACGTCACAAAATACATAACGTCACAAAATACATAACGGCAAAAAATAAATGACGTCACAAAATACATAACGTCACAAAAATAAATGTTGTCACAAAATACATAACGTCACAAAATACATAACGTCACAAAAATAAATGACGTTACAAAATACATAACGTCACAAAATACATAACGTCACAAAAATAAATGACGTCACAAAATACATAACGTCAAAAAATAAATGACGTCACAAAATACATAACGTCACTCAAAATAAATGACGTCACAAAATGCATAACGTCACAAAAATAAATGATGTCACAAAATACATAACGTCACAAAAATAAATGACGTCATAAAATACATAACGTCACAAAAATAAATGTTTCACAAAATACATAACGTCACAAAAATAAATGACGTTACAAAATACATAACGTTACAAAAATAAATGACGTCACAAAATACATAACGTCACAAAAATAAATGACGTCACAAAATACATAACGTCAAAAAAAAATGACGTCACAAAATACATAACGTCACAAAAATAAATGACGTCACAAAATACATAACGACAAAAAAATAAATGACGTCACAAAATACATAACGTCACAAAAACAAATGACATCACAAAATACATAACGTCACAAAAATAAATGAGGTCATAAAATACATAACGTCACAAAAATAAATGACGTCACAAAAATTAATTACGTCACAAAATACATAACCTCACAAAATATATAACGTCACAAAAATAAATGACGTCACAAAAATTAATTACGTCACAAAATACATAACGTCACAAAAATAAATAACGTCACAAAATACATAACGTCACAAAATACATAACGTCACAAAAATAAATGACGTCACAAAATACATAACGTCACAAAAATAAATGACGTCACAAAATACATAACGTCACAAAATTAATGACGTCACAAAAATTAATTACGTCACAAAATACATAACGTCACAAAAATTAATTACGTCAAAAAAACATAACCTCACAAAAATAAATGACGTCACAATATACATAACGTCACAAAAAAAATGACGTCACAAAATTTATAACGTCACAAAAATAAATGACGTCACAAAATACATAACGTCACAAAAATAAATGACGTCACAAAATACATAACGTCACAAAAATAAATGACGTCACAAAATACATAACGTCACAACAATAAATGACGTCACAAAAATTAATTACGTCACAATATACATAACGTCACAAAAATAAATGACGTCACAAAATAGATAACGTCACAAAATACATAACGTCACAAAAATAAATGACGTCACAAAATACATAACGTCAAAAAATAAATGACGTCACAAAATACATAACGTCACAAAAAATAAATGACGTCACAAAATGCATAACGTCACAAAAATAAATGATGTCACAAAATACATAACGTCACAAAAATAAATGACGTCATAAAATACATAACGTCACAAAAATAAATGACGTCAAAAAAATGTATTACGTCACAAAAATAAATAACGTCACAAAATACATAACGTCACAAAATACATAACGGCACAAAAATAAATGACGTCACAAAATACATAACGTCACAAAAATAAATGACGTCACAAAATACATAACGTCAAAAAAATAAATGACGTCACAAAATACATAACGTCACAAAAATAAATGACGTCACAAAATACATAACGTCAAAAAAATAAATGACGTCACAAAATACATAACGTCACAAAAATAAATGACGTCACAAAATACATAACGTCACAAAAATAAATGACGTCACAATAATAAATGACGTCACTAAATACATAACGTCACAAAAATAAATGACGTCACAAAAATTAATGACGTCACAAAATGCATAACGTCACAAAAATAAATGACGTCACAAAATACATAACGTCACAAAAATAAATGACGTCACAAAAATTAATTACGTCACAATATTCATAACGTCACAAAAATAAATGACGTCACAAAATACATAACGTCACAAAATACATAACGTCACAAAAATAAATGACGTCACAAAATACATAACGTCAAAATATAAATGACGTCAAAAAATACATAACGTCACAAAAAATAAATGACGTCACAAAATGCATAACGTCACAAAAATAAATGATGTCACAAAATACATAACGTCACAAAAATAAATGACGTCATAAAATACATAACGTCACAAAAATAAATGTTTCACAAAATACATAACGTCACAAAATACATAACGTAACAAAAATAAATGACGTTACAAAATACATAACGTTACAAAAATAAATGACGTCACAAAATACAGAACGTCACAAAAATAAATGACGTCACAAAATACATAACGTCAAAAATAAATGACGTCACAAAATACATAACGTCACAAAAATAAATGACGTCACAAAATACATAACGACAAAAAAATAAATGACGTCACAAAATACATAACGTCACAAAAACAAATGACGTCACAAAATACATAACGTCACAAAAATAAATGAGGTCATAAAATACATAACGTCACAAAAATAAATGACGTCACAAAAATGAATTACGTCACAAAATACATAACCTCACAAAATATATAACGTCACAAAATAAATGACGTCACAAAAATTAATTACGTCACAAAATACATAACGTCACAAAAATAAATAACGTCACAAAATACATAACGTCACAAAATACATAACGTCACAAAAATAAATGACGTCACAAAATACATAACGTCACAAAAATAAATGACGTCACAAAATACATAACGTCACAAAATTAATGACGTCACAAAAATTAATTACGTCACAAAATACATAACGTCACAAAAATTAATTACGTCAAAAAAAACATAACCTCACAAAAATAAATAACGTCACAAAATACATAACGTCACAAAAAAAATGACGTCACAAAATACATAACGTCACAAAAATAAATGACGTCACTAAATACATAACGTCACAAAAATAAATGACGTCACAAAATACATAACGTCACAAAAATAAATGACGTCACAAAAATTAATGACGTCACAAAATGCATAACGTCACAAAAATAAATGACGTCACAAAATACATAACGTCACAAAAATAAATGACGTCACAAAAATTAATTACGTCACAGTATACATAACGTCACAAAAATAAATGACGTCACAAAATACATAACGTCACAAAATACATAACGTCACAAAAATAAATGACGTCACAAAATACATAACGTCAAAAAATAAATGACGTCACAAAATACATAACGTCACAAAAAATAAATGACGTCACAAAATGCATAACGTCACAAAAATAAATGATGTCACAAAATACATAACGTCACAAAAATAAATGACGTCATAAAATACATAACGTCACAAAAATAAATGACGTCACAAAAATGTATTACGTCACAAAAATAAATAACGTCACAAAATACATAACGTCACAAAATACATAACGGCACAAAAATAAATGACGTCACAAAATACATAACGTCACAAAAATAAATGACGTCACAAAATACATAACGTCAAAAAAATAAATGACGTCACAAAATACATAACGTCACAAAAATAAATGACGTCACAAAATACATAACGTCAAAAAAATAAATGACGTCACAAAATACATTACGTCACAAAAATAAATGACGTCACAAAATACATAACGGAACAAAAATAAATGACGTCACAAAATACATAACGTCACAAAAATAAATGACGTCACAAAATACATAACGTCAAAAAAATAAATGACGTCACAAAATACATAACGTCACAAAAATAAATGACGTCACAAAATACATAACGTCAAAAAAATAAATGACGTCACAAAATACATAACGTCACAAAAATAAATGACGTCACAAAATACATAACGTCACAAAAATAAATGACGTCCCAATAATAAATGACGTCACTAAATACATAACGTCACAAAAATAAATGACGTCACAAAAATTAATTACGTCACAAAATACATAACGTCACAAAAATAAATGACGTCACAAAAATTAATTACGTCACAAAATACATAACGTCACAAAAATAAATGACGTCAAAAAATACATAACCTCACAAAAATAAATGATGTCACAAAATACATAACGTCACAAAAATAAATGACGTCACAAAATACATAACGTCACAAAAATAAATGACGTCACAAAATACATAACGTCACAAAAATAAATGACGTCACAAAATACATAACGTCACAAAAATAAATGACATATGGAAAAATAAAAAACGTCAAAAAATACATAACGTCACAAAATACATAACGGAAAAAAATAAATGACGTCACAAAATACATAACGTCACAAAAATAAATGACGTCTCAAAATACATAACGTCAAAAAAATAAATGACGTCACAAAATACATAACGTCACAAAAATAAATGACGTCACAAAATACATAACGTCACAAAAATAAATGACGTCACAAAATACATAACGTCACAAAAAAATGACGTCACAAAATACATAACGTCACAAAAATAAATGACGTCACAAAATACATAACGTCACAAAAATAAATGACGTCACAAAATACATAACGTCACAAAAATAAATGACGTCACAAAAATTAATTACGTCACAAAATACATAACGTCACAAAATATATAACGTCACAAAAATAAATAACGTCACAAAATACATAACGTCACAAAATACATAACGTCACAAAAATAAATGACGTCACAAAATAAATAAAGTCACAAAAATAAATGACGTCACAAAATACATAACGTCACAAAATAAATGAGGTCACAAAATACATAACGTCAAAAAAATAAATGACTTCACAAAATACATAACGTCACAAAAATAAATGACGTCACAAAATACATAACGTCACAAAAATAAATGACGTCACAATAATAAATGACGTCACAAAATACATAACGTCACAAAAATAAATGACGTCACAAAATACATAACGTTACAAAAATAAATTACGTCACAAAATACATAACGTCACAAAAATAAATGACGTCACAAAATACATAACGTCATAAAAAATGACGTCACAAAATACATAACGTCACAAAAATAAATGACGTCACAAAATACATAACGTCACAAAAATAAATGACGTCACAAAATACATAACGTCACAAAAATAAATGACGTCACAAAATATTTAATGAAACAAAATTAAATGACGTCACAAAATACATATTTCATAAAATACATAACGTCACAAAAATAAATGACGTCACAAAATAAATAACGTCACAAAAATAAATGACCTCTAAAAATACATTACGTCACAAAAATAAATGACGTCACAAAATAAATAACGTCACAAAAATAAATGACCTCTAAAAATACATTACGTCACAAAAATAAATGACGTCACAAAATACATAACGTCACAAAAATAAATGACGTCACAAAATACATAACGTCACAAAAATAAATGACGTCACAAAAATAAATGACGTCACAAAATACATAACGTCACAAAAATAAATGACGTCACAAAATACATAACGTCACAAATAACATAACGTCAAAAAATAAATGACGTCACAAAATACATAACGTCTAAAAAATAAATGACGTCACAAAATACATAACGTCACAAAAATAAATGACGTCATAAAATACATAACGTCACAAAAATAAATGACGTCACAAAAATTCCTTACGTCACAAAAATAAATAACGTCACAAAATACATAACGTAACAAAATACATAACGGCACAAAAATAAATGACGTCACAAAATACATAACGTCACAAAAATAAATGACGTCACAAAATACATAACGTCAAAAAAATAAATGACGTCACAAAATACATAACGTCACAAAAATAAATGACGTCACAAAATACATAACGTCACAAAAATAAATGACGTCACAAAATACATAACGTTACAAAAATAAATGACGTCACAAAATATTTAACGACACAAAATTAAATGACGTCTCAAAATACATATTTCATAAAATACATAACGTCACAAAAATAAATGACGTCACAAAATACATAACGTCACAAAAATAAATGACGTCACAAAATACATAACGTCACGAAAATAAATTACGTCACAAAATACATAACGTCACAAAAACAAATGACGTCACAATATACATAACGTCACAAAAATAAATGACGTCACAAAATACATATTGTCACATAAATAAATGACGTCACAAAAATTAATTACGTCACAAAATACATAACGTCACAAAATATATAACGTCACAAAAATAAATGACGTCACAAAAATTAATTACGTCACAAAATACATAACGTCACAAAAATAAATAACGTCACAAAATACATAACGTCACAAAATACATAACGTCACAAAAATAAATGACGTCACAAAATAAATAAAGTCACAAAAATAAATGACGTCACAAAATGCATAACGTCACAATAATAAATGATGTCACAAAATACATAACGTCACAAAAATAAATGACGTCACAAAAATTTATTGCGTCACAAAATTAAATAACGTCACAAAATACATAACGTCACAAAATTCATAGCGGCACGAAAATAAATGACGTCACAAAATACATAACGTCTAAAAAATAAATGACGTCACAAAATACATAACGTCACAAAAATAAATGACGTCATAAAATACATAACGTCACAAAAATAAATGACGTCACAAAAATTCCTTACGTCACAAAAATAAATAACGTCACAAAATACATAACGTAACAAAATACATAACGGCACAAAAATAAATGACGTCACAAAATACATAACGTCACAAAAATAAATGACGTCACAAAATACATAACGTCAAAAAAATAAATGACGTCACAAAATACATAACGTCACAAAATACATAACGTCACAAAATACATAACGTCACAAAAATAAATGACGTCACAAAATACATAACGTTACAAAAATAAATGACGTCACAAAATATTTAACGACACAAAATTAAATGACGTCTCAAAATATATATTTCATAAAATACATAACGTCACAAAAATAAATGACGTCACAAAATACATAACGTCACAAAAATAAATGACGTCACAAAATACATAACGTCACGAAAATAAATTACGTCACAAAATACATAACGTCACAAAAACAAATGACGTCACAATATACACAACGTCACAAAAATAAATGACGTCACAAAATACATAACTTAACCAAAATAAATGACGTCACAAAAATTAATTACGTCACAAAATACATAACGTCACAAAATATATAACGTCACAAAAATAAATGACGTCACAAAAATTAATTACGTCACAAAATACATAACGTCACAAAAATAAATAACGTAACAAAATACATAACGTCACAAAATACATAACGTCACAAAAATAAATGACGTCACAAAATAAATAAAGTCACAAAAATAAATGACGTCACAAAATGCATAACGTCACAATAATAAATGATGTCACAAAATACATAACGTCACAAAAATAAATGACGTCACAAAAATTTATTACGTCACAAAATTAAATAACGTCACAAAATACATAACGTCACAAAATTCATAGCGGCACAAAAATAAATGACGTCACAAAATACATAACGTCACAAAAATAAATGACGTCACAAAATACATAACGTCAAAAAAATAAATGACGTCACAAAATACATAACGTCACAAAAATAAATGACGTCACAAAATACATAACGTCACAAAAATAAATGACGTCACAATAATAAATGACGTCACAAAATAAATAAAGTCACAAAAATAAATGACGTCACAAAATGCATAACGTCACAATAATAAATGATGTCACAAAATACATAACGTCACAAAAATAAATGACGTCACAAAAATTTATTACGTCACAAAATTAAATAACGTCACAAAATACATAACGTCACAAAATTCATAGCGGCACGAAAATAAATGACGTCACAAAATACATAACGTCTAAAAAATAAATGACGTCACAAAATACATAACGTCACAAAAATAAATGACGTCATAAAATACATAACGTCACAAAAATAAATGACGTCACAAAAATTCCTTACGTCACAAAAATAAATAACGTCACAAAATACATAACGTAACAAAATACATAACGGCACAAAAATAAATGACGTCACAAAATACATAACGTCACAAAAATAAATGACGTCACAAAATACATAACGTCACAAAAATAAATGACGTCACAAAATACATAACGTCACAAAATACATAACGTCACAAAATACATAACGTCACAAAAATAAATGACGTCACAAAATACATAACGTTACAAAAATAAATGACGTCACAAAATATTTAACGACACAAAATTAAATGACGTCTCAAAATACATATTTCATAAAATACATAACGTCACAAAAATAAATGACGTCACAAAATACATAACGTCACAAAAATAAATGACGTCACAAAATACATAACGTCACGAAAATAAATTACGTCACAAAATACATAACGTCACAAAAACAAATGACGTCACAATATACACAACGTCACAAAAATAAATGACGTCACAAAATACATAACTTAACCAAAATAAATGACGTCACAAAAATTAATTACGTCACAAAATACATAACGTCACAAAATATATAACGTCACAAAAATAAATGACGTCACAAAAATTAATTACGTCACAAAATACATAACGTCACAAAAATAAATAACGTAACAAAATACATAACGTCACAAAATACATAACGTCACAAAAATAAATGACGTCACAAAATAAATAAAGTCACAAAAATAAATGACGTCACAAAATGCATAACGTCACAATAATAAATGATGTCACAAAATACATAACGTCACAAAAATAAATGACGTCACAAAAATTTATTACGTCACAAAATTAAATAACGTCACAAAATACATAACGTCACAAAATTCATAGCGGCACAAAAATAAATGACGTCACAAAATACATAACGTCACAAAAATAAATGACGTCACAAAATACATAACGTCAAAAAAATAAATGACGTCACAAAATACATAACGTCACAAAAATAAATGACGTCACAAAATACATAACGTCACAAAAATAAATGACGTCACAATAATAAATGACGTCACAAAATACATAAGGTCACAAAAATAAATGACGTCACAAAATACATCACGTTACAAAAATAAATGACGTCACAAAATACATAACGTCACAAAAATAAATGACGTCACAAAATACATAACGTCAAAAAAATGACGTCACAAAATACATAACGTCACAAAAATAATGACGTCACAAAATACATAACGTCACCAAAATAAATGACGTAACAAAAATTAATTACGTCACAAAATACATAACGTCACAAAAATAAATGACGTCAAAAAATACATAACGTCACAAAAATAAATGACGTCAAAAAATATAACGTCACAAAAATACATGACGTCACAAAATTAATTACGTCACAAAATACATAACGTCACAAAAATAAATGACGTCACAAAATACATAACGTTACCAAAATAAATGACGTCACAAAATACATAACGTCACAAAAATAAATGACGTCACAAAATACATAACGTCACAAAAACAAATGACGTCACAAAATACATAACATCACAAAAATAAATGACGTCACAAAATACATAACGTCACAAAAATAAATGACGTCACAAAAATTAATTACGTCACAAAATACATAACGTCACAAAATATATAACGTCACAAAAATAAATGACGTCACAAAAATTAATAACGTCACAAATACATAACGTCACAAAAATAAATAACGTCACAAAATACATAACGTCACAAAATACATAACGTCACAAAAATAAATGACGTCACAAAATAAATAAAGTCACAAAAATAAATGACGTCACAAAATACATAACGTCACAAAAATAAATGACGTCACAAAATACATAACGTCACAAAATTAATGACGTCACAAAACTTAATTACGTCACAAAATACATAACGTCACAAAAATAAATGACGTCACAAAATACATAACGTCACAAAAATAAATGACGTCACAAAATACATAACGTCACAAAAATAAATGACGTCACAAAAATTAATTACGTCACAAAATACATAACGTCACAAAATATATAACGTCACAAAAATAAATGACGTCACAAAAATTAATTACGTCACAAAATACATAACGTCACAAAAATAAATAACGTCACAAAATACATAACGTCACAAAATACATAACGTCACAAAAATAAATGACGTCACAAAATAAATAAAGTCACAAAAATAAATGACGTCACAAAATACATAACGACACAAAAATAAATGACGTCGGAAAATACATAACGTCACAAAATTAATTACGTCACAAAATACATAACGTCAAAAAAATAAATGACGTCACAAAATACATAACGTCACATAAATAAATGACGTCACAAAAATTAATTACGTCACAAAATACATAACGTCACAAAATATATAACGTCACAAAAATAAATGACGTCACAAAAATTAATTACGTCACAAAATACATAACGTCACAAAAATAAATAACGTCACAAAATACATAACGTCACAAAATACATAACGTCACAAAAATAAATGACGTCACAAAATAAATAAAGTCACAAAAATAAATGACGTCACAAAATGCATAACGTCACAATAATAAATGATGTCACAAAATACATAACGTCACAAAAATAAATGACGTCACAAAAATTTATTACGTCACAAAATTAAATAACGTCACAAAATACATAACGTCACAAAATTCATAGCGGCACAAAAATAAATGACGTCACAAAATACATAACGTCTAAAAAATAAATGACGTCACAAAATACATAACGTCACAAAAATAAATGACGTCATAAAATACATAACGTCACAAAAATAAATGACGTCACAAAAATTCCTTACGTCACAAAAATAAATAACGTCACAAAATACATAACGTAACAAAATACATAACGGCACAAAAATAAATGACGTCACAAAATACATAACGTCACAAAAATAAATGACGTCACAAAATACATAACGTCACAAAAATAAATAACGTCACAAAATACATAACGTAACAAAATACATAACGGCACAAAAATAAATGACGTCACAAAATACATAACGTCACAAAAATAAATGACGTCACAAAATACATAACGTCAAAAAAATAAATGACGTCACAAAATACATAACGTCACAAAATACATAACGTCACAAAATACATAACGTCACAAAAATAAATGACGTCACAAAATACATAACGTTACAAAAATAAATGACGTCACAAAATATTTAACGACACAAAATTAAATGACGTCTCAAAATACATATTTCATAAAATACATAACGTCACAAAAATAAATGACGTCACAAAATACATAACGTCACAAAAATAAATGACGTCACAAAATACATAACGTCACGAAAATAAATTACGTCACAAAATACATAACGTCACAAAAACAAATGACGTCACAATATACACAACGTCACAAAAATAAATGACGTCACAAAATACATAACTTAACCAAAATAAATGACGTCACAAAAATTAATTACGTCACAAAATACATAACGTCACAAAATATATAACGTCACAAAAATAAATGACGTCACAAAAATTAATTACGTCACAAAATACATAACGTCACAAAAATAAATAACGTAACAAAATACATAACGTCACAAAATACATAACGTCACAAAAATAAATGACGTCACAAAATAAATAAAGTCACAAAAATAAATGACGTCACAAAATGCATAACGTCACAATAATAAATGATGTCACAAAATACATAACGTCACAAAAATAAATGACGTCACAAAAATTTATTACGTCACAAAATTAAATAACGTCACAAAATACATAACGTCACAAAATTCATAGCGGCACAAAAATAAATGACGTCACAAAATACATAACGTCACAAAAATAAATGACGTCACAAAATACATAACGTCAAAAAAATAAATGACGTCACAAAATACATAACGTCACAAAAATAAATGACGTCACAAAATACATAACGTCACAAAAATAAATGACGTCACAATAATAAATGACGTCACAAAATACATAAGGTCACAAAAATAAATGACGTCACAAAATACATCACGTTACAAAAATAAATGACGTCACAAAATACATAACGTCACAAAAATAAATGACGTCACAAAATACATAACGTCAAAAAAATGACGTCACAAAATACATAACGTCACAAAAATAATGACGTCACAAAATACATAAAGTCACCAAAATAAATGACGTAACAAAAATTAATTACGTCACAAAATACATAACGTCACAAAAATAAATGACGTCAAAAAATACATAACGTCACAAAAATAAATGACGTCAAAAAATATAACGTCACAAAAATACATGACGTCACAAAATTAATTACGTCACAAAATACATAACGTCACAAAAATAAATGACGTCACAAAATACATAACGTTACCAAAATAAATGACGTCACAAAATACATAACGTCACAAAAATAAATGACGTCACAAAATACATAACGTCACAAAAACAAATGACGTCACAAAATACATAACATCACAAAAATAAATGACGTCACAAAATACATAACGTCACAAAAATAAATGACGTCACAAAAATTAATTACGTCACAAAATACATAACGTCACAAAATATATAACGTCACAAAAATAAATGACGTCACAAAAATTAATAACGTCACAAATACATAACGTCACAAAAATAAATAACGTCACAAAATACATAACGTCACAAAATACATAACGTCACAAAAATAAATGACGTCACAAAATAAATAAAGTCACAAAAATAAATGACGTCACAAAATACATAACGTCACAAAAATAAATGACGTCACAAAATACATAACGTCACAAAATTAATGACGTCACAAAACTTAATTACGTCACAAAATACATAACGTCACAAAAATAAATGACGTCACAAAATACATAACGTCACAAAAATAAATGACGTCACAAAATACATAACGTCACAAAAATAAATGACGTCACAAAAATTAATTACGTCACAAAATACATAACGTCACAAAATATATAACGTCACAAAAATAAATGACGTCACAAAAATTAATTACGTCACAAAATACATAACGTCACAAAAATAAATAACGTCACAAAATACATAACGTCACAAAATACATAACGTCACAAAAATAAATGACGTCACAAAATAAATAAAGTCACAAAAATAAATGACGTCACAAAATACATAACGACACAAAAATAAATGACGTCGGAAAATTCATAACGTCACAAAATTAATTACGTCACAAAATACATAACGTCAAAAAAATAAATGACGTCACAAAATACATAACGTCACATAAATAAATGACGTCACAAAAATTAATTACGTCACAAAATACATAACGTCACAAAATATATAACGTCACAAAAATAAATGACGTCACAAAAATTAATTACGTCACAAAATACATAACGTCACAAAAATAAATAACGTCACAAAATACATAACGTCACAAAATACATAACGTCACAAAAATAAATGACGTCACAAAATAAATAAAGTCACAAAAATAAATGACGTCACAAAATGCATAACGTCACAATAATAAATGATGTCACAAAATACATAACGTCACAAAAATAAATGACGTCACAAAAATTTATTACGTCACAAAATTAAATAACGTCACAAAATACATAACGTCACAAAATTCATAGCGGCACAAAAATAAATGACGTCACAAAATACATAACGTCTAAAAAATAAATGACGTCACAAAATACATAACGTCACAAAAATAAATGACGTCATAAAATACATAACGTCACAAAAATAAATGACGTCACAAAAATTCCTTACGTCACAAAAATAAATAACGTCACAAAATAAATAACGTAACAAAATACATAACGGCACAAAAATAAATGACGTCACAAAATACATAACGTCACAAAAATAAATGACGTCACAAAATACATAACGTCAAAAAAATAAATGACGTCACAAAATACATAACGTCACAAAAATAAATGACGTCACAAAATACATAACGTCACAAAAATAAATGACGTCACAAAATACATAACGTTACAAAAATAAATGACGTCACAAAATATTTAACGACACAAAATTAAATGACGTCTCAAAATACATATTTCATAAAATACATAACGTCACAAAAATAAATGACGTCACAAAATATATAACGTCACAAAAATAAATGACGTCACAAAAATTAATTACGTCACAAAATACATAACGTCACAAAAATAAATAACGTAACAAAATACATAACGTCACAAAATACATAACGTCACAAAAATAAATGACGTCACAAAATAAATAAAGTCACAAAAATAAATGACGTCACAAAATGCATAACGTCACAATAATAAATGATGTCACAAAATACATAACGTCACAAAAATAAATGACGTCACAAAAATTTATTACGTCACAAAATTAAATAACGTCACAAAATACATAACGTCACAAAATTCATAGCGGCACAAAAATAAATGACGTCACAAAATACATAACGTCACAAAAATAAATGACGTCACAAAATACATAACGTCACAAAAATAAATGACGTCACAAAATACATAACGTCACAAAAATAAATGACGTCACAAAATACATAACGTTACAAAAATAAATGACGTCACAAAATATTTAACGACACAAAATTAAATGACGTCTCAAAATACATATTTCATAAAATAGATAACGTCACAAAAATAAATGACGTCACAAAATACATAACGTCACAAAAATAAATGACGTCACAAAATACATAACGTCACGAAAATAAATTACGTCACAAAATACATAACGTCACAAAAACAAATGACGTCACAATATACATAACGTCACAAAAATAAATGACGTCACAAAATACATAACGTCACATAAATAAATGACGTCACAAAAATTAATTACGTCACAAAATACATAACGTCACAAAATATATAACGTCACAAAAATAAATGACGTCACAAAAATTAATTACGTCACAAAATACATAACGTCACAAAAATAAATAACGTCACAAAATACATAACGTCACAAAATACATAACGTCACAAAAATAAATGACGTCACAAAATAAATAAAGTCACAAAAATAAATGACGTCACAAAATGCATAACGTCACAATAATAAATGATGTCACAAAATACATAACGTCACAAAAATAAATGACGTCACAAAAATTTATTACGTCACAAAATTAAATAACGTCACAAAATACATAACGTCACAAAATTCATAGCGGCACAAAAATAAATGACGTCACAAAATACATAACGTCTAAAAAATAAATGACGTCACAAAATACATAACGTCACAAAAATAAATGACGTCATAAAATACATAACGTCACAAAAATAAATGACGTCACAAAAATTCCTTACGTCACAAAAATAAATAACGTCACAAAATACATAACGTAACAAAATACATAACGGCACAAAAATAAATGACGTCACAAAATACATAACGTCACAAAAATAAATGACGTCACAAAATACATAACGTCAAAAAAATAAATGACGTCACAAAATACATAACGTCACAAAAATAAATGACGTCACAAAATACATAACGTCACAAAAATAAATGACGTCACAAAATACATAACGTTACAAAAATAAATGACGTCACAAAATATTTAACGACACAAAATTAAATGACGTCTCAAAATACATATTTCATAAAATACATAACGTCACAAAAATAAATGACGTCACAAAATACATAACGTCACAAAAATAAATGACGTCACAAAATACATAACGTCACGAAAATAAATTACGTCACAAAATACATAACGTCACAAAAACAAATGACGTCACAATATACACAACGTCACAAAAATAAATGACGTCACAAAATACATAACTTAACCAAAATAAATGACGTCACAAAAATTAATTACGTCACAAAATACATAACGTCACAAAATATATAACGTCACAAAAATAAATGACGTCACAAAAATTAATTACGTCACAAAATACATAACGTCACAAAAATAAATAACGTAACAAAATACATAACGTCACAAAATGCATAACGTCACAAAAATAAATGACGTCACAAAATAAATAAAGTCACAAAAATAAATGACGTCACAAAATGCATAACGTCACAATAATAAATGATGTCACAAAATACATAACGTCACAAAAATAAATGACGTCACAAAAATTTATTACGTCACAAAATTAAATAACGTCACAAAATACATAACGTCACAAAATTCATAGCGGCACAAAAATAAATGACGTCACAAAATACATAACGTCACAAAAATAAATGACGTCACAAAATACATAACGTCAAAAAAATAAATGACGTCACAAAATACATAACGTCACAAAAATAAATGACGTCACAAAATACATAACGTCACAAAAATAAATGACGTCACAATAATAAATGACGTCACAAAATACATAAGGTCACAAAAATAAATGACGTCACAAAATACATAACGTTACAAAAATAAATGACGTCACAAAATACATAACGTCACAAAAATAAATGACGTCACAAAATACATAACGTCAAAAAAATGACGTCACAAAATACATAACGTCACAAAAATAATGACGTCACAAAATACATAACGTCACCAAAATAAATGACGTAACAAAAATTAATTACGTCACAAAATACATAACGTCACAAAAATAAATGACGTCAAAAAATACATAACGTCACAAAAATAAATGACGTCAAAAAATACATAACGTCACAAAAATACATGACGTCACAAAATTAATTACGTCACAAAATACATAACGTCACAAAAATAAATGACGTCACAAAATACATAACGTTACCAAAATAAATGACGTCACAAAATACATAACGTCACAAAAATAAATGACGTCACAAAATACATAACGTCACAAAAACAAATGACGTCACAAAATACATAACATCACAAAAATAAATGACGTCACAAAATACATAACGTCACAAAAATAAATGACGTCACAAAAATTAATTACGTCACAAAATACATAACGTCACAAAATATATAACGTCACAAAAATAAATGACGTCACAAAAATTAATAACGTCACAAATACATAACGTCACAAAAATAAATAACGTCACAAAATACATAACGTCACAAAATACATAACGTCACAAAAATAAATGACGTCACAAAATAAATAAAGTCACAAAAATAAATGACGTCACAAAATACATAACGTCACAAAAATAAATGACGTCACAAAATACATAACGTCACAAAATTAATGACGTCACAAAACTTAATTACGTCACAAAATACATAACGTCACAAAAATAAATGACGTCACAAAATACATAACGTCACAAAAATAAATGACGTCACAAAATACATAACGTCACAAAAATAAATGACGTCACAAAAATTAATTACGTCACAAAATACATAACGTCACAAAATATATAACGTCACAAAAATAAATGACGTCACAAAAATTAATTACGTCACAAAATACATAACGTCACAAAAATAAATAACGTCACAAAATACATAACGTCACAAAATACATAACGTCACAAAAATAAATGACGTCACAAAATAAATAAAGTCACAAAAATAAATGACGTCACAAAATACATAACGACACAAAAATAAATGACGTCGGAAAATACATAACGTCACAAAATTAATTACGTCACAAAATACATAACGTCAAAAAAATAAATGACGTCACAAAATACATAACGTCACATAAATAAATGACGTCACAAAAATTAATTACGTCACAAAATACATAACGTCACAAAATATATAACGTCACAAAAATAAATGACGTCACAAAAATTAATTACGTCACAAAATACATAACGTCACAAAAATAAATAACGTCACAAAATACATAACGTCACAAAATACATAACGTCACAAAAATAAATGACGTCACAAAATAAATAAAGTCACAAAAATAAATGACGTCACAAAATGCATAACGTCACAATAATAAATGATGTCACAAAATACATAACGTCACAAAAATAAATGACGTCACAAAAATTTATTACGTCACAAAATTAAAAAACGTCACAAAATACATAACGTCACAAAATTCATAGCGGCACAAAAATAAATGACGTCACAAAATACATAACGTCTAAAAAATAAATGACGTCACAAAATACATAACGTCACAAAAATAAATGACGTCATAAAATACATAACGTCACAAAAATAAATGACGTCACAAAAATTCCTTACGTCACAAAAATAAATAACGTCACAAAATACATAACGTAACAAAATACATAACGGCACAAAAATAAATGACGTCACAAAATACATAACGTCACAAAAATAAATGACGTCACAAAATACATAACGTCAAAAAAATAAATGACGTCACAAAATACATAACGTCACAAAAATAAATGACGTCACAAAATACATAACGTCACAAAAATAAATGACGTCACAAAATACATAACGTTACAAAAATGAATGACGTCACAAAATATTTAACGACACAAAATTAAATGACGTCTCAAAATACATATTTCATAAAATACATAACGTCACAAAAATAAATGACGTCACAAAATATATAACGTCACAAAAATAAATGACGTCACAAAAATTAATTACGTCACAAAATACATAACGTCACAAAAATAAATAACGTAACAAAATACATAACGTCACAAAATACATAACGTCACAAAAATAAATGACGTCACAAAATACATAACGTCACAAAAATAAATGACGTCACAAAATACATAACGTTACAAAAATAAATGACGTCACAAAATATTTAACGACACAAAATTAAATGACGTCTCAAAATACATATTTCATAAAATACATAACGTCACAAAAATAAATGACGTCACAAAATATATAACGTCACATAAATAAATGACGTCACAAAAATTAATTACGTCACAAAATACATAACGTCACAAAATATATAACGTCACAAAAATAAATGACGTCACAAAAATTAATTATGTCACAAAATACATAACGTCACAAAAATAAATAACGTCACAAAATACATAACGTCACAAAATACATAACGTCACAAAAATAAATGACGTCACAAAATAAATAAAGTCACAAAAATAAATGACGTCACAAAATGCATAACGTCACAATAATAAATGATGTCACAAAATACATAACGTCACAAAAATAAATGACGTCACAAAAATTTATTACGTCACAAAATTAAATAACGTCACAAAATACATAACGTCACAAAATTCATAGCGGCACAAAAATAAATGACGTCACAAAATACATAACGTCTAAAAAATAAATGACGTCACAAAATACATAACGTCACAAAAATAAATGACGTCACAAAATGCATAACGTCACAATAATAAATGATGTCACAAAATACATAACGTCACAAAAATAAATGACGTCACAAAAATTTATTACGTCACAAAATTAAATAACGTCACAAAATACATAACGTCACAAAATTCATAGCGGCACAAAAATAAATGACGTCACAAAATACATAACGTCACAAAAATAAATGACGTCACAAAATACATAACGTCAAAAAAATAAATGACGTCACAAAATACATAACGTCACAAAAATAAATGACGTCACAAAATACATAACGTCACAAAAATAAATGACGTCACAATAATAAATGACGTCACAAAATACATAAGGTCACAAAAATAAATGACGTCACAAAATACATAACGTTACAAAAATAAATGACGTCACAAAATACATAACGTCACAAAAATAAATGACGTCACAAAATACATAACGTCAAAAAAATGACGTCACAAAATACATAACGTCACAAAAATAATGACGTCACAAAATACATAACGTCACCAAAATAAATGACGTAACAAAAATTAATTACGTCACAAAATACATAACGTCACAAAAATAAATGACGTCAAAAAATACATAACGTCACAAAAATAAATGACGTCAAAAAATACATAACGTCACAAAAATATATGACGTCACAAAATTAATTACGTCACAAAATACATAACGTCACAAAAATAAATGACGTCACAAAATACATAACGTCACCAAATTAAATGACGTCACAAAATACATAACGTCACAAAAATAAATGACGTCACAAAATACATAACGTCACAAAAACAAATGACGTCACAAAATACATAACATCACAAAAATAAATGACGTCACAAAATACATAACGTCACAAAAATAAATGACGTCACAAAAATTAATTACGTCACAAAATACATAACGTCACAAAATATATAACGTCACAAAAATAAATGACGTCACAAAAATTAATAACGTCACAAATACATAACGTCACAAAAATAAATAACGTCACAAAATACATAACGTCACAAAATACATAACGTCACAAAAATAAATGACGTCACAAAATAAATAAAGTCACAAAAATAAATGACGTCACAAAATACATAACGTCACAAAAATAAATGACGTCACAAAATACATAACGTCACAAAATTAATGACGTCACAAAACTTAATTACGTCACAAAATACATAACGTCACAAAAATAAATGACGTCACAAAATACATAACGTCACAAAAATAAATGACGTCACAAAATACATAACGTCACAAAAATAAATGACGTCACAAAAATTAATTACGTCACAAAATACATAACGTCACAAAATATATAACGTCACAAAAATAAATGACGTCACAAAAATTAATTACGTCACAAAATACATAACGTCACAAAAATAAATGACGTCACAAAAATTAATTACGTAACAAAATACATAACGTCACAAAAATAAATAACGTCACAAAATACATAACGTCACAAAATACATAACGTCACAAAAATAAATGACGTCACAAAATAAATAAAGTCACAAAAATAAATGACGTCACAAAATACATAACGACACAAAAATAAATGACGTCGGAAAATACATAACGTCACAAAATTAATTACGTCACAAAATACATAACGTCACAAAAATAAATGACGTCAAAAAATACATAACGTCACAAAAATAAATGACGTCAAAAAATACATAACGTCACAAAAATATATGACGTCACAAAATTAATTACGTCACAAAATACATAACGTCACAAAAATAAATGACGTCACAAAATACATAACGTCACCAAAATAAATGACGTCACAAAATACATAACGTCACAAAAATAAATGACGTCACAAAATACATAACGTCACAAAAACAAATGACGTCACAAAATACATAACATCACAAAAATAAATGACGTCACAAAATACATAACGTCACAAAAATAAATGACGTCACAAAAATTAATTACGTCACATAATACATAACGTCACAAAATATATAACGTCACAAAAATAAATGACGTCACAAAAATTAATAACGTCACAAATACATAACGTCACAAAAATAAATAACGTCACAAAATACATAACGTCACAAAATACATAACGTCACAAAAATAAATGACGTCACAAAATAAATAAAGTCACAAAAATAAATGACGTCACAAAATACATAACGTCACAAAAATAAATGACGTCACAAAATACATAACGTCACAAAATTAATGACGTCACAAAACTTAATTACGTCACAAAATACATAACGTCACAAAAATAAATGACGTCACAAAATACATAACGTCACAAAAATAAATGACGTCACAAAATACATAACGTCACAAAAATAAATGACGTCACAAAAATTAATTACGTCACAAAATACATAACGTCACAAAATATATAACGTCACAAAAATAAATGACGTCACAAAAATTAATTACGTCACAAAATACATAACGTCACAAAAATAAATGACGTCACAAAAATTAATTACGTCACAAAATACATAACGTCACAAAAATAAATAACGTCACAAAATACATAACGTCACAAAATACATAACGTCACAAAAATAAATGACGTCACAAAATAAATAAAGTCACAAAAATAAATGACGTCACAAAATACATAACGACACAAAAATAAATGACGTCGGAAAATACATAACGTCACAAAATTAATTACGTCACAAAATACATAACGTCACAAAAATAAATGACGTCACAAAATACATAACGTCACATAAATAAATGACGTCACAAAAATTAATTACGTCACAAAATACATAACGTCACAAAATATATAACGTCACAAAAATAAATGACGTCACAAAAATTAATTACGTCACAAAATACATAACGTCACAAAAATAAATAACGTCACAAAATACATAACGTCACAAAATACATAACGTCACAAAAATAAATGACGTCACAAAATAAATAAAGTCACAAAAATAAATGACGTCACAAAATGCATAACGTCACAATAATAAATGATGTCACAAAATACATAACGTCACAAAAATAAATGACGTCACAAAAATTTATTACGTCACAAAATTAAATAACGTCACAAAATACATAACGTCACAAAATTCATAGCGGCACAAAAATAAATGACGTCACAAAATACATAACGTCTAAAAAATAAATGACGTCACAAAATACATAACGTCACAAAAATAAATGACGTCATAAAATACATAACGTCACAAAAATAAATGACGTCACAAAAATTCCTTACGTCACAAAAATAAATAACGTCACAAAATACATAACGTAACAAAATACATAACGGCACAAAAATAAATGACGTCACAAAATACATAACGTCACAAAAATAAATGACGTCACAAAATACATAACGTCAAAAAAATAAATGACGTCACAAAATACATAACGTCACAAAAATAAATGACGTCACAAAATACATAACGTCACAAAAATAAATGACGTCACAAAATACATAACGTTACAAAAATAAATGACGTCACAAAATATTTAACGACACAAAATTAAATGACGTCTTAAAATACATATTTCATAAAATACATAACGTCACAAAAATAAATGACGTCACAAAATATATAACGTCACAAAAATAAATGACGTCACAAAAATTAATTACGTCACAAAATACATAACGTCACAAAAATAAATAACGTAACAAAATACATAACGTCACAAAATACATAACGTCACAAAAATAAATGACGTCACAAAATAAATAAAGTCACAAAAATAAATGACGTCACAAAATGCATAACGTCACAATAATAAATGATGTCACAAAATACATAACGTCACAAAAATAAATGACGTCACAAAAATTTATTACGTCACAAAATTAAATAACGTCACAAAATACATAACGTCACAAAATTCATAGCGGCACAAAAATAAATGACGTCACAAAATACATAACGTCACAAAAATAAATGACGTCACAAAATACATAACGTCAAAAAAATAAATGACGTCACAAAATACATAACGTCACAAAAATAAATGACGTCACAAAATACATAACGTCACAAAAATAAATGACGTCACAATAATAAATGACGTCACAAAATACATAAGGTCACAAAAATAAATGACGTCACAAAATACATAACGTTACAAAAATAAATGACGTCACAAAATACATAACGTCACAAAAATAAATGACGTCACAAAATACATAACGTCAAAAAAATGACGTCACAAAATACATAACGTCACAAAAATAATGACGTCACAAAATACATAACGTCACCAAAATAAATGACGTAACAAAAATTAATTACGTCACAAAATACATAACGTCACAAAAATAAATGACGTCAAAAAATACATAACGTCACAAAAATAAATGACGTCAAAAAATACATAACGTCACAAAAATATATGACGTCACAAAATTAATTACGTCACAAAATACATAACGTCACAAAAATAAATTACGTCACAAAATACATAACGTCACCAAAATAAATGACGTCACAAAATACATAACGTCACAAAAATAAATGACGTCACAAAATACATAACGTCACAAAAACAAATGACGTCACAAAATACATAACATCACAAAAATAAATGACGTCACAAAATACATAACGTCACAAAAATAAATGACGTCACAAAAATTAATTACGTCACAAAATACATAACGTCACAAAATATATAACGTCACAAAAATAAATGACGTCACAAAAATTAATAACGTCACAAATACATAACGTCACAAAAATAAATAACGTCACAAAATACATAACGTCACAAAATACATAACGTCACAAAAATAAATGACGTCACAAAATAAATAAAGTCACAAAAATAAATGACGTCACAAAATACATAACGTCACAAAAATAAATGACGTCACAAAATACATAACGTCACAAAATTAATGACGTCACAAAACTTAATTACGTCACAAAATACATAACGTCACAAAAATAAATGACGTCACAAAATACATAACGTCACAAAAATAAATGACGTCACAAAATACATAACGTCACAAAAATAAATGACGTCACAAAAATTAATTACGTCACAAAATACATAACGTCACAAAATATATAACGTCACAAAAATAAATGACGTCACAAAAATTAATTACGTCACAAAATACATAACGTCACAAAAATAAATAACGTCACAAAATACATAACGTCACAAAATACATAACGTCACAAAAATAAATGACGTCACAAAATAAATAAAGTCACAAAAATAAATGACGTCACAAAATACATAACGACACAAAAAATAAATGACGTCGGAAAATACATAACGTCACAAAATTAATGACGTCACAAAACTTAATTACGTCACAAAATACATAACGTCACGAAAATAAATGACGTCAAAAAATACATAACCTCACAAAAATAAATGACGTCACAAAATACATAACGTCACAAAAATAAATGACGTCACAAAATACATAACGTCACAAAAATAAATGACGTCACAAAATACATAACGTCACAAAATACATAACGTCACAAAAATAAATGACGTCACAAAATACATAACGTCAAAAAAATAAATGACGTCACAAAATACATAACGTCACAAAAAATAAATGACGTCACAAAATGCATAACGTGACAAAAATAAATGATGTCACAAAATACATAACGTCACAAAAATAAATGACGTCTAAAAATACATTACGTCACAAAAATAAATGACGTCACAAAATACATAACGTCACAAAAATAAATGATGTCACAAAATACATAACGTCACAAAAATAAATGACGACACAAAAATAAATGACGTCACAAAATACATAACGTCACAAAAATAAATGACGTCACAAAATACATAACGTCACAAATAACATAACGTCAAAAAATAAATGACGTCACAAAATACATAACGTCACAAAAATAAATGACGTCACAAAAATTCCTTACGTCACAAAAATAAATAACGTCACAAAATACATAACGTAACAAAATACATAACGGCACAAAAATAAATGACGTCACAAAATTCATAACGTCACAAAAATAAATGACGTCACAAAATACATAACGTCAAAAAAATAAATGATGTCACAAAATACATAACGTCACAAAAATAAATGACGTCACAAAATACATAACGTCACAAAAATAAATGACGTCACAAAATACATAACGTTACAAAAATAAATGACGTCACAAAATATTTAACGACACAAAATTAAATGACGTCTCAAAATACATATTTCATAAAATACATTACGTCACAAAAATAAATGACGTCACAAAATACATAACGTCACAAAAATAAATGACGTCACAAAATACATAACGTCACGAAAATAAATTACGTCACAAAATACATAACGTCACAAAAATAAAAGACGTCACAAAATACATAACGTCACCAAAATAAATGACGTCACAAAAATTAATTACGTCACAAAATACATAACGTCACAAAATATATAACGTCACAAAAATAAATGACGTCACAAAAATTAATTACGTCACAAAATACATAACGTCACAAAAATAAATAACGTCACAAAATACATAACGTCACAAAAATAAATGACGCCACAAAAATTTATTACGTCACAAAATTAAATAACGTCACAAAATACATAACGTCAAAAATTCATAGCGGCACAAAAATAAATGACATCACAAAATACATAACGTCACAAAAATAAATGACGTCACAAAATACATAACGTCAAAAAAATAAATGACGTCACAAAATACATAACGTCACAAAAATAAATGACGTCACAAAATACATAACGTCACAAAAATAAATGACGTCACAATAATAAATGACGTCACAAAATACATAAGGTCACAAAAATAAATGACGTCACAAAATACATAACGTTACAAAAATAAATGACGTCACAAAATACATAACATCACAAAAATAAATGACGTCACAAAATACATAACGTCACAAAAAAATGACGCCACAAAATACATAACGTCACAAAAATAAATGACGTCACAAAATACATAACGTCACCAAAATAAATGACGTAACAAAAATTAATTACGTCACAAAATACATAACGTCACAAAATATATAACGTCACAAAAATAAATGACGTCACAAAAATTAATTACGTCACAAAATACATAACGTCACAAAAATAAATAACGTCACAAAATACATAACGTCACAAAATACATAACGTCACAAAAATAAATGACGTCACAAAATAAATAAAGTCACAAAAATAAATGACGTCACAAAATACATAACGTCACAAAAATAAATGACGTCACAAAAATTTATTACGTCACAAAAATAATTAACGTCACAAAATACATAACGTCACAAAATACATAGCGGCACAAAAATAAATGACGTCACAAAATACATAACGTCACAAAAATAAATGACGTTACAAAATACATAACGTGAAAAAAATAAATGACGTCACAAAATACATAACGTCACAAAAATAAATGACGTCACAAAATACATAACGTCACAAAAATAAATGACGTCACAAAATACATAACGTCACAAAAATAAATGACGTCACAAAATACATAACGTTACAAAAATAAATGACGTCACAAAATACATAACGTCACAAAAATAAATGACGTCACAAAATACATAACGTCACAAAAAAATGACGTCACAAAATACATAACGTCACCAAAATGAATGACGTCAAAAAATACATAACGTCACAAAAATATATGACGTCACAAAGTTAATTACGTCACAAAATACATAACGTCACAAAAATAAATGACGTCACAAAATACATAACGTCACAAAAACAAATTACGTCACAAAATACATAACGTCACAAAAATAAATGACGTCACAAAATACATAACGTCACCAAAATAAATGACGTCACAAAATACATAACGTCACAAAAATAAATGACGTCATAAAATACATACCGTCACAAAAATAAATGACGTCACAAAAATTTATTACGTCACAAAAATAAATAACGTCACAAAATACATAAAGTCACAAAATACATAACGGCACAAAAATAAATGAAGTCACAAAATACATAACGTCACAAAATAAATGACGTCACAAAATACATAACGTCAAAAAAATAAATGACTTCACAAAATACATAACGTCACAAAAATAAATGACGTCACAAAATACATAACGTCACAAAAATAAATTACGTCACAATAATAAATGACGTCACAAAATACATAACGACACAAAAATAAATGACGTCACAAAATACATAACGTTACAAAAATAAATGACGTCACAAAATACATAACGTCACAAAAATAAATGACGTCACAAAATACATAACGTCACAAAAAAATGACGTCACAAAATACATAACGTCACAAAAATAAATGACGTCACAAAATACATAACGTCACAAAAATAAATGACGTCACAAAATATTTAATGACACAAAATTAAATGACGTCACAAAATACATATTTCATAAAATACATAACGTCACAAAAATAAATGACGTCACAAAATAAATAACGTCACAAAAATAAATGACGTCTAAAAATACATTACGTCACAAAAATAAATGACGTCACAAAATACATAACGTCACAAAAATAAATGACGTCACAAAATACATAACGTCACAAAAATAAATGACGTCACAAAATACATAACGTCACAAATAACATAACGTCAAAAAATAAATGACGTCACAAAATACATAACGTCTAAAAAATAAATGACGTCACAAAATACATAACGTCACAAAAATAAATGACGTCATAAAATACATAACGTCACAAAAATAAATGACGTCACAAACATTCCTTACGTCACAAAAATAAATAACGTCACAAAATACATAACGTAACAAAATACATAACGGCACAAAAATAAATGACGTCACAAAATTCATAACGTCACAAAAATAAATGACGTCACAAAATACATAACGTCAAAAAAATAAATGATGTCACAAAATTCATAACGTCACAAAAATAAATGACGTAACAAAATAAATAAAGTCACAAAAATAAATGACGTCACAAAATACATAACGTCACAAAAATAAATGACGTCACAAAATACATAACGTCACAAAATTAATGACGTCACAAAACTTAATTACGTCACAAAATACATAACGTCACAAAAATAAATGACGTCACAAAATACATAACGTCACAAAAATAAATGACGTCACAAAATACATAACGTCACAAAAATAAATGACGTCACAAAATACATAACGTCACAAAAATAAATGACGTCACAAAAATTAATTACGTCACAAAATACATAACGTCACAAAATATATAACGTCACAAAAATAAATGACGTCACAAAAATTAATTACGTCACAAAATACATAACGTCACAAAAATAAATAACGTCACAAAATACATAACGTCACAAAATACATAACGTCGCAAAAATAAATGACGTCACAAAATAAATAAAGTCACAAAAATAAATGACGTCACAAAATACATAACGACACAAAAATAAATGACGTCGGAAAATACATAACGTCACAAAAATAAATGACGTCCCAATAATAAATGACGTCACAAAATACATAAGGTCACAAAAATAAATGACGTCACAAAATACATAACGTTACAAAAATAAATGACGTCACAAAATACATAACGTCACAAAAATAAATGACGTCACAAAATACATAACGTCAAAAAAATGACGTCACAAAATACATAACGTCACAAAAATAATGACGTCACAAAATACATAACGTCACCAAAATAAATGACGTAACAAAAATTAATTACGTCACAAAATACATAACGTCACAAAAATAAATGACGTCAAAAAATACATAACGTCACAAAAATAAATGACGTCAAAAAATACATAACGTCACAAAAATATATGACGTCACAAAATTAATTACGTCACAAAATACATAACGTCACAAAAATAAATGACGTCACAAAAATTAATTACGTCACAAAATACATAACGTCAAAAAATATATAACGTCACAAAAATAAATGACGTCACAAAAATTAATAACGTCAGAAATACATAACGTCACAAAAATAAATAACGTCACAAAATACATAACGTCACAAAATACATAACGTCACAAAAATAAATGACGTCACAAAATAAATAAAGTCACAAAAATAAATGACGTCACAAAATACATAACGTCACAAAAATAAATGACGTCACAAAATACATAACGTCACAAAATTAATGACGTCACAAAACTTAATTACGTCACAAAATACATAACGTCACAAAAATAAATGACGTCACAAAATACATAACGTCACAAAAATAAATGGCGTCACAAAATACATAACGTCACAAAAATAAATGACGTCACAAAAATTAATTACGTCACAAAATACATAACGTCACAAAATATATAACGTCACAAAAATAAATGACGTCACAAAAATTAATTACGTCACAAAATACATAACGTCACAAAAATAAATGACGTCACAAAAATTAATTACGTCACAAAATACATAACGTCACAAAAATAAATAACGTCACAAAATACATAACGTCACAAAATACATAACGTCCTAAAAATAAATGACGTCACAAAATAAATAAAGTCACAAAAATAAATGACGTCACAAAATACATAACGACACAAAAATAAATGACGTCGGAAAATACATAACGTCACAAAATTAATTACGTCACAAAATACATAACGTCACAAAAATAAATGACGTCACAAAATACATAACGTCACATAAATAAATGACGTCACAAAAATTAATTACGTCACAAAATACATAACGTCACAAAATATATAACGTCACAAAAATAAATGACGTCACAAAAATTAATTACGTCACAAAATACATAACGTCACAAAAATAAATAACGTCACAAAATACATAACGTCACAAAATACATAACGTCACAAAAATAAATGACGTCACAAAATAAATAAAGTCACAAAAATAAATGACGTCACAAAATGCATAACGTCACAATAATAAATGATGTCACAAAATACATAACGTCACAAAAATAAATGACGTCACAAAAATTTATTACGTCACAAAATTAAATAACGTCACAAAATACATAACGTCACAAAATTCATAGCGGCACAAAAATAAATGACGTCACAAAATACATAACGTCTAAAAAATAAATGACGTCACAAAATACATAACGTCACAAAAATAAATGACGTCATAAAATACATAACGTCACAAAAATAAATGACGTCACAAAAATTCCTTACGTCACAAAAATAAATAACGTCACAAAATACATAACGTAACAAAATACATAACGGCACAAAAATAAATGACGTCACAAAATACATAACGTCACAAAAATAAATGACGTCACAAAATACATAACGTCAAAAAAATAAATGATGTCACAAAATACATAACGTCACAAAAATAAATGACGTCACAAAATACATAACGTCACAAAAATAAATGACGTCACAAAATACATAACGTTACAAAAATAAATGACGTCACAAAATATTTAACGACACAAAATTAAATGACGTCTTAAAATACATATTTCATAAAATACATAACGTCACAAAAATAAATGACGTCACAAAATATATAACGTCACAAAAATAAATGACGTCACAAAAATTAATTACGTCACAAAATACATAACGTCACAAAAATAAATAACGTAACAAAATACATAACGTCACAAAATACATAACGTCACAAAAATAAATGACGTCACAAAATAAATAAAGTCACAAAAATAAATGACGTCACAAAATGCATAACGTCACAATAATAAATGATGTCACAAAATACATAACGTCACAAAAATAAATGACGTCACAAAAATTTATTACGTCACAAAATTAAATAACGTCACAAAATACATAACGTCACAAAATTCATAGCGGCACAAAAATAAATGACGTCACAAAATACATAACGTCACAAAAATAAATGACGTCACAAAATACATAACGTCAAAAAAATAAATGACGTCACAAAATACATAACGTCACAAAAATAAATGACGTCACAAAATACATAACGTCACAAAAATAAATGACGTCACAATAATAAATGACGTCACAAAATACATAAGGTCACAAAAATAAATGACGTCACAAAATACATAACGTTACAAAAATAAATGACGTCACAAAATACATAACGTCACAAAAATAAATGACGTCACAAAATACATAACGTCAAAAAAAATGACGTCACAAAATACATAACGTCACAAAAATAATGACGTCACAAAATACATAACGTCACCAAAATAAATGACGTAACAAAAATTAATTACGTCACAAAATACATAACGTCACAAAAATAAATGACGTCAAAAAATACATAACGTCACAAAAATAAATGACGTCAAAAAATACATAACGTCACAAAAATATATGACGTCACAAAATTAATTACGTCACAAAATACATAACGTCACAAAAATAAATGACGTCACAAAATACATAACTTCACCAAAATAAATGACGTCACAAAATACATAACGTCACAAAAATAAATGACGTCACAAAATACATAACGTCACAAAAACAAATGACGTCACAAAATACATAACATCACAAAAATAAATGACGTCACAAAATACATAACGTCACAAAAATAAATGACGTCACAAAAATTAATTACGTCACAAAATACATAACGTCACAAAATATATAACGTCACAAAAATAAATGACGTCACAAAAATTAATAACGTCACAAATACATAACGTCACAAAAATAAATAACGTCACAAAATACATAACGTCACAAAATACATAACGTCACAAAAATAAATGACGTCACAAAATAAATAAAGTCACAAAAAAAATGACGTCACAAAATACATAACGTCACAAAAATAAATGACGTCACAAAATACATAACGTCACAAAATTAATGACGTCACAAAACTTAATTACGTTACAAAATACATAACGTCACAAAAATAAATGACGTCACAAAATACATAACGTCACAAAAATAAATGACGTCACAAAATACATAACGTTACAAAAATAAATGACGTCACAAAAATTAATTACGTCACAAAATACATAACGTCACAAAATATATAACGTCACAAAAATAAATGACGTCACAAAAATTAATTACGTCACAAAATACATAACGTCACAAAAATAAATAACGTCACAAAATACATAACGTCACAAAATACATAACGTCACAAAAATAAATGACGTCACAAAATAAATAAAGTCACAAAAATAAATGACGTCACAAAATACATAACGACACAAAAAATAAATGACGTCGGAAAATACATAACGTCACAAAATTAATGACGTCACAAAACTTAATTACGTCACAAAATACATAACGTCACGAAAATAAATGACGTCAAAAAATACATAACCTCACAAAAATAAATGACGTCACAAAATACATAACGTCACAAAAATAAATGACGTCACAAAATACATAACGTCACAAAAATAAATGACGTCACAAAATACATAACGTCACAAAATACATAACGTCACAAAAATAAATGACGTCACAAAATACATAACGTCAAAAAAATAAATGACGTCACAAAATACATAACGTCACAAGAAATAAATGACGTCACAAAATGCATAACGTGACAAAAATAAATGATGTCACAAAATACATAACGTCACAAAAATAAATGACGTCTAAAAATACATTACGTCACAAAAATAAATGACGTCACAAAATACATAACGTCACAAAAATAAATGACGTCACAAAATACATAACGTCACAAAAATAAATGACGACACAAAAATAAATGACGTCACAAAATACATAACGTCACAAAAATAAATGACGTCACAAAATACATAACGTCACAAATAACATAACGTCAAAAAATAAATGATGTCACAAAATACATAACGTCACAAAAATAAATGACGTCACAAAATAAATAAAGTCACAAAAATAAATGACGTCACAAAATGCATAACGTCACAATAATAAATGATGTCACAAAATACATAACGTCACAAAAATAAATGACGTCACAAAAATTTATTACGTCACAAAATTAAATAACGTCACAAAATACATAACGTCACAAAATTCATAGCGGCACAAAAATAAATGACGTCACAAAATACATAACGTCACAAAAATAAATGACGTCACAAAATACATAACGTCACAAAAATAAATGACGTCACAAAATACATAACGTCACAAATAACATAACGTCAAAAAATAAATGATGTCACAAAATACATAACGTCACAAAAATAAATGACGTCACAAAATAAATAAAGTCACAAAAATAAATGACGTCACAAAATGCATAACGTCACAATAATAAATGATGTCACAAAATACATAACGTCACAAAAATAAATGACGTCACAAAAATTTATTACGTCACAAAATTAAATAACGTCACAAAATACATAACGTCACAAAATTCATAGCGGCACAAAAATAAATGACGTCACAAAATACATAACGTCACAAAAATAAATGACGTCACAAAATACATAACGTCAAAAAAATAAATGACGTCACAAAATACATAACGTCACAAAAATAAATGACGTCACAAAATACATAACGTCACAAAAATAAATGACGTCACAATAATAAATGACGTCACAAAATACATAAGGTCACAAAAATAAATGACGTCACAAAATACATAACGTTACAAAAATAAATGACGTCACAAAATACATAACGTCACAAAAATAAATGACGTCACAAAATACATAACGTCAAAAAAATGACGTCACAAAATACATAACGTCACAAAAATAATGACGTCACAAAATACATAACGTCACCAAAATAAATGACGTAACAAAAATTAATTACGTCACAAAATACATAACGTCACAAAAATAAATGACGTCAAAAAATACATAACGTCACAAAAATAAATGACGTCAAAAAATACATAACGTCACAAAAATATATGACGTCACAAAATTAATTACGTCACAAAATACATAACGTCACAAAAATAAATTACGTCACAAAATACATAACGTCACCAAAATAAATGACGTCACAAAATACATAACGTCACAAAAATAAATGACGTCACAAAATACATAACGTCACAAAAACAAATGACGTCACAAAATACATAACATCACAAAAATAAATGACGTCACAAAATACATAACGTCACAAAAATAAATGACGTCACAAAAATTAATTACGTCACAAAATACATAACGTCACAAAATATATAACGTCACAAAAATAAATGACGTCACAAAAATTAATAACGTCACAAATACATAACGTCACAAAAATAAATAACGTCACAAAATACATAACGTCACAAAATACATAACGTCACAAAAATAAATGACGTCACAAAATAAATAAAGTCACAAAAATAAATGACGTCACAAAATACATAACGTCACAAAAATAAATGACGTCACAAAATACATAACGTCACAAAATTAATGACGTCACAAAACTTAATTACGTCACAAAATACATAACGTCACAAAAATAAATGACGTCACAAAATACATAACGTCACAAAAATAAATGACGTCACAAAATACATAACGTCACAAAAATAAATGACGTCACAAAAATTAATTACGTCACAAAATACATAACGTCACAAAATATATAACGTCACAAAAATAAATGACGTCACAAAAATTAATTACGTCACAAAATACATAACGTCACAAAAATAAATAACGTCACAAAATACATAACGTCACAAAATACATAACGTCACAAAAATAAATGACGTCACAAAATAAATAAAGTCACAAAAATAAATGACGTCACAAAATACATAACGACACAAAAAATAAATGACGTCGGAAAATACATAACGTCACAAAATTAATGACGTCACAAAACTTAATTACGTCACAAAATACATAACGTCACGAAAATAAATGACGTCAAAAAATACATAACCTCACAAAAATAAATGACGTCACAAAATACATAACGTCACAAAAATAAATGACGTCACAAAATACATAACGTCACAAAAATAAATGACGTCACAAAATACATAACGTCACAAAATACATAACGTCACAAAAATAAATGACGTCACAAAATACATAACGTCAAAAAAATAAATGACGTCACAAAATACATAACGTCACAAAAAATAAATGACGTCACAAAATGCATAACGTGACAAAAATAAATGATGTCACAAAATACATAACGTCACAAAAATAAATGACGTCTAAAAATACATTACGTCACAAAAATAAATGACGTCACAAAATACATAACGTCACAAAAATAAATGATGTCACAAAATACATAACGTCACAAAAATAAATGACGACACAAAAATAAATGACGTCACAAAATACATAACGTCACAAAAATAAATGACGTCACAAAATACATAACGTCACAAATAACATAACGTCAAAAAATAAATGACGTCACAAAATACATAACGTCACAAAAATAAATGACGTCACAAAAATTCCTTACGTCACAAAAATAAATAACGTCACAAAATACATAACGTAACAAAATACATAACGGCACAAAAATAAATGACGTCACAAAATTCATAACGTCACAAAAATAAATGACGTCACAAAATACATAACGTCAAAAAAATAAATGATGTCACAAAATACATAACGTCACAAAAATAAATGACGTCACAAAATACATAACGTCACAAAAATAAATGACGTCACAAAATTCATAACGTTACAAAAATAAATGACGTCACAAAATATTTAACGACACAAAATTAAATGACGTCTCAAAATACATATTTCATAAAATACATTACGTCACAAAAATAAATGACGTCACAAAATACATAACGTCACAAAAATAAATGACGTCACAAAATACATAACGTCACGAAAATAAATTACGTCACAAAATACATAACGTCACAAAAATAAAAGACGTCACAAAATACATAACGTCACCAAAATAAATGACGTCACAAAAATTAATTACGTCACAAAATACATAACGTCACAAAATATATAACGTCACAAAAATAAATGACGTCACAAAAATTAATTACGTCACAAAATACATAACGTCACAAAAATAAATAACGTCACAAAATACATAACGTCACAAAAATAAATGACGCCACAAAAATTTATTACGTCACAAAATTAAATAACGTCACAAAATACATAACGTCAAAAATTCATAGCGGCACAAAAATAAATGACATCACAAAATACATAACGTCACAAAAATAAATGACGTCACAAAATACATAACGTCAAAAAAATAAATGACGTCACAAAATACATAACGTCACAAAAATAAATGACGTCACAAAATACATAACGTCACAAAAATAAATGACGTCACAATAATAAATGACGTCACAAAATACATAAGGTCACAAAAATAAATGACGTCACAAAATACATAACGTTACAAAAATAAATGACGTCACAAAATACATAACATCACAAAAATAAATGACGTCACAAAATACATAACGTCACAAAAAAATGACGCCACAAAATACATAACGTCACAAAAATAAATGACGTCACAAAATACATAACGTCACCAAAATAAATGACGTAACAAAAATTAATTACGTCACAAAATACATAACGTCACAAAATATATAACGTCACAAAAATAAATGACGTCACAAAAATTAATTACGTCACAAAATACATAACGTCACAAAAATAAATAACGTCACAAAATACATAACGTCACAAAATACATAACGTCACAAAAATAAATGACGTCACAAAATAAATAAAGTCACAAAAATAAATGACGTCACAAAATACATAACGTCACAAAAATAAATGACGTCACAAAAATTTATTACGTCACAAAAATAATTAACGTCACAAAATACATAACGTCACAAAATACATAGCGGCACAAAAATAAATGACGTCACAAAATACATAACGTCACAAAAATAAATGACGTTACAAAATACATAACGTGAAAAAAATAAATGACGTCACAAAATACATAACGTCACAAAAATAAATGACGTCACAAAATACATAACGTCACAAAAATAAATGACGTCACAAAATACATAACGTCACAAAAATAAATGACGTCACAAAATACATAACGTTACAAAAATAAATGACGTCACAAAATACATAACGTCACAAAAATAAATGACGTCACAAAATACATAACGTCACAAAAAAATGACGTCACAAAATACATAACGTCACCAAAATGAATGACGTCAAAAAATACATAACGTCACAAAAATATATGACGTCACAAAGTTAATTACGTCACAAAATACATAACGTCACAAAAATAAATGACGTCACAAAATACATAACGTCACAAAAACAAATTACGTCACAAAATACATAACGTCACAAAAATAAATGACGTCACAAAATACATAACGTCACCAAAATAAATGACGTCACAAAATACATAACGTCACAAAAATAAATGACGTCATAAAATACATACCGTCACAAAAATAAATGACGTCACAAAAATTTATTACGTCACAAAAATAAATAACGTCACAAAATACATAAAGTCACAAAATACATAACGGCACAAAAATAAATGAAGTCACAAAATACATAACGTCACAAAATAAATGACGTCACAAAATACATAACGTCAAAAAAATAAATGACTTCACAAAATACATAACGTCACAAAAATAAATGACGTCACAAAATACATAACGTCACAAAAATAAATTACGTCACAATAATAAATGACGTCACAAAATACATAACGTCACAAAAATAAATGACGTCACAAAATACATAACGTTACAAAAATAAATGACGTCACAAAATACATAACGTCACAAAAATAAATGACGTCACAAAATACATAACGTCACAAAAAAATGACGTCACAAAATACATAACGTCACAAAAATAAATGACGTCACAAAATACATAACGTCACAAAAATAAATGACGTCACAAAATATTTAATGACACAAAATTAAATGACGTCACAAAATACATATTTCATAAAATACATAACGTCACAAAAATAAATGACGTCACAAAATAAATAACGTCACAAAAATAAATGACGTCTAAAAATACATTACGTCACAAAAATAAATGACGTCACAAAATACATAACGTCACAAAAATAAATGACGTCACAAAATACATAACGTCACAAAAATAAATGACGTCACAAAATACATAACGTCACAAATAACATAACGTCAAAAAATAAATGACGTCACAAAATACATAACGTCTAAAAAATAAATGACGTCACAAAATACATAACGTCACAAAAATAAATGACGTCATAAAATACATAACGTCACAAAAATAAATGACGTCACAAACATTCCTTACGTCACAAAAATAAATAACGTCACAAAATACATAACGTAACAAAATACATAACGGCACAAAAATAAATGACGTCACAAAATTCATAACGTCACAAAAATAAATGACGTCACAAAATACATAACGTCAAAAAAATAAATGATGTCACAAAATTCATAACGTCACAAAAATAAATGACGTAACAAAATAAATAAAGTCACAAAAATAAATGACGTCACAAAATACATAACGTCACAAAAATAAATGACGTCACAAAATACATAACGTCACAAAATTAATGACGTCACAAAACTTAATTACGTCACAAAATACATAACGTCACAAAAATAAATGACGTCACAAAATACATAACGTCACAAAAATAAATGACGTCACAAAATACATAACGTCACAAAAATAAATGACGTCACAAAATACATAACGTCACAAAAATAAATGACGTCACAAAAATTAATTACGTCACAAAATACATAACGTCACAAAATATATAACGTCACAAAAATAAATGACGTCACAAAAATTAATTACGTCACAAAATACATAACGTCACAAAAATAAATAACGTCACAAAATACATAACGTCACAAAATACATAACGTCACAAAAATAAATGACGTCACAAAATAAATAAAGTCACAAAAATAAATGACGTCACAAAATACATAACGACACAAAAATAAATGACGTCGGAAAATACATAACGTCACAAAAATAAATGACGTCCCAATAATAAATGACGTCACAAAATACATAAGGTCACAAAAATAAATGACGTCACAAAATACATAACGTTACAAAAATAAATGACGTCACAAAATACATAACGTCACAAAAATAAATGACGTCACAAAATACATAACGTCAAAAAAATGACGTCACAAAATACATAACGTCACAAAAATAATGACGTCACAAAATACATAACGTCACCAAAATAAATGACGTAACAAAAATTAATTACGTCACAAAATACATAACGTCACAAAAATAAATGACGTCAAAAAATACATAACGTCACAAAAATAAATGACGTCAAAAAATACATAACGTCACAAAAATATATGACGTCACAAAATTAATTACGTCACAAAATACATAACGTCACAAAAATAAATGACGTCACAAAATACATAACGTCACCAAAATAAATGACGTCACAAAATACATAACGTCACAAAAATAAATGACGTCACAAAATACATAACGTCACAAAAACAAATGACGTCACAAAATACATAACATCACAAAAATAAATGACGTCACAAAATACATAACGTCACAAAAATAAATGACGTCACAAAAATTAATTACGTCACAAAATACATAACGTCACAAAATATATAACGTCACAAAAATAAATGACGTCACAAAAATTAATAACGTCAGAAATACATAACGTCACAAAAATAAATAACGTCACAAAATACATAACGTCACAAAATACATAACGTCACAAAAATAAATGACGTCACAAAATAAATAAAGTCACAAAAATAAATGACGTCACAAAATACATAACGTCACAAAAATAAATGACGTCACAAAATACATAACGTCACAAAATTAATGACGTCACAAAACTTAATTACGTCACAAAATACATAACGTCACAAAAATAAATGACGTCACAAAATACATAACGTCACAAAAATAAATGGCGTCACAAAATACATAACGTCACAAAAATAAATGACGTCACAAAAATTAATTACGTCACAAAATACATAACGTCACAAAATATATAACGTCACAAAAATAAATGACGTCACAAAAATTAATTACGTCACAAAATACATAACGTCACAAAAATAAATGACGTCACAAAAATTAATTACGTCACAAAATACATAACGTCACAAAAATAAATAACGTCACAAAATACATAACGTCACAAAATACATAACGTCCTAAAAATAAATGACGTCACAAAATAAATAAAGTCACAAAAATAAATGACGTCACAAAATACATAACGACACAAAAATAAATGACGTCGGAAAATACATAACGTCACAAAATTAATTACGTCACAAAATACATAACGTCACAAAAATAAATGACGTCACAAAATACATAACGTCACATAAATAAATGACGTCACAAAAATTAATTACGTCACAAAATACATAACGTCACAAAATATATAACGTCACAAAAATAAATGACGTCACAAAAATTAATTACGTCACAAAATACATAACGTCACAAAAATAAATAACGTCACAAAATACATAACGTCACAAAATACATAACGTCACAAAAATAAATGACGTCACAAAATAAATAAAGTCACAAAAATAAATGACGTCACAAAATGCATAACGTCACAATAATAAATGATGTCACAAAATACATAACGTCACAAAAATAAATGACGTCACAAAAATTTATTACGTCACAAAATTAAATAACGTCACAAAATACATAACGTCACAAAATTCATAGCGGCACAAAAATAAATGACGTCACAAAATACATAACGTCTAAAAAATAAATGACGTCACAAAATACATAACGTCACAAAAATAAATGACGTCATAAAATACATAACGTCACAAAAATAAATGACGTCACAAAAATTCCTTACGTCACAAAAATAAATAACGTCACAAAATACATAACGTAACAAAATACATAACGGCACAAAAATAAATGACGTCACAAAATACATAACGTCACAAAAATAAATGACGTCACAAAATACATAACGTCAAAAAAATAAATGATGTCACAAAATACATAACGTCACAAAAATAAATGACGTCACAAAATACATAACGTCACAAAAATAAATGACGTCACAAAATACATAACGTTACAAAAATAAATGACGTCACAAAATATTTAACGACACAAAATTAAATGACGTCTTAAAATACATATTTCATAAAATACATAACGTCACAAAAATAAATGACGTCACAAAATATATAACGTCACAAAAATAAATGACGTCACAAAAATTAATTACGTCACAAAATACATAACGTCACAAAAATAAATAACGTAACAAAATACATAACGTCTCAAAATACATAACGTCACAAAAATAAATGACGTCACAAAATAAATAAAGTCACAAAAATAAATGACGTCACAAAATGCATAACGTCACAATAATAAATGATGTCACAAAATACATAACGTCACAAAAATAAATGACGTCACAAAAATTTATTACGTCACAAAATTAAATAACGTCACAAAATACATAACGTCACAAAATTCATAGCGGCACAAAAATAAATGACGTCACAAAATACATAACGTCACAAAAATAAATGACGTCACAAAATACATAACGTCAAAAAAATAAATGACGTCACAAAATACATAACGTCACAAAAATAAATGACGTCACAAAATACATAACGTCACAAAAATAAATGACGTCACAATAATAAATGACGTCACAAAATACATAAGGTCACAAAAATAAATGACGTCACAAAATACATAACGTTACAAAAATAAATGACGTCACAAAATACATAACGTCACAAAAATAAATGACGTCACAAAATACATAACGTCAAAAAAAATGACGTCACAAAATACATAACGTCACAAAAATAATGACGTCACAAAATACATAACGTCACCAAAATAAATGACGTAACAAAAATTAATTACGTCACAAAATACATAACGTCACAAAAATAAATGACGTCAAAAAATACATAACGTCACAAAAATAAATGACGTCAAAAAATACATAACGTCACAAAAATATATGACGTCACAAAATTAATTACGTCACAAAATACATAACGTCACAAAAATAAATGACGTCACAAAATACATAACTTCACCAAAATAAATGACGTCACAAAATACATAACGTCACAAAAATAAATGACGTCACAAAATACATAACGTCACAAAAACAAATGACGTCACAAAATACATAACATCACAAAAATAAATGACGTCACAAAATACATAACGTCACAAAAATAAATGACGTCACAAAAATTAATTACGTCACAAAATACATAACGTCACAAAATATATAACGTCACAAAAATAAATGACGTCACAAAAATTAATAACGTCACAAATACATAACGTCACAAAAATAAATAACGTCACAAAATACATAACGTCACAAAATACATAACGTCACAAAAATAAATGACGTCACAAAATAAATAAAGTCACAAAAAAAATGACGTCACAAAATACATAACGTCACAAAAATAAATGACGTCACAAAATACATAACGTCACAAAATTAATGACGTCACAAAACTTAATTACGTTACAAAATACATAACGTCACAAAAATAAATGACGTCACAAAATACATAACGTCACAAAAATAAATGACGTCACAAAATACATAACGTCACAAAAATAAATGACGTCACAAAAATTAATTACGTCACAAAATACATAACGTCACAAAATATATAACGTCACAAAAATAAATGACGTCACAAAAATTAATTACGTCACAAAATACATAACGTCACAAAAATAAATAACGTCACAAAATACATAACGTCACAAAATACATAACGTCACAAAAATAAATGACGTCACAAAATAAATAAAGTCACAAAAATAAATGACGTCACAAAATACATAACGTCACAAAAAATAAATGACGTCGGAAAATACATAACGTCACAAAATTAATGACGTCACAAAACTTAATTACGTCACAAAATACATAACGTCACGAAAATAAATGACGTCAAAAAATACATAACCTCACAAAAATAAATGACGTCACAAAATACATAACGTCACAAAAATAAATGACGTCACAAAATACATAACGTCACAAAAATAAATGACGTCACAAAATACATAACGTCACAAAATACATAACGTCACAAAAATAAATGACGTCACAAAATACATAACGTCAAAAAAATAAATGACGTCACAAAATACATAACGTCACAAAAAATAAATGACGTCATAAAATGCATAACGTGACAAAAATAAATGATGTCACAAAATACATAACGTCACAAAAATAAATGACGTCTAAAAATACATTACGTCACAAAAATAAATGACGTCACAAAATACATAACGTCACAAAAATAAATGACGTCACAAAATACATAACGTCACAAAAATAAATGACGACACAAAAATAAATGACGTCACAAAATACATAACGTCACAAAAATAAATGACGTCACAAAATACATAACGTCACAAATAACATAACGTCAAAAAATAAATGATGTCACAAAATACATAACGTCACAAAAATAAATGACGTCACAAAAATTCCTTACGTCACAAAAATAAATAACGTCACAAAATACATAACGTAACAAAATACATAACGGCACAAAAATAAATGACGTCACAAAATTCATAACGTCACAAAAATAAATGACGTCACAAAATACATAACGTCAAAAAAATAAATGATGTCACAAAATACATAACGTCACAAAAATAAATGACGTCACAAAATACATAACGTCACAAAAATAAATGACGTCACAAAATACATAACGTTACAAAAATAAATGACGTCACAAAATATTTAACGACACAAAATTAAATGACGTCTCAAAATACATATTTCATAAAATACATTACGTCACAAAAATAAATGACGTCACAAAATACATAACGTCACAAAAATAAATGACGTCACAAAATACATAACGTCACGAAAATAAATTACGTCACAAAATACATAACGTCACAAAAATAAATGACGTCACAAAATACATAACGTCACAAAAATAAATGACGTCACAAAATACATAACGTCACAAAAATAAATGACGTCACAAAAATTAATTACGTCACAAAATACATAACGTCACAAAATATATAACGTCACAAAAATAAATGACGTCACAAAAATTAATTACGTCACAAAATACATAACGTCACAAAAATAAATAACGTCACAAAATACATAACGTCACAAAATACATAACGTCACAAAATTAATGACGTCACAAAACTTAATTACGTCACAAAATACATAACGTCACGAAAATAAATGACGTCAAAAAATACATAACCTCACAAAAATAAATGACGTCACAAAATACATAACGTCACAGAAATAAATGACGTCACAAAATACATAACGTCACAAAAATAAATGACGTCACAAAATACATAACGTCACAAAATACATAACGTCACAAAAATAAATGACGTCACAAAATACATAACGTCAAAAAAATAAATGACGTCACTAAATACATAACGTCACAAAAAATAAATGACGTCACAAAATGCATAACGTGACAAAAATAAATGATGTCACAAAATACATAACGTCACAAAAATAAATAACGTCTAAAAATACATTACGTCACAAAAATAAATGACGTCACAAAATACATAACGTCACAAAAATAAATGACGTCACAAAATACATAACGTCACAAAAATAAATGACGACACAAAAATAAATGACGTCACAAAATACATAACGTCACAAAAATAAATGACGTCACAAAATACATAACGTCACAAATAACATAACGTCAAAAAATAAATGACGTCACAAAATACATAACGTCACAAAAATAAATGACGTCACAAAAATTCCTTACGTCACAAAAATAAATAACGTCACAAAATACATAACGTAACAAAATACATAACGGCACAAAAATAAATGACGTCACAAAATTCATAACGTCACAAAAATAAATGACGTCACAAAATACATAACGTCAAAAAAATAAATGATGTCACAAAATACATAACGTCACAAAAATAAATGACGTCACAAAATACATAACGTCACAAAAATAAATGACGTCACAAAATACATAACGTTACAAAAATAAATGACGTCACAAAATATTTAACGACACAAAATTAAATGACGTCTCAAAATACATATTTCATAAAATACATTACGTCACAAAAATAAATGACGTCACAAAATACATAACGTCACAAAAATAAATGACGTCACAAAATACATAACGTCACGAAAATAAATTACGTCACAAAATACATAACGTCACAAAAATAAATGACGTCACAAAATACATAACGTCACCAAAATAAATGACGTCACAAAAATTAATTACGTCACAAAATACATAACGTCACAAAATATATAACGTCACAAAAATAAATGACGTCACAAAAATTAATTACGTCACAAAATACATAACGTCACAAAAATAAATAACGTCACAAAATACATAACGTCACAAAAATAAATGACGCCACAAAAATTTATTACGTCACAAAATTAAATAACGTCACAAAATACATAACGTCAAAAATTCATAGCGGCACAAAAATAAATGACATCACAAAATACATAACGTCACAAAAATAAATGACGTCAGAAAATACATAACGTCAAAAAAATAAATGACGTCACAAAATACATAACGTCACAAAAATAAATGACGTCACAAAATACATAACGTCACAAAAATAAATGACGTCACAATAATAAATGACGTCACAAAATACATAAGGTCACAAAAATAAATGACGTCACAAAATACATAACGTTACAAAAATAAATGACGTCACAAAATACATAACATCACAAAAATAAATGACGTCACAAAATACATAACGTCACAAAAAAATGACGCCACAAAATACATAACGTCACAAAAATAAATGACGTCACAAAATACATAACGTCACCAAAATAAATGACGTAACAAAAATTAATTACGTCACAAAATACATAACGTCACAAAATATATAACGTCACAAAAATAAATGACGTCACAAAAATTAATTACGTCACAAAATACATAACGTCACAAAAATAAATAACGTCACAAAATACATAACGTCACAAAATACATAACGTCACAAAAATAAATGACGTCACAAAATAAATAAAGTCACAAAAATAAATGACGTCACAAAATACATAACGTCACAAAAATAAATGACGTCACAAAAATTTATTACGTCACAAAAATAATTAACGTCACAAAATGCATAACGTCACAAAATACATAGCGGCACAAAAATAAATGACGTCACAAAATACATAACGTCACAAAAATAAATGACGTTACAAAATACATAACGTGAAAAAAATAAATGACGTCACAAAATACATAACGTCACAAAAATAAATGACGTCACAAAATACATAACGTCACAAAAATAAATGACGTCACAAAATACATAACGTCACAAAAATAAATGACGTCACAAAATACATAACGTTACAAAAATAAATGACGTCACAAAATACATAACGTCACAAAAATAAATGACGTCACAAAATACATAACGTCACAAAAAAATGACGTCACAAAATACATAACGTCACCAAAATGAATGACGTCAAAAAATACATAACGTAACAAAAATATATGACGTCACAAAGTTAATTACGTCACAAAATACATAACGTCACAAAAATAAATGACGTCACAAAATACATAACGTCACAAAAACAAATTACGTCACAAAATACATAACGTCACAAAAATAAATGACGTCACAAAATACATAACGTCACCAAAATAAATGACGTCACAAAATACATAACGTCACAAAAATAAATGACGTCATAAAATACATACCGTCACAAAAATAAATGACGTCACAAAAATTTATTACGTCACAAAAATAAATAACGTCACAAAATACATAAAGTCACAAAATACATAACGGCACAAAAATAAATGAAGTCACAAAATACATAACGTCACAAAATAAATGACGTCACAAAATACATAACGTCAAAAAAATAAATGACTTCACAAAATACATAACGTCACAAAAATAAATGACGTCACAAAATACATAACGTCACAAAAATAAATTACGTCACAATAATAAATGACGTCACAAAATACATAACGTCACAAAAATAAATGACGTCACAAAATACATAACGTTACAAAAATAAATGACGTCACAAAATACATAACGTCACAAAAATAAATGACGTCACAAAATACATAACGTCACAAAAAAATGACGTCACAAAATACATAACGTCACAAAAATAAATGACGTCACAAAATACATAACGTCACAAAAATAAATGACGTCACAAAATATTTAATGACACAAAATTAAATGACGTCACAAAATACATATTTCATAAAATACATAACGTCACAAAAATAAATGACGTCACAAAATAAATAACGTCACAAAAATAAATGACGTCTAAAAATACATTACGTCACAAAAATAAATGACGTCACAAAATACATAACGTCACAAAAATAAATGACGTCACAAAATACATAACGTCACAAAAATAAATGACGACACAAAAATAAATGACGTCACAAAATACATAACGTCACAAAAATAAATGACGTCACAAAATACATAACGTCACAAATAACATAACGTCAAAAAATAAATGACGTCACAAAATACATAACGTCTAAAAAATAAATGACGTCACAAAATACATAACGTCACAAAAATAAATGACGTCATAAAATACATAACGTCACAAAAATAAATGACGTCACAAACATTCCTTACGTCACAAAAATAAATAACGTCACAAAATACATAACGTAACAAAATACATAACGGCACAAAAATAAATGACGTCACAAAATTCATAACGTCACAAAAATAAATGACGTCACAAAATACATAACGTCAAAAAAATAAATGATGTCACAAAATTCATAACGTCACAAAAATAAATGACGTCACAAAATAAATAAAGTCACAAAAATAAATGACGTCACAAAATACATAACGTCACAAAAATAAATGACGTCACAAAATACATAACGTCACAAAATTAATGACGTCACAAAACTTAATTACGTCACAAAATACATAACGTCACAAAAATAAATGACGTCACAAAATACATAACGTCACAAAAATAAATGACGTCACAAAATACATAACGTCACAAAAATAAATGACGTCACAAAAATTAATTACGTCACAAAATACATAACGTCACAAAATATATAACGTCACAAAAATAAATGACGTCACAAAAATTAATTACGTCACAAAATACATAACGTCACAAAAATAAATAACGTCACAAAATACATAACGTCACAAAATACATAACGTCACAAAAATAAATGACGTCACAAAATAAATAAAGTCACAAAAATAAATGACGTCACAAAATACATAACGACACAAAAATAAATGACGTCGGAAAATACATAACGTCACAAAATTAATGACGTCACAAAACTTAATTACGTCAAAAAATACATAACGTCACGAAAATAAATGACGTCAAAAAATACATAACCTCACAAAAATAAATGACGTCACAAAATACATAACGTCAAAAAAATAAATGACGTCACAAAATACATAACGTCACAAAAATAAATGGCGTCACAAAATACATAACGTCACAAAATACATAACGTCACAAAAATAAATGACGTCACAAAATACATAACGTCAAAAAAATAAATGACGTCACAAAATACATAACGTCACAAAAAATAAATGACGTCACAAAATGCATAACGTGACAAAAATAAATGATGTCACAAAATACATAACGTCACAAAAATAAATTACGTCACAATAATAAATGACGTCACAAAATACATAACGTCAGAAAAATAAATGACGTCACAAAATACATAACGTTACAAAAATAAATGACGTCACAAAATACATAACGTCACAAAAATAAATGACGTCATAAAATACATAAAGTCACAAAATACATAACGGCACAAAAATAAATGAAGTCACAAAATACATAACGTCACAAAATAAATGACGTCACAAAATACATAACGTCAAAAAAATAAATGACTTCACAAAATACATAACGTCACAAAAATAAATGACGTCACAAAATACATAACGTCACAAAAATAAATTACGTCACAATAATAAATGACGTCACAAAATACATAACGTCAGAAAAATAAATGACGTCACAAAATACATAACGTTACAAAAATAAATGACGTCACAAAATACATAACGTCACAAAAATAAATGACGTCACAAAATACATAACGTCACAAAAAAATGACGTCACAAAATACATAACGTCACAAAAATAAATGACGTCACAAAATAAATAACGTCACAAAAATAAATGACGTCTAAAAATACATTACGTCAAAAAAATAAATGACGTCACAAAATACATAACGTCACAAAAATAAATGACGTCACAAAATACATAACGTCACAAAAATAAATGACGACACAAAAATAAATGACGTCACAAAATACATAACGTCACAAAAATATATGACGTCACAAAATACATAACGTCACAAATAACATAACGTCAAAAAATAAATGACGTCACAAAATACATAACGTCTAAAAAATAAATGACGTCACAAAATACATAACGTCACAAAAATAAATGACGTCATAAAATACATAACGTCACAAAAATAAATGACGTCACAAAAATTCCTTACGTCACAAAAATAAATAACGTCACAAAATACATAACGTAACAAAATCCATAACGGCACAAAAATAAATGACGTCACAAAATTCATAACGTCACAAAAATAAATGACGTCACAAAATACATAACGTCAAAAAAATAAATGATGTCACAAAATACATAACGTCACAAAAATAAATGACGTCACAAAATACATAACGTCACAAAAATAAATGACGTCACAAAATACATAACGTTACAAAAATAAATGACGTCACAAAATATTTAACGACACAAAATTAAATGACGTCTCAAAATACATATTTCATAAAATACATTACGTCACAAAAATAAATGACGTCACAAAATACATAACGTCACAAAAATAAATGACGTCACAAAATACATAACGTCACGAAAATACATTACGTCACAAAATACATAACGTCACAAAAATAAATGACGTCACAAAATACATAACGTCACCAAAATAAATGACGTCACAAAAATTAATTACGTCACAAAATACATAACGTCACAAAATATATAACGTCACAAAAATAAATGACGTCACAAAAATTAATTACGTCACAAAATACATAACGTCACAAAAATAAATGACGTCACAAAATAAATAAAGTCACAAAAATAAATGACGTCACAAAAATAAATGATGTCACAAAATACATAACGTCACAAAAATAAATGACGTCACAAAAATTTATTACGTCACAAAATTAAATAACGTCACAAAATACATAACGTCACAAAATTCATAGCGGCACAAAAATAAATGACGTCACAAAATACATAACGTCACAAAAATAAATGACGTCACAAAATACATAACGTCAAAAAAATAAATGACGTCACAAAATACATAACGTCACAAAAATAAATGACGTCACAAAATACATAACGTCACAAAAATAAATGACGTCACAATAATAAATGACGTCACAAAATACATAAGGTCACAAAAATAAATGACGTCACAAAATACATAACGTTACAAAAATAAATGACGTCACAAAATACATAACATCACAAAAATAAATGACGTCACAAAATACATAACGTCACAAAAAATGACGTCACAAAATACATAACGTCACAAAAATAAATGACGTCACAAAATACATAACGTCACCAAAATAAATGACGTAACAAAAATTAATTACGTCACAAAATACATAACGTCCAAAATATATAACGTCACAAAAATAAATGACGTCACAAAAATTAATTACGTCACAAAATACATAACGTCACAAAAATAAATAACGTCACAAAATACATAACGTCACAAAATACATAACGTCACAAAACTAAATGACGTCACAAAATAAATAAAGTCACAAAAATAAATGACGTCACAAAATGCATAACGTCACAAAAATAAATGATGTCACAAAATACATAACGTCACAAAAATAAATGACGTCACAAAAATTTATTACGTCACAAAAATAATTAACGTCACAAAATACATAACGTCACAAAATACATAGCGGCACAAAAATAAATGACGTCACAAAATACATAACGTCACAAAAATAAATGACGTTACAAAATACATAACGTGAAAAAAATAAATGACGTCACAAAATACATAACGTCACAAAAATAAATGACGTCACAAAATACATAACGTCACAAAAATAAATGACGTCACAAAATACATAACGTCACAAAAATAAATGACGTCACAAAATACATAACGTCACAAAAATAAATGACGTTACAAAATACATAACGTCACAAAAATAAATGACGTCACAAAATACATAATGTCCAAAAGAATGACGTCACAAAATACATAACGTCACCAAAATAAATGACGTCAAAAAATACATAACGTCACAAAAATACATAACGTCACAAAGTTAATTACGTCATAAAATACATAACGTCACAAAAATAAATGACGTCACAAAATACATAACGTCACAAGAACAAATGACGTCACAAAATACATAACGTCACAAAAATAAATGACGTCACAAAATACATAACGTCACCAAAATAAATGACGTCACAAAATACATAACGTCACAAAAATAAATGACGTCATAAAATACATACCGTCACAAAAATAAATGACGTCACAAAAATTTATTACGTCACAAAAATAAATAACGTCACAAAATACATAAAGTCACAAAATACATAACGGCACAAAAATAAATGAAGTCACAAAATACATAACGTCACAAAATAAATGACGTCACAAAATACATAACGTCAAAAAAATAAATGACTTCACAAAATACATAACGTCACAAAAATAAATGACGTCACAAAATACATAACGTCACAAAAATAAATTACGTCACAATAATAAATGACGTCACAAAATACATAACGTCACAAAAATAAATGACGTCACAAAATACATAACGTTACAAAAATAAATGACGTCACAAAATACATAACGTCACAAAAATAAATGACGTCACAAAATACATAACGTCACAAAAAAATGACGTCACAAAATACATAACGTCACAAAAATAAATGACGTCACAAAATACATAACGTCACAAAAATAAATGACGTCACAAAATATTTAATGACACAAAATTAAATGACGTCACAAAATACATATTTCATAAAATACATAACGTCACAAAAATAAATGACGTCACAAAATAAATAACGTCACAAAAATAAATGACGTCTAAAAATACATTACGTCACAAAAATAAATGACGTCACAAAATACATAACGTCACAAAAATAAATGACGTCACAAAATACATAACGTCACAAAAATAAATGACGACACAAAAATAAATGACGTCACAAAATACATAACGTCACAAAAATAAATGACGTCACAAAATACATAACGTCACAAATAACATAACGTCAAAAAATAAATGACGTCACAAAATACATAACGTCTAAAAAATAAATGACGTCACAAAATACATAACGTCACAAAAATAAATGACGTCATAAAATACATAACGTCACAAAAATAAATGACGGCACAAAATACATAACGTTACAAAAATAAATGACGTCACAAAATATTTAATGACACAAAATTAAATGACGTCACAAAATACATATTTCATAAAATACATAACGTCACAAAAATAAATGACGTCACAAAATAAATAACGTCACAAAAATAAATGACGTCTAAAAATACATTACGTCACAAAAATAAATAACGTCACAAAATACAAAACGTAACAAAATACATAACGGCACAAAAATAAATGACGTCACAAAATTCATAACGTCACAAAAATAAATGACGTCACAAAATACATAACGTCAAAAAAATAAATGATGTCACAAAATACATAACGTCACAAAAATAAATGACGTCACAAAATACATAACGTCACAAAAATAAATGACGTCACAAAATACATAACGTTACAAAAATAAATGACGTCACAAAATATTTAACGACACAAAATTAAATGACGTCTCAAAATACATATTTCATAAAATACATTACGTCACAAAAATAAATGACGTCACAAAATACATAACGTCACAAAAATAAATGACGTCACAAAATACATAACGTCACAAAAACAAATGACGTCACAAAATACATAACGTCACAAAAATAAATGACGTCACAAAATACATAACTTCACCAAAATAAATGACGTCACAAAAATTAATTACGTCACAAAATACATAACGTCACAAAATATATAACGTCACAAAAATTAATGACGTCACAAAAATAAATGACGTCACAAAATAAATAAAGTCACAAAAATAAATGACGTCACAAAAATAAATGATGTCACAAAATACATAACGTCACAAAAATAAATAACGTCACAAAATACATAACGTCACAAAAATAAATGACGTCACAAAATAAATAAAGTCACAAAAATAAATGACGTCACAAAAATAAATGATGTCACAAAATACATAACGTCACAAAAATAAATGACGTCACAAAAATTTATTACGTCACAAAATTAAATAACGTCACAAAATACATAACGTCACAAAATTCATAGCGGCACAAAAATAAATGACGTCACAAAATACATAACGTCACAAAAATAAATGACGTCACAAAATACATAACGTCAAAAAAATAAATGACGTCACAAAATACATAACGTCACAAAAATAAATGACGTCACAAAATACATAACGTCACAAAAATAAATGACGTCACAATAATAAATGACGTCACAAAATACATAAGGTCACAAAAATAAATGACGTCACAAAATACATAACGTTACAAAAATAAATGACGACACAAAATACATAACATCACAAAAATAAATGACGTCACAAAATACATAACGTCACAAAAAAATGACGTCACAAAATACATAACGTCACAAAAAAATGACGTCACAAAATACATAACGTCACAAAAATAAATGACGTCACAAAATACATAACGTTACCAAAATTAAATGACGTAACAAAAATTAATTACGTCACAAAATACAAAACGTCACAAAATATATAACGTCACAAAAATAAATGACGTCACAAAAATTAATTACGTCACAAAATACATAACGTCACAAAAATAAATGACGTTACAAAATACATAACGTCAAAAAAATAAATGACGTCACAAAATACATAACGTCACAAAAATAAATGACGTCACAAAATACATAACGTCACAAAAATAAATGACGTCACAAAATACATAACGTCACAAAAATAAATGACGTCACAAAATACATAACGTCACAAAAATAAATGACGTCACAAAAATTTATTACGTCACAAAAATAATTAACGTCACAAAATACATAACGTCACAAAATACATAGCGGCACAAAAATAAATGACGTCACAAAATACATAACGTCACAAAAATAAATGACGTTACAAAATACATAACGTCAAAAAAATAAATGTCGTCACAAAATACATAACGTCACAAAAATAAATGACGTCACAAAATACATAACGTCACAAAAATAAATGACGTCACAAAATACATAACGTCACAAAAATAAATGACGTCACAAAATACATAACGTTAGAAAAATAAATGACGTCACAAAATACATAACGTCACAAAAATAAATGACGTCAAAAAATACATAACGTCACAAAAATATATGACGTCACAAAGTTAATTACGTCACAAAATACATAACGTCACAAAAATAAATGACGTCACAAAATACATAACGTCACCAAAATAAATGACGTCACAAAATACATAACGTCACAAAAATAAATGACGTCACAAAATACATAACGTCACAAAAACAAATGACGTCACAAAATACATAACGTCACAAAAATAAATGACGTCACAAAATAAATAACGTCACAAAAATAAATGACGTCACAAAAATTAATAACGTCACAAAATACATAACGTCACAAAATATATAACGTCACAAAAATAAATGACGTCACAAAAATTAATTACGTCACAAAATACATAACGTCACAAAAATAAATAACGTCACAAAATACATAACGTCACAAAATACATAACGTCACAAAAATAAATGACGTCACAAAATAAATAAAGTCACAAAAATAAATGACGTCACAAAATACATAACGTCACAAAAATAAATGACGTCACAAAATACATAACGTCACAAAATTAATGACGTCACAAAACATAATTACGTCACAAAATACATAAAGTCACAAAAATAAATGACGTCACAAAATACATAACGTCACAAAAATAAATGACGTCACAAAATACATAACGTCACAAAAATAAATGACGTCACAAAATACATAACGTCACAAAAATAAATGACGTCACAAAATACATAACGTCACAAAAATAAATGACGTCACAAAAATTTATTACGTCACAAAAATAATTAACGTCACAAAATACATAACGTCACAAAATACATAGCGGCACAAAAATAAATGACGTCACAAAATACATAACGTCACAAAAATAAATGACGTTACAAAATACATAACGTCAAAAAAATAAATGTCGTCACAAAATACATAACGTCACAAAAATAAATGACGTCACAAAATACATAACGTCACAAAAATAAATGACGTCACAAAATACATAACGTCACAAAAATAAATGACGTCACAAAATACATAACGTTAGAAAAATAAATGACGTCACAAAATACATAACGTCACAAAAATAAATGACGTCAAAAAATACATAACGTCACAAAAATATATGACGTCACAAAGTTAATTACGTCACAAAATACATAACGTCACAAAAATAAATGACGTCACAAAATACATAACGTCACCAAAATAAATGACGTCACAAAATACATAACGTCACAAAAATAAATGACGTCACAAAATACATAACGTCACAAAAACAAATGACGTCACAAAATACATAACGTCACAAAAATAAATGACGTCACAAAATAAATAACGTCACAAAAATAAATGACGTCACAAAAATTAATAACGTCACAAAATACATAACGTCACAAAATATATAACGTCACAAAAATAAATGACGTCACAAAAATTAATTACGTCACAAAATACATAACGTCACAAAAATAAATAACGTCACAAAATACATAACGTCACAAAATACATAACGTCACAAAAATAAATGACGTCACAAAATAAATAAAGTCACAAAAATAAATGACGTCACAAAATACATAACGTCACAAAAATAAATGACGTCACAAAATACATAACGTCACAAAATTAATGACGTCACAAAACATAATTACGTCACAAAATACATAAAGTCACAAAAATAAATGACGTCACAAAATACATAACGTCACAAAAATAAATGACATCAAAAAATACATAACGTCACAAAAATAAATGACGTCACAAAAATTAATGACGCCACAAAATACATAACGTCACAAAAATAAATGACGTCACAAAATACATAACGTCACAAAAATAAATGACGTCACAAAAATTAATTACGTCACAAAATGCATAACGTCACAAAAATAAATGACGTCACAAAATACATAACGTCACAAAATACATAACGTCACAAAAATAAATGACGTCACAAAATACATAACGTCCAAAAAATAAATGACGTCACAAAATACATAACGTCACAAAAAATAAATGACGTCACAAAATGCATAACGTGACAAAAATAAATGATGTCACAAAATACATAACGTCACAAAAATAAATGACGTCACAAAATACATAACGTCACAAAAATAAATGACGTCATAAAATACATAACGTCACAAAAATAAATGACGTCACAAAATACATAACGTTACAAAAATAAATGACGTCACAAAATATTTAATGACACAAAATTAAATGACGTCACAAAATACATATTTCATAAAATACATAACGTCACAAAAATAAATGACGTCACAAAATAAATAACGTCACAAAAATGACGTCTAAAAATACATTACGTCACAAAAATAAATAACGTCACAAAATACAAAACGTAACAAAATACATAACGGCACAAAAATAAATGACGTCACAAAATTCATAACGTCACAAAAATAAATGACGTCACAAAATACATAACGTCAAAAAAATAAATGATGTCACAAAATACATAACGTCACAAAAATAAATGACGTCACAAAATACATAACGTCACAAAAATAAATGACGTCACAAAATACATAACGTTACAAAAATAAATGACGTCACAAAATATTTAACGACACAAAATTAAATGACGTCTCAAAATACATATTTCATAAAATACATTACGTCACAAAAATAAATGACGTCACAAAATACATAACGTCACAAAAATAAATGACGCCACAAAATACATAACGTCACAAAAACAAATGACGTCACAAAATACATAACGTCACAAAAATAAATGACGTCACAAAATACATAACTTCACCAAAATAAATGACGTCACAAAAATTAATTACGTCACAAAATACATAACGTCACAAAATATATAACGTCACAAAAATTAATGACGTCACAAAAATTAATTACGTCACAAAATACATAACGTCACAAAAATAAATAACGTCACAAAATACATAACGTCACAAAAATAAATGACGTCACAAAATAAATAAAGTCACAAAAATAAATGACGTCACAAAAATAAATGATGTCACAAAATACATAACGTCACAAAAATAAATGACGTCACAAAAATTTATTACGTCACAAAATTAAATAACGTCACAAAATACATAACGTCACAAAATTCATAGCGGCACAAAAATAAATGACGTCACAAAATACATAACGTCACAAAAATAAATGACGTCACAAAATACATAACGTCAAAAAAATAAATGACGTCACAAAATACATAACGTCACAAAAATAAATGACGTCACAAAATACATAACGTCACAAAAATAAATGACGTCACAATAATAAATGACGTCACAAAATACATAAGGTCACAAAAATAAATGACGTCACAAAATACATAACGTTACAAAAATAAATGACGACACAAAATACATAACATCACAAAAATAAATGACGTCACAAAATACATAACGTCACAAAAAAATGACGTCACAAAATACATAACGTCACAAAAAAATGACGTCACAAAATACATAACGTCACAAAAATAAATGACGTCACAAAATACATAACGTTACCAAAATTAAATGACGTAACAAAAATTAATTACGTCACAAAATACAAAACGTCACAAAATATATAACGTCACAAAAATAAATGACGTCACAAAATACATAACGTCACCAAAATAAATGACGTCACAAAATACATAACGTCACAAAAATAAATGACGTCACAAAATACATAACGTCACAAAAACAAATGACGTCACAAAATACATAACGTCACAAAAATAAATGACGTCACAAAATACATAACGTTACAAAAATAAATGACGACACAAAATACATAACATCACAAAAATAAATGACGTCACAAAATACATAACGTCACAAAAAAATGACGTCACAAAATACATAACGTCACAAAAAAATGACGTCACAAAATACATAACGTCACAAAAATAAATGACGTCACAAAATACATAACGTTACCAAAATTAAATGACGTAACAAAAATTAATTACGTCACAAAATACAAAACGTCACAAAATATATAACGTCACAAAAATAAATGACGTCACAAAATACATAACGTCACCAAAATAAATGACGTCACAAAATACATAACGTCACAAAAATAAATGACGTCACAAAATACATAACGTCACAAAAACAAATGACGTCACAAAATACATAACGTCACAAAAATAAATGACGTCACAAAATACATAACGTCACAAAAATAAATGACGTCACAAAAATTAATAACGTCACAAAATACATAACGTCACAAAATATATAACGTCACAAAAATAAATGACGTCACAAAAATTAATTACGTCACAAAATACATAACGTCACAAAAATAAATAACGTCACAAAATACATAACGTCACAAAATACATAACGTCACAAAAATAAATGACGTCACAAAATAAATAAAGTCACAAAAATAAATGACGTCACAAAATACATAACGTCACAAAAATAAATGACGTCACAAAATACATAACGTCACAAAATTAATGACGTCACAAAACATAATTACGTCACAAAATACATAAAGTCACAAAAATAAATGACGTCACAAAATACATAACGTCACAAAAATAAATGACATCAAAAAATACATAACGTCACAAAAATAAATGACGTCACAAAAATTAATGACGCCACAAAATACATAACGTCACAAAAATAAATGACGTCACAAAATACATAACGTCACAAAAATAAATGACGTCACAAAAATTAATTACGTCACAAAATGCATAACGTCACAAAAATAAATGACGTCACAAAATACATAACGTCACAAAATACATAACGTCACAAAAATAAATGACGTCACAAAAATTAATTACGTCACAAAATACATAACGTCACAAAAATAAATAACGTCACAAAATACATAACGTCACAAAATACATAACGTCACAAAAATAAATGACGTCACAAAATAAATAAAGTCACAAAAATAAATGACGTCACAAAATACATAACGTCACAAAAATAAATGACGTCACAAAATACATAACGTCACAAAATTAATGACGTCACAAAACATAATTACGTCACAAAATACATAAAGTCACAAAAATAAATGACGTCACAAAATACATAACGTCACAAAAATAAATGACGTCACAAAATACATAACGTCACAAAAATAAATGACGTCACAAAAATTAATTACGTCACAAAATGCATAACGTCACAAAAATAAATGACGTCACAAAATACATAACGTCACAAAATACATAACGTCACAAAAATAAATGACGTCACAAAATACATAACGTCCAAAAAATAAATGACGTCACAAAATACATAACGTCACAAAAAATAAATGACGTCACAAAATGCATAACCTGACAAAAATAAATGATGTCACAAAATACATAACGTCACAAAAATAAATGACGTCACAAAATACATAACGTCACAAAAATAAATGACGTCATAAAATACATAACGTCACAAAAATAAATGACGTCACAAAATACATAACGTTACAAAAATAAATGACGTCACAAAATATTTAATGACACAAAATTAAATGACGTCACAAAATACATATTTCATAAAATACATAACGTCACAAAAATAAATGACGTCACAAAATAAATAACGTCACAAAAATAAATGACGTCTAAAAATACATTACGTCACAAAAATAAATAACGTCACAAAATACAAAACGTAACAAAATACATAACGGCACAAAAATAAATGACGTCACAAAATACATAACGTTACAAAAATAAATGACGTCACAAAATATTTAACGACACAAAATTAAATGACGTCTCAAAATACATATTTCATAAAATACATTACGTCACAAAAATAAATGACGTCACAAAATACATAACGTCACAAAAATAAATGACGTCACAAAATACATAACGTCACAAAAACAAATGACGTCACAAAATACATAACGTCACAAAAATAAATGACGTCACAAAATACATAACGTCACAAAAATAAATGACGTCACAAAAATTAATAACGTCACAAAATACATAACGTCACAAAATATATAACGTCACAAAAATAAATGACGTCACAAAAATTAATTACGTCACAAAATACATAACGTCACAAAAATAAATAACGTCACAAAATACATAACGTCACAAAATACATAACGTCACAAAAATAAATGACGTCACAAAATAAATAAAGTCACAAAAATAAATGACGTCACAAAATACATAACGTCACAAAAATAAATGACGTCACAAAATACATAACGTCACAAAATTAATGACGTCACAAAACATAATTACGTCACAAAATACATAAAGTCACAAAAATAAATGACGTCACAAAATACATAACGTCACAAAAATAAATGACATCAAAAAATACATAACGTCACAAAAATAAATGACGTCACAAAAATTAATGACGCCACAAAATACATAACGTCACAAAAATAAATGACGTCACAAAATACATAACGTCACAAAAATAAATGACGTCACAAAAATTAATTACGTCACAAAATGCATAACGTCACAAAAATAAATGACGTCACAAAATACATAACGTCACAAAATACATAACGTCACAAAAATAAATGACGTCACAAAATACATAACGTCCAAAAAATAAATGACGTCACAAAATACATAACGTCACAAAAAATAAATGACGTCACAAAATGCATAACGTGACAAAAATAAATGATGTCACAAAATACATAACGTCACAAAAATAAATGACGTCACAAAATACATAACGTCACAAAAATAAATGACGTCATAAAATACATAACGTCACAAAAATAAATGACGTCACAAAATACATAACGTTACAAAAATAAATGACGTCACAAAATATTTAATGACACAAAATTAAATGACGTCACAAAATACATATTTCATAAAATACATAACGTCACAAAAATAAATGACGTCACAAAATAAATAACGTCACAAAAATAAATGACGTCTAAAAATACATTACGTCACAAAAATAAATAACGTCACAAAATACAAAACGTAACAAAATACATAACGGCACAAAAATAAATGACGTCACAAAATTCATAACGTCACAAAAATAAATGACGTCACAAAATACATAACGTCAAAAAAATAAATGATGTCACAAAATACATAACGTCACAAAAATAAATGACGTCACAAAATACATAACGTCACAAAAATAAATGACGTCACAAAATACATAACGTTACAAAAATAAATGACGTCACAAAATATTTAACGACACAAAATTAAATGACGTCTCAAAATACATATTTCATAAAATACATTACGTCACAAAAATAAATGATGTCACAATAATAAATGACGTCACAAAATACATAAGGTCACAAAAATAAATGACGTCACAAAATACATAACGTTACAAAAATAAATGACGTCACAAAATACATAACGTCACAAAAATAAATGACGTCACAAAATACATAACGTCACAAAAAAATGACGTCACAAAATACATAACGTCACAAAAATAAATGACGTCACAAAATACATAACGTCACCAATATAAATGACGTAACAAAAATTAATTACGTCACAAAATACATAACGTCACAAAATATATAACGTCACAAAAATAAATGACGTCACAAAAATTAGTTACGTCACAAAATACATAACGTCACAAAAATAAATAACGTCACAAAATACATAACGTCACAAAATACATAACGTCACAAAAATAAATGACGTCACAAAATAAATAAAGTCACAAAAATAAATGACGTCACAAAATACATAACGTCACAAAAATAAATGACGTCACAAAATACATAACGTCACAAAATTAATGACGTCACAAAACTTAATTACGTCACAAAATACATAACGTCACAAAAATAAATGACGTCAAAAAATACATAACCTCACAAAAATAAATGACGTCACAAAATACATGACGTCACAAAAATAAATGACGTCACAAAATACATAACGTCACAAAAATAAATGACGTCACAAAAATTAATTACGTCACAAAATACATAACGTCACAAAATATATAACGTCACAAAAATAAATGACGTCACAAAAATTAATTACGTCACAAAATACATAACGTCACAAAAATAAATAACGTCACAAAATACATAACGTCACAAAAATAAATGACGTCACAAAATAAATAAAGTCACAAAATAAATGACGTCACAAAATACATAACGTCACAAAAATAAATGACGTCGGAAAATACATAACGTCACAAAATTAATGACGTCACAAAACTTAATTACGTCACAAAATACATAACGTCACGAAAATAAATGACGTCAAAAAATACATAACCTCACAAAAATAAATGACGTCACAAAATACATAACGTCACAAAAATAAATGACGTCACAAAATACATAACGTCACAAAAATAAATGACGTCACAAAATACATAACGTCACAAAAATAAATGACGTCACAAAATACATAACGTCACAAAAATAAATGACGTCACAAAAATTAATGACGTCACAAAATACATAACGTCACAAAAATAAATGACGTCACAAAATACATAACGTCAAAAAAATAAATGACGTCACAAAATACATAACGTCACAAAAAATAAATGACGTCACAAAATGCATAACGTGACAAAAATAAATGATGTCACAAAATACTTAACGTCACAAAATATATAACGTCACAAAAATAAATGACGTCACAAAAATTAATTACGTCACAAAATACATAACGTCACAAAAATAAATAACGTCACAAAATACATAACGTCACAAAATACATAACGTCACAAAAATAAATGACGTCACAAAATAAATAAAGTCACAAAAATAAATGACGTCACAAAATGCATAACGTCACAAAAATAAATGATGTCACAAAATACATAACGTCACAAAAATAAATGACGTCAAAAAATTTATTACGTCACAAAATTAAATAACGTCACAATAAACATAACGTCACAAAATTCATAGCGGCACAAAAATAAATGACGTCACAAAATACATAACGTCACAAAAATAAATGACGTCACAAAATACATAACGTCAAAAAAATAAATGACGTCACAAAATACATAACGTCACAAAAATAAATGACGTCACAAAATACATAACGTCACAAAAATAAATGACGTCACAATAATAAATGACGTCACAAAATACATAACGTCACAAAAACAAATGACGTCACAAAATACATAACGTCACAAAAATAAATGACGTCACAAAATACATAACGTCACAAAAATAAATGACGTCACAAAAATTAATTACGTCACAAAATACATAACGTCACAAAATATATAACGTCACAAAAATAAATGACGTCACAAAAATTAATTACGTCACAAAATACATAACGTCACAAAAATAAATAACGTCACAAAATACATAACGTCACAAAATACATAACGTCACAAAAATAAATGACGTCACAAAATAAATAAAGTCACAAAAATAAATGACGTCACAAAATACATAACGTCAAAAAAATAAATGACGTCACAAAATACATAACGTCACAAAATTAATGACGTCACAAAACTTAATTACGTCACAAAATACATAACGTCACAAAAATAAATGACGTCAAAAAATACATAACCTCACAAAAATAAATGACGTCACAAAATACATAACGTCACAAAAATAAATGACGTCACAAAATACATAATGTCACAAAAATAAATGACGTCACAAAAATTAATTACGTCACAAAATACATAACGTCACAAAATATATAACGTCACAAAAATAAATGACGTCACAAAAATTAATTACGTCACAAAATACATAACGTCACAAAAATAAATAACGTCACAAAATACATAACGTCACAAAATACATAACGTCACAAAAATAAATGACGTCACAAAATAATTAAAGTCACAAAAATAAATGACGTCACAAAATACATATTGTCACAAAAATAAATGACATCGGAAAATACATAACGTCACAAAATTAATGACGTCACAAAACTTAATTACGTCACAAAATACATAACGTCACGAAAATAAATGACGTCAAAAAATACATAACCTCATAAAAATAAATGACGTCACAAAATACATAACGTCACAAAAATAAATGACGTCACAAAATACATAACGTCACAAAAATAAATGACGTCACAAAATACATAACGTCACAAAAATAAATGACGTCACAAAATACATAACGTCACAACAATAAATGACGTCACAAAAATTAATGACGACACAAAATACATAACGTCACAAAAATAAATGACGTCACAAAATACATAACGTCACAAAAATAAATGACGTCACAAAAATTAATTACGTCACAAAATACATAACGTCACAAAAATAAATGACGTCACAAAATACATAACGTCACAAAATACATAACGTCACAAAATACATAACGTCACAAAAATAAATGACGTCACAAAATACATAACGTCAAAAATAAATGACGTCACAAAATACATAACGTCACAAAAAATAAATGACGTCACAAAATGCATAACGTGACAAAAATAAATGACGTCACAAAATACATAACGTCACAAAAATAAATGACGTCACAAAATACATAACGTCACAAAAAAATGACGTCACAAAATACATAACGTCACAAAAATAAATGACGTCACAATAATAAATGACGTCACAAAATACATAACGTCACAAAAATAAATGACGTGACAAAATACATAACGTTACAAAAATAAATGACGTCACAAAATACATAACGTCACAAAAATAAATGACGTCACAAAATACATAACGTCACAAAAAATGACGTCACAAAATACATAACGTAACAAAAATAAATGACGTAACAAAAATTAATTACGTCACAAAATACATAACGTCACAAAATATATAACGTCACAAAAATAAATGACGTCACAAAAATTAATTACGTCACAAAATACATAACGTCACAAAAATAAATGACGTCACAAAATACATAACGTCACAAAAATAAATGACGTCACAAAATATTTAATGACACAAAATTAAATGACGTCACAAAATACATATTTCATAAAACACATAACGTCACAAAATAAATAACGTCACAAAAATAAATGACGTCTAAAAATACATTACGTCACAAAAATAAATGACGTCACAAAATACATAACGTCACAAAAATAAATGACGTCATAAAATACATAACGTCACAAAAATATATGACGTCACAAAAATTCCTTACGTCACAAAAATAAATAACGTCACAAAAATAAATGACGTCACAAAATACATAACGTCAAAAAAATAAATGACGTCACAAAATACATAACGTCACAAAAATAAATGACGTCACAAAATACATAACGTTACAAAAATAAATGACGTCACAAAATATTTAACGACACAAAATTAAATGACGTCTCAAAATACATATTTCATAAAATACATAACGTCACAAAAATAAATGACGTCACAAAATACATAACGTCACAAAAATAAATGACGTCACAAAATACATAACGTCACGAAAATAAATTACGTCACAAAATACATAACGTCACAAAAAAAATGACGTCACAAAATACATAACGTCACAAAAATAAATGACGTCACAAAATACATAACGTCACCAAAATAAATGACGTCACAAAAATTAATTACGTCACAAAATACATAACGTCGCAAAATATATAACGTCACAAAAATAAATGACGTCACAAAAATTAATTACGTCACAAAATACATAACTTCACAAAAACAAATGACGTCACAAAATACATAACGTTACAAAAATAAATGACGTCACAAAATACATAACGTCACAAAAATAAATGACGTCACAAAATACATAACATCACAAAAATAAATGACGTCACAAAATACATAACGTCACAAAAAAATGACGTCACAAAATACATAACATCACAAAAATAAATGACGTCACAAAATACATAACGTCACCAAAATAAATGACGTAACAAAAATTAATTACGTCACAAAATACAAAACGTCACAAAATATATAACGTCACAAAAATAAATGACGTCACAAAAATTAATTACGTCACAAAATACATAACGTCACAAAAATAAATAACGTCACAAAATACATAACGTCACAAAATACATAACGTCACAAAAATAAATGACGTCACAAAATAAATAAAGTCACAAAAATAAATGACGTCACAAAATGCATAACGTCACAAAAATAAATGATGTCACAAAATACATAACGTAACAAAAATAAATGACGTCACAAAAATTTATTACGTCACAAAAATAATTAACGTCACAAAATACATAACGTCACAAAATACATAGCGGCACAAAAATAAATGACGTCACAAAATACATAACGTCACAAAAATAAATGACGTTACAAAATACATAACGTCAAAAAAATAAATGACGTCACAAAATACATAACGTCACAAAAATAAATGACGTCACAAAATACATAACGTCACAAAAATAAATGACGTCACAAAATACATAACGTCACAAAAATAAATGACGTCACAAAATACATAACGTTACAAAAATAAATGACGTCACAAAATACATTACGTCACAAAAATAAATGACGTCAAAAAATACATAACGTCACAAAAATATATGACGTCACAAAGTTAATTACGTCACAAAATACATAACGTCACAAAAATAAATGACGTCACAAAATACATAACGTCACCAAAATAAATGACGTCACAAAATACATAACGTCACAAAAATAAATGACGTCACAAAATACATAACGTCACAAAAACAAATGACGTCAGAAAATATATAACGTCACAAAAATAAATGACGTCACAAAATACATAACGTCACAAAAATAAATGACGTCACAAAAATTAATTACGTCACAAAATACATAACGTTACAAAATATATAACGTCACAAAAATAAATGACGTCACAAAAATTAATTACGTCACAAAATACATAACGTCACAAAAATAAATAACGTCACAAAATACATAACGTCACAAAATACATAACGTCACAAAAATAAATGACGTCACAAAATAAATAAAGTCACAAAAATAAATGACGTCACAAAATACATAACGTCACAAAAATAAATGACGTCACAAAATACATAACGTCACAAAATTAATGACGTCACAAAACTTAATTACGTCACAAAATACATAACGTCACAAAAATAAATGACGTCACAAAATACATAACGTCACAAAAATAAATGACATCAAAAAATACATAACGTCACAAAAATAAATGACGTCACAAAAATTAATGACGCCACAAAATACATAACGTCACAAAAATAAATGACGTCACAAAATACATAACGTCACAAAAATAAATGACGTCACAAAAATTAATTACGTCACAAAATGCATAACGTCACAAAAATAAATGACGTCACAAAATACATAACGTCACAAAAATAAATGACGTCACAAAATACATAACGTCAAAAAATAAATGACGTCACAAAATACATAACGTCACAAAAAATAAATGACGTCACAAAATGCATAACGTGACAAAAATAAATGATTTCACAAAATACATAACGTCACAAAAATAAATGACGTCATAAAATACATAACGTCCAAAAAATAAATGACGTCACAAAAATGTATTACGTCACAAAAATAAATAACGTCACAAAATACATAACGTCACAAAATACATAACGGCACAAAAATAAATGAAGTCACAAAATACATAACGTCACAAAATAAATGACGTCACAAAATACATAACGTCAAAAAAATAAATGACTTCACAAATTACATAACGTCACAAAAATAAATGACGTCACAAAATACATAACGTCAAAAAAATAAATGACGTCACAATAATAAATGACGTCACAAAATACATAACGTCACAAAAATAAATGACGTCACAAAATACATAACGTTACAAAAATAAATTACGTCACAAAATACATAACGTCACAAAAATAAATGACGTCACAAAATAAATAAAGTCACAAAAATAAATGACGTCACAAAATGCATAACGTCACAAAAATAAATGATGTCACAAAATACACAACGTCACAAAAATAAATGACGTCAAAAAATTTATTACGTCACAAAATTAAATAACGTCACAATAAACATAATGTCACAAAATTCATAGCGGCACAAAAATAAATGACGTCACAAAATACATAACGTCACAAAAATAAATGACGTCACAAAATACATAACGTCAAAAAAATAAATGACGTCACAAAATACATAACGTCACAAAAATAAATGACGTCACAAAATACATAACGTCACAGAAATAAATGACGTCACAATAATAAATGACGTCACAAAATACATAACGTCACAAAAATAAATGACGTGACAAAATACATAACGTTACAAAAATAAATGACGTCACAAAATACATAACGTCACAAAAATAAATGACGTCACAAAATACATAACGTCACAAAATATATAACGTCACAAAAATAAATGACGTCACCAAAATAAATGACGTCACAAAATACATAACGTCACAAAAATAAATGACGTCACAAAATACATAACGTCACAAAAACAAATGACGTCACAAAATACATAACGTCACAAAAATAAATGACGTCACAAAATACATAACGTCACAAAAATAAATGACGTCACAAAAATTAATTACGTCACAAAATACATAACGTCACAAAATATATAACGTCACAAAAATAAATGACGTCACAAAAATTAATTACGTCACAAAATACATAACGTCACAAAAATAAATAACGTCACAAAATACATAACGTCACAAAATACATAACGTCACAAAAATAAATGACGTCACAAAATAAATAAAGTCACAAAAATAAATGACGTCACAAAATACATAACGTCAAAAAAATAAATGACGTCACAAAATACATAACGTCACAAAAATAATGACGTCACAAAACTTAATTACGTCACAAAATACATAACGTCACAAAAATAAATGACGTCAAAAAATACATAACCTCACAAAAATAAATGACGTCACAAAATACATAACGTCACAAAAATAAATGACGTCACAAAATACATAATGTCACAAAAATAAATGACGTCACAAAAATTAATTACGTCACAAAATACATAACGTCACAAAATATATAACGTCACAAAAATAAATGACGTCACAAAAATTAATTACGTCATAAAATACATAACGTCACAAAAATAAATAACGTCACAAAATACATTACGTCACAAAATACATAACGTCACAAAAATAAACGACGTCACAAAATAAATAAAGTCACAAAAATAAATGACGTCACAAAATACATAACGTCACAAAAATAAATGACATCGGAAAATACATATACGTCACAAAATTAATGACGTCACAAAACTTAATTACGTCACAAAATACATAACGTCACGAAAATAAATGACGTCAAAAAATACATAACCTCATAAAAATAAATGACGTCACAAAATACATAACGTCACAAAAATAAATGACGTCACAAAATACATAACGTCACAAAAATAAATGACGTCACAAAATACATAACGTCACAAAAATAAATGACGTCACAAAATACATAACGTCACAACAATAAATGACGTCACAAAAATTAATGACGACACAAAATACATAACGTCACAAAAATAAATGACGTCACAAAATACATAACGTCACAAAAATAAATGACGTCACAAAAATTAATTACGTCACAAAATACATAACGTCACAAAAATAAATGACGTCACAAAATACATAACGTCACAAAATACATAACGTCACAAAATACATAACGTCACAAAAATAAATGACGTCACAAAATACATAACGTCAAAAAATAAATGACGTCACAAAATACATAACGTCACAAAAAATAAATGACGTCACAAAATGCATAACGTGACAAAAATAAATGACGTCACAAAATACATAACGTCACAAAAATAAATGACGTCACAAAATACATAACGTCACAAAAAAATGACGTCACAAAATACATAACGTCACAAAAATAAATGACGTCACAATAATAAATGACGTCACAAAATACATAACGTCACAAAAATAAATGACGTGACAAAATACATAACGTTACAAAAATAAATGACGTCACAAAATACATAACGTCACAAAAATAAATGACGTCACAAAATACATAACGTCACAAAAAATGACGTCACAAAATACATAACGTCACAAAAATAAATGACGTAACAAAAATTAATTACGTCACAAAATACATAACGTCACAAAAATAAATGACGTCACAAAATACATAACGTCACAAAAATAAATGACGTGACAAAATACATAACGTTACAAAAATAAATGACGTCACAAGATACATAACGTCACAAAAATAAATGACGTCACAAAATACATAACGTCACAAAAAATGACGTCACAAAATACATAACGTCACAAAAATAAATGACGTAACAAAAATTAATTACGTCACAAAATACATAACGTCACAAAAATAAATGACGTCACAAAATACATAACGTCACAAAAATAAATGACGTCACAAAATATTTAATGACACAAAATTAAATGACGTCACAAAATACATATTTCATAAAACACATAACGTCACAAAATAAATAACGTCACAAAAATAAATGACGTCTAAAAATACATTACGTCACAAAAATAAATGACGTCACAAAATACATAACGTCACAAAAATAAATGACGTCACAAAATACATAACGTCACAAAAATAAATGACGTCACAAAAATAAATGACGTCACAAAATACATAACGTCACAAATAACATAACGTCAAAAAATAAATGACGTCACAAAATACATAACGTCTAAAAAATAAATGACGTCACAAAATACATAACGTCACAAAAATAAATGACGTCATAAAATACATAACGTCACAAAAATATATGACGTCACAAAAATTCCTTACGTCACAAAAATAAATAACGTCACAAAATACATAACGTAACATAATACATAACGGCACAAAAATGAATGACGTCACAAAATACATAACGTCACAAAAATAAATGACGTCACAAAATACATAACGTCAAAAAAATAAATGACGTCACAAAATACATAACGTCACAAAAATAAATGACGTCACAAAATACATAACGTTACAAAAATAAATGACGTCACAAAATATTTAACGACACAAAATTAAATGACGTCTCAAAATACATATTTCATAAAATACATAACGTCACAAAAATAAATGACGTCACAAAATACATAACGTCACAAAAATAAATGACGTCACAAAATACATAACGTCACGAAAATAAATTACGTCACAAAATACATAACGTCACAAAAAAAATGACGTCACAAAATACATAACGTCACAAAAATAAATGACGTCACAAAATACATAACGTCACCAAAATAAATGACGTCACAAAAATTAATTACGTCACAAAATACATAACGTCACAAAATATATAACGTCACAAAAATAAATGACGTCACAAAAATTAATTACGTCACAAAATACATAACGTTACAAAAATAAATGACGTCACAAAATACATAACGTCACAAAAATAAATGACGTCACAAAATACATAACATCACAAAAATAAATGACGTCACAAAAAACATAACGTCACAAAAAAATGACGTCACAAAATACATAACGTCACAAAAATAAATGACGTCACAAAATACATAACGTCACCAAAATAAATGACGTAACAAAAATTAATTACGTCACAAAATACAAAACGTCACAAAATATATAACGTCACAAAAATAAATGACGTCACAAAAATTAATTACGTCACAAAATACATAACGTCACAAAAATAAATAACGTCACAAAATACATAACGTCACAAAATACATAACGTCACAAAAATAAATGACGTCACAAAATAAATAAAGTCACAAAAATAAATGACGTCACAAAATGCATAACGTCACAAAAATAAATGATGTCACAAAATACATAACGTAACAAAAATAAATGACGTCACAAAAATTTATTACGTCACAAAAATAATTAACGTCACAAAATACATAACGTCACAAAATACATAGCGGCACAAAAATAAATGACGTCACAAAATACATAACGTCACAAAAATAAATGACGTTACAAAATACATAACGTCAAAAAAATAAATGACGTCACAAAATACATAACGTCACAAAAATAAATGACGTCACAAAATACATAACGTCACAAAAATAAATGACGTCACAAAATACATAACGTCACAAAAATAAATGACGTCACAAAATACATAACGTTACAAAAATAAATGACGTCACAAAATACATAACGTCACAAAAATAAATGACGTCAAAAAATACATAACGTCACAAAAATATATGACGTCACAAAGTTAATTACGTCACAAAATACATAACGTCACAAAAATAAATGACGTCACAAAATACATAACGTCACCAAAATAAATGACGTCACAAAATACATAACGTCACAAAAATAAATGACGTCACAAAATACATAACGTCACAAAAACAAATGACGTCAGAAAATACATAACGTCACAAAAATAAATGACGTCACAAAATACATAACGTCACAAAAATAAATGACGTCACAAAAATTAATTACGTCACAAAATACATAACGTCACAAAATATATAACGTCACAAAAATAAATGACGTCACAAAAATTAATTACGTCACAAAATACATAACGTCACAAAAATAAATAACGTCACAAAATACATAACGTCACAAAATACATAACGTCACAAAAATAAATGACGTCACAAAATAAATAAAGTCACAAAAATAAATGACGTCACAAAATGCATAACGTCACAAAAATAAATGACGTCACAAAATACATAACGTCACAAAATTAATGACGTCACAAAACTGAATTACGTCACAAAATACATAACGTCACAAAAATAAATGACGTCACAAAATACATAACGTCACAAAAATAAATGACATCAAAAAATACATAACGTCACAAAAATAAATGACGTCACAAAAATTAATGACGCCACAAAATACATAACGTCACAAAAATAAATGACGTCACAAAATACATAACGTCACAAAAATAAATGACGTCACAAAAATTAATTACGTCACAAAATGCATAAAGTCACAAAAATAAATGACGTCACAAAATACATAACGTCACAAAAATAAATGACGTCACAAAATACATAACGTCAAAAAAATAAATGACGTCACAAAATACATAACGTCACAAAAAATAAATGACGTCACAAAATGCATAACGTGACAAAAATAAATGATGTCACAAAATACATAACGTCACAAAAATAAATGACGTCATAAAATACATAACGTCCAAAAAATAAATGACGTCACAAAAATGTATTACGTCACAAAAATAAATAACGTCACAAAATACATAACGTCACAAAATACATAACGGCACAAAAATAAATGAAGTCACAAAATACATAACGTCACAAAATAAATGACGTCACAAAATACATAACGTCAAAAAAAAAATGACTTCACAAAATACATAACGTCACAAAAATAAATGACGTCACAAAATACATAACGTCACAAAAATAAATGACGTCACAAAAATAAATGACGTCACAAAATACATAACGTCTCAAAAATAAATGACGTCACAAAAATAAATGACGTCACAAAATACATAACGTCACAAAAAAATGACGTCACAAAATACATAACGTCACAAAAATAAATGACGTCACAAAATACATAACGTCACAAAAATAAATGACGTCACAAAAATTAATTACGTCACAAAATACATAACGTCACAAAATACATAACGTCAAAAAAATAAATGACGTCACAATAATAAATGACGTCACAAAATACATAACGTCACAAAAATAAATGACGTCACAAAATACATAACGTTACAAAAATAAATTACGTCACAAAATACATAACGTCACAAAAATAAATGACGTCACAAAATACATAACGTCACAAAAAAATGACGTCACAAAATACATAACGTCACAAAAATAAATGACGTCACAAAATACATAACGTCACAAAAATAAATGACGTCACAAAATATTTAATGACACAAAATTAAATGACGTCACAAAATACATATTTCAAAAAACACATAACGTCACAAAATAAATAACGTCACAAAAATAAATGACGTCTAAAAATACATTACGTCACAAAAATAAATGACGTCACAAAATACATAACGTCACAAAAATAAATGACGTCACAAAATACATAACGTCACAAAAATAAATGACGTCACAAAAATAAATGACGTCACAAAATACATAACGTCTCAAAAATAAATGACGTCACAAAATACATAACGTCACAAATAACATAACGTCAAAAAATAAATGACGTCACAAAATACATAACGTCTAAAAAATAAATGACGTCACAAAATACATAACGTCACAAAAATAAATGACGTCATAAAATACATAACGTCACACAAATATATGACGTCACAAAAATTCCTTACGTCACAAAAATAAATAACGTCACAAAATACATAACGTAACATAATACATAACGTCACAAAAATGAATGACGTCACAAAATACATAACGTCACAAAAATAAATGACGTCACAAAATACATAACGTCAAAAAAATAAATGACGTCACAAAATTCATAACGTCACAAAAATAAATGACGTCACAAAATACATAACGTTACAAAAATAAATGACGTCACAAAATATTTAACGACACAAAATTAAATGACGTCTCAAAATACATATTTCATAAAATACATAACGTCACAAAAATAAATGACGTCACAAAATACATAACGTCACAAAAATAAATGACGTCACAAAATACATAACGTCACGAAAATAAATTACGTCACAAAATACATAACGTCACAAAAAAAATGACGTCACAAAATACATAACGTCACAAAAATAAATTACGTCACAAAATACATAACGTCACCAAAATAAATGACGTCACAAAAATTAATTACGTCACAAGATACATAACGTCACAAAATATATAACGTCACAAAAATAAATGACGTCACAAAAATTAATTACGTCACAAAATACATAACTTCACAAAAATAAATAACGTCACAAAATACATAACGTCACAAAATACATAACGTCACAAAAATAAATGACGTCACAAAATAAATAAAGTCACAAAAATAAATGACGTCACAAAATGCATAACGTCACAAAAATAAATGATGTCACAAAATACATAACGTCACAAAAATAAATGACGTCACAAAAATTTATTACGTCACAAAATTAAATAACGTCACAAAATACATAACGTCACAAAATACATAGCGGCACAAAAATAAATGACGTCACAAAATACATAACGTCAAAAAATAAAAGACGTCACAAAATACATAACGTCACAAAAATAAATGACGTCAAAATATTTAACGACACAAAATTAAATGACGTCTCAAAATACATATTTCATAAAATACATTACGTCACAAAAATAAATGACGTCACAAAATACATAACGTCACAAAAATAAATGACGTCACAAAATACATAACGTCACGAAAATAAATTACGTCACAAAATACATAACGTCACAAAAATAAATGACGTCACAAAATACATAACGTCACCAAAATAAATGACGTCACAAAAATTAATTACGTCACAAAATACATAACGTCACAAAATATATAACGTCACAAAAATAAATGACGACACAAAAATTAATTACGTCACAAAATACATAACGTCACAAAAATAAATAACGTCACAAAATACATAACGTCACAAAAATAAATGACGCCACAAAAATTTATTACGTCACAAAATTAAATAACGTCACAAAATACATAACGTCAAAAATTCATAGCGGCACAAAAATAAATGACATCACAAAATACATAACGTCACAAAAATAAATGACGTCACAAAATACATAACGTCACAAAAATAAATGACGTCACAAAATACATAACGTCACAAAAATAAATGACGTCACAATAATAAATGAAGTCACAAAATACATAAGGTCACAAAAATAAATGACGTCACAAAATACATAACGTTACAAAAATAAATGACGTCACAAAATACATAACGTCACAAAAATAAATGACGTCACAAAATACATAACGTCACAAAAAAATTACGTCACAAAATACATAACGTCACAAAAATAAATGACGTCACAAAATACATAACTTCACCAAAATAAATGACGTAACAAAAATTAATTACGTCACAAAATACATAACGTCACAAAATATATAACGTCACAAAAATAAATGACGTCACAAAAATTAATTACGTCACAAAATACATAACGTCACAAAATATATAACGTCACAAAAATAAATGACGACACAAAAATTAATTACGTCACAAAATACATAACGTCACAAAAATAAATAACGTCACAAAATACATAACGTCACAAAAATAAATGACGCCACAAAAATTTATTACGTCACAAAATTAAATAACGTCACAAAATACATAACGTCAAAAATTCATAGCGGCACAAAAATAAATGACATCACAAAATACATAACGTCACAAAAATAAATGACGTCACAAAATACATAACGTCACAAAAATAAATGACGTCACAAAATACATAACGTCACAAAAATAAATGACGTCACAATAATAAATGAAGTCACAAAATACATAAGGTCACAAAAATAAATGACGTCACAAAATACATAACGTTACAAAAATAAATGACGTCACAAAATACATAACGTCACAAAAATAAATGACGTCACAAAATACATAACGTCACAAAAAAATTACGTCACAAAATACATAACGTCACAAAAATAAATGACGTCACAAAATACATAACTTCACCAAAATAAATGACGTAACAAAAATTAATTACGTCACAAAATACATAACGTCACAAAATATATAACGTCACAAAAATAAATGACGTCACAAAAATTAATTACGTCACAAAATACATAACGTCACAAAAATAAATAACGTCACAAAATACATAACGTCACAAAATACATAACGTCACAAAAATAAATGATGTCACAAAATGCATAACGTCACAAAAATAAATGATGTCACAAAATACATAACGTCACAAAAATAAATGACGTCACAAAAATTTATTACGTCACAAAAATAAATAACGTCACAAAATACATAACGTCACAAAATACATAGCGGCACAAAAATAAATGAAGTCACAAAATACATAACGTCTCAAAAATAAATGACGTTACAAAATACATAACGTCAAAAAAATAAATGACGTCACAAAATACATAACGTCAAAAAATAAATGTCGTCACAAAATACATAACGTCACAAAAATAAATGACGTCACAAAATACATAACGTCACAAAAATAAATGACGTCACAATAATAAATGACGTCACAAAATATATAACGTCACAAAAATAAATGACGTCACAAAATACATAACGTCACAAAAACAAATGACGTCACAAAATACATAACGTCACAAAAATAAATGACGTCACAAAATACATAACGTCACAAAATTAAATGACGTCACAAAAATTAATTACGTCACAAAATACATAACGTCACAAAATATATAACGTCACAAAAATAAATGACGTCACAAAAATTAATTACGCCACAAAATACATAACGTCACAAAAATACATAACGTCACAAATACATAACGTCACAAAAATAAATGACGTCACAAAAATCTATAACGTCACAAAATTAAATAACGTCACAAAATACATAACGTCACAAAATACATAGCGGCACAAAAATAAATGACGTCACAAAATACATAACGTCACAAAAATAAATGACGTCACAAAATACATAACGTCAAAAAATAAATGTCGTCACAAAATACATAACGTCACAAAAATAAATGACGTCACAAAATACATAACGTCACAAAAATAAATGATGGCACAATAATAAATGACGTCACAAAATACATAACGTCACAAAAATAAATGACGTCACAAAATACATAACGTTACAAAAATAAATGACGTCACAAAATACATAACGTCACAAAAATAAATGACGTCACAAAATACATAACGTCACAAAAAAATGACGTCACAAAATACATAACGTCACAAAAATAAATGACGTCAAAAAATACATAACGTCACAAAAATAAATGACGTCACAAAATTAATTACGTCACAAAATACATAACGTCACAAAAATAAATGACGTCACAAAATACATAACGTCACCTAAATAAATGACGTCACAAAATACATAACGTCACAAAAATAAATGACGTCACAAAATACATAACGTCACAAAAATAAATGACGTCACAAAATACATAACGTCACAAAAATAAATGACGTCACAAAATACATAACGTCACAAAAATAAATGACGTCACAAAATACATAACGTCACATAAAATTAATTACGTCACAAAATACATAACGTCACAAAAATAAATAACGTCACAAAATTAATTACGTCACAAAAATAAATGACGTCACAAAATACATAACGTCACAAAAATAAATGACGTCAAAAAATACATAACGTCACAAAAATAAATGACGTCACAAAATTAATTACGTCACAAAATACATAACGTCACAAAAATAAATGACGTCACAAAATACATAACGTCACCAAAATAAATGACGTCACAAAATACATAACGTCACAAAAATAAATGACGTCACAAAATACATAACGTCACAAAAATAAATGACGTCACAAAATACATAACGTCACAAAAATAAATGACGTCACAAAATACATAACGTCACAAAAATAAATGACGTCACAAAATACATAACGTCACATAAAATTAATTACGTCACAAAATACATAACGTCACAAAAATAAATGACGTCACAAAATAAATAAAGTCACAAAAATAAATGACGTCACAAAATGCATAACGTCACAAAAATAAATGATGTCACAAAATACATAACGTCACAAAAATAAATGACGTCACAAAAATTTATTACGTCACAAAATTAAATAACGTCACAAAATACATAACGTCACAAAATACATAGCGGCACAAAAATAAATGACGTCACAAAATACATAACGTCAAAAAATAAATGACGTCACAAAATACATAACGTCACAAAAATAAATGACGTCACAAAATACATAACGTCACAAAAATAAATGACGTCACAATAATAAATGACGTCACAAAATACATAAGGTCACAAAAATTAATGACGTAACAAAATACATAACGTCACAAAAATAAATGACGTCACAAAATACATAACGTCACAAAAAAATGACGTCACAAAATACATAACGTCACAAAAATAAATGACGTCACAAAATACATAACGTCAACAAAATAAATGACGTAACAAAAATTAATTACGTCACAAAATACATAACGTCACAAAATATATAACGTCACAAAAATAAATGACGTCACAAAAATTAATTACGTCACAAAATACATAACGTCACAAAAATAAATAACGTCACAAAATACATAATGTCACAAAATACATAACGTCACAAAAATAAATGACGTCACAAAATAAATAAAGTCACAAAAATAAATGACGTCACAAAATGCATAACGTCACAAAAATAAATGATGTCACAAAATACATAACGTCACAAAAATAAATGACGTCACAAAAATTTATTACGTCACAAAATTAAATAACGTCACAAAATACACAACGTCAAAAATTCATAGCGGCACAAAAATAAATGACATCACAAAATACATAACGTCACAAAAATAAATGACGTCACAAAATACATAACGTCACAAAAATAAATGACGTCACAAAATACATAACGTCACAAAAATAAATGACGTCACAATAATAAATGAAGTCACAAAATACATAAGGTCACAAAAATAAATGACGTCACAAAATACATAACGTTACAAAAATAAATGACGTCACAAAATACATAACGTCACAAAAATAAATGACGTCACAAAATACATAACGTCACAAAAAAATTACGTCACAAAATACATAACGTCACAAAAATAAATGACGTCACAAAATACATAACTTCACCAAAATAAATGACGTAACAAAAATTAATTACGTCACAAAATACATAACGTCACAAAATATATAACGTCACAAAAATAAATGACGTCACAAAAATTAATTACGTCACAAAATACATAACGTCACAAAATATATAACGTCACAAAAATAAATGACGACACAAAAATTAATTACGTCACAAAATACATAACGTCACAAAAATAAATAACGTCACAAAATACATAACGTCACAAAAATAAATGACGCCACAAAAATTTATTACGTCACAAAATTAAATAACGTCACAAAATACATAACGTCAAAAATTCATAGCGGCACAAAAATAAATGACATCACAAAATACATAACGTCACAAAAATAAATGACGTCACAAAATACATAACGTCACAAAAATAAATGACGTCACAAAATACATAACGTCACAAAAATAAATGACGTCACAATAATAAATGAAGTCACAAAATACATAAGGTCACAAAAATAAATGACGTCACAAAATACATAACGTTACAAAAATAAATGACGTCACAAAATACATAACGTCACAAAAATAAATGACGTCACAAAATACATAACGTCACAAAAAAATTACGTCACAAAATACATAACGTCACAAAAATAAATGACGTCACAAAATACATAACTTCACCAAAATAAATGACGTAACAAAAATTAATTACGTCACAAAATACATAACGTCACAAAATATATAACGTCACAAAAATAAATGACGTCACAAAAATTAATTACGTCACAAAATACATAACGTCACAAAAATAAATAACGTCACAAAATACATAACGTCACAAAATACATAACGTCACAAAAATAAATGATGTCACAAAATGCATAACGTCACAAAAATAAATGATGTCACAAAATACATAACGTCACAAAAATAAATGACGTCACAAAAATTTATTACGTCACAAAAATAAATAACGTCACAAAATACATAACGTCACAAAATACATAGCGGCACAAAAATAAATGAAGTCACAAAATACATAACGTCTCAAAAATAAATGACGTTACAAAATACATAACGTCAAAAAAATAAATGACGTCACAAAATACATAACGTCAAAAAATAAATGTCGTCACAAAATACATAACGTCACAAAAATAAATGACGTCACAAAATACATAACGTCACAAAAATAAATGACGTCACAATAATAAATGACGTCACAAAATATATAACGTCACAAAAATAAATGACGTCACAAAATACATAACGTCACAAAAACAAATGACGTCACAAAATACATAACGTCACAAAAATAAATGACGTCACAAAATACATAACGTCACAAAATTAAATGACGTCACAAAAATTAATTACGTCACAAAATACATAACGTCACAAAATATATAACGTCACAAAAATAAATGACGTCACAAAAATTAATTACGCCACAAAATACATAACGTCACAAAAATACATAACGTCACAAATACATAACGTCACAAAAATAAATGACGTCACAAAAATCTATAACGTCACAAAATTAAATAACGTCACAAAATACATAACGTCACAAAATACATAGCGGCACAAAAATAAATGACGTCACAAAATACATAACGTCACAAAAATAAATGACGTCACAAAATACATAACGTCAAAAAATAAATGTCGTCACAAAATACATAACGTCACAAAAATAAATGACGTCACAAAATACATAACGTCACAAAAATAAATGATGGCACAATAATAAATGACGTCACAAAATACATAACGTCACAAAAATAAATGACGTCACAAAATACATAACGTTACAAAAATAAATGACGTCACGAAATACATAACGTCACAAAAATAAATGACGTCACAAAATACATAACGTCACAAAAAAATGACGTCACAAAATACATAACGTCACAAAAATAAATGACGTCAAAAAATACATAACGTCACAAAAATAAATGACGTCACAAAATTAATTACGTCACAAAATACATAACGTCACAAAAATAAATGACGTCACAAAATACATAACGTCACCTAAATAAATGACGTCACAAAATACATAACGTCACAAAAATAAATGACGTCACAAAATACATAACGTCACAAAAATAAATGACGTCACAAAATACATAACGTCACAAAAATAAATGACGTCACAAAATACATAACGTCACAAAAATAAATGACGTCACAAAATACATAACGTCACATAAAATTAATTACGTCACAAAATACATAACGTCACAAAAATAAATAACGTCACAAAATTAATTACGTCACAAAAATAAATGACGTCACAAAATACATAACGTCACAAAAATAAATGACGTCAAAAAATACATAACGTCACAAAAATAAATGACGTCACAAAATTAATTACGTCACAAAATACATAACGTCACAAAAATAAATGACGTCACAAAATACATAACGTCACCAAAATAAATGACGTCACAAAATACATAACGTCACAAAAATAAATGACGTCACAAAATACATAACGTCACAAAAATAAATGACGTCACAAAATACATAACGTCACAAAAATAAATGACGTCACAAAATACATAACGTCACAAAAATAAATGACGTCACAAAATACATAACGTCACATAAAATTAATTACGTCACAAAATACATAACGTCACAAAAATAAATGACGTCACAAAATAAATAAAGTCACAAAAATAAATGACGTCACAAAATGCATAACGTCACAAAAATAAATGATGTCACAAAATACATAACGTCACAAAAATAAATGACGTCACAAAAATTTATTACGTCACAAAATTAAATAACGTCACAAAATACATAACGTCACAAAATACATAGCGGCACAAAAATAAATGACGTCACAAAATACATAACGTCAAAAAATAAATGACGTCACAAAATACATAACGTCACAAAAATAAATGACGTCACAAAATACATAACGTCACAAAAATAAATGACGTCACAATAATAAATGACGTCACAAAATACATAAGGTCACAAAAATTAATGACGTAACAAAATACATAACGTCACAAAAATAAATGACGTCACAAAATACATAACGTCACAAAAAAATGACGTCACAAAATACATAACGTCACAAAAATAAATGACGTCACAAAATACATAACGTCAACAAAATAAATGACGTAACAAAAATTAATTACGTCACAAAATACATAACGTCACAAAATATATAACGTCACAAAAATAAATGACGTCACAAAAATTAATTACGTCACAAAATACATAACGTCACAAAAATAAATAACGTCACAAAATACATAATGTCACAAAATACATAACGTCACAAAAATAAATGACGTCACAAAATAAATAAAGTCACAAAAATAAATGACGTCACAAAATGCATAACGTCACAAAAATAAATGATGTCACAAAATACATAACGTCACAAAAATAAATGACGTCACAAAAATTTATTACGTCACAAAATTAAATAACGTTACAAAATGCATAACGTCACAAAATTCATAGCGGCACAAAAATAAATGACGTCACAAAATACATAACGTCTCAAAAATAAATGACGTTACAAAATACATAACGTCAAAAAAATAAATTACGTCACAAAATACATAACGTCACAAAAATAAATGACGTCACAAAATACATAACGTCACAAAAACAAATGACGTCACAAAATACATAACGTCACAAAAATAAATGACGTCACAAAATACATAACGTCACAAAAATAAATGACGTCACTAAATACATAACGTCACATAAAATTAATTACGTCACAAAATACATAACGTCACAAAAATAAATAACGTCACAAAATACATATTGTCACAAAATACATAACGTCACAAAAATAAATGACGTCACAAAATAAATAAAGTCACAAAAATAAATGACGTCACAAAATGCATAACGTCACAAAAATAAATGACGTCACAAAATACATAACGTCACAAAAAAATGACGTCACAAAATACATAACGTCACAAAAATAAATGACGTCAAAAAATACATAACGTCACAAAAATAAATGACGTCACAAAATTAATTACGTCACAAAATACATAACGTCACAAAAATAAATGACGTCACAAAATACATAACTTCACCAAAATAAATGACGTCACAAAATACATAACGTCACAAAAATAAATGACGTCACAAAATACATAACGTCACAAAAACAAATGACGTCACAAAATACATAACGTCACAAAAATAAATGACGTCACAAAATACATAACGTCACCAAAATAAATGACGTCACAAAATACATAACGTCACATAAAATTAATTACGTCACAAAATACATAACGTCACAAAAATAAATAACGTCACAAAATACATAACGTCACAAAATACATAACGTCACAAAAATAAATGACGTCACAAAATAAATAAAGTCACAAAAATAAATGACGTCACAAAATGCATAACTCACAAAAATAAATGATGTCACAAAATACATAACGTCACAAAAATAAATGACGTCACAAAAATTTATTACGTCACAAAATTAAATAACGTCACAAAATACATAACGTCACAAAATACATAGCGGCACAAAAATAAATGACGTCACAAAATACATAACGTCAAAAAATAAATGACGTCACAATAATAAATGACGTCACAAAATACATAAGGTCACAAAAATAAATGACGTCACAAAATACATAACGTTACAAAAATAAATGACGTAACAAAATACATAACGTCACAAAAATAAATGACGTCACAAAATACATAACGTCACAAAAAAATGACGTCACAAAATTCATAACGTCACAAAAATAAATGACGTCACAAAATACATAACGTCACCAAAATAAATGACGTAACAAAATTAATTACGTCACAAAATACATAACGTCACAAAATATATAACGTCACAAAAATAAATGACGTCACAAAAATTAATTACGTCACAAAATACATAACGTCACAAAAATAAATAACGTCACAAAATACATAATGTCACAAAATACATAACGTCACAAAAATAAATGACGTCACAAAAATTTATTACGTCACAAAATTAAATAACGTCACAAAATACATAACGTCACAAAATTCATAGCGGCACAAAAATAAATGACGTCACAAAATACATATCGTCTCAAAAATAAATGACGTTACAAAATACATAACGTCAAAAAAATAAATGACGTCACAAAATACATAACGTTACAAAAATAAATGACGTCACAAAATACATAACGTCACAAAAATAAATGACGTCACAATAATAAATGACGTCACAAAATACATAACGTCACAAAAATAAATGACGTCACAAAATACATAACGTTACAAAAATAAATGACGTCACAAAATACATAACGTCACAAAAATAAATGAAGTCACAAAATACATAACGTCACAAAAAAATGACGTCACAAAATACATAACGTCACAAAAATAAATGACGTCAAAAAATACATAACGTCACAAAAATAAATGACGTCACAAAATTAATTACGTCACAAAATACATAACGTCACAAAAATAAATGACGTCACAAAATACATAACGTCACCAAAATAAATGACGTCACAAAATACATAACGTCACAAAAATAAATGACGTCACAAAATACATAACGTCACAAAAACAAATGACGTCACAAAATACATAACGTCACAAAAATAAATGACGTCACAAAATACATAACGTCACAAAAATAAATGACGTCACAAAAATTAATTACGTCACAAAATACATAACGTCACAAAATATATAACGTCACAAAAATAAATGACGTCACAAAAATTAATTACGTCACAAAATACATAACGTCACAAAAATAAATAACGTCAAAAAATACATAACGTCACAAAATACATAACGTCAAAAAAATAAATGACGTCACAAAATAAATAAAGTCACAAAAATAAATGACGTCACAAAATACATAACGTCACAAAAATAAATGACGTCACAAAATACATAACGTCACAAAATTAATGACGTCACAAAACTTATTTACGTCACAAAATACATAACGTCACAAAAATAAATGACGTCAAAAAATACATAACCTCACAAAAATAAATGACGTCACAAAATACATAACGTCACAAAAATAAATGACGTCACAAAATACATAACGTCACAAAAATAAATGACGTCACAAAATACATAACGTCACAAAAATATATGACGTCATAAAATACATAACGTCACAAAAATAAATGACGTCACAAAATTAATGACGTCACAAAATACATAAAGTCACAAAAATAAATGACGTCACAAAATACATAACGTCACAAAAATAAATGACGTCACAAAAATTAATTACGTCACAAAATACATAACGTCACAAAAATAAATGACGTCACAAAAATTTATTACGTCACAAAATTAAATAACGTCACAAAATACATAACGTCACAAAATTCATAGCGGCACAAAAATAAATGACGTCACAAAATACATAACGTCACAAAAATAAATGACGTCACAAAATACATAACGTCAAAAAAATTAATGACGTCACAAAATACATAACGTCACAAAAATAAATGACGTCACAAAATACATAACGTCACAAAAATAAATGATGTCACAATAATAAATGACGTCACAAAATACATAAGGTCACAAAAATAAATGACGTCACAAAATACATAACGTTACAAAAATAAATGACGTCACAAAATACATAACGTCACAAAAATAAATGACGTCACAAAATACATAACGTCACAAAAAAATGACGTCACAAAATACATAACGTCACAAAAATAAATGACGTCACAAAATACATAACGTCACCAATATAAATGACGTAACAAAAATTAATTACGTCACAAAATACATAACGTCACAAAATATATAACGTCACAAAAATAAATGACGTCACAAAAATTAGTTACGTCACAAAATACATAACGTCACAAAAATAAATGACGTCACAATAATAAATGACGTCACAAAATACATAAGGTCACCAAAATTAATGACGTAACAAAATACATAACATCACAAAAATAAATGACGTCACAAAATACATAACGTCACAAAAAAATGACGTCACAAAATACATAACGTCACAAAAATAAATGACGTCACAAAATACATAACGTCAACAAAATAAATGACGTAACAAAAAATTAATTACGTCACAAAATACATAACGTCACAAAATATATAACGTCACAAAAATAAATGACGTCACAAAAATTAATTACGTCACAAAATACATAACGTCACAAAAATAAATAACGTCACAAAATACATAATGTCACAAAATACATAACGTCACAAAAATAAATGACGTCACAAAATAAATAAAGTCACAAAAATAAATGACGTCAAAAAATGCATAACGTCACAAAAATAAATGATGTCACAAAATACATAACGTCACAAAAATAAATGACGTCACAAAAATTTATTACGTCACAAAATTAAATAACGTCACAAAATGCATAACGTCACAAAATTCATAGCGGCACAAAAATAAATGACGTCACAAAATACATAACGTCTCAAAAATAAATGACGTTACAAAATACATAACGTCAAAAAAATAAATTACGTCACAAAATACATAACGTCACAAAAATAAATGACGTCACAAAATACATAACGTCACAAAAACAAATGACGTCACAAAATACATAACGTCACAAAAATAAATGACGTCACAAAATACATAACGTCACAAAAATAAATGACGTCACAAAATACATAACGTCACATAAAATTAATTACGTCACAAAATACATAACGTCACAAAAATAAATAACGTCACAAAATACATATTGTCACAAAATACATAACGTCACAAAAATAAATGACGTCACAAAATAAATAAAGTCACAAAAATAAATGACGTCACAAAATGCATAACGTCACAAAAATAAATGACGTCACAAAATACATAACGTCACAAAAAAATGACGTCACAAAATACATAACGTCACAAAAATAAATGACGTCAAAAAATACATAACGTCACAAAAATAAATGACGTCACAAAATTAATTACGTCACAAAATACATAACGTCACAAAAATAAATGACGTCACAAAATACATAACTTCACCAAAATAAATGACGTCACAAAATACATAACGTCACAAAAATAAATGACGTCACAAAATACATAACGTCACAAAAACAAATGACGTCACAAAATACATAACGTCACAAAAATAAATGACGTCACAAAATACATAACGTCACCAAAATAAATGACGTCACAAAATACATAACGTCACATAAAATTAATTACGTCACAAAATACATAACGTCACAAAAATAAATAACGTCACAAAATACATAACGTCACAAAATACATAACGTCACAAAAATAAATGACGTCACAAAATAAATAAAGTCACAAAAATAAATGACGTCACAAAATGCATAACTCACAAAAATAAATGATGTCACAAAATACATAACGTCACAAAAATAAATGACGTCACAAAAATTTATTACGTCACAAAATTAAATAACGTCACAAAATACATAACGTCACAAAATACATAGCGGCACAAAAATAAATGACGTCACAAAATACATAACGTCAAAAAATAAATGACGTCACAAAATACATAACGTCACAAAAATAAATGACGTCACAAAATACATAACGTCACAAAAATAAATGACGTCACAATAATAAATGACGTCACAAAATACATAAGGTCACAAAAATAAATGACGTCACAAAATACATAACGTTACAAAAATAAATGACGTAACAAAATACATAACGTCACAAAAATAAATGACGTCACAAAATACATAACGTCACAAAAAAATTACGTCACAAAATTCATAACGTCACAAAAATAAATGACGTCACAAAATACATAACGTCACCAAAATAAATGACGTAACAAAATTAATTACGTCACAAAATACATAACGTCACAAAATATATAACGTCACAAAAATAAATGACGTCACAAAAATTAATTACGTCACAAAATACATAACGTCACAAAAATAAATAACGTCACAAAATACATAATGTCACAAAATACATAACGTCACAAAAATAAATGACGTCACAAAAATTTATTACGTCACAAAATTAAATAACGTCACAAAATACATAACGTCACAAAATTCATAGCGGCACAAAAATAAATGACGTCACAAAATACATATCGTCTCAAAAATAAATGACGTTACAAAATACATAACGTCAAAAAAATAAATGACGTCACAAAATACATAACGTTACAAAAATAAATGACGTCACAAAATACATAACGTCACAAAAATAAATGACGTCACAATAATAAATGACGTCACAAAATACATAACGTCACAAAAATAAATGACGTCACAAAATACATAACGTTACAAAAATAAATGACGTCACAAAATACATAACGTCACAAAAATAAATGAAGTCACAAAATACATAACGTCACAATTAATTGACGTCACAAAATACATAACGTCACAAAAATAAATGACGTCAAAAAATACATAACGTCACAAAAATAAATGACGTCACAAAATTAATTACGTCACAAAATACATAACGTCACAAAAATAAATGACGTCACAAAATACATAACGTCACCAAAATAAATGACGTCACAAAATACATAACGTCACAAAAATAAATGACGTCACAAAATACATAACGTCACAAAAACAAATGACGTCACAAAATACATAACGTCACAAAAATAAATGACGTCACAAAATACATAACGTCACAAAAATAAATGACGTCACAAAAATTAATTACGTCACAAAATACATAACGTCACAAAATATATAACGTCACAAAAATAAATGACGTCACAAAAATTAATTACGTCACAAAATACATAACGTCACAAAAATAAATAACGTCAAAAAATACATAACGTCACAAAATACATAACGTCAAAAAAATAAATGACGTCATAAAATAAATAAAGTCACAAAAATAAATGACGTCACAAAATACATAACGTCACAAAAATAAATGACGTCACAAAATACATAACGTCACAAAATTAATGACGTCACAAAACTTATTTACGTCACAAAATACATAACGTCACAAAAATAAATGACGTCAAAAAATACATAACCTCACAAAAATAAATGACGTCACAAAATACATAACGTCACAAAAATAAATGACGTCACAAAATACATAACGTCACAAAAATAAATGACGTCACAAAATACATAACGTCACAAAAATATATGACGTCATAAAATACATAACGTCACAAAAATAAATGACGTCACAAAATTAATGACGTCACAAAATACATAAAGTCACAAAAATAAATGACGTCACAAAATACATAACGTCACAAAAATAAATGACGTCACAAAAATTAATTACGTCACAAAATACATAACGTCACAAAAATAAATGACGTCACAAAAATTTATTACGTCACAAAAATAAATGACGTCACAAAATACATAACGTTACAAAAATAAATGACGTCACAAAATACATAACGTCACAAAAATAAATGACGTCACAAAATACATAACGTCACAAAAAAATGACGTCACAAAATACATAACGTCACAAAAATAAATGACGTCACAAAATACATAACGTCACCAATATAAATGACGTAACAAAAATTAATTACGTCACAAAATACATAACGTCACAAAATATATAACGTCACAAAAATAAATGACGTCACAAAAATTAGTTACGTCACAAAATACATAACGTCACAAAAATAAATAACGTCACAAAATACATAACGTCACAAAAATAAATGACGTCACAAAATAAATAAAGTCACAAAAATAAATGACGTCACAAAATACATAACGTCACAAAAATAAATGACGTCACAAAATACATAACGTCACAAAATTAATGACGTCACAAAACTTAATTACGTCACAAAATACATAACGTCACAAAAATAAATGACGTCAAAAAATACATAACCTCACAAAAATAAATGACGTCACAAAATACATGACGTCACAAAAATAAATGACGTCACAAAATACATAACGTCACAAAAATAAATGACGTCACAAAATAAATAAAGTCACAAATATAAATGACGTCACAAAATGCATAACTCACAAAAATAAATGATGTCACAAAATACATAACGTCACAAAAATAAATGACGTCACAAAAATTTATTACGTCACAAAATTAAATAACGTCACAAAATACATAACGTCACAAAATACATAGCGGCACAAAAATAAATGACGTCACAAAATACATAACGTCAAAAAATAAATGACGTCACAAAATACATAACGTCACAAAAATAAATGACGTCACAAAATACATAACGTCACAAAAATAAATGACGTCACAATAATAAATGACGTCACAAAATACATAAGGTCACAAAAATAAATGACGTCACAAAATACATAACGTTACAAAAATAAATGACGTAACAAAATACATAACGTCACAAAAATAAATGACGTCACAAAATACATAACGTCACAAAAAAATGACGTCACAAAATTCATAACGTCACAAAAATAAATGACGTCACAAAATACATAACGTCACCAAAATAAATGACGTAACAAAATTAATTACGTCACAAAATACATAACGTCACAAAATATATAACGTCACAAAAATAAATGACGTCACAAAAATTAATTACGTCACAAAATACATAACGTCACAAAAATAAATAACGTCACAAAATACATAATGTCACAAAATACATAACGTCACAAAAATAAATGACGTCACAAAAATTTATTACGTCACAAAATTAAATAACGTCACAAAATACATAACGTCACAAAATTCATAGCGGCACAAAAATAAATGACGTCACAAAATACATATCGTCTCAAAAATAAATGACGTTACAAAATACATAACGTCAAAAAAATAAATGACGTCACAAAATACATAACGTTACAAAAATAAATGACGTCACAAAATACATAACGTCACAAAAATAAATGACGTCACAATAATAAATGACGTCACAAAATACATAACGTCACAAAAATAAATGACGTCACAAAATACATAACGTTACAAAAATAAATGACGTCACAAAATACATAACGTCACAAAAATAAATGAAGTCACAAAATACATAACGTCACAAAAAAATGACGTCACAAAATACATAACGTCACAAAAATAAATGACGTCAAAAAATACATAACGTCACAAAAATAAATGACGTCACAAAATTAATTACGTCACAAAATACATAACGTCACAAAAATAAATGACGTCACAAAATACATAACGTCACCAAAATAAATGACGTCACAAAATACATAACGTCACAAAAATAAATGACGTCACAAAATACATAACGTCACAAAAACAAATGACGTCACAAAATACATAACGTCACAAAAATAAATGACGTCACAAAATACATAACGTCACAAAAATAAATGACGTCACAAAAATTAATTACGTCACAAAATACATAACGTCACAAAATATATAACGTCAAAAAAATAAATGACGTCACAAAAATTAATTACGTCACAAAATACATAACGTCACAAAAATAAATAACGTCAAAAAATACATAACGTCACAAAATACATAACGTCACAAAAATAAATGACGTCACAAAATAAATAAAGTCACAAAAATAAATGACGTCACAAAATACATAACGTCACAAAAATAAATGACGTCACAAAATACATAACGTCACAAAATTAATGACGTCACAAAACTTATTTACGTCACAAAATACATAACGTCACAAAAATAAATGACGTCACAAAATACATAACGTCACAAAAATAAATGACGTCACAAAATACATAACGTCACAAAAATAAATGACGTCACAAAATACATAACGTCACAAAAATATATGACGTCACAAAATACATAACGTCACAAAAATAAATGACGTCACAAAATTAATGACGTCACAAAATACATAAAGTCACAAAAATAAATGACGTCACAAAATACATAACGTCACAAAAATAAATGACGTCACAAAAATTAATTACGTCACAAAATACATAACGTCACAAAAATAAATGACGTCACAAAAATTTATTACGTCACAAAATTAAATAACGTCACAAAATACATAACGTCACAAAATTCATAGCGGCACAAAAATAAATGACGTCACAAAATACATAACGTCACAAAAATAAATGACGTCACAAAATACATAACGTCAAAAAAATTAATGACGTCACAAAATACATAACGTCACAAAAATAAATGACGTCACAAAATACATAACGTCACAAATATAAATGATGTCACAATAATAAATGACGTCACAAAATACATAAGGTCACAAAAATAAATGACGTCACAAAATACATAACGTTACAAAAATAAATGACGTCACAAAATACATAACGTCACAAAAATAAATGACGTCACAAAATACATAACGTCACAAAAAAATGACGTCACAAAATACATAACGTCACAAAAATAAATGACGTCACAAAATACATAACGTCACCAATATAAATGACGTAACAAAAATTAATTACGTCACAAAATACATAACGTCACAAAATATATAACGTCACAAAAATAAATGACGTCACAAAAATTAGTTACGTCACAAAATACATAACGTCACAAAAATAAATAACGTCACAAAATACATAACGTCACAAAATACATAACGTCACAAAAATAAATGACGTCACAAAATAAATAAAGTCACAAAAATAAATGACGTCACAAAATACATAACGTCACAAAAATAAATGACGTCACAAAATACATAACGTCACAATATTAATGACGTCACAAAACTTAATTACGTCACAAAATACATAACGTCACAAAAATAAATGACGTCAAAAAATACATAACCTCACAAAAATAAATGACGTCACAAAATACATAACGTCACAAAAATAAATGACGTCACAAAATACATAACGTCACAAAATTAATGACGTCACAAAACTTAATTACGTCACAAAATACATAACGTCACAAATATAAATGATGTCACAATAATAAATGACGTCACAAAATACATAAGGTCACAAAAATAAATGACGTCACAAAATACATGACGTCACAAAAATAAATGACGTCACAAAATACATAACGTCACAAAAATAAATGACGTCACAAAAATTAATTACGTCACAAAATACATAACGTCACAAAATATATAACGTCACAAAAATAAATGACGTCACAAAAATTAATTACGTCACAAAATACATAACGTCACAAAAATAAATAACGTCACAAAATACATAACGTCACAAAATACATAACGTCACAAAAATAAATGACGTCACAAAATAAATAAAGTCACAAAATAAATGACGTCACAAAATACATAACGTCACAAAAATAAATGACGTCGGAAAATACATAACGTCACAAAATTAATGACGTCACAAAACTTAATTACGTCACAAAATACATAACGTCACGAAAATAAATGACGTCAAAAAATACATAACCTCACAAAAATAAATGACGTCACAAAATACATAACGTCACAAAAATAAATGACGTCACAAAATACATAACGTCACAAAAATAAATGACGTCACAAAATACATAACGTCACAAAAATAAATGACGTCACAAAATACATAACGTCACAAAAATAAATGACGTCACAAAAATTAATGACGTCACAAAATACATAACGTCACAAAAATAAATGACGTCACAAAATACATAACGTCAAAAAAATAAATGACGTCACAAAATACATAACGTCACAAAAAATAAATGACGTCACAAAATGCATAACGTGACAAAAATAAATGATGTCACAAAATACTTAACGTCACAAAATATATAACGTCACAAAAATAAATGACGTCACAAAAATTAATTACGTCACAAAATACATAACGTCACAAAAATAAATAACGTCACAAAATACATAACGTCACAAAATACATAATGTCACAAAAATAAATGACGTCACAAAATAAATAAAGTCACAAAAATAAATGACGTCACAAAATGCATAACGTCACAAAAATAAATGATGTCACAAAATACATAACGTCACAAAAATAAATGACGTCAAAAAATTTATTACGTCACAAAATTAAATAACGTCACAATAAACATAACGTCACAAAATTCATAGCGGCACAAAAATAAATGACGTCACAAAATACATAACGTCACAAAAATAAATGACGTCACAAAATACATAACGTCAAAAAAATAAATGACGTCACAAAATACATAACGTCACAAAAATAAATGACGTCACAAAATACATAACGTTACAAAAATAAATGACGTCACAATAATAAATGACGTCACAAAATACATAACGTCACAAAAATAAATGACGTGACAAAATACATAACGTTACAAAAATAAATGACGTCACAAAATACATAACGTCACAAAATATATAACGTCACAAAAATAAATGACGTCACCAAAATAAATGACGTCACAAAATACATAACGTCACAAAAATAAATGACGTCACAAAATACATAACGTCACAAAAACAAATGACGTCACAAAATACATAACGTCACAAAAATAAATGACGTCACAAAATACATAACGTCACAAAAATAAATGACGTCACAAAAATTAATTACGTCACAAAATACATAACGTCACAAAATATATAACGTCACAAAAATAAATGACGTCACAAAAATTAATTACGTCACAAAATACATAACGTCACAAAAATAAATAACGTCACAAAATACATAACGTCACAAAATACATAACGTCACAAAAATAAATGACGTCACAAAATAAATAAAGTCACAAAAATAAATGACGTCACAAAATACATAACGTCAAAAAAATAAATGACGTCACAAAATACATAACGTCACAAAATTAATGACGTCACAAAACTTAATTACGTCACAAAATACATAACGTCACAAAAATAAATGACGTCAAAAAATACATAACCTCACAAAAATAAATGACGTCACAAAATACATAACGTCACAAAAATAAATGACGTCACAAAATACATAATGTCACAAAAATAAATGACGTCACAAAAATTAATTACGTCACAAAATACATAACGTCACAAAATATATAACGTCACAAAAATAAATGACGTCACAAAAATTAATTACGTCACAAAATACATAACGTCACAAAAATAAATAACGTCACAAAATACATAACGTCACAAAATACATAACGTCACAAAAATAAATGACGTCACAAAATAAATAAAGTCACAAAAATAAATGACGTCACAAAATACATAACGTCACAAAAATAAATGACATCGGAAAATACATAACGTCACAAAATTAATGACGTCACAAAACTTAATTACGTCACAAAATACATAACGTCACGAAAATAAATGACGTCAAAAAATACATAACCTCATAAAAATAAATGACGTCACAAAATACATAACGTCACAAAAATAAATGACGTCACAAAATACATAACGTCACAAAAATAAATGACGTCACAAAATACATAACGTCACAAAAATAAATGACGTCACAAAATACATAACGTCACAACAATAAATGACGTCACAAAAATTAATGACGACACAAAATACATAACGTCACAAAAATAAATGACGTCACAAAATACATAACGTCACAAAAATAAATGACGTCACAAAAATTAATTACGTCACAAAATACATAACGTCACAAAAATAAATGACGTCACAAAATACATAACGTCACAAAATACATAACGTCACAAAATACATAACGTCACAAAAATAAATGACGTCACAAAATACATAACGTCAAAAAATAAATGACGTCACAAAATACATAACGTCACAAAAAATAAATGACGTCACAAAATGCATAACGTGACAAAAATAAATGACGTCACAAAATACATAACGTCACAAAAATAAATGACGTCACAAAATACATAACGTCACAAAAAAATGACGTCACAAAATACATAACGTCACAAAAATAAATGACGTCACAATAATAAATGACGTCACAAAATACATAACGTCACAAAAATAAATGACGTGACAAAATACATAACGTTACAAAAATAAATGACGTCACAAAATACATAACGTCACAAAAATAAATGACGCCACAAAATACATAACGTCACAAAAAATGACGTCACAAAATACATAACGTCACAAAAATAAATGACGTAACAAAAATTAATTACGTCACAAAATACATAACGTCACAAAATATATAACGTCACAAAAATAAATGACGTCACAAAAATTAATTACGTCACAAAATACATAACGTCACAAAATACATAACGTCACAAAAATAAATGACGTCACAAAATAAATAAAGTCACAAAAATAAATGACGTCACAAAATGCATAACGTCACAAAAATAAATGATGTCACAAAATACATAACGTCACAAAAATATATGACGTCACAAAATTAATTACGTCACAAAATACATAACGTCACAAAAATAAATGACGTCACAAAATACATAACGTCACCAAAATAAATGACGTCACAAAATACATAACGTCACAAAAATAAATGACGTCACAAAATACATAACGTCACAAAAACAAATGACGTCACAAAATACATAACGTCACAAAAATAAATGACGTCACAAAATACATAACGTCACAAAAATAAATGACGTCACAAAAATTAATTACGTCACAAAATACATAACGTCACAAAATATAAAACGTCACAAAAATAAATGACGTCACAAAAATTAATTACGTCACAAAATACATAACGTCACAAAAATAAATAACGTCACAAAATACATAACGTCACAAAATACATAACGTCACAAAAATAAATGACGTCACAAAATAAATAAAGTCACAAAAATAAATGACGTCACAAAATACATAACGTCACAAAAATAAATGACGTCACAAAATACATAACGTCACAAAAATAAATGACGTCACAATAATAAATGACGTCACAAAATACATAACGTCACAAAAATAAATGACGTGACAAAATACATAACGTTACAAAAATAAATGACGTCACAAAATACATAACGTCACAAAAATAAATGACGTCACAAAATACATAACGTCACAAAATATATAACGTCACAAAAATAAATGACGTCACCAAAATAAATGACGTCACAAAATACATAACGTCACAAAAATAAATGACGTCACAAAATACATAACGTCACAAAAACAAATGACGTCACAAAATACATAACGTCACAAAAATAAATGACGTCACAAAATACATAACGTCACAAAAATAAATGACGTCACAAAATACATAACGTCACAAAAACAAATGACGTCACAAAATACATAACGTCACAAAAATAAATGACGTCACAAAATACATAACGTCACAAAAATAAATGACGTCACAAAAATTAATTACGTCACAAAATACATAACGTCACAAAATATATAACGTCACAAAAATAAATGACGTCACAAAAATTAATTACGTCACAAAATACATAACGTCACAAAAATAAATAACGTCACAAAATACATAACGTCACAAAATACATAACGTCACAAAAATAAATGACGTCACAAAATAAATAAAGTCACAAAAATAAATGACGTCACAAAATACATAACGTCAAAAAAATAAATGACGTCACAAAATACATAACGTCACAAAATTAATGACGTCACAAAACTTAATTACGTCACAAAATACATAACGTCACAAAAATAAATGACGTCAAAAAATACATAACCTCACAAAAATAAATGACGTCACAAAATACATAACGTCACAAAAATAAATGACGTCACAAAATACATAATGTCACAAAAATAAATGACGTCACAAAAATTAATTACGTCACAAAATACATAACGTCACAAAATATATAACGTCACAAAAATAAATGACGTCACAAAAATTAATTACGTCACAAAATACATAACGTCACAAAAATAAATAACGTCACAAAATACATAACGTCACAAAATACATAACGTCACAAAAATAAATGACGTCACAAAATAAATAAAGTCACAAAAATAAATGACGTCACAAAATACATAACGTCACAAAAATAAATGACATCGGAAAATACATAACGTCACAAAATTAATGACGTCACAAAACTTAATTACGTCACAAAATACATAACGTCACGAAAATAAATGACGTCAAAAAATACATAACCTCATAAAAATAAATGACGTCACAAAATACATAACGTCACAAAAATAAATGACGTCACAAAATACATAACGTCACAAAAATAAATGACGTCACAAAATACATAACGTCACAAAAATAAATGACGTCACAAAATACATAACGTCACAACAATAAATGACGTCACAAAAATTAATGACGACACAAAATACATAACGTCACAAAAATAAATGACGTCACAAAATACATAACGTCACAAAAATAAATGACGTCACAAAAATTAATTACGTCACAAAATACATAACGTCACAAAAATAAATGACGTCACAAAATACATAACGTCACAAAATACATAACGTCACAAAATACATAACGTCACAAAAATAAATGACGTCACAAAATACATAACGTCAAAAAATAAATGACGTCACAAAATACATAACGTCACAAAAAATAAATGACGTCACAAAATGCATAACGTGACAAAAATAAATGACGTCACAAAATACATAACGTCACAAAAATAAATGACGTCACAAAATACATAACGTCACAAAAAAATGACGTCACAAAATACATAACGTCACAAAAATAAATGACGTCACAATAATAAATGACGTCACAAAATACATAACGTCACAAAAATAAATGACGTGACAAAATACATAACGTTACAAAAATAAATGACGTCACAAAATACATAACGTCACAAAAATAAATGACGCCACAAAATACATAACGTCACAAAAAATGACGTCACAAAATACATAACGTCACAAAAATAAATGACGTAACAAAAATTAATTACGTCACAAAATACATAACGTCACAAAATATATAACGTCACAAAAATAAATGACGTCACAAAAATTAATTACGTCACAAAATACATAACGTCACAAAATACATAACGTCACAAAAATAAATGACGTCACAAAATAAATAAAGTCACAAAAATAAATGACGTCACAAAATGCATAACGTCACAAAAATAAATGATGTCACAAAATACATAACGTCACAAAAATATATGACGTCACAAAATTAATTACGTCACAAAATACATAACGTCACAAAAATAAATGACGTCACAAAATACATAACGTCACCAAAATAAATGACGTCACAAAATACATAACGTCACAAAAATAAATGACGTCACAAAATACATAACGTCACAAAAACAAATGACGTCACAAAATACATAACGTCACAAAAATAAATGACGTCACAAAATACATAACGTCACAAAAATAAATGACGTCACAAAAATTAATTACGTCACAAAATACATAACGTCACAAAATATAAAACGTCACAAAAATAAATGACGTCACAAAAATTAATTACGTCACAAAATACATAACGTCACAAAAATAAATAACGTCACAAAATACATAACGTCACAAAATACATAACGTCACAAAAATAAATGACGTCACAAAATAAATAAAGTCACAAAAATAAATGACGTCACAAAATACATAACGTCACAAAAATAAATGACGTCACAAAATACATAACGTCACAAAAATAAATGACGTCACAATAATAAATGACGTCACAAAATACATAACGTCACAAAAATAAATGACGTGACAAAATACATAACGTTACAAAAATAAATGACGTCACAAAATACATAACGTCACAAAAATAAATGACGTCACAAAATACATAACGTCACAAAATATATAACGTCACAAAAATAAATGACGTCACCAAAATAAATGACGTCACAAAATACATAACGTCACAAAAATAAATGACGTCACAAAATACATAACGTCACAAAAACAAATGACGTCACAAAATACATAACGTCACAAAAATAAATGACGTCACAAAATACATAACGTCACAAAAATAAATGACGTCACAAAAATTAATTACGTCACAAAATACATAACGTCACAAAATATATAACGTCACAAAAATAAATGACGTCACAAAAATTAATTACGTCACAAAATACATAACGTCACAAAAATAAATAACGTCACAAAATACATAACGTCACAAAATACATAACGTCACAAAAATAAATGACGTCACAAAATAAATAAAGTCACAAAAATAAATGACGTCACAAAATACATAACGTCAAAAAAATAAATGACGTCACAAAATACATAACGTCACAAAATTAATGACGTCACAAAACTTAATTACGTCACAAAATACATAACGTCACAAAAATAAATGACGTCAAAAAATACATAACCTCACAAAAATAAATGACGTCACAAAATACATAACGTCACAAAAATAAATGACGTCACAAAATACATAAAGTCACAAAAATAAATGACGTCACAAAAATTAATTACGTCACAAAATACATAACGTCACAAAATATATAACGTCACAAAAATAAATGACGTCACAAAAATTAATTACGTCACAAAATATATAACGTCACAAAAATAAATAACGTCACAAAATACATAACGTCACAAAATACATAACGTCACAAAAATAAATGACGTCACAAAATAAATAAAGTCACAAAAATAAATGACGTCACAAAATACATAACGTCACAAAAATAAATGACATCGGAAAATACATAACGTCACAAAATTAATGACGTCACAAAACTTAATTACGTCACAAAATACATAACGTCACGAAAATAAATGACGTCAAAAAATACATAACCTCATAAAAATAAATGACGTCACAAAATACATAACGTCACAAAAATAAATGACGTCACAAAATACATAACGTCACAAAAATAAATGACGTCACAAAATACATAACGTCACAAAAATAAATGACGTCACAAAATACATAACGTCACAACAATAAATGACGTCACAAAAATTAATGACGACACAAAATACATAACGTCACAAAAATAAATGACGTCACAAAATACATAACGTCACAAAAATAAATGACGTCACAAAAATTAATTACGTCACAAAATACATAACGTCACAAAAATAAATGACGTCACAAAATACATAACGTCACAAAATACATAACGTCACAAAATACATAACGTCACAAAAATAAATGACGTCACAAAATACATAACGTCAAAAAATAAATGACGTCACAAAATACATAACGTCACAAAAAATAAATGACGTCACAAAATGCATAACGTGACAAAAATAAATGACGTCACAAAATACATAACGTCACAAAAATAAATGACGTCACAAAATACATAACGTCACAAAAAAATGACGTCACAAAATACATAACGTCACAAAAATAAATGACGTCACAATAATAAATGACGTCACAAAATACATAACGTCACAAAAATAAATGACGTGACAAAATACATAACGTTACAAAAATAAATGACGTCACAAAATACATAACGTCACAAAAATAAATGACGTCACAAAATACATAACGTCACAAAAAATGACGTCACAAAATACATAACGTCACAAAAATAAATGACGTAACAAAAATTAATGACGTCACAAAATACATAACGTCACAAAATATATAACGTCACAAAAATAAATGACGTCACAAAAATTAATTACGTCACAAAATACATAACGTCACAAAAAAAATAACGTCACAAAATACATAACGTCACAAAATACATAACGTCACAAAAATAAATGACGTCACAAAATAAATAAAGTCACAAAAATAAATGACGTCACAAAATGCATAACGTCACAAAAATAAATGATGTCACAAAATACATAACGTCACAAAAATATATGACGTCACAAAATTAATTACGTCACAAAATACATAACGTCACAAAAATAAATGACGTCACAAAATACATAACGTCACCAAAATAAATGACGTCACAAAATACATAACGTCACAAAAATAAATGACGTCACAAAATACATAACGTCACAAAAACAAATGACGTCACAAAATACATAACGTCACAAAAATAAATGACGTCACAAAATACATAACGTCACAAAAATAAATGACGTCACAAAAATTAATTACGTCACAAAATACATAACGTCACAAAATATAAAACGTCACAAAAATAAATGACGTCACAAAAATTAATTACGTCACAAAATACATAACGTCACAAAAATAAATAACGTCACAAAATACATAACGTCACAAAATACATAACGTCACAAAAATAAATGACGTCACAAAATAAATAAAGTCACAAAAATAAATGACGTCACAAAATACATAACGTCACAAAAATAAATGACGTCACAAAATACATAACGTCACAAAATTAATGACGTCACAAAACTTAATTACGTCACAAAATACATAACGTCAAAAAAATAAATGACGTCAAAAAATACATAACCTCACAAAAATAAATGACGTTACAAAATACATAACGTCACAAAAATAAATGACGTCACAAAATACATAATGTCACAAAAATAAATGACGTCACAAAAATTAATTACGTCACAAAATACATAACGTCACAGAATATATAACGTCACAAAAATAAATGACGTCACAAAAATTAATTACGTCACAAAATACATAACGTCACAAAATATATAACGTCACAAAAATAAATGACGTCACAAAAATTAATTACGTCACAAAATACATAACGTCACAAAAAAAATAACGTCACAAAATACATAACGTCACAAAAATAAATGACGTCACAAAATACATAACGTCACAAAAATAAATAACGTCACAAAATACATAACGTCACAAAATACATAACGTCACAAAAATAAATGACGTCACAAAATAAATAAAGTCACAAAAATAAATGACGTCACAAAATACATAACGTCACAAAAATAAATGACATCGGAAAATACATAACGTCACAAAATTAATGACGTCACAAAACTTAATTACGTCACAAAATACATAACGTCACGAAAATAAATGACGTCAAAAAATACATAACCTCATAAAAATAAATGACGTCACAAAATACATAACGTCACAAAAATAAATGACGTCACAAAATACATAACGTCACAAAAATAAATGACGTCACAAAATACATAACGTCACAAAAATAAATGACGTCACAAAATACATAACGTCACAACAATAAATGACGTCACAAAAATTAATGACGACACAAAATACATAACGTCACAAAAATAAATGACGTCACAAAATACATAACGTCACAAAAATAAATGACGTCACAAAAATTAATTACGTCACAAAATACATAACGTCACAAAAATAAATGACGTCACAAAATACATAACGTCACAAAATACATAACGTCACAAAATACATAACGTCACAAAAATAAATGACGTCACAAAATACATAACGTCAAAAAATAAATGACGTCACAAAATACATAACGTCACAAAAAATAAATGACGTCACAAAATGCATAACGTGACAAAAATAAATGACGTCACAAAATACATAACGTCACAAAAATAAATGACGTCACAAAATACATAACGTCACAAAAAAATGACGTCACAAAATACATAACGTCACAAAAATAAATGACGTCACAATAATAAATGACGTCACAAAATACATAACGTCACAAAAATAAATGACGTGACAAAATACATAACGTTACAAAAATAAATGACGTCACAAAATACATAACGTCACAAAAATAAATGACGTCACAAAATACATAACGTCACAAAAAATGACGTCACAAAATACATAACGTCACAAAAATAAATGACGTAACAAAAATTAATGACGTCACAAAATACATAACGTCACAAAATATATAACGTCACAAAAATAAATGACGTCACAAAAATTAATTACGTCACAAAATACATAACGTCACAAAAAAAATAACGTCACAAAATACATAACGTCACAAAATACATAACGTCACAAAAATAAATGACGTCACAAAATAAATAAAGTCACAAAAATAAATGACGTCACAAAATGCATAACGTCACAAAAATAAATGATGTCACAAAATACATAACGTCACAAAAATATATGACGTCACAAAATTAATTACGTCACAAAATACATAACGTCACAAAAATAAATGACGTCACAAAATACATAACGTCACCAAAATAAATGACGTCACAAAATACATAACGTCACAAAAATAAATGACGTCACAAAATACATAACGTCACAAAAACAAATGACGTCACAAAATACATAACGTCACAAAAATAAATGACGTCACAAAATACATAACGTCACAAAAATAAATGACGTCACAAAAATTAATTACGTCACAAAATACATAACGTCACAAAATATAAAACGTCACAAAAATAAATGACGTCACAAAAATTAATTACGTCACAAAATACATAACGTCACAAAAATAAATAACGTCACAAAATAAATAAAGTCACAAAAATAAATGACGTCACAAAATACATAACGTCACAAAAACAAATGACGTCACAAAATACATAACGTCACAAAAATAAATGACGTCACAAAATAAATAAAGTCACAAAAATAAATGACGTCACAAAATACATAACGTCACAAAAATAAATGACGTCACAAAATACATAACGTCACAAAATTAATGACGTCACAAAACTTAATTACGTCACAAAATACATAACGTCAAAAAAATAAATGACGTCAAAAAATACATAACCTCACAAAAATAAATGACGTTACAAAATACATAACGTCACAAAAATAAATGACGTCACAAAATACATAATGTCACAAAAATAAATGACGTCACAAAAATTAATTACGTCACAAAATACATAACGTCACAGAATATATAACGTCACAAAAATAAATGACGTCACAAAAATTAATTACGTCACAAAATACATAACGTCACAAAATATATAACGTCACAAAAATAAATGACGTCACAAAAATTAATTACGTCACAAAATACATAACGTCACAAAAAAAATAACGTCACAAAATACATAACGTCACAAAAATAAATGACGTCACAAAATAAATAAAGTCACAAAAATAAATGACGTCACAAAATGCATAACGTCACAAAAATAAATGATGTCACAAAATACATAACGTCACAAAAATATATGACGTCACAAAATTAATTACGTCACAAAATACATAACGTCACAAAAATAAATGACGTCACAAAATACATAACGTCACCAAAATAAATGACGTCACAAAATACATAACGTCACAAAAATAAATGACGTCACAAAATACATAACGTCACAAAAATAAATGACGTCACAAAATACATAACGTCACATAAAATTAATTACGTCACAAAATACATAACGTCACAAAAATAAATAACGTCACAAAATACATAACTTTACAAAATACATAACGTCACAAAAATAAATGACGTCACAAAATAAATAAAGTCACAAAAATAAATGACGTCACAAAATGCATAACGTCACAAAAATAAATGACGTCACAAAATACATAACGTCACAAAAAAATGACGTCACAAAATACATAACGTCACAAAAATAAATGACGTCAAAAAATACATAACGTCACAAAAATAAATGACGTCACAAAATTAATTACGTCACAAAATACATAACTTCACCAAAATAAATGACGTCACAAAATACATAACTTCACAAAAATAAATGACGTCACAAAATACATAACGTCACAAAAACAAATGACGTCACAAAATACATAACGTCACAAAAATAAATGACGTCACAAAATACATAACGTCACAAAAATAAATGACGTCACAAAATACATAACGTCACAAAAATAAATGACGTCACAAAATACATAACGTCACATAAAATTAATTACGTCACAAAATACATAACGTCACAAAAATAAATAACGTCACAAAATACATAACGTCACAAAATACATAACGTCACAAAAATAAATGACGTCACAAAATAAATAAAGTCACAAAAATAAATGACGTCACAAAATGCATAACGTCACAAAAATAAATGATGTCACAAAATACATAACGTCACAAAAATAAATGACGTCACAAAAATTTATTACGTCACAAAATTAAATAACGTCACAAAATACATAACGTCACAAAATACATAGCGGCACAAAAATAAATGACGTCACGAAATACATAACGTCAAAAAATAAATGACGTCACAAAATACATAACGTCACAAAAATAAATGACGTCACAAAATACATAACGTCACAAAAATAAATGACGTCACAATAATAAATGACGTCACAAAATGCATAACGTCACAAAAATAAATGATGTCACAAAATACATAACGTCACAAAAATAAATGACGTCACAATAATAAATGACGTCACAAAATACATAACGTCACAAAAATAAATGACGTCACAAAATACATAACGTTACAAAAATAAATGACGTCACAAAATACATAACGTCACAAAAATAAATGAAGTCACAAAATACATAACGTCACAAAAAAATGACGTCACAAAATACATAACGTCACAAAAATAAATGACGTCAAAAAATACATAACGTCACAAAAATAAATGACGTCACAAAATTAATTACGTCACAAAATACATAACGTCACAAAAATAAATGACGTCACAAAATACATAACGTAACCAAAATAAATGACGTCACAAAATACATAACGTCACAAAAATAAATGACGTCACAAAATACATAACGTCACAAAAACAAATGACGTCACAAAATACATAACGTCACAAAAATAAATGACGTCACAAAATACATAACGTCACAAAAAAATGACGTCACAAAAATTAATTACGTCACAAAATACATAACGTCACAAAATATATAACGTCACAAAAATAAATGACGTCACAAAAATTAATTACGTCACAAAATACATAACGTCACAAAAATAAATAACGTCAAAAAATACATAACGTCACAAAATACATAACGTCAAAAAAATAAATGACGTCACAAAATAAATAAAGTCACAAAAATAAATGACGTCACAAAATACATAACGTCACAAAAATAAATGACGTCACAAAATACATAACGTCACAAAATTAATGACGTCACAAAACTTATTTACGTCACAAAATACATAACGTCACAAAAATAAATGATTTCAAAAAATACATAACCTCACAAAAATAAATGACGTCACAAAATACATAACGCCACAAAAATAAATGACGTCACAAAATTAATGACGTCACAAAATACATAAAGTCACAAAAATAAATGACGTCACAAAATACATAACGTCACAAAAATAAATGACGTCACAAAAATTAATTACGTCACAAAATACATAACGTCACAAAAATAAATGACGTGACAAAAATTTATTACGTCACAAAATTAAATAACGTCACAAAATACATAACGTCACAAAATTCATAGCGGCACAAAAATAAATGACGTCACAAAATACATAAGGTCACAAAAAAAAATGACGTCACAAAATACATAACGTCAAAAAAATTAATGACGTCACAAAATACATAACGTCACAAAATAAATGACGTCACAAAATACATAACGTCACAAAAATAAATGACGTCACAATAATAAATGACGTCACAAAATACATAAGGTCACAAAAATAAATGACGTCACAAAATACATAACGTTACAAAAATAAATGACGTCACAAAATACATAACGTCACAAAAATAAATGACGTCACAAAATACATAACGTCACAAAAAAATGACGTCACAAAATACATAACGTCACAAAAATAAATGACGTCACAAAATACATAACGTCACCAATATAAATGACGTAACAAAAATTAATTACGTCACAAAATACATAACGTCACAAAATATATAACGTCACAAAAATAAATGACGTCACAAAAATTAGTTACGTCACAAAATACATAACGTCACAAATATAAATAACGTCACAAAATACATAACGTCACAAAATACATAACGTCACAAAAATAAATGACGTCACAAAATAAATAAAGTCACAAAAATAAATGACGTCACAAAATACATAACGTCACAAAAATAAATGACGTCACAAAATACATAACGTCACAAAATTAATGACGTCACAAAACTTAATTACGTCACAAAATACATAACGTCACAAAATTAATGACGTCACAAAACTTAATTACGTCACAAAATACATTACGTCACAAAAATAAATGACGTCAAAAAATACATAACCTCACAAAAATAAATGACGTCACAAAATACATGACGTCACAAAAATAAATGACGTCACAAAATACATAACGTCACAAAAATAAATGACGTCACAAAAATTAATTACGTCACAAAATACATAACGTCACAAAATATATAACGTCACAAAAATAAATGACGTCACAAAAATTAATTACGTCACAAAATACATAACGTCACAAAAATAAATAACGTCACAAAATACATAACGTCACAAATACATAACGTCACAAAAATAAATGACGTCACAAAATAAATAAAGTCACAAAATAAATGACGTCACAAAATACATAACGTCACAAAAATAAATGACGTCGGAAAATACATAACGTCACAAAATTAATGACGTCACAAAACTTAATTACGTCACAAAATACATAACGTCACGAAAATAAATGACGTCAAAAAATACATAACCTCACAAAAATAAATGACGTCACAAAATACATAACGTCACAAAAATAAATGACGTCACAAAATACATAACGTCACAAAAATAAATGACGTCACAAAATACATAACGTCACAAAAATAAATGACGTCACAAAATACATAACGTCACAAAAATAAATGACGTCACAAAAATTAATGACGTCACAAAATACATAACGTCACAAAAATAAATGACGTCACAAAATACATAACGTCAAAAAAATAAATGACGTCACAAAATACATAACGTCACAAAAAATAAATGACGTCACAAAATGCATAACGTGACAAAAATAAATGATGTCACAAAATACTTAACGTCACAAAATATATAACGTCACAAAAATAAATGACGTCACAAAAATTAATTACGTCACAAAATACATAACGTCACAAAATATATAACGTCACAAAAATAAATGACGTCACAAAAATTAATTACGTCACAAAATACATAACGTCACAAAAAAAAATAACGTCACAAAATACATAACGTCACAAAATACATAACGTCACAAAAATAAATGACGTCACAAAATAAATAAAGTCACAAAAATAAATGACGTCACAAAATGCATAACGTCACAAAAATAAATGATGTCACAAAATACATAACGTCACAAAAATATATGACGTCACAAAATTAATTACGTCACAAAATACATAACGTCACAAAAATAAATGACGTCACAAAATACATAACGTCACCAAAATAAATGACGTCACAAAATACATAACGTCACAAAAATAAATGACGTCACAAAATACATAACGTCACAAAAATAAATGACGTCACAAAATACATAACGTCACATAAAATTAATTACGTCACAAAATACATAACGTCACAAAAATAAATAACGTCACAAAATACATAACGTCACAAAATACATAACGTCACAAAAATAAATGACGTCACAAAATAAATAAAGTCACAAAAATAAATGACGTCACAAAATGCATAACGTCACAAAAATAAATGACGTCACAAAATACATAACGTCACAAAAAAAATGACGTCACAAAATACATAACGTCACAAAAATAAATGACGTCAAAAAATACATAACGTCACAAAAATAAATGACGTCACAAAATTAATTACGTCACAAAATACATAACGTCACAAAAATAAATGACGTCACAAAATACATAACTTCACCAAAATAAATGACGTCACAAAATACATAACGTCACAAAAATAAATGACGTCACAAAATACATAACGTCACAAAAACAAATGACGTCACAAAATACATAACGTCACAAAAATAAATGACGTCACAAAATACATAACGTCACAAAAATAAATGACGTCACAAAATACATAACGTCACATAAAATTAATTACGTCACAAAATACATAACGTCACAAAAATAAATAACGTCACAAAATACATAACGTCACAAAATACATAACGTCACAAAAATAAATGACGTCACAAAATAAATAAAGTCACAAAAATAAATGACGTCACAAAATGCATAACGTCACAAAAATAAATGATGTCACAAAATACATAACGTCACAAAAATAAATGACGTCACAAAAATTTATTACGTCACAAAATTAAATAACGTCACAAAATACATAACGACACAAAATACATAGCGGCACAAAAATAAATGACGTCACAAAATACATAACGTCAAAAAATAAATGACGTCACAAAATACATAACGTCACAAAAATAAATGACGTCACAAAATACATAACGTCACAAAAATAAATGACGTCACAATAATAAATGACGTCACAAAATACATAAGGTCACAAAAATAAATGACGTCACAAAATACATAACGTTACAAAAATAAATGACGTAACAAAATACATAACGTCACAAAAATAAATGACGTCACAAAATACATAACGTCACAAAAAAATGACGTCACAAAATTCATAACGTCATAAAAATAAATGACGTCACAAAATACATAACGTCACCAAAATATATGACGTAACAAAAATTAATTACGTCACAAAATACATAACGTCACAAAATATATAACGTCACAAAAATAAATGACGTCACAAAAATTAATTACGTCACAAAATACATAACGTCACAAAAATAAATAACGTCACAAAATACATAATGTCACAAAATACATAACGTCACAAAAATAAATGACGTCACAAAAATTTATTACGTCACAAAATTAAATAACGTCACAAAATACATAACGTCACAAAATTCATAGCGGCACAAAAATAAATGACGTCACAAAATACATAACGTCTCAAAAATAAATGACGTTACAAAATACATAACGTCACAAAAATAAATGACGTCACAATAATAAATGACGTCACAAAATACATAACGTCACAAAAATAAATGACGTCACAAAATACATAACGTTACAAAAATAAATGACGTCACAAAATACATAACGTCACAAAAATAAATGAAGTCACAAAATACATAACGTCACAAAAACAAATGACGTCACAAAATACATAACGTCACAAAAATAAATGACGTCACAAAATACATAACGTCACAAAAATAAATGACGTCACAAAAATTAATTACGTCACAAAATACATAACGTCACAAAATATATAACGTCACAAAAATAAATGACGTCACAAAAATTAATTACGTCACAAAATACATAACGTCACAAAAATAAATAACGTCAAAAAATACATAACGTCACAAAATACATAACGTCAAAAAAATAAATGACGTCACAAAATAAATAAAGTCACAAAAATAAATGACGTCACAAAATACATCACGTCACAAAAATAAATGACGTCACAAAATACATAACGTCACAAAATTAATGACGTCACAAAACTTATTTACGTCACAAAATACATAACGTCACAAAAATAAATGACGTCAAAAAATACATAACCTCACAAAAATAAATGACGTCACAAAATACATAACGTCACAAAAATAAATGACGTCACAAAATACATAACGTCACAAAAATAAATGACGTCACAAAATACATAACGTCACAAAAATATATGACGTCACAAAATACATAACGTCACAAAAATAAATGACGTCACAAAATTAATGACGTCACAAAATACATAAAGTCACAAAAATAAATGACGTCACAAAATACATAACGTCACAAAAATAAATGACGTCACAAAAATTAATTACGTCACAAAATACATAACGTCACAAAAATAAATGACGTCACAAAAATTTATTACGTCACAAAATTAAATAACGTCACAAAATACATAACGTCACAAAATTCATAGCGGCACAAAAATAAATGACGTCACAAAATACATAACGTCACAAAAATAAATGACGTCACAAAATACATAACGTCAAAAAAATTAATGACGTCACAAAATACATAACGTCACAAAATAAATGACGTCACAAAATACATAACGTCACAAAAATAAATGACGTCACAATAATAAATGACGTCACAAAATACATAAGGTCACAAAAATAAATGACGTCACAAAATACATAACGTTACAAAAATAAATGACGTCACAAAATACATAACGTCACAAAAATAAATGACGTCACAAAATACATAACGTCACAAAAAAATGACGTCACAAAATACATAACGTCACAAAAATAAATGACGTCACAAAATACATAACGTCACCAATATAAATGACGTAACAAAAATTAATTACGTCACAAAATACATAACGTCACAAAATATATAACGTCACAAAAATAAATGACGTCACAAAAATTAGTTACGTCACAAAATACATAACGTCACAAAAATAAATAACGTCACAAAATACATAACGTCACAAAATACATAACGTCACAAAAATAAATGACGTCACAAAATAAATAAAGTCACAAAAATAAATGACGTCAAAAAATACATAACGTCACAAAAATAAATGACGTCACAAAATACATAACGTCACAAAATTAATGACGTCACAAAACTTAATTACGTCACAAAATACATAACGTCACAAAAATAAATGACGTCAAAAAATACATAACCTCACAAAAATAAATGACGTCACAAAATACATGACGTCACAAAAATAAATGACGTCACAAAATACATAACGTCACAAAAATAAATGACGTCACAAAAATTAATTACGTCACAAAATACATAACGTCACAAAATATATAACGTCACAAAAATAAATGACGTCACAAAAATTAATTACGTCACAAAATACATAACGTCACAAAAATAAATGACGTCACAAAAATTAATTACGTCACAAAATACATAACGTCACAATAATAAATGACGTCACAAAATAAATAAAGTCAGAAAAAAATAAAGTCACGAAATACATAACGTCACAAAAATAAATGACGTCGGAAAATACATAACGTCACAAAATTAATGACGTCACAAAACTTAATTACGTCACAAAATACATAACGTCACGAAAATAAATGACGTCAAAAAATACATAACCTCACAAAAATAAATGACGTCACAAAATACATAACGTCACAAAAATAAATGACGTCACAAAATACATAACGTCACAAAAATAAATGACGTCACAAAATACATAACGTCACAAAATATATAACGTCACAAAAATAAATGACGTCACAAAAATTAATTACGTCACAAAATACATAACGTCACAAAAATAAATAACGTCACAAAATACATAATGTCACAAAATACATAACGTCACAAAAATAAATGACGTCACAAAAATTTATTACGTCACAAAATTAAATAACGTCACAAAATACATAACGTCACAAAATTCATAGCGGCACAAAAATAAATGACGTCACAAAATACATAACGTCTCAAAAATAAATGACGTTACAAAATACATAACGTCACAAAAATAAATGACGTCACAATAATAAATGACGTCACAAAATACATAACGTCACAAAAATAAATGACGTCACAAAATACATAACGTTACAAAAATAAATGACGTCACAAAATACATAACGTCACAAAAATAAATGAAGTCACAAAATACATAACGTCACAAAAAAATGACGTCACAAAATACATAACGTCACAAAAATAAATGACGTCAAAAAATACATAACGTCACAAAAATAAATGACGTCACAAAATTAATTACGTCACAAAATACATAACGTCACAAAAATAAATGACGTCACAAAATACATAACGTAACCAAAATAAATGACGTCACAAAATACATAACGTCACAAAAATAAATGACGTCACAAAATACATAACGTCACAAAAACAAATGACGTCACAAAATACATAACGTCACAAAAATAAATGACGTCACAAAATACATAACGTCACAAAAATAAATGACGTCACAAAAATTAATTACGTCACAAAATACATAACGTCACAAAATATATAACGTCACAAAAATAAATGACGTCACAAAAATTAATTACGTCACAAAATACATAACGTCACAAAAATAAATAACGTCAAAAAATACATAACGTCACAAAATACATAACGTCAAAAAAATAAATGACGTCACAAAATAAATAAAGTCACAAAAATAAATGACGTCACAAAATACATCACGTCACAAAAATAAATGACGTCACAAAATACATAACGTCACAAAATTAATGACGTCACAAAACTTATTTACGTCACAAAATACATAACGTCACAAAAATAAATGACGTCAAAAAATACATAACCTCACAAAAATAAATGACGTCACAAAATACATAACGTCACAAAAATAAATGACGTCACAAAATACATAACGTCACAAAAATAAATGACGTCACAAAATACATAACGTCACAAAAATATATGACGTCACAAAATACATAACGTCACAAAAATAAATGACGTCACAAAATTAATGACGTCACAAAATACATAAAGTCACAAAAATAAATGACGTCACAAAATACATAACGTCACAAAAATAAATGACGTCACAAAAATTAATTACGTCACAAAATACATAACGTCACAAAAATAAATGACGTCACAAAAATTTATTACGTCACAAAATTAAATAACGTCACAAAATACATAACGTCACAAAATTCATAGTGGCACAAAAATAAATGACGTCACAAAATACATAACGTCACAAAAATAAATGACGTCACAAAATACATAACGTCAAAAAAATTAATGACGTCACAAAATACATAACGTCACAAAATAAATGACGTCACAAAATACATAACGTCACAAAAATAAATGACGTCACAATAATAAATGACGTCACAAAATACATAAGGTCACAAAAATAAATGACGTCACAAAATACATAACGTTACAAAAATAAATGACGTCACAAAATACATAACGTCACAAAAATAAATGACGTCACAAAATACATAACGTCACAAAAAAATGACGTCACAAAATACATAACGTCACAAAAATAAATGACGTCACAAAATACATAACATCACCAATATAAATGACGTAACAAAAATTAATTACGTCACAAAATACATAACGTCACAAAATATATAACGTCACAAAAATAAATGACGTCACAAAAATTAGTTACGTCACAAAATACATAACGTCACAAAAATAAATAACGTCACAAAATACATAACGTCACAAAATACATAACGTCACAAAAATAAATGACGTCACAAAATAAATAAAGTCACAAAAATAAATGACGTCAAAAAATACATAACGTCACAAAAATAAATGACGTCACAAAATACATAACGTCACAAAATTAATGACGTCACAAAACTTAATTACGTCACAAAATACATAACGTCACAAAAATAAATGACGTCAAAAAATACATAACCTCACAAAAATAAATGACGTCACAAAATACATGACGTCACAAAAATAAATGACGTCACAAAATACATAACGTCACAAAAATAAATGACGTCACAAAAATTAATTACGTCACAAAATACATAACGTCACAAAATATATAACGTCACAAAAATAAATGACGTCACAAAAATTAATTACGTCACAAAATACATAACGTCACAAAATATATAACGTCACAAAACTAAATGACGTCACAAAAATTAATGACGTCACAAAATACATAACGTCACAAAAATAAATGACGTCACAAAATACATAACGTCAAAAAAATAAATGACGTCACAAAATACATAACGTCACAAAAAATAAATGACGTCACAAAATGCATAACGTGACAAAAATAAATGATGTCACAAAATACTTAACGTCACAAAATATATAACGTCACAAAAATAAATGACGTCACAAAAATTAATTACGTCACAAAATACATAACGTCACAAAAATAAATAACGTCACAAAATACATAACGTCACAAAATACATAACGTCACAAAAATAAATGACGTCACAAAATAAATAAAGTCACAAAAATAAATGACGTCACAAAATGCATAACGTCACAAAAATAAATGATGTCACAAAATACATAACGTCACAAAAATAAATGACGTCAAAAAAATTATTACGTCACAAAATTAAATAACGTCACAAAAAACATAACGTCACAACATTCATAGCGGCACAAAAATAAATGACGTCACAAAATACATAACGTCACAAAAATAAATGACGTCACAAAATACATAACGTCAAAAAAATAAATGACGTCACAAAATACATAACGTCACAAAAATAAATGACGTCACAATAATAAATGACGTCACAAAATACATAACGTCACAAAAATAAATGACGTGACAAAATACATAACGTTACAAAAATAAATGACGTCACAAAATACATAACGTCACAAAAATAAATGACGTCACAAAATACATAACGTCACAAAATATATAACGTCACAAAAATAAATGACGTCACCAAAATAAATGACGTCACAAAATACATAACGTCACAAAAATAAATGACGTCACAAAATACATAACGTCACAAAAACAAATGACGTCACAAAATACATAACGTCACAAAAATAAATGACGTCACAAAATACATAACGTCACAAAAATAAATGACGTCACAAAAATTAATTACGTCACAAAATACATAACGTCACAAAATATATAACGTCACAAAAATAAATGACGTCACAAAAATTAATTACGTCACAAAATACATAACGTCACAAAAATAAATAACGTCACAAAATACATAACGTCACAAAATACATAACGTCACAAAAATAAATGACGTCACAAAATAAATAAAGTCACAAAAATAAATGACGTCACAAAATACATAACGTCACAAAAATAAATGACGTCACAAAATACATAACGTCACAAAATTAATGACGTCACAAAACTTAATTACGTCACAAAAAACATAACGTCACAAAAATAAATGACGTCAAAAAATACATAACCTCACAAAAATAAATGACGTCACAAAATACATAACGTCACAAAAATAAATGACGTCACAAAATACATAATGTCACAAAAATAAATGACGTCACAAAAATTAATTACGTCACAAAATACATAACGTCACAAAATATATAACGTCACAAAAATAAATGACGTCACAAAAATTAATTACGTCACAAAATACATAACGTCACAAAAATAAATAACGTCACAAAATACATAACGTCACAAAATACATAACGTCACAAAAATAAATGACGTCACAAAATAAATAAAGTCACAAAAATAAATGACGTCACAAAATACATAACGTCACAAAAATAAATGACATCGGAAAATACATAACGTCACAAAAATAATGACGTCACAAAACTTAATTACGTCACAAAATACATAACGTCACAAAAATAAATGACGTCACAAAATACATAACGTCACAAAAATAAATGACGTCACAAAATACATAACGTCACAACAATAAATGACGTCACAAAAATTAATGACGACACAAAATACATAACGTCACAAAAATAAATGACGTCACAAAATACATAACGTCACAAAAAATAAATGACGTCACAAAATGCATAACGTGACAAAAATAAATGACGTCACAAAATACATAACGTCACAAAAATAAATGACGTCACAAAATACATAACGTCACAAAAAATGACGTCACAAAATACATAATGTCACAAAAATAAATGACGTCACAATAATAAATGACGTCACAAAATACATAACGTCACAAAAATAAATGACGTGACAAAATACATAACGTTACAAAAATAAATGACGTCACAAAATACATAACGTCACAAAAATAAATGACGTCACAAAATACATAACGTCACAAAAAATGACGTCACAAAATACATAACGTCACAAAAATAAATGACGTAACAAAAATTAATTACGTCACAAAATACATAACGTCACAAAATATATAACGTCACAAAAATAAATGACGTTACAAAAATTAATTACGTCACAAAATACATAACGTCACAAAAAAAAATAACGTCACAAAATACATAACGTCACAAAATACATAACGTCACAAAAATAAATGACGTCACAAAATAAATAAAGTCACAAAAATAAATGACGTCACAAAATGCATAACGTCACAAAAATAAATGATGTCACAAAATACATAACGTCACAAAAATATATGACGTCACAAAATTAATTACGTCACAAAATACATAACGTAACAAAAATAAATGACGTCACAAAATACATAACGTCACCAAAATAAATGACGTCACAAAATACATAACGTCACAAAAATAAATGACGTCACAAAATACATAACGTCACAAAAACAAATGACGTCACAAAATACATAACGTCACAAAAATAAATGACGTCACAAAATACATAACGTCACAAAAATAAATGACGTCACAAACATTAATTACGTCACAAAATACATAACGTCACAAAATATAAAACGTCACAAAAATAAATGACGTCACAAAAATTAATTACGTCACAAAATACATAACGTCACAAAAATAAATAACGTCACAAAATACATAACGTCAGAAAATACATAACGTCACAAAAATAAATGACGTCACAAAATAAATAAAGTCACAAAAATAAATGACGTCACAAAATACATAACGTCACAAAAATAAATGACGTCACAAAATACATAACGTCACAAAATTAATGACGTCACAAAACTTAATTACGTCACAAAATACATAACGTCACAAAAATAAATGACGTCAAAAAATACATAACCTCACAAAAATAAATGACGTTACAAAATACATAACGTCACAAAAATAAATGACGTCACAAAATACATAATGTCACAAAAATAAATGACGTCACAAAAATTAATTACGTCACAAAATACATAACGTCACAAAATATATAACGTCACAAAAATAAATGACGTCACAAAAATTAATTACGTCACAAAATACATAACGTCACAAAATATATAACGTCACAAAAATAAATGACGTCACAAAAATTAATTACGTCACAAAATACATAACGTCACAAAAAAAAATAACGTCACAAAATACATAACGTCACAAAATACATAACGTCACAAAAATAAATGACGTCACAAAATAAATAAAGTCACAAAAATAAATGACGTCACAAAATGCATAACGTCACAAAAATAAATGATGTCACAATATACATAACGTCACAAAAATATATGACGTCACAAAATTAATTACGTCACAAAATACATAACGTCACAAAAATAAATGACGTCACAAAATACATAACGTCACCAAAATAAATGACGTCACAAAATACATAACGTCACAAAAATAAATGACGTCACAAAATACATAACGTCAAAAAAACAAATGACGTCACAAAATACATAACGTCACAAAAATAAATGACGTCACAAAATACATAACGTCACAAAAATAAATGACGTCACAAAAATTAATTACGTCACAAAATACATAACGTCACAAAATATAAAACGTCACAAAAATAAATGACGTCACAAAAATTAATTACGTCACAAAATACATAACGTCACAAAAATAAATAACGTCACAAAATACATAACGTCACAAAATACATAACGTCACAAAAATAAATGACGTCACAAAATAAATAAGTCACAAAAATAAATGACGTCACAAAATACATAACGTCACAAAAATAAATGACGTCACAAAATACATAACGTCACAAAATTAATGACGTCACAAAACTTAATTACGTCACAAAATACATAACGTCACAAAAATAAATGACGTCAAAAAATACATAACCTCACAAAAATAAATGACGTTACAAAATACATAACGTCACAAAAATAAATGACGTCACAAAATACATAATGTCACAAAAATAAATGACGTCACAAAAATTAATTACGTCACAAAATACATAACGTCACAAAATATATAACGTCACAAAAATAAATGACGTCACAAAAATTAATTACGTCACAAAATACATAACGTCACAAAAATAAATAACGTCACAAAATACATAACGTCACAAAATACATAACGTCACAAAAATAAATGACGTCACAAAATAAATAAAGTCACAAAAATAAATGACGTCACAAAATGCATAACGTCACAAAAATAAATGATGTCACAAAATACATAACGTCACAAAAATAAATGACGTCACAAAATACATAATGTCACAAAAATAAATGACGTCACAAAAATTAATTACGTCACAAAATACATAACGTCACAAAATATATAACGTCACAAAAATAAATGACGTCACAAAAATTAATTACGTCACAAAATACATAACGTCACAAAAATAAATAACGTCACAAAATACATAACGTCACAAAATACATAACGTCACAAAAATAAATGACGTCACAAAATAAATAAAGTCACAAAAATAAATGACGTCACAAAATACATAACGTCACAAAAATAAATGACATCGGAAAATACATAACGTCACAAAATTAATGACGTCACAAAACTTAATTACGTCACAAAATACATAACGTCACGAAAATAAATGACGTCAAAAAATACATAACCTCACAAAAATAAATGACGTCACAAAATACATAACGTCACAAAAATAAATGACGTCACAAAATACATAACGTCACAAAAATAAATGACGTCACAAAATACATAACGTCACAAAAATAAATGACGTCACAAAATACATAACGTCACAAAAATAAATGACGTCACAAAAATTAATTACGTCACAAAATACATAACGTCACAAAAATAAATGACGTCAAAAAATACATAACCTCACAAAAATAAATGACGTCACAAAATACATAACGTCACAAAAATAAATGACGTCACAAAATACATAACGTCACAAAATATAAAACGTCACAAAAATAAATGACGTCACAAAAATTAATTACGTCACAAAATACATAACGTCACAAAAATAAATAACGTCACAAAATACATAACGTCACAAAATACATAACGTCACAAAAATAAATGACGTCACAAAATAAATAAAGTCACAAAAATAAATGACGTCACAAAATACATAACGTCACAAAAATAAATGACGTCACAAAATACATAACGTCACAAAATTAATGACGTCACAAAACTTAATTACGTCACAAAATACATAACGTCACAAAAATAAATGACGTCAAAAAATACATAACCTCACAAAAATAAATGACGTTACAAAATACATAACGTCACAAAAATAAATGACGTCACAAAATACATAATGTCACAAAAATAAATGACGTCACAAAAATTAATTACGTCACAAAATACATAACGTCACAAAATATATAACGTCACAAAAATAAATGACGTCACAAAAATTAATTACGTCACAAAATACATAACGTCACAATATATATATAACGTCACAAAAATAAATGACGTCACAAAAATTAATTACGTCACAAAATACATAACGTCACAAAAAAAAATAACGTCACAAAATACATAACGTCACAAAATACATAACGTCACAAAAATAAATGACGTCACAAAATAAATAAAGTCACAAAAATAAATGACGTCACAAAATGCATAACGTCACAAAAATAAATGATGTCACAAAATACATAACGTCACAAAAATATATGACGTCACAAAATTAATTACGTCACAAAATACATAACGTCACAAAAATAAATGACGTCACAAAATACAAAACGTCACCAAAATAAATGACGTCACAAAATACATAACGTCACAAAAATAAATGACGTCACAAAATACATAACGTCACAAAAACAAATGACGTCACAAAATACATAACGTCACAAAAATAAATGACGTCACAAAATACATAACGTCACAAAAATAAATGACGTCACAAAAATTAATTACGTCACAAAATACATAACGTCACAAAATATAAAACGTCACAAAAATAAATGACGTCACAAAAATTAATTACGTCACAAAATACATAACGTCACAAAAATAAATAACGTCACAAAATACATAACGTCACAAAATACATAACGTCACAAAAATAAATGACGTCACAAAATAAATAAAGTCACAAAAATAAATGACGTCACAAAATACATAACGTCACAAAAATAAATGACGTCACAAAATACATAACGTCACAAAATTAATGACGTCACAAAACTTAATTACGTCACAAAATACATAACGTCACAAAAATAAATGACGTCAAAAAATACATAACCTCACAAAAATAAATGACGTTACAAAATACATAACGTCACAAAAATAAATGACGTCACAAAATACATAATGTCACAAAAATAAATGACGTCACAAAAATTAATTACGTCACAAAATACATAACGTCACAAAATATATAACGTCAATAAAATAAATGACGTCACAAAAATTAATTACGTCACAAAATACATAACGTCACAAAAATAAATAACGTCACAAAATACATAACGTCACAAAATACATAACGTCACAAAAATAAATGACGTCACAAAATAAATAAAGTCACAAAAATAAATGACGTCACAAAATGCATAACGTCACAAAAATAAATGATGTCACAAAATACATAACGTCACAAAAATAAATGACGTCACAAAATACATAATGTCACAAAAATAAATGACGTCACAAAAATTAATTACGTCACAAAATACATAACGTCACAAAATATATAACGTCACAAAAATAAATGACGTCACAAAAATTAATTACGTCACAAAATACATAACGTCACAAAAATAAATAACGTCACAAAATACATAACGTCACAAAATACATAACGTCACAAAAATAAATGACGTCACAAAATAAATAAAGTCACAAAAATAAATGACGTCACAAAATACATAACGTCACAAAAATAAATGACATCGGAAAATACATAACGTCACAAAATTAATGACGTCACAAAACTTAATTACGTCACAAAATACATAACGTCACGAAAAAAATGACGTCAAAAAATACATAACCTCACAAAAATAAATGACGTCACAAAATACATAACGTCACAAAAATAAATGACGTCACAAAATACATAACGTCACAAAAATAAATGACGTCACAAAATACATAACGTCACAAAAATAAATGACGTCACAAAATACATAACGTCACAAAAATAAATGACGTCACAAAAATTAATTACGTCACAAAATACATAACGTCACAAAAATAAATGACGTCAAAAAATACATAACCTCACAAAAATAAATGACGTCACAAAATACATAACGTCACAAAAATAAATGACGTCACAAAATACATAACGTCACAAAAATAAATGACGTCACAAAATACATAACGTCACAAAAATAAATGACGTCACAAAATACATAACGTCACAACAATAAATGACGTCACAAAAATTAATGACGTCACAAAATACATAACGTCACAAAAATAAATGACGTCACAAAATACATAACGTCACAAAAATAAATGACGTCACAAAATACATAACGTCACAAAATTAATGACGTCACAAAACTTAATTACGTCACAAAATACATAACGTCACAAAAATAAATGACGTCAAAAAATACCTAACCTCACAAAAATAAATGACGTTACAAAATACATAACGTCACAAAAATAAATGACGTCACAAAATACATAATGTCAAAAAAATAAATGACGTCACAAAAATTAATTACGTCACAAAATACATAACGTCACAAAATATATAACGTCACAAAAATAAATGACGTCACAAAAATTAATTACGTCACAAAATACATAACGTCACAAAAATAAATAACGTCACAAAATACATAACGTCACAAAATACATAACGTCACAAAAATAAATGACGTCACAAAATAAATAAAGTCACAAAAATAAATGACGTCACAAAATACATAACGTCACAAAAATAAATGACATCGGAAAATACATAACGTCACAAAATTAATGACGTCACAAAACTTAATTACGTCACAAAATACATAACGTCACGAAAATAAATGACGTCAAAAAATACATAACCTCACAAAAATAAATGACGTCACAAAATACATAACGTCACAAAAATAAATGACGTCACAAAATACATAACGTCACAAAAATAAATGACGTCACAAAATACATAACGTCACAAAAATAAATGACGTCACAAAATACATAACGTCACAACAATAAATGACGTCACAAAAATTAATGACGTCACAAAATACATAACGTCACAAAAATAAATGACGTCACAAAATACATAACGTCACAAAAATAAATGACGTCACAAAAATTAATTACGTCACAAAATACATAACGTCACAAAAATAAATGACGTCACAAAATACATAACGTCACAAAATACGTAACGTCACAAAAATAAATGACGTCACAAAATACATAACGTCAAAAAATAAATGACGTCACAAAATACATAACGTCACAAAAAATAAATGACGTCACAAAATGCATAACGTGACAAAAATAAATGACGTCACAAAATACATAACGTCACAAAAATAAATGACGTCACAAAATACATAACGTCACAAAAATAAATGACGTCACAAAATACATAACGTCACAAAAATAAATGACGTCACAAAATACATAACGTCACAAAAATAAATGACGTCACAAAATACATAACGTCACAACAATAAATGACGTCAAAAAATACATAATGTTACAAAAATAAATGACGTCACAAAAATTAATTACGTCACAAAATACATAACGTCACAAAAATAAATGACGTCACAAAATACATAACGTCACAAAAATAAATGACGTCACAAAAATTAATTACGTCACAAAATAGATAACGTCACGAAAATAAATGACGTCAAAAAATACATAACCTCACAAAAATAAATGACGTCACAAAATACATAACGTCACAAAAATAAATGACGTCACAAAATACATAACGTCACAAAAATAAATGACGTCACAAAATACATAACGTCACAAAAATAAATGACGTCACAAAATACATAACGTCACAACAATAAATGACGTCACAAAATACATAATGTCACAAAAATAAATGACGTCACAAAAATTAATTACGTCACAAAATACATAACGTCACAAAATATATAACGTCACAAAAATAAATGACGTCACAAAAATTAATTACGTCACAAAATACATAACGTCACAAAAATAAATAACGTCACAAAATACATAACGTCACAAAATACATAACGTCACAAAAATAAATGACGTCACAAAATAAATAAAGTCACAAAAATAAATGACGTCACAAAATGCATAACGTCACAAAAATAAATGATGTCACAAAATACATAACGTCACAAAAATAAATGACGTCACAAAATACATAATGTCACAAAAATAAATGACGTCACAAAAATTAATTACGTCACAAAATACATAACGTCACAAAATATATAACGTCACAAAAATAAATGACGTCACAAAAATTAATTACGTCACAAAATACATAACGTCACAAAAATAAATAACGTCACAAAATACATAACGTCACAAAATACATAACGTCACAAAAATAAATGACGTCACAAAATAAATAAAGTCACAAAAATAAATGACGTCACAAAATACATAACGTCACAAAAATAAATGACATCGGAAAATACATAACGTCACAAAATTAATGACGTCACAAAACTTAATTACGTCACAAAATACATAACGTCACGAAAATAAATGACGTCAAAAAATACATAACCTCACAAAAATAAATGACGTCACAAAATACATAACGTCACAAAAATAAATGACGTCACAAAATACATAACGTCACAAAAATAAATGACGTCACAAAATACATAACGTCACAAAAATAAATGACGTCACAAAATACATAACGTCACAACAATAAATGACGTCACAAAAATTAATGACGTCACAAAATACATAGCGTCACAAAAATAAATGACGTCACAAAATACATAACGTCACAAAAATAAATGACGTCACAAAAATTAATTACGTCACAAAATACATAACGTCACAAAAATAAATGACGTCACAAAATACATAACGTCACAAAATACGTAACGTCACAAAAATAAATGACGTCACAAAATACATAACGTCAAAAAATAAATGACGTCACAAAATACATAACGTCACAAAAAATAAATGACGTCACAAAATGCATAACGTGACAAAAATAAATGACGTCACAAAATACATAACGTCACAAAAATAAATGACGTCACAAAATACATAACGTCACAAAAATAAATGACGTCACAAAATACATAACGTCACAAAAAAATGACGTCACAAAATACATAACGTCACAAAAATAAATGACGTCACAATAATAAATGACGTCACAAAATACATAACGTAACAAAAATAAATGACGTGACAAAATACATAACGTTACAAAAATAAATGACGTCACAAAATACATAACGTCACAAAAATAAATGACGTCACAAAATACATAACGTCACAAAAAATGACGTCACAAAATACATAACGTCACAAAAATAAATGACGTAACAAAAATTAATTACGTCACAAAATACATAACGTCACAAAGTATATAACGTCACAAAAATAAATGACGTCACAAAAATTAATTACGTCACAAAATACATAACGTCACAAAAATAAATAACGTCACAAAATACATAACGTCACAAAATACATAACGTCACAAAAATAAATGACGTCACAAAATAAATAAAGTCACAAAAATAAATGACGTCACATTATGCATAACGTCACAAAAATAAATGATGTCACAAAATACATAACGTCACAAAAATATATGACGTCACAAAATTAATTACGTCACAAAATACATAACGTCACAAAAATAAATGACGTCACAAAATACATAACGTCACCAAAATAAATGACGTCACAAAATACATAACGTCACAAAAATAAATGACGTCACAAAATACATAACGTCACAAAAACAAATGACGTCACAAAATACATAACGTCACAAAAATAAATGACGTCACAAAATACATAACGTCACAAAAATAAATGACGTCACAAAAATTAATTACGTCACAAAATACATAACGTCACAAAATATATAACGTCACAAAAATTAATTACGTCACAAAATACATAACGTCACAAAAATAAATAACGTCACAAAATACATAACGTCACAAAATACATAACGTCACAAAAATAAATGACGTCACAAAATAAATAAAGTCACAAAAATAAATGACGTCACAAAATACATAACGTCACAAAAATAAATGACGTCACAAAATACATAACGTCACAAAATTAATGACGTCACAAAACTTAATTACGTCACAAAATACATAACGTCACAAAAATAAATGACGTCAAAAAATACATAACCTCACAAAAATAAATGACGTCACAAAATACATAACGTCACAAAAATAAATGACGTCACAAAATACATAATGTCACAAAAATAAATGACGTCACAAAAATTAATTACGTCACAAAATACATAACGTCACAAAATATATAACGTCACAAAAATAAATGACGTCACAAAAATTAATTACGTCACAAAATACATAACGTCACAAAAATAAATAACGTCACAAAATACATAACGTCACAAAATACATAACGTTACAAAAATAAATGACGTCACAAAATAAATAAAGTCACAAAAATAAATGACGTCACAAAATACATAACTTCACAAAAATAAATGACATCGGAAAATACATAACGTCACAAAATTAATGACGTCACAAAACTTAATTACGTCACAAAATACATAACGTCACGAAAATAAATGACGTCAAAAAATACATAACGTCACAACAATAAATGACGTCACAAAAATTAATGACGTCACAAAATACATAACGTCACAAAAATAAATGACGTCACAAAATACATAACGTCACAAAAATAAATGACGTCACAAAAATTAATTACGTCACAAAATAGATGACGTCACGAAAATAAATGACGTCAAAAAATACATAACCTCACAAAAATAAATGACGTCACAAAATACATAACGTCACAAAAATAAATGACGTCACAAAATACATAACGTCACAAAAATAAATGACGTCACAAAATACATAACGTCACAAAAATAAATGACGTCACAAAATACATAACGTCACAACAATAAATGACGTCACAAAATACATAATGTCACAAAAATAAATGACGTCACAAAAATTAATTACGTCACAAAATACATAACGTCACAAAATATATAACGTCACAAAAATAAATGACGTCACAAAAATTAATTACGTCACAAAATACATAACGTCACAAAAATAAATAACGTCACAAAATACATAACGTCACAAAATACATAACGTCACAAAAATAAATGACGTCACAAAATAAATAAAGTCACAAAAATAAATGACGTCACAAAATGCATAACGTCACAAAAATAAATGATGTCACAAAATACATAACGTCACAAAAATAAATGACGTCACAAAATACATAATGTCACAAAAATAAATGACGTCACAAAAATTAATTACGTCACAAAATACATAACGTCACAAAATATATAACGTCACAAAAATAAATGACGTCACAAAAATTAATTACGTCAAAAAATACATAACGTCACAAAAATAAATAACGTCACAAAATACATAACGTCACAAAATACATAACGTCACAAAAATAAATGACGTCACAAAATAAATAAAGTCACAAAAATAAATGACGTCACAAAATACATAACGTCACAAAAATAAATGACATCGGAAAATACATAACGTCACAAAATTAATGACGTCACAAAACTTAATTACGTCACAAAATACATAACGTCACGAAAATAAATGACGTCAAAAAATACATAACCTCACAAAAATAAATGACGTCACAAAATACATAACGTCACAAAAATAAATGACGTCACAAAATAAATAAAGTCACAAAAATAAATGACGTCACATTATGCATAACGTCACAAAAATAAATGATGTCACAAAATACATAACGTCACAAAAATATATGACGTCACAAAATTAATTACGTCACAAAATACATAACGTCACAAAAATAAATGACGTCACAAAATACATAACGTCACCAAAATAAATGACGTCACAAAATACATAACGTCACAAAAATAAATGACGTCACAAAATACATAACGTCACAAAAACAAATGACGTCACAAAATACATAACGTCACAAAAATAAATGACGTCACAAAATACATAACGTCACAAAAATAAATGACGTCACAAAAATTAATTACGTCACAAAATACATAACGTCACAAAAATAAATGACGTCACAAAAATTAATTACGTCACAAAATACATAACGTCACAAAAATAAATAACGTCACAAAATACATAACGTCACAAAATACATAACGTCACAAAAATAAATGACGTCACAAAATAAATAAAGTCACAAAAATAAATGACGTCACAAAATACATAACGTCACAAAAATAAATGACGTCACAAAATACATAACGTCACAAAATTAATGACGTCACAAAACTTAATTACATCACAAAATACATAACGTCACAAAAATAAATGACGTCAAAAAATACATAACCTCACAAAAATAAATGACGTCACAAAATACATAACGTCACAAAAATAAATGACGTCACAAAATACATAATGTCACAAAAATAAATGACGTCACAAAAATTAATTACGTCACAAAATACATAACGTCACAAAATATATAACGTCACAAAAATAAATGACGTCACAAAAATTAATTACGTCACAAAATACATAACGTCACAAAAATAAATAACGTCACAAAATACATAACGTCACAAAATACATAACGTTACAAAAATAAATGACGTCACAAAATAAATAAAGTCACAAAAATAAATGACGTCACAAAATACATAACGTCACAAAAATAAATGACATCGGAAAATACATAACGTCACAAAATTAATGACGTCACAAAACTTAATTACGTCACAAAATACATAACGTCACGAAAATAAATGACGTCAAAAAATACATAACGTCACAACAATAAATGACGTCACAAAAATTAATGACGTCACAAAATACATAACGTCACAAAAATAAATGACGTCACAAAATACATAACGTCACAAAAATAAATGACGTCACAAAAATTAATTACGTCACAAAATAGATGACGTCACGAAAATAAATGACGTCAAAAAATACATAACCTCACAAAAATAAATGACGTCACAAAATACATAACGTCACAAAAATAAATGACGTCACAAAATACATAACGTCACAAAAATAAATGACGTCACAAAATACATAACGTCACAAAAATAAATGACGTCACAAAATACATAACGTCACAACAATAAATGACGTCACAAAATACATAATGTCACAAAAATAAATGACGTCATAAAAATTAATTACGTCACAAAATACATAACGTCACAAAATATATAACGTCACAAAAATAAATGACGTCACAAAAATTAATTACGTCACAAAATACATAACGTCACAAAAATAAATAACGTCACAAAATACATAACGTCACAAAATACATAACGTCACAAAAATAAATGACGTCACAAAATAAATAAAGTCACAAAAATAAATGACGTCACAAAATACATAACGTCACAAAAATAAATGACATCGGAAAATACATAACGTCACAAAATTAATGACGTCACAAAACTTAATTACGTCACAAAATACATAACGTCACGAAAATAAATGACGTCAAAAAATACATAACCTCACAAAAATAAATGACGTCACAAAATACATAACGTCACAAAAATAAATGACGTCACAAAATACATAACGTCACAAAAATAAATGACGTCACAAAATACATAACGTCACAAAAATAAATGACGTCACAAAATACATAACGTCACAACAATAAATGACGTCACAAAAATTAATGACGTCACAAAATACATAACGTCACAAAAATAAATGACGTCACAAAATACATAACGTCACAAAAATAAATGACGTCACAAAAATTAATTACGTCACAAAATACATAACGTCACAAAAATAAATGACGTCACAAAATACATAACGTCACAAAATACGTAACGTCACAAAAATAAATGACGTCACAAAATACATAACGTCAAAAAATAAATGACGTCACAAAATACATAACGTCACAAAAAATAAATGACGTCACAAAATGCATAACGTGACAAAAATAAATGACGTCACAAAATACATAACGCCACAAAAATAAATGACGTCACAAAATACATAACGTCACAAAAATAAATGACGTCACAAAATACATAACGTCACAAAAAAATGACGTCACAAAATACATAACGTCACAAAAATAAATGACGTCACAATAATAAATGACGTCACAAAATACATAACGTAACAAAAATAAATGACGTGACAAAATACATAACGTTACAAAAATAAATGACGTCACAAAATACATAACGTCACAAAAATAAATGACGTCACAAAATACATAACGTCACAAAAAATGACGTCACAAAATACATAACGTCACAAAAATAAATGACGTAACAAAAATTAATTACGTCACAAAATACATAACGTCACAAAATATATAACGTCACAAAAATAAATGACGTCACAAAAATTAATTACGTCACAAAATACATAACGTCACAAAAATAAATAACGTCACAAAATACATAACGTCACAAAATACATAACGTCACAAAAATAAATGACGTCACAAAATAAATAAAGTCACAAAAATAAATGACGTCACATTATGCATAACGTCACAAAAATAAATGATGTCACAAAATACATAACGTCACAAAAATATATGACGTCACAAAATTAATTACGTCACAAAATACATAACGTCACAAAAATAAATGACGTCACAAAATACATAACGTCACCAAAATAAATGACGTCACAAAATACATAACGTCACAAAAATAAATGACGTCACAAAATACATAACGTCACAAAAACAAATGACGTCACAAAATACATAACGTCACAAAAATAAATGACGTCACAAAATACATAACGTCACAAAAATAAATGACGTCACAAAAATTAATTACGTCACAAAATACATAACGTCACAAAATATATAACGTCACAAAAATAAATGACGTCACAAAAATTAATTACGTCACAAAATACATAACGTCACAAAAATAAATAACGTCACAAAATACATAACGTCACAAAATACATAACGTCACAAAAATAAATGACGTCAAAAAATACATAACCTCACAAAAATAAATGACGTCACAAAATACATAACGTCACAAAAATAAATGATGTCACAAAATACATAACGTCACAAAAATAAATGACGTCACAAAATACATAACGTCACAAAAATAAATGACGTCACAAAATACATAACGTCACAACAATAAATGACGTCACAAAAATTAATGACGTCACAAAATACATAACGTCACAAAAATAAATGACGTCACAAAATACATAACGTCACAAAAATAAATGACGTCACAAAATACATAACGTCACAAAATTAATGACGTCACAAAACTTAATTACGTCACAAAATACATAACGTCACAAAAATAAATGACGTCAAAAAATACCTAACCTCACAAAAATAAATGACGTTACAAAATACATAACGTCACAAAAATAAATGACGTCACAAAATACATAATGTCACAAAAATAAATGACGTCACAAAAATTAATTACGTCACAAAATACATAACGTCACAAAATATATAACGTCACAAAAATAAATGACGTCACAAAAATTAATTACGTCACAAAATACATAACGTCACAAAAATAAATAACGTCACAAAATACATAACGTCACAAAATACATAACGTCACAAAAATAAATGACGTCACAAAATAAATAAAGTCACAAAAAAAAATGACGTCACAAAATGCATAACGTCAAAAAAAATAAATGATGTCACAAAATACATAACGTCACAAAAATAAATGACGTCACAAAATACATAATGTCACAAAAATAAATGACGTCACAAAAATTAATTACGTCACAAAATACATAACGTCACAAAATATATAACGTCACAAAAATAAATGACGTCACAAAAATCAATTACGTCACAAAATACATAACGTCACAAAAATAAATAACGTCACAAAATACATAACGTCACAAAATACATAACGTCACAAAAATAAATGACGTCACAAAATAAATAAAGTCACAAAAATAAATGACGTCACAAAATACATAACGTCACAAAAATAAATGACATCGGAAAATACATAACGTCACAAACTTAATGACGTCACAAAACTTAATTACGTCACAAAATACATAACGTCACGAAAATAAATGACGTCAAAAAATACATAACCTCACAAAAATAAATGACGTCACAAAAAACATAACGTCACAAAAATAAATGACGTCACAAAATACATAACGTCACAAAAATAAATGACGTCACAAAATACATAACGTCACAAAAATAAATGACGTCACAAAATACATAACGTCACAACAATAAATGACGTCACAAAAATTAATGACGTCACAAAATACATAACGTCACAAAAATAAATGACGTCACAAAATACATAACGTCACAAAAATAAATGACGTCACAAAAATTAATTACGTCACAAAATAGATAACGTCACGAAAATAAATGACGTCAAAAAATACATAACCTCACAAAAATAAATGACGTCACAAAATACATAACGTCACAAAAATAAATGACCTCACAAAATACATAACGTCACAAAAATAAATGACGTCACAAAATACATAACGTCACAAAAATAAATGACGTCACAAAATACATAACGTCACAACAATAAATGACGTCACAAAATACATAATGTCACAAAAATAAATGACGTCACAAAAATTAATTACGTCACAAAATACATAACGTCACAAAATATATAACGTCACAAAAATAAATGACGTCACAAAAATTAATTACGTCACAAAATACATAACGTCACAAAAATAAATAACGTCACAAAATACATAACGTCACAAAATACATAACGTCACAAAAATAAATGACGTCACAAAATAAATAAAGTCACAAAAATAAATGACGTCACAAAATGCATAACGTCACAAAAATAAATGATGTCACAAAATACATAACGTCACAAAAATAAATGACGTCACAAAATACATAATGTCACAAAAATAAATGACGTCACAAAAATTAATTACGTCACAAAATACATAACGTCACAAAATATATAACGTCACAAAAATAAATGACGTCACAAAAATTAATTACGTCACAAAATACATAACGTCACAAAAATAAATAACGTCACAAAATACATAACGTCACAAAATACATAACGTCACAAAAATAAATGACGTCACAAAATAAATAAAGTCACAAAAATAAATGACGTCACAAAATACATAACGTCACAAAAATAAATGACATCGGAAAATACATAACGTCACAAAATTAATGACGTCACAAAACTTAATTACGTCACAAAATACATAACGTCACGAAAATAAATAACGTCAAAAAATACATAACCTCACAAAAATAAATGACGTCACAAAATACATAACGTCACAAAAATAAATGACGTCACAAAATACATAACGTCACAAAAATAAATGACGTCACAAAATACATAACGTCACAACAATAAATGACGTCACAAAAATTAATGACGTCACAAAATACATAACGTCACAAAAATAAATGACGTCACAAAATACATAACGTCACAAACATAAATGACGTCACAAAAATTAATTACGTCACAAAATACATAACGTCACAAAAATAAATGACGTCACAAAATACATAACGTCACAAAATACGTAACGTCACAAAAATAAATGACGTCACAAAATACATAACGTCAAAAAATAAATGACGTCACAAAATACATAACGTCACAAAAAATAAATGACGTCACAAAATGCATAACGTGACAAAAATAAATGACGTCACAAAATACATAACGTCACAAAAATAAATGACGTCACAAAATACATAACGTCACAAAAATAAATGACGTCACAAAATACATAACGTCACAAAAAAATGACGTCACAAAATACATAACGTCACAAAAATAAATGACGTCACAATAATAAATGACGTCACAAAATACATAACGTCACAAAAATAAATGACGTCACAAAATACATAACGTCACAACAATAAATGACGTCACAAAAATTAATGACGTCACAAAATACATAACGTCACAAAAATAAATGACGTCACAAAATACATAACGTCACAACAATAAATGACGTCACAAAAATTAATGACGTCACAAAATACATAACGTCACAAAAATAAATGACGTCACAAAATACATAACGTCACAAAAATAAATGACGTCACAAAAAATAAATGACGTCACAAAATGCATAACGTGACAAAAATAAATGACGTCACAAAATACATAACGTCACAAAAATAAATGACGTCACAAAATACATAACGTCACAAAAATAAATGACGTCACAAAATACATAACGTCACAAAAAAATGACGTCACAAAATACATAACGTCACAAAAATAAATGACGTCACAATAATAAATGACGTCACAAAATACATAACGTAACAAAAATAAATGACGTGACAAAATACATAACGTTACAAAAATAAATGACGTCACAAAATACATAACGTCACAAAAATAAATGACGTCACAAAATACATAACGTCACAAAAAATGACGTCACAAAATACATAACGTCACAAAAATAAATGACGTAACAAAAATTAATTACGTCACAAAATACATAACGTCACAAAGTATATAACGTCACAAAAATAAATGACGTCACAAAAATTAATTACGTCACAAAATACATAACGTCACAAAAATAAATAACGTCACAAAATACATAACGTCACAAAATACATAACGTCACAAAAATAAATGACGTCACAAAATAAATAAAGTCACAAAAATAAATGACGTCACATTATGCATAACGTCACAAAAATAAATGATGTCACAAAATACATAACGTCACAAAAATATATGACGTCACAAAATTAATTTCGTCACAAAATACATAACGTCACAAAAATAAATGACGTCACAAAATACATAACGTCACCAAAATAAATGACGTCACAAAATACATAACGTCACAAAAATAAATGACGTCACAAAATACATAACGTCACAAAAACAAATGACGTCACAAAATACATAACGTCACAAAAATAAATGACGTCACAAAATACATAACGTCACAAAAATAAATGACGTCACAAAAATTAATTACATCACAAAATACATAACGTCACAAAATATATAACGTCACAAAAATAAATGACGTCACAAAAATTAATTACGTCACAAAATACATAACGTCACAAAAATAAATAACGTCACAAAATACATAACGTCACAAAATACATAACGTCACAAAAATAAATGACGTCACAAAATAAATAAAGTCACAAAAATAAATGACGTCACAAAATACATAACGTCACAAAAATAAATGACGTCACAAAATACATAACGTCACAAAATTAATGACGTCACAAAACTTAATTACGTCACAAAATACATAACGTCACAAAAATAAATGACGTCAAAAAATACATAACCTCACAAAAATAAATGACGTCACAAAATACATAACGTCACAAAAATAAATGACGTCACAAAATACATAATGTCACAAAAATAAATGACGTCACAAAAATTAATTACGTCACAAAATACATAACGTCACAAAATATATAACGTCACAAAAATAAATGACGTCACAAAAATTAATTACGTCACAAAATACATAACGTCACAAAAATAAATAACGTCACAAAATACATAACGTCACAAAATACATAACGTTACAAAAATAAATGACGTCACAAAATAAATAAAGTCACAAAAATAAATGACGTCACAAAATACATAACGTCACAAAAATAAATGACATCGGAAAATACATAACGTCACAAAATTAATGACGTCACAAAACTTAATTACGTCACAAAATACATAACGTCACGAAAATAAATGACGTCAAAAAATACATAACGTCACAACAATAAATGACGTCACAAAAATTAATGACGTCACAAAATACATAACGTCACAAAAATAAATGACGTCACAAAATACATAACGTCACAAAAATAAATGACGTCACAAAAATTAATTACGTCACAAAATAGATGACGTCACGAAAATAAATGACGTCAAAAAATACATAACCTCACAAAAATAAATGACGTCACAAAATACATAACGTCACAAAAATAAATGACGTCACAAAATACATAACGTCACAAAAATAAATGACGTCACAAAATACATAACGTCACAAAAATAAATGACGTCACAAAATACATAACGTCACAACAATAAATGACGTCACAAAATACATAATGTCACAAAAATAAATGACGTCACAAAAATTAATTACGACACAAAATACATAACGTCACAAAATATATAACGTCACAAAAATAAATGACGTCACAAAAATTAATTACGTCACAAAATACATAACGTCACAAAAATAAATAACGTCACAAAATACATAACGTCACAAAATACATAACGTCACAAAAATAAATGACGTCACAAAATAAATAAAGTCACAAAAATAAATGACGTCACAAAATGCATAACGTCACAAAAATAAATGATGTCACAAAATACATAACGTCACAAAAATAAATGACGTCACAAAATACATAATGTCACAAAAATAAATGACGTCACAAAAATTAACTACGTCACAAAATACATAACGTCACAAAATATATAACGTCACAAAAATAAATGACGTCACAAAAATTAATTACGTCACAAAATACATAACGTCACAAAAATAAATAACGTCACAAAATACATAACGTCACAAAATACATAACGTCACAAAAATAAATGACGTCACAAAATAAATAAAGTCACAAAAATAAATGACGTCACAAAATACATAACGTCACAAAAATAAATGACATCGGAAAATACATAACGTCACAAAATTAATGACGTCACAAAACTTAATTACGTCACAAAATACATAACGTCACGAAAATAAATGACGTCAAAAAATACATAACCTCACAAAAATAAATGACGTCACAAAATACATAACGTCACAAAAATAAATGACGTCACAAAATACATAACGTCACAAAAATAAATGACGTCACAAAATACATAACGTCACAAAAATAAATGAAATCACAAAATACATAACGTCACAACAATAAATGACGTCACAAAAATTAATGACGTCACAAAATACATAACGTCACAAAAATAAATGACGTCACAAAATACATAACGTCACAAAAATAAATGACGTCACAAAAATTAATTACGTCACAAAATACATAACGTCACAAAAATAAATGACGTCACAAAATACATAACGTCACAAAATACGTAACGTCACAAAAATAAATGACGTCACAAAATACATAACGTCAAAAAATAAATGACGTCACAAAATACATAACGTCACAAAAAATAAATGACGTCACAAAATGCATAACGTGACAAAAATAAATGACGTCACAAAATACATAACGTCACAAAAATAAATGACGTCACAAAATACATAACGTCACAAAAATAAATGACGTCACAAAATACATAACGTCACAAAAAAATGACGTCACAAAATACATAACGTCACAAAAATAAATGACGTCACAATAATAAATGACGTCACAAAATACATAACGTAACAAAAATAAATGACGTGACAAAATACATAACGTTACAAAAATAAATGACGTCACAAAATACATAACGTCACAAAAATAAATGACGTCACAAAATACATAACGTCACAAAAAATGACGTCACAAAATACATAACGTCACAAAAATAAATGACGTAACAAAAATTAATTACGTCACAAAATACATAACGTCACAAAATATATAACGTCACAAAAATAAATGACGTCACAAAAATTAATTACGTCTCAAAATACATAACGTCACAAAAATAAATAACGTCACAAAATACATAACGTCACAAAATACATAACGTCACAAAAATAAATGACGTCACAAAATAAATAAAGTCACAAAAATAAATGACGTCACATTATGCATAACGTCACAAAAATAAATGATGTCACAAAATACATAACGTCACAAAAATATATGACGTCACAAAATTAATTACGTCACAAAATACATAACGTCACAAAAATAAATGACGTCACAAAATACATAACGTCACCAAAATAAATGACGTCACAAAATACATAACGTCACAAAAATAAATGACGTCACAAAATACATAACGTCACAAAAACAAATGACGTCACAAAATACATAACGTCACAAAAATAAATGACGTCACAAAATACATAACGTCACAAAAATAAATGACGTCACAAAAATTAATTACGTCACAAAATACATAACGTCACAAAATATATAACGTCACAAAAATAAATGACGTCACAAAAATTAATTACGTCACAAAATACATAACGTTACAAAAATAAATAACGTCACAAAATACATAACGTCACAAAATACATAACGTCACAAAAATAAATGACGTCACAAAATAAATAAAGTCACAAAAATAAATGACGTCACAAAATACATAACGTCACAAAAATAAATGACGTCACAAAATACATAACGTCACAAAATTAATGACGTCACAAAACTTAATTACGTCACAAAATACATAACGTCACAAAAATAAATGACGTCAAAAAATACATAACCTCACAAAAATAAATGACGTCACAAAATACATAACGTCACAAAAATAAATGACGTCACAAAATACATAATGTCACAAAAATAAATGACGTCACAAAAATTAATTACGTCACAAAATACATAACGTCACAAAATATATAACGTCACAAAAATAAATGACGTCACAAAAATTAATTACGTCACAAAATACATAACGTCACAAAAATAAATAACGTCACAAAATACATAACGTCACAAAATACATAACGTTACAAAAATAAATGACGTCACAAAATAAATAAAGTCACAAAAATAAATGACGTCACAAAATACATAACGTCACAAAAATAAATGACATCGGAAAATACATAACGTCACAAAATTAATGACGTCACAAAACTTAATTACGTCACAAAATACATAACGTCACGAAAATAAATGACGTCAAAAAATACATAACCTCACAAAAATAAATGACGTCACAAAATACATAACGTCACAAAAATAAATGACGTCACAAAATACATTACGTCACAAAAATAAATGACGTCACAAAATACATAACGTCACAAAAATAAATGACGTCACAAAATACATAACGTCACAAAAATAAATGACGTCACAAAATACATATCGTCACAAAAATAAATGACGTCACAAAATACATAACGTCACAACAATAAATGACGTCACAAAAATTAATGACGTCACAAAATACATAACGTCACAAAAATAAATGACGTCACAAAATACATAACGTCACAAAAATAAATGACGTCACAAAAATTAATTACGTCACAAAATACATAACGTCACAAAAATAAATGACGTCACAAAATACATAACGTCACAAAATACATAACGTCACAAAAATAAATGACGTCAAAAAATACATAACCTCACAAAAATAAATGACGTCACAAAATACATAACGTCACAAAAATAAATGACGTCACAAAATACATAATGTCACAAAAATAAATGACGTCACAAAAATTAATTACGTCACAAAATACATAACGTCACAAAATATATAACGTCACAAAAATAAATGACATCGGAAAATACATAACGTCACAAAATTAATGACGTCACAAAACTTAATTACGTCACAAAATACATAACGTCACGAAAATAAATGACGTCAAAAAATACATAACGTCACAACAATAAATGACGTCACAAAAATTAATGACGTCACAAAATACATAACGTCACAAAAATAAATGACGTCACAAAATACATAACGTCACAAAAATAAATGACGTCACAAAAATTAATTACGTCACAAAATAGATGACGTCACGAAAATAAATGACGTCAAAAAATACATAACCTCACAAAAATAAATGACGTCACAAAATACATAACGTCACAAAAATAAATGACGTCACAAAATACATAACGTCACAAAAATAAATGACGTCACAAAATACATAACGTCACAAAAAAAAATGACGTCACAAAATACATAACGTCACAACAATAAATGACGTCACAAAATACATAATGTCACAAAAATAAATGACGTCACAAAAATTAATTACGTCACAAAATACATAACGTCACAAAATATATAACGTCACAAAAATAAATGACGTCACAAAAATTAATTACGTCACAAAATACATAACGTCACAAAAATAAATAACGTCACAAAATACATAACGTCACAAAATACATAACGTCACAAAAATAAATGACGTCACAAAATAAATAAAGTCACAAAAATAAATAACGTCACAAAATACATAACGTCACAAAAATAAATGACATCGGAAAATACATAACGTCACAAAATTAATGACGTCACAAAACTTAATTACGTCACAAAATACATAACGTCACGAAAATAAATGACGTCAAAAAATACATAACCTCACAAAAATAAATGACGTCACAAAATACATAACGTCACAAAAATAAATGACGTCACAAAATACATAACGTCACAAAAATAAATGACGTCACAAAATACATAACGTCACAAAAATAAATGACGTCACAAAATACATAACGTCACAACAATAAATGACGTCACAAAAATTAATGACGTCACAAAAATCATAACGTCACAAAAATAAATGACGTCACAAAATACATAACGTCACAAAAATAAATGACGTCACAAAAATTAATTACGTCACAAAATACATAACGTCACAAAAATAAATGACGTCACAAAATACATAACGTCACAAAATACGTAACGTCACAAAAATAAATGACGTCACAAAATACATAACGTCAAAAAATAAATGACGTCACAAAATACATAACGTCACAAAAAATAAATGACGTCACAAAATGCATAACGTGACAAAAATAAATGACGTCACAAAATACATAACGTCACAAAAATAAATGACGTCACAAAATACATAACGTCACAAAAATAAATGACGTCACAAAATACATAACGTCACAAAAAAATGACGTCACAAAATACATAACGTCACAAAAATAAATGACGTCACAATAATAAATGACGTCACAAAATACATAACGTAACAAAAATAAATGACGTGACAAAATACATAACGTTACAAAAATAAATGACGTCACAAAATACATAACGTCACAAAAATAAATGACGTCACAAAATACATAACGTCACAAAAAATGACGTCACAAAATACATAACGTCACAAAAATAAATGACGTCACAAAATACATAACGTCACAAAAATAAATGACGTCACAAAAATTAATTACGTCACAAAATACATAACGTCACAAAATATATAACGTCACAAAAATAAATGACGTCACAAAAATTAATTACGTCACAAAATACATAACGTCACAAAAATAAATAACGTCACAAAATACATAACGTCACAAAATACATAACGTCACAAAAATAAATGACGTCACAAAATAAATAAAGTCACAAAAATAAATGACGTCACAAAATACATAACGTCACAAAAATAAATGACGTCACAAAATACATAACGTCACAAAATTAATGACGTCACAAAACTTAATTACGTCACAAAATACATAACGTCACAAAAATAAATGACGTCAAAAAATACATAACCTCACAAAAATAAATGACGTCACAAAATACATAACGTCACAAAAATAAATGACGTCACAAAATACATAATGTCACAAAAATAAATGACGTCACAAAAATTAATTACGTCACAAAATACATAACGTCACAAAATATATAACGTCACAAAAATAAATGACGTCACAAAAATTAATTACGTCACAAAATACATAACGTCACAAAAATAAATAACGTCACAAAATACATAACGTCACAAAATACATAACGTTACAAAAATAAATGACGTCACAAAATAAATAAAGTCACAAAAATAAATGACGTCACAAAATACATAACGTCACAAAAATAAATGACATCGGAAAATACATAACGTCACAAAATTAATGACGTCACAAAACTTAATTACGTCACAAAATACATAACGTCACGAAAATAAATGACGTCAAAAAATACATAACCTCACAAAAATAAATGACGTCACAAAATACATAACGTCACAAAAATAAATGACGTCACAAAATACATTACGTCACAAAAATAAATGACGTCACAAAATACATAACGTCACAAAAATAAATGACGTCACAAAATACATAACGTCACAAAAATAAATGACGTCACAAAATACATATCGTCACAAAAATAAATGACGTCACAAAATACATAACGTCACAACAATAAATGACGTCACAAAAATTAATGACGTCACAAAATACATAACGTCACAAAAATAAATGACGTCACAAAATACATAACGTCACAAAAATAAATGACGTCACAAAAATTAATTACGTCACAAAATACATAACGTCACAAAAATAAATGACGTCACAAAATACATAACGTCACAAAATACATAACGTCACAAAAATAAATGACGTCAAAAAATACATAACCTCACAAAAATAAATGACGTCACAAAATACATAACGTCACAAAAATAAATGACGTCACAAAATACATAATGTCACAAAAATAAATGACGTCACAAAAATTAATTACGTCACAAAATACATAACGTCACAAAATATATAACGTCACAAAAATAAATGACGTCACAAAAATTAATTACGTCACAAAATACATAACGTCACAAAAATAAATAACGTCACAAAATACATAACGTCACAAAATACATAACGTTACAAAAATAAATGACGTCACAAAATAAATAAAGTCACAAAAATAAATGACGTCACAAAATACATAACGTCACAAAAATAAATGACATCGGAAAATACATAACGTCACAAAATTAATGACGTCACAAAACTTAATTACGTCACAAAATACATAACGTCACAACAATAAATGACGTCACAAAAATTAATGACGTCACAAAATACATAACGTCACAAAAATAAATGACGTCACAAAATACATAACGTCACAAAAATAAATGACGTCACAAAAATTAATTACGTCACAAAATAGATGACGTCACGAAAATAAATGACGTCAAAAAATACATAACCTCACAAAAATAAACGACGTCACAAAATACATAACGTCACAAAAATAAATGACGTCACAAAATACATAACGTCACAAAAATAAATGACGTCACAAAATACATAACGTCACAAAAAAAAATGACGTCACAAAATACATAACGTCACAACAATAAATGACGTCACAAAATACATAATGTCAAAAAAATAAATGACGTCACAAAAATTAATTAAGTCACAAAATACATAACGTCACAAAATATATAACGTCACAAAAATAAATGACGTCACAAAAATTAATTACGTCACAAAATACATAACGTCACAAAAATAAATAACGTCACAAAATACATAACGTCACAAAATACATAACGTCACAAAAATAAATGACGTCACAAAATAAATAAAGTCACAAAAATAAATGACGTCACAAAATGCATAACGTCACAAAAATAAATGATGTCACAAAATACATAACGTCACAAAAATAAATGACGTCACAAAATACATAATGTCACAAAAATAAATGACGTCACAAAAATTAATTACGTCACAAAATACATAACGTCACAAAATATATAACGTCACAAAAATAAATGACGTCACAAAAATTAATTACGTCACAAAATACATAACGTCACAAAAATAAATAACGTCACAAAATACATAACGTCACAAAAATAAATGACATCGGAAAATACATAACGTCACAAAATTAATGACGTCACAAAACTTAATTACGTCACAAAATACATAACGTCACGAAAATAAATGACGTCAAAAAATACATAACCTCACAAAAATAAATGACGTCACAAAATACATAACGTCACAAAAATAAATGACGTCACAAAATACATAACGTCACAAAAATAAATGACGTCACAAAATACATAACGTCACAAAAATAAATGACGTCACAAAATACATAACGTCACAACAATAAATGACGTCACAAAAATTAATGACGTCACAAAAATCATAACGTCACAAAAATAAATGACGTCACAAAATACATAACGTCACAAAAATAAATGACGTCACAAAAATTAATTACGTCACAAAATACATAACGTCACAAAAATAAATGACGTCACAAAATACATAACGTCACAAAATACGTAACGTCACAAAAATAAATGACGTCACAAAATACATAACGTCAAAAAATAAATGACGTCACAAAATACATAACGTCACAAAAAATAAATGACGTCACAAAATGCATAACGTGACAAAAATAAATGACGTCACAAAATACATAACGTCACAAAAATAAATGACGTCACAAAATACATAACGTCACAAAAATAAATGACGTCACAAAATACATAACGTCACAAAAAAATGACGTCACAAAATACATAACGTCACAAAAATAAATGACGTCACAATAATAAATGACGTCACAAAATACATAACGTAACAAAAATAAATGACGTGACAAAATACATAACGTTACAAAAATAAATGACGTCACAAAATACATAACGTCACAAAAATAAATGACGTCACAAAATACATAACGTCACAAAAAATGACGTCACAAAATACATAACGTCACAAAAATAAATGACGTAACAAAAATTAATTACGTCACAAAATACATAACGTCACAAAATATATAACGTCACAAAAATAAATGACGTCACAAAAATTAATTACGTCACAAAATACATAACGTCACAAAAATAAATAACGTCACAAAATACATAACGTCAAAAAATACATAACGTCACAAAAATAAATGACGTCACAAAATAAATAAAGTCACAAAAATAAATGACGTCACATTATGCATAACGTCACAAAAATAAATGATGTCACAAAATACATAACGTCACAAAAATATATGACGTCACAAAATTAATTACGTCACAAAATACATAACGTCACAAAAATAAATGACGTCACAAAATACATAACGTCACCAAAATAAATGACGTCACAAAATACATAACGTCACAAAAATAAATGACGTCACAAAATACATAACGTCACAAAAACAAATGACGTCACAAAATACATAACGTCACAAAAATAAATGACGTCACAAAATACATAACGTCACAAAAATAAATGACGTCACAAAAATTAATTACGTCACAAAATACATAACGTCACAAAATATATAACGTCACAAAAATAAATGACGTCACAAAAATTAATTACGTCACAAAATACATAACGTCACAAAAATAAATAACGTCACAAAATACATAACGTCACAAAATACATAACGTCACAAAAATAAATGACGTCACAAAATAAATAAAGTCACAAAAATAAATGACGTCACAAAATACATAACGTCACAAAAATAAATGACGTCACAAAATACATAACGTCACAAAATTAATGACGTCACAAAACTTAATTACGTCACAAAATACATAACGTCACAAAAATAAATGACGTCAAAAAATACATAACCTCACAAAAATAAATGACGTCACAAAATACATAACGTCACAAAAATAAATGACGTCACAAAATACATAATGTCACAAAAATAAATGACGTCACAAAAATTAATTACGTCACAAAATACATAACGTCACAAAATATATAACGTCACAAAAATAAATGACGTCACAAAAATTAATTACGTCACAAAATACATAACGTCACAAAAATAAATAACGTCACAAAATACATAACGTCACAAAATACATAACGTTACAAAAATAAATGACGTCACAAAATAAGTAAAGTCACAAAAATAAATGACGTCACAAAATACATAACGTCACAAAAATAAATGACATCGGAAAATACATAACGTCACAAAATTAATGACGTCACAAAACTTAATTACGTCACAAAATACATAACGTCACGAAAATAAATGACGTCAAAAAATACATAACCTCACAAAAATAAATGACGTCACAAAATACATAACGTCACAAAAATAAATGACGTCACAAAATACATAACGTCACAAAAATAAATGACGTCACAAAATACATAACGTCACAAAAATAAATGACGTCACAAAATACATAACGTCACAACAATAAATGACGTCACAAAAATTAATGACGTCACAAAATACATAACGTCACAAAAATAAATGACGTCACAAAATACATAACGTCACAACAATAAATGACGTCACAAAAATTAATGACGTCACAAAATACATAACGTCACAAAAATAAATGACGTCACAAAATACATAACGTCACAAAAATAAATGACGTCACAAAAAATAAATGACGTCACAAAATGCATAACGTGACAAAAATAAATGACGTCACAAAATACATAACGTCACAAAAATAAATGACGTCACAAAATACATAACGTCACAAAAATAAATGACGTCACAAAATACATAACGTCACAAAAAAATGACGTCACAAAATACATAACGTCACAAAAATAAATGACGTCACAATAATAAATGACGTCACAAAATACATAACGTAACAAAAATAAATGACGTGACAAAATACATAACGTTACAAAAATAAATGACGTCACAAAATACATAACGTCACAAAAATAAATGACGTCACAAAATACATAACGTCACAAAAAATGACGTCACAAAATACATAACGTCACAAAAATAAATGACGTAACAAAAATTAATTACGTCACAAAATACATAACGTCACAAAGTATATAACGTCACAAAAATAAATGACGTCACAAAAATTAATTACGTCACAAAATACATAACGTCACAAAAATAAATAACGTCACAAAATACATAACGTCACAAAATACATAACGTCACAAAAATAAATGACGTCACAAAATAAATAAAGTCACAAAAATAAATGACGTCACATTATGCATAACGTCACAAAAATAAATGATGTCACAAAATACATAACGTCACAAAAATATATGACGTCACAAAATTAATTTCGTCACAAAATACATAACGTCACAAAAATAAATGACGTCACAAAATACATAACGTCACCAAAATAAATGACGTCACAAAATACATAACGTCACAAAAATAAATGACGTCACAAAATACATAACGTCACAAAAACAAATGACGTCACAAAATACATAACGTCACAAAAATAAATGACGTCACAAAATACATAACGTCACAAAAATAAATGACGTCACAAAAATTAATTACATCACAAAATACATAACGTCACAAAATATATAACGTCACAAAAATAAATGACGTCACAAAAATTAATTACGTCACAAAATACATAACGTCACAAAAATAAATAACGTCACAAAATACATAACGTCACAAAATACATAACGTCACAAAAATAAATGACGTCACAAAATAAATAAAGTCACAAAAATAAATGACGTCACAAAATACATAACGTCACAAAAATAAATGACGTCACAAAATACATAACGTCACAAAATTAATGACGTCACAAAACTTAATTACGTCACAAAATACATAACGTCACAAAAATAAATGACGTCAAAAAATACATAACCTCACAAAAATAAATGACGTCACAAAATACATAACGTCACAAAAATAAATGACGTCACAAAATACATAATGTCACAAAAATAAATGACGTCACAAAAATTAATTACGTCACAAAATACATAACGTCACAAAATATATAACGTCACAAAAATAAATGACGTCACAAAAATTAATTACGTCACAAAATACATAACGTCACAAAAATAAATAACGTCACAAAATACATAACGTCACAAAATACATAACGTTACAAAAATAAATGACGTCACAAAATAAATAAAGTCACAAAAATAAATGACGTCACAAAATACATAACGTCACAAAAATAAATGACATCGGAAAATACATAACGTCACAAAATTAATGACGTCACAAAACTTAATTACGTCACAAAATACATAACGTCACGAAAATAAATGACGTCAAAAAATACATAACGTCACAACAATAAATGACGTCACAAAAATTAATGACGTCACAAAATACATAACGTCACAAAAATAAATGACGTCACAAAATACATAACGTCACAAAAATAAATGACGTCACAAAAATTAATTACGTCACAAAATAGATGACGTCACGAAAATAAATGACGTCAAAAAATACATAACCTCACAAAAATAAATGACGTCACAAAATACATAACGTCACAAAAATAAATGACGTCACAAAATACATAACGTCACAAAAATAAATGACGTCACAAAATACATAACGTCACAAAAATAAATGACGTCACAAAATACATAACGTCACAACAATAAATGACGTCACAAAATACATAATGTCACAAAAATAAATGACGTCACAAAAATTAATTACGTCACAAAATACATAACGTCACAAAATATATAACGTCACAAAAATAAATGACGTCACAAAAATTAATTACGTCACAAAATACATAACGTCACAAAAATAAATAACGTCACAAAATACATAACGTCACAAAATACATAACGTCACAAAAATAAATGACGTCACAAAATAAATAAAGTCACAAAAATAAATGACGTCACAAAATGCATAACGTCACAAAAATAAATGATGTCACAAAATACATAACGTCACAAAAATAAATGACGTCACAAAATACATAATGTCACAAAAATAAATGACGTCACAAAAATTAACTACGTCACAAAATACATAACGTCACAAAATATATAACGTCACAAAAATAAATGACGTCACAAAAATTAATTACGTCACAAAATACATAACGTCACAAAAATAAATAACGTCACAAAATACATAACGTCACAAAATACATAACGTCACAAAAATAAATGACGTCACAAAATAAATAAAGTCACAAAAATAAATGACGTCACAAAATACATAACGTCACAAAAATAAATGACATCGGAAAATACATAACGTCACAAAATTAATGACGTCACAAAACTTAATTACGTCACAAAATACATAACGTCACGAAAATAAATGACGTCAAAAAATACATAACCTCACAAAAATAAATGACGTCACAAAATACATAACGTCACAAAAATAAATGACGTCACAAAATACATAACGTCACAAAAATAAATGACGTCACAAAATACATAACGTCACAAAAATAAATGAAATCACAAAATACATAACGTCACAACAATAAATGACGTCACAAAAATTAATGACGTCACAAAATACATAACGTCACAAAAATAAATGACGTCACAAAATACATAACGTCACAAAAATAAATGACGTCACAAAAATTAATTACGTCACAAAATACATAACGTCACAAAAATAAATGACGTCACAAAATACATAACGTCACAAAATACGTAACGTCACAAAAATAAATGACGTCACAAAATACATAACGTCAAAAAATAAATGACGTCACAAAATACATAACGTCACAAAAAATAAATGACGTCACAAAATGCATAACGTGACAAAAATAAATGACGTCACAAAATACATAACGTCACAAAAATAAATGACGTCACAAAATACATAACGTCACAAAAATAAATGACGTCACAAAATACATAACGTCACAAAAAAATGACGTCACAAAATACATAACGTCACAAAAATAAATGACGTCACAATAATAAATGACGTCACAAAATACATAACGTAACAAAAATAAATGACGTGACAAAATACATAACGTTACAAAAATAAATGACGTCACAAAATACATAACGTCACAAAAATAAATGACGTCACAAAATACATAACGTCACAAAAAATGACGTCACAAAATACATAACGTCACAAAAATAAATGACGTAACAAAAATTAATTACGTCACAAAATACATAACGTCACAAAATATATAACGTCACAAAAATAAATGACGTCACAAAAATTAATTACGTCTCAAAATACATAACGTCACAAAAATAAATAACGTCACAAAATACATAACGTCACAAAATACATAACGTCACAAAAATAAATGACGTCACAAAATAAATAAAGTCACAAAAATAAATGACGTCACATTATGCATAACGTCACAAAAATAAATGATGTCACAAAATACATAACGTCACAAAAATATATGACGTCACAAAATTAATTACGTCACAAAATACATAACGTCACAAAAATAAATGACGTCACAAAATACATAACGTCACCAAAATAAATGACGTCACAAAATACATAACGTCACAAAAATAAATGACGTCACAAAATACATAACGTCACAAAAACAAATGACGTCACAAAATACATAACGTCACAAAAATAAATGACGTCACAAAATACATAACGTCACAAAAATAAATGACGTCACAAAAATTAATTACGTCACAAAATACATAACGTCACAAAATATATAACGTCACAAAAATAAATGACGTCACAAAAATTAATTACGTCACAAAATACATAACGTCACAAAAATAAATAACGTCACAAAATACATAACGTCACAAAATACATAACGTCACAAAAATAAATGACGTCACAAAATAAATAAAGTCACAAAAATAAATGACGTCACAAAATACATAACGTCACAAAAATAAATGACGTCACAAAATACATAACGTCACAAAATTAATGACGTCACAAAACTTAATTACGTCACAAAATACATAACGTCACAAAAATAAATGACGTCAAAAAATACATAACCTCACAAAAATAAATGACGTCACAAAATACATAACGTCACAAAAATAAATGACGTCACAAAATACATAATGTCACAAAAATAAATGACGTCACAAAAATTAATTACGTCACAAAATACATAACGTCACAAAATATATAACGTCACAAAAATAAATGACGTCACAAAAATTAATGACGTCACAAAATACATAACGTCACAAAAATAAATGACGTCACAAAATACATAACGTCACAAAAATAAATGACGTCACAAAAATTAATTACGTCACAAAATAGATGACGTCACGAAAATAAATGACGTCAAAAAATACATAACCTCACAAAAATAAACGACGTCACAAAATACATAACGTCACAAAAATAAATGACGTCACAAAATACATAACGTCACAAAAATAAATGACGTCACAAAATACATAACGTCACAAAAAAAAATGACGTCACAAAATACATAACGTCACAACAATAAATGACGTCACAAAATACATAATGTCAAAAAAATAAATGACGTCACAAAAATTAATTAAGTCACAAAATACATAACGTCACAAAATATATAACGTCACAAAAATAAATGACGTCACAAAAATTAATTACGTCACAAAATACATAACGTCACAAAAATAAATAACGTCACAAAATACATAACGTCACAAAATACATAACGTCACAAAAATAAATGACGTCACAAAATAAATAAAGTCACAAAAATAAATGACGTCACAAAATGCATAACGTCACAAAAATAAATGATGTCACAAAATACATAACGTCACAAAAATAAATGACGTCACAAAATACATAATGTCACAAAAATAAATGACGTCACAAAAATTAATTACGTCACAAAATACATAACGTCACAAAATATATAACGTCACAAAAATAAATGACGTCACAAAAATTAATTACGTCACAAAATACATAACGTCACAAAAATAAATAACGTCACAAAATACATAACGTCACAAAAATAAATGACATCGGAAAATACATAACGTCACAAAATTAATGACGTCACAAAACTTAATTACGTCACAAAATACATAACGTCACGAAAATAAATGACGTCAAAAAATACATAACCTCACAAAAATAAATGACGTCACAAAATACATAACGTCACAAAAATAAATGACGTCACAAAATACATAACGTCACAAAAATAAATGACGTCACAAAATACATAACGTCACAAAAATAAATGACGTCACAAAATACATAACGTCACAACAATAAATGACGTCACAAAAATTAATGACGTCACAAAAATCATAACGTCACAAAAATAAATGACGTCACAAAATACATAACGTCACAAAAATAAATGACGTCACAAAAATTAATTACGTCACAAAATACATAACGTCACAAAAATAAATGACGTCACAAAATACATAACGTCACAAAATACGTAACGTCACAAAAATAAATGACGTCACAAAATACATAACGTCAAAAAATAAATGACGTCACAAAATACATAACGTCACAAAAAATAAATGACGTCACAAAATGCATAACGTGACAAAAATAAATGACGTCACAAAATACATAACGTCACAAAAATAAATGACGTCACAAAATACATAACGTCACAAAAATAAATGACGTCACAAAATACATAACGTCACAAAAAAATGACGTCACAAAATACATAACGTCACAAAAATAAATGACGTCACAATAATAAATGACGTCACAAAATACATAACGTAACAAAAATAAATGACGTGACAAAATACATAACGTTACAAAAATAAATGACGTCACAAAATACATAACGTCACAAAAATAAATGACGTCACAAAATACATAACGTCACAAAAAATGACGTCACAAAATACATAACGTCACAAAAATAAATGACGTAACAAAAATTAATTACGTCACAAAATACATAACGTCACAAAATATATAACGTCACAAAAATAAATGACGTCACAAAAATTAATTACGTCACAAAATACATAACGTCACAAAAATAAATAACGTCACAAAATACATAACGTCAAAAAATACATAACGTCACAAAAATAAATGACGTCACAAAATAAATAAAGTCACAAAAATAAATGACGTCACATTATGCATAACGTCACAAAAATAAATGATGTCACAAAATACATAACGTCACAAAAATATATGACGTCACAAAATTAATTACGTCACAAAATACATAACGTCACAAAAATAAATGACGTCACAAAATACATAACGTCACCAAAATATATGACGTCACAAAATACATAACGTCACAAAAATAAATGACGTCACAAAATACATAACGTCACAAAAACAAATGACGTCACAAAATACATAACGTCACAAAAATAAATGACGTCACAAAATACATAACGTCACAAAAATAAATGACGTCACAAAAATTAATTACGTCACAAAATACATAACGTCACAAAATATATAACGTCACAAAAATAAATGACGTCACAAAAATTAATTACGTCACAAAATACATAACGTCACAAAAATAAATAACGTCACAAAATACATAACGTCACAAAATACATAACGTCACAAAAATAAATGACGTCACAAAATAAATAAAGTCACAAAAATAAATGACGTCACAAAATACATAACGTCACAAAAATAAATGACGTCACAAAATACATAACGTCACAAAATTAATGACGTCACAAAACTTAATTACGTCACAAAATACATAACGTCACAAAAATAAATGACGTCAAAAAATACATAACCTCACAAAAATAAATGACGTCACAAAATACATAACGTCACAAAAATAAATGACGTCACAAAATACATAATGTCACAAAAATAAATGACGTCACAAAAATTAATTACGTCACAAAATACATAACGTCACAAAATATATAACGTCACAAAAATAAATGACGTCACAAAAATTAATTACGTCACAAAATACATAACGTCACAAAAATAAATAACGTCACAAAATACATAACGTCACAAAATACATAACGTTACAAAAATAAATGACGTCACAAAATAAGTAAAGTCACAAAAATAAATGACGTCACAAAATACATAACGTCACAAAAATAAATGACATCGGAAAATACATAACGTCACAAAATTAATGACGTCACAAAACTTAATTACGTCACAAAATACATAACGTCACGAAAATAAATGACGTCAAAAAATACATAACCTCACAAAAATAAATGACGTCACAAAATACATAACGTCACAAAAATAAATGACGTCACAAAATACATAACGTCACAAAAATAAATGACGTCACAAAATACATAACGTCACAAAAATAAATGACGTCACAAAATACATAACGTCACAACAATAAATGACGTCACAAAAATTAATGACGTCACAAAATACATAACGTCACAAAAATAAATGACGTCACAAAATACATAACGTCACAACAATAAATGACGTCACAAAAATTAATGACGTCACAAAATACATAACGTCACAAAAATAAATGACGTCACAAAATACATAACGTCACAAAAATAAATGACGTCACAAAAAATAAATGACGTCACAAAATGCATAACGTGACAAAAATAAATGACGTCACAAAATACATAACGTCACAAAAATAAATGACGTCACAAAATACATAACGTCACAAAAATAAATGACGTCACAAAATACATAACGTCACAAAAAAATGACGTCACAAAATACATAACGTCACAAAAATAAATGACGTCACAATAATAAATGACGTCACAAAATACATAACGTAACAAAAATAAATGACGTGACAAAATACATAACGTTACAAAAATAAATGACGTCACAAAATACATAACGTCACAAAAATAAATGACGTCACAAAATACATAACGTCACAAAAAATGACGTCACAAAATACATAACGTCACAAAAATAAATGACGTAACAAAAATTAATTACGTCACAAAATACATAACGTCACAAAGTATATAACGTCACAAAAATAAATGACGTCACAAAAATTAATTACGTCACAAAATACATAACGTCACAAAAATAAATAACGTCACAAAATACATAACGTCACAAAATACATAACGTCACAAAAATAAATGACGTCACAAAATAAATAAAGTCACAAAAATAAATGACGTCACATTATGCATAACGTCACAAAAATAAATGATGTCACAAAATACATAACGTCACAAAAATATATGACGTCACAAAATTAATTTCGTCACAAAATACATAACGTCACAAAAATAAATGACGTCACAAAATACATAACGTCACCAAAATAAATGACGTCACAAAATACATAACGTCACAAAAATAAATGACGTCACAAAATACATAACGTCACAAAAACAAATGACGTCACAAAATACATAACGTCACAAAAATAAATGACGTCACAAAATACATAACGTCACAAAAATAAATGACGTCACAAAAATTAATTACATCACAAAATACATAACGTCACAAAATATATAACGTCACAAAAATAAATGACGTCACAAAAATTAATTACGTCACAAAATACATAACGTCACAAAAATAAATAACGTCACAAAATACATAACGTCACAAAATACATAACGTCACAAAAATAAATGACGTCACAAAATAAATAAAGTCACAAAAATAAATGACGTCACAAAATACATAACGTCACAAAAATAAATGACGTCACAAAATACATAACGTCACAAAATTAATGACGTCACAAAACTTAATTACGTCACAAAATACATAACGTCACAAAAATAAATGACGTCAAAAAATACATAACCTCACAAAAATAAATGACGTCACAAAATACATAACGTCACAAAAATAAATGACGTCACAAAATACATAATGTCACAAAAATAAATGACGTCACAAAAATTAATTACGTCACAAAATACATAACGTCACAAAATATATAACGTCACAAAAATAAATGACGTCACAAAAATTAATTACGTCACAAAATACATAACGTCACAAAAATAAATAACGTCACAAAATACATAACGTCACAAAATACATAACGTTACAAAAATAAATGACGTCACAAAATAAATAAAGTCACAAAAATAAATGACGTCACAAAATACATAACGTCACAAAAATAAATGACATCGGAAAATACATAACGTCACAAAATTAATGACGTCACAAAACTTAATTACGTCACAAAATACATAACGTCACGAAAATAAATGACGTCAAAAAATACATAACGTCACAACAATAAATGACGTCACAAAAATTAATGACGTCACAAAATACATAACGTCACAAAAATAAATGACGTCACAAAATACATAACGTCACAAAAATAAATGACGTCACAAAAATTAATTACGTCACAAAATAGATGACGTCACGAAAATAAATGACGTCAAAAAATACATAACCTCACAAAAATAAATGACGTCACAAAATACATAACGTCACAAAAATAAATGACGTCACAAAATACATAACGTCACAAAAATAAATGACGTCACAAAATACATAACGTCACAAAAATAAATGACGTCACAAAATACATAACGTCACAACAATAAATGACGTCACAAAATACATAATGTCACAAAAATAAATGACGTCACAAAAATTAATTACGTCACAAAATACATAACGTCACAAAATATATAACGTCACAAAAATAAATGACGTCACAAAAATTAATTACGTCACAAAATACATAACGTCACAAAAATAAATAACGTCACAAAATACATAACGTCACAAAATACATAACGTCACAAAAATAAATGACGTCACAAAATAAATAAAGTCACAAAAATAAATGACGTCACAAAATGCATAACGTCACAAAAATAAATGATGTCACAAAATACATAACGTCACAAAAATAAATGACGTCACAAAATACATAATGTCACAAAAATAAATGACGTCACAAAAATTAACTACGTCACAAAATACATAACGTCACAAAATATATAACGTCACAAAAATAAATGACGTCACAAAAATTAATTACGTCACAAAATACATAACGTCACAAAAATAAATAACGTCACAAAATACATAACGTCACAAAATACATAACGTCACAAAAATAAATGACGTCACAAAATAAATAAAGTCACAAAAATAAATGACGTCACAAAATACATAACGTCACAAAAATAAATGACATCGGAAAATACATAACGTCACAAAATTAATGACGTCACAAAACTTAATTACGTCACAAAATACATAACGTCACGAAAATAAATGACGTCAAAAAATACATAACCTCACAAAAATAAATGACGTCACAAAATACATAACGTCACAAAAATAAATGACGTCACAAAATACATAACGTCACAAAAATAAATGACGTCACAAAATACATAACGTCACAAAAATAAATGAAATCACAAAATACATAACGTCACAACAATAAATGACGTCACAAAAATTAATGACGTCACAAAATACATAACGTCACAAAAATAAATGACGTCACAAAATACATAACGTCACAAAAATAAATGACGTCACAAAAATTAATTACGTCACAAAATACATAACGTCACAAAAATAAATGACGTCACAAAATACATAACGTCACAAAATACGTAACGTCACAAAAATAAATGACGTCACAAAATACATAACGTCAAAAAATAAATGACGTCACAAAATACATAACGTCACAAAAAATAAATGACGTCACAAAATGCATAACGTGACAAAAATAAATGACGTCACAAAATACATAACGTCACAAAAATAAATGACGTCACAAAATACATAACGTCACAAAAATAAATGACGTCACAAAATACATAACGTCACAAAAAAATGACGTCACAAAATACATAACGTCACAAAAAAATGACGTCACAAAATACATAACGTCACAAAAATAAATGACGTCACAATAATAAATGACGTCACAAAATACATAACGTAACAAAAATAAATGACGTGACAAAATACATAACGTTACAAAAATAAATGACGTCACAAAATACATAACGTCACAAAAATAAATGACGTCACAAAATACATAACGTCACAAAAAATGACGTCACAAAATACATAACGTCACAAAAATAAATGACGTAACAAAAATTAATTACGTCACAAAATACATAACGTCACAAAATATATAACGTCACAAAAATAAATGACGTCACAAAAATTAATTACGTCTCAAAATACATAACGTCACAAAAATAAATAACGTCACAAAATACATAACGTCACAAAATACATAACGTCACAAAAATAAATGACGTCACAAAATAAATAAAGTCACAAAAATAAATGACGTCACATTATGCATAACGTCACAAAAATAAATGATGTCACAAAATACATAACGTCACAAAAATATATGACGTCACAAAATTAATTACGTCACAAAATACATAACGTCACAAAAATAAATGACGTCACAAAATACATAACGTCACCAAAATAAATGACGTCACAAAATACATAACGTCACAAAAATAAATGACGTCACAAAATACATAACGTCACAAAAACAAATGACGTCACAAAATACATAACGTCACAAAAATAAATGACGTCACAAAATACATAACGTCACAAAAATAAATGACGTCACAAAAATTAATTACGTCACAAAATACATAACGTCACAAAATATATAACGTCACAAAAATAAATGACGTCACAAAAATTAATTACGTCACAAAATACATAACGTCACAAAAATAAATAACGTCACAAAATACATAACGTCACAAAATACATAACGTCACAAAAATAAATGACGTCACAAAATAAATAAAGTCACAAAAATAAATGACGTCACAAAATACATAACGTCACAAAAATAAATGACGTCACAAAATACATAACGTCACAAAATTAATGACGTCACAAAACTTAATTACGTCACAAAATACATAACGTCACAAAAATAAATGACGTCAAAAAATACATAACCTCACAAAAATAAATGACGTCACAAAATACATAACGTCACAAAAATAAATGACGTCACAAAATACATAATGTCACAAAAATAAATGACGTCACAAAAATTAATTACGTCACAAAATACATAACGTCACAAAATATATAACGTCACAAAAATAAATGACGTCACAAAAATTAATTACGTCACAAAATACATAACGTCACAAAAATAAATAACGTCACAAAATACATAACGTCACAAAATACATAACGTTACAAAAATAAATGACGTCACAAAATAAATAAAGTCACAAAAATAAATGACGTCACAAAATACATAACGTCACAAAAATAAATGACATCGGAAAATACATAACGTCACAAAATTAATGACGTCACAAAACTTAATTACGTCACAAAATACATAACGTCACGAAAATAAATGACGTCAAAAAATACATAACCTCACAAAAATAAATGACGTCACAAAATACATAACGTCACAAAAATAAATGACGTCACAAAATACATTACGTCACAAAAATAAATGACGTCACAAAATACATAACGTCACAAAAATAAATGACGTCACAAAATACATAACGTCACAAAAATAAATGACGTCACAAAATACATATCGTCACAAAAATAAATGACGTCACAAAATACATAACGTCACAACAATAAATGACGTCACAAAAATTAATGACGTCACAAAATACATAACGTCACAAAAATAAATGACGTCACAAAATACATAACGTCACAAAAATAAATGACGTCACAAAAATTAATTACGTCACAAAATACATAACGTCACAAAAATAAATGACGTCACAAAATACATAACGTCACAAAATACATAACGTCACAAAAATAAATGACGTCAAAAAATACATAACCTCACAAAAATAAATGACGTCACAAAATACATAACGTCACAAAAATAAATGACGTCACAAAATACATAATGTCACAAAAATAAATGACGTCACAAAAATTAATTACGTCACAAAATACATAACGTCACAAAATATATAACGTCACAAAAATAAATGACGTCACAAAAATTAATTACGTCACAAAATACATAACGTCACAAAAATAAATAACGTCACAAAATACATAACGTCACAAAATACATAACGTTACAAAAATAAATGACGTCACAAAATAAATAAAGTCACAAAAATAAATGACGTCACAAAATACATAACGTCACAAAAATAAATGACATCGGAAAATACATAACGTCACAAAATTAATGACGTCACAAAACTTAATTACGTCACAAAATACATAACGTCACGAAAATAAATGACGTCAAAAAATACATAACGTCACAACAATAAATGACGTCACAAAAATTAATGACGTCACAAAATACATAACGTCACAAAAATAAATGACGTCACAAAATACATAACGTCACAAAAATAAATGACGTCACAAAAATTAATTACGTCACAAAATAGATGACGTCACGAAAATAAATGACGTCAAAAAATACATAACCTCACAAAAATAAATGACGTCACAAAATACATAACGTCACAAAAATAAATGACGTCACAAAATACATAACGTCACAAAAATAAATGACGTCACAAAATACATAACGTCACAAAAAAAAATGACGTCACAAAATACATAACGTCACAACAATAAATGACGTCACAAAATACATAATGTCACAAAAATAAATGACGTCACAAAAATTAATTACGTCACAAAATACATAACGTCACAAAATATATAACGTCACAAAAATAAATGACGTCACAAAAATTAATTACGTCACAAAATACATAACGTCACAAAAATAAATAACGTCACAAAATACATAACGTCACAAAATACATAACGTCACAAAAATAAATGACGTCACAAAATAAATAAAGTCACAAAAATAAATAACGTCACAAAATACATAACGTCACAAAAATAAATGACATCGGAAAATACATAACGTCACAAAATTAATGACGTCACAAAACTTAATTACGTCACAAAATACATAACGTCACGAAAATAAATGACGTCAAAAAATACATAACCTCACAAAAATAAATGACGTCACAAAATACATAACGTCACAAAAATAAATGACGTCACAAAATACATAACGTCACAAAAATAAATGACGTCACAAAATACATAACGTCACAAAAATAAATGACGTCACAAAATACATAACGTCACAACAATAAATGACGTCACAAAAATTAATGACGTCACAAAAATCATAACGTCACAAAAATAAATGACGTCACAAAATACATAACGTCACAAAAATAAATGACGTCACAAAAATTAATTACGTCACAAAATACATAACGTCACAAAAATAAATGACGTCACAAAATACATAACGTCACAAAATACGTAACGTCACAAAAATAAATGACGTCACAAAATACATAACGTCAAAAAATAAATGACGTCACAAAATACATAACGTCACAAAAAATAAATGACGTCACAAAATGCATAACGTGACAAAAATAAATGACGTCACAAAATACATAACGTCACAAAAATAAATGACGTCACAAAATACATAACGTCACAAAAATAAATGACGTCACAAAATACATAACGTCACAAAAAAATGACGTCACAAAATACATAACGTCACAAAAATAAATGACGTCACAATAATAAATGACGTCACAAAATACATAACGTAACAAAAATAAATGACGTGACAAAATACATAACGTTACAAAAATAAATGACGTCACAAAATACATAACGTCATAAAAATAAATGACGTCACAAAATACATAACGTCACAAAAAATGACGTCACAAAATACATAACGTCACAAAAATAAATGACGTCACAAAATACATAACGTCACAAAAATAAATGACGTCACAAAAATTAATTACGTCACAAAATACATAACGTCACAAAATATATAACGTCACAAAAATAAATGACGTCACAAAAATTAATTACGTCACAAAATACATAACGTCACAAAAATAAATAACGTCACAAAATACATAACGTCACAAAATACATAACGTCACAAAAATAAATGACGTCACAAAATAAATAAAGTCACAAAAATAAATGACGTCACAAAATACATAACGTCACAAAAATAAATGACGTCACAAAATACATAACGTCACAAAATTAATGACGTCACAAAACTTAATTACGTCACAAAATACATAACGTCACAAAAATAAATGACGTCAAAAAATACATAACCTCACAAAAATAAATGACGTCACAAAATACATAACGTCACAAAAATAAATGACGTCACAAAATACATAATGTCACAAAAATAAATGACGTCACAAAAATTAATTACGTCACAAAATACATAACGTCACAAAATATATAACGTCACAAAAATAAATGACGTCACAAAAATTAATTACGTCACAAAATACATAACGTCACAAAAATAAATAACGTCACAAAATACATAACGTCACAAAATACATAACGTTACAAAAATAAATGACGTCACAAAATAAATAAAGTCACAAAAATAAATGACGTCACAAAATACATAACGTCACAAAAATAAATGACATCGGAAAATACATAACGTCACAAAATTAATGACGTCACAAAACTTAATTACGTCACAAAATACATAACGTCACGAAAATAAATGACGTCAAAAAATACATAACCTCACAAAAATAAATGACGTCACAAAATACATAACGTCACAAAAATAAATGACGTCACAAAATACATTACGTCACAAAAATAAATGACGTCACAAAATACATAACGTCACAAAAATAAATGACGTCACAAAATACATAACGTCACAAAAATAAATGACGTCACAAAATACATATCGTCACAAAAATAAATGACGTCACAAAATACATAACGTCACAACAATAAATGACGTCACAAAAATTAATGACGTCACAAAATACATAACGTCACAAAAATAAATGACGTCACAAAATACATAACGTCACAAAAATAAATGACGTCACAAAAATTAATTACGTCACAAAATACATAACGTCACAAAAATAAATGACGTCACAAAATACATAACGTCACAAAATACATAACGTCACAAAAATAAATGACGTCAAAAAATACATAACCTCACAAAAATAAATGACGTCACAAAATACATAACGTCACAAAAATAAATGACGTCACAAAATACATAATGTCACAAAAATAAATGACGTCACAAAAATTAATTACGTCACAAAATACATAACGTCACAAAATATATAACGTCACAAAAATAAATGACGTCACAAAAATTAATTACGTCACAAAATACATAACGTCACAAAAATAAATAACGTCACAAAATACATAACGTCACAAAATACATAACGTTACAAAAATAAATGACGTCACAAAATAAATAAAGTCACAAAAATAAATGACGTCACAAAATACATAACGTCACAAAAATAAATGACATCGGAAAATACATAACGTCACAAAATTAATGACGTCACAAAACTTAATTACGTCACAAAATACATAACGTCACAACAATAAATGACGTCACAAAAATTAATGACGTCACAAAATACATAACGTCACAAAAATAAATGACGTCACAAAATACATAACGTCACAAAAATAAATGACGTCACAAAAATTAATTACGTCACAAAATAGATGACGTCACGAAAATAAATGACGTCAAAAAATACATAACCTCACAAAAATAAACGACGTCACAAAATACATAACGTCACAAAAATAAATGACGTCACAAAATACATAACGTCACAAAAATAAATGACGTCACAAAATACATAACGTCACAAAAAAAAATGACGTCACAAAATAAATAAAGTCACAAAAATAAATGACGTCACAAAATGCATAACGTCACAAAAATAAATGATGTCACAAAATACATAACGTCACAACAATAAATGACGTCACAAAAATTAATGACGTCACAAAATACATAACGTCACAAAAATAAATGACGTCACAAAATACATAACGTCACAAAAATAAATGACGTCACAAAAATTAATTACGTCACAAAATACATAACGTCACAAAAATAAATAACGTCACAAAATACATAACGTCACAAAATACATAACGTCACAAAAATAAATGACGTCACAAAATAAATAAAGTCACAAAAATAAATGACGTCACAAAATGCATAACGTCACAAAAATAAATGATGTCACAAAATACATAACGTCACAAAAATAAATGACGTCACAAAATACATAATGTCACAAAAATAAATGACGTCACAAAAATTAATTACGTCACAAAATACATAACGTCACAAAATATATAACGTCACAAAAATAAATGACGTCACAAAAATTAATTACGTCACAAAATACATAACGTCACAAAAATAAATAACGTCACAAAATACATAACGTCACAAAAATAAATGACATCGGAAAATACATAACGTCACAAAATTAATGACGTCACAAAACTTAATTACGTCACAAAATACATAACGTCACGAAAATAAATGACGTCAAAAAATACATAACCTCACAAAAATAAATGACGTCACAAAATACATAACGTCACAAAAATAAATGACGTCACAAAATACATAACGTCACAAAAATAAATGACGTCACAAAATACATAACGTCACAAAAATAAATGACGTCACAAAATACATAACGTCACAACAATAAATGACGTCACAAAAATTAATGACGTCACAAAAATCATAACGTCACAAAAATAAATGACGTCACAAAATACATAACGTCACAAAAATAAATGACGTCACAAAAATTAATTACGTCACAAAATACATAACGTCACAAAAATAAATGACGTCACAAAATACATAACGTCACAAAATACGTAACGTCACAAAAATAAATGACGTCACAAAATACATAACGTCAAAAAATAAATGACGTCACAAAATACATAACGTCACAAAAAATAAATGACGTCACAAAATGCATAACGTGACAAAAATAAATGACGTCACAAAATACATAACGTCACAAAAATAAATGACGTCACAAAATACATAACGTCACAAAAATAAATGACGTCACAAAATACATAACGTCACAAAAAAATGACGTCACAAAATACATAACGTCACAAAAATAAATGACGTCACAATAATAAATGACGTCACAAAATACATAACGTAACAAAAATAAATGACGTGACAAAATACATAACGTTACAAAAATAAATGACGTCACAAAATACATAACGTCACAAAAATAAATGACGTCACAAAATACATAACGTCACAAAAAATGACGTCACAAAATACATAACGTCACAAAAATAAATGACGTAACAAAAATTAACTACGTCACAAAATACATAACGTCACAAAATATATAACGTCACAAAAATAAATGACGTCACAAAAATTAATTACGTCACAAAATACATAACGTCACAAAAATAAATAACGTCACAAAATACATAACGTCAAAAAATACATAACGTCACAAAAATAAATGACGTCACAAAATAAATAAAGTCACAAAAATAAATGACGTCACATTATGCATAACGTCACAAAAATAAATGATGTCACAAAATACATAACGTCACAAAAATATATGACGTCACAAAATTAATTACGTCACAAAATACATAACGTCACAAAAATAAATGACGTCACAAAATACATAACGTCACCAAAATAAATGACGTCACAAAATACATAACGTCACAAAAATAAATGACGTCACAAAATACATAACGTCACAAAAACAAATGACGTCACAAAATACATAACGTCACAAAAATAAATGACGTCACAAAATACATAACGTCACAAAAATAAATGACGTCACAAAAATTAATTACGTCACAAAATACATAACGTCACAAAATATATAACGTCACAAAAATAAATGACGTCACAAAAATTAATTACGTCACAAAATACATAACGTCACAAAAATAAATAACGTCACAAAATACATAACGTCACAAAATACATAACGTCACAAAAATAAATGACGTCACAAAATAAATAAAGTCACAAAAATAAATGACGTCACAAAATACATAACGTCACAAAAATAAATGACGTCACAAAATACATAACGTCACAAAATTAATGACGTCACAAAACTTAATTACGTCACAAAATACATAACGTCACAAAAATAAATGACGTCAAAAAATACATAACCTCACAAAAATAAATGACGTCACAAAATACATAACGTCACAAAAATAAATGACGTCACAAAATACATAATGTCACAAAAATAAATGACGTCACAAAAATTAATTACGTCACAAAATACATAACGTCACAAAATATATAACGTCACAAAAATAAATGACGTCACAAAAATTAATTACGTCACAAAATACATAACGTCACAAAAATAAATAACGTCACAAAATACATAACGTCACAAAATACATAACGTTACAAAAATAAATGACGTCACAAAATAAGTAAAGTCACAAAAATAAATGACGTCACAAAATACATAACGTCACAAAAATAAATGACATCGGAAAATACATAACGTCACAAAATTAATGACGTCACAAAACTTAATTACGTCACAAAATACATAACGTCACGAAAATAAATGACGTCAAAAAATACATAACCTCACAAAAATAAATGACGTCACAAAATACATAACGTCACAAAAATAAATGACGTCACAAAATACATAACGTCACAAAAATAAATGACGTCACAAAATACATAACGTCACAAAAATAAATGACGTCACAAAATACATAACGTCACAACAATAAATGACGTCACAAAAATTAATGACGTCACAAAATACATAACGTCACAAAAATAAATGACGTCACAATATACATAACGTCACAAAAATAAATGACGTCACAAAAATTAATTACGTCACAAAATACATAACGTCACAAAAATAAATGACGTCACAAAATACATAACGTCACAAAATACATAACGTTACAAAAATAAATGACGTCACAAAATACATAACGTCAAAAAATAAATGACGTCACAAAATACATAACGTCACAAAAAATAAATGACGTCACAAAATGCATAACGTGACAAAAATAAATGATGTCACAAAATACATAACGTCACAAAAATAAATGACGTCATAAAATACATAACGTCACAAAAATAAATGACGTCACAAAAATTTATTACGTCACAAAAATAAATAACGTCACTAAATACATAACGTCACAAAATACATAACGTCACAAAATACATAACGGCACAAAAATAAATGAAGTCACAAAATACATAACGTCACAAAATAAATGACGTCACAAAATACATAACGTCAAAAAAATAAATGACTTCACAAAATACATAACATCACAAAAATAAATGACGTCACAAAATACATAAGGTCACAAAAATAAATGACGTCACAATAATAAATGACGTCACAAAATACATAACGTCACAAAAATAAATGACGTCACAAAATACATAACGTTACAAAAATAAATGACGTCACAAAATACATAACGTCACAAAAATAAATGACGTCACAAAATACATAACGTCACAAAAAAATGACGTCACAAAATACATAACGTCACAAAAATAAATGACATCACAAAATACATAACGTCACAAAAATAAATGACGTCACAAAATATTTAATGACACAAAATTAAATGACGTCACAAAATACATATTTCATAAAATACATAACGTCACAAAAAAAAGACATCAAAAAATAAATAACGTCACAAAAATAAATGACGTCTAAAATACATTACTTCACAAAAATAAATGACGTCACAAAATACATAACGTCACAAAAATAAATGACGTCACAAAAATAAATGACGTCACAAAATACATAACGTCACAAAAATAAATGACGTCACAAAATACATAACGTCACAAATAACATAACGTCAAAAAATAAATGACGTCACAAAATACATAACGTCTAAAAAATAAATGACGTCACAAAATACATAACGTCACAAAAATAAATGACGTCATAAAATACATAACGTCACAAAAATAAATGACTTCACAAAAATTCCTTACGTCACAAAAATAAATAACGTCACAAAATACATAACGTAACAAAATACATAACGGCACAAAAATAAATGACGTCACAAAATACATAACATCACAAAAATAAATGACGTCACAAAATACATAACGTCAAAAAAATAAATGACGTCACAAAATACATAACGTCACAAAAATAAATGACGTCACAAAATACATAACGTCACAAAAATAAATGACGTCACAAAATACATAACGTTACAAAAATAAAAGACGTCACAAAATATTTAACGACAAAAAATTAAATGACGTCTCAAAATACATTTTTCATAAAATACATAACGTCACAAAATACATAACGTCACGAAAATAAATTACATCACAAAATACATAACGTCACAAAAACAAATGACGTCACAAAATACATAACGTCACAAAAATAAATGACGTCACAAAATACATAACGTCACCAAAATAAATGACGTCACAAAAATTAATTACGTCACAAAATACATAACGTCACAAAATATATAACGTCACAAAAATAAATGACGTCACAAAAATTAATTACGTCACAAAATACATAACGTCACAAAAATAAATAACGTCACAAAATACATAACGTCACAAAATACATAACGTCACAAAAATAAATGACGTCACAAAATAAATAAAGTCACAAAAATAAATGACGTCACAAAATGCATAACGTCACAAAAATAAATGATGTCACAAAATACATAACGTCACAAAAATAAATGACGTCACAAAAATTTATTACGTCACAAAATTAAATAACGTCACAAAATACATAACGTCACAAAATTCATAGCGGCACAAAAATAAATGACGTCACAAAATACATAACGTCACAAAAATAAATGACGTCACAAAATACATAACGTCAAAAAAATAAATGACGTCACAAAATACATAACGTCACAAATATAAATGACGTCACAAAATACATAACGTCACAAAAATAAATGACGTCACAATAATAAATGACGTCACAAAATACATAAGGTCACAAAAATAAATGACGTCACAAAATACATAACGTTACAAAAATAAATGACGTCACAAAATACATAACGTCAAAAAAATAAATGACGTCACAAAATACATAACGTCACAAAAATAAATGACGTCACAAAATACATAACGTCACAAAAATAAATGACGTCACAATAATAAATGACGTCACAAAATACATAAGGTCACAAAAATAAATAACGTCACAAAATACATAACGTCACAAAATACATAACGTCACAAAAATAAATGACGTCACAAAATAAATAAAGTCACAAAAATAAATGACGTCACAAAATACATAACGTCACAAAAATAAATGACATCGGAAAATACATAACGTCACAAAATTAATGACGTCACAAAACTTAATTACGTCACAAAATACATAACGTCACAAAAATAAATAACGTCACAAAATACATAACGTCACAAAAATAAATGACGTCACAAAATAAATAAAGTCACAAAAATAAATGACGTCACAAAATACATAACGTCACAAAAATAAATGACGTCACAAAATACATAAAGTCACAAAATTAATGACGTCACAAAACTTAATTACGTCACAAAATACATAACGTCACAAAAATAAATGACGTCAAAAAATACATAACCTCACAAAAATAAATGACGTTACAAAATACATAACGTCACAAAAATAAATGACGTCACAAAATACATAATGTCACAAAAATAAATGACGTCACAAAAATTAATTACGTCACAAAATACATAACGTCACAAAATATATATCGTCACAAAAATAAATGACGTCACAAAAATTAATTACGTCACAAAATACATAACGTCACAAAAATAAATAACGTCACAAAATACATAACGTCACAAAATACATAACGTCACAAAAATAAATGACGTCACAAAATAAATAAAGTCACAAAAATAAATGACGTCACAAAATGCATAACGTCACAAAAATAAATGATGTCACAAAATATATAACGTCACAAAAATAAATGACGTCACAAAATACATAATGTCACAAAAATAAATGACGTCACAACAATTAATTACGTCACAAAATACATAACGTCACAAAATATATAACGTCACAAAAATAAATGACGTCACAAAAATTAATTACGTCACAAAATACATAACGTCACAAAAATAAATAACGTCACAAAATACATAACGTCACAAAATACATAACGTCACAAAAATAAATGACGTCACAAAATAAATAAAGTCACAAAAATAAATGACGTCACAAAATGCATAACGTCACAAAAATAAATGATGTCACAAAATACATAACGTCACAAAAATAAATGACATCGGAAAATACATAACGTCACAAAATTAATGACGTCACAAAACTTAATTACGTCACAAAATACATAACGTCACGAAAATAAATGACGTCAAAAAATACATAACCTCACAAAAATAAATGACGTCACAAAATACATAACGTCACAAAAATAAATGACGTCACAAAATACATAACGTCACAAAAATAAATGACGTCACAAAATACATAACGTCACAAAAATAAATGACGTCACAAAATACATAACGTCACAACAATAAATGACGTCACAAAAATTAATGACGTCACAAAATACATAACGTCACAAAAATAAATGACGTCACAAAATACATAACGTCACAAAAATAAATGACGTCACAAAAATTAATTACGTCACAAAATACATAACGTCACAAAAATAAATGACGTCACAAAATACATAACGTCACAAAATACATAACGTCACAAAAATAAATGACGTCACAAAATACATAACGTCAAAAAATAAATGACGTCACAAAATACATAACGTCACAAAAAATAAATGACGTCACAAAATGCATAACATGACAAATATAAATGACGTCACAAAATACATAACGTCACAAAAATAAATGACGTCACAAAATACATAACGTCACAAAAATAAATGACGTCACAAAATACATAACGTCACAAAAATAAATGACGTCACAATAATAAATGACGTCACAAAATACATAACGTAACAAAAATAAATGACGTGACAAAATACATAACGTTACAAAAATAAATGACGTCACAAAATACATAACGTCACAAAAATAAATGACGTCACAAAATACATAACGTCACAAAAAAATGACGTCACAAAATACATAACGTCACAAAAATAAATGACGTAACAAAAATTAATTACGTCACAAAATACATAACGTCACAAAATATATAACGTCACAAAAATAAATGACGTCACAAAAATTAATTACGTCACAAAATACATAACGTCACAAAAATAAATAACGTCACAAAATACATAACGTCACAAAATACATAACGTCACAAAAATAAATGACGTCACAAAATAAATAAAGTCACAAAAATAAATGACGTCACATTATGCATAACGTCACAAAAATAAATGATGTCACAAAATACTTAACGTCACAAAAATATATGACGTCACAAAATTAATTACGTCACAAAATACATAACGTCACAAAAATAAATGACGTCAAAAAATACATAACCTCACAAAAATAAATGACGTTACAAAATACATAACGTCACAAAAATAAATGACGTCACAAAATACATAATGTCACAAAAATAAATGACGTCACAAAAATTAATTACGTCACAAAATACATAACGTCACAAAATATATAACGTCACAAAAATAAATGACGTCACAAAAATTAATTACGTCACAAAATACATAACGTCACAAAAATAAATAACGTCACAAAATACATAACGTCACAAAATACATAACGTCACAAAAATAAATGACGTCACAAAATAAATAAAGTCACAAAAATAAATGACGTCACAAAATACATAACGTCACAAAAATAAATGACGTCACAAAAATTAATTACGTCACAAAATACATAACGTCACAAAAATAAATGACGTCACAAAATACATAACGTCACAAAATACATAACGTCACAAAAATAAATGACGTCACAAAATACATAACGTCAAAAAATAAATGACGTCACAAAATACATAACGTCACAAAAAATAAATGACGTCACAAAATGCATAACATGACAAATATAAATGACGTCACAAAATACATAACGTCACAAAAATAAATGACGTCACAAAATACATAACGTCACAAAAATAAATGACGTCACAAAATACATAACGTCACAAAAATAAATGACGTCACAATAATAAATGACGTCACAAAATACATAACGTAACAAAAATAAATGACGTGACAAAATACATAACGTTACAAAAATAAATGACGTCACAAAATACATAACGTCACAAAAATAAATGACGTCACAAAATACATAACGTCACAAAAAAATGACGTCACAAAATACATAACGTCACAAAAATAAATGACGTAACAAAAATTAATTACGTCACAAAATACATAACGTCACAAAACATATAACGTCACAAAAATAAATGACGTCACAAAAATTAATTACGTCACAAAATACATAACGTCACAAAAATAAATAACGTCACAAAATACATAACGTCACAAAATACATAACGTCACAAAAATAAATGACGTCACAAAATAAATAAAGTCACAAAAATAAATGACGTCACATTATGCATAACGTCACAAAAATAAATGATGTCACAAAATACATAACGTCACAAAAATATATGACGTCACAAAATTAATTACGTCACAAAATACATAACGTCACAAAAATAAATGACGTCAAAAAATACATAACCTCACAAAAATAAATGACGTTACAAAATACATAACGTCACAAAAATAAATGACGTCACAAAATACATAATGTCACAAAAATAAATAACGTCACAAAAATTAATTACGTCACAAAATACATAACGTCACAAAATATATAACGTCACAAAAATAAATGACGTCACAAAAATTAATTACGTCACAAAATACATAACGTCACAAAAATAAATAACGTCACAAAATACATAACGTCACAAAATACATAACGTCACAAAAATAAATGACGTCACAAAATAAATAAAGTCACAAAAATAAATGACGTCACAAAATGCATAACGTCACAAAAATAAATGATGTCACAAAATACATAACGTCACAAAAATAAATGACGTCACAAAATACATAATGTCACAAAAATAAATGACGTCACAAAAATTAATTACGTCACAAAATACATAACGTCACAAAATATATAACGTCACAAAAATAAATGACGTCACAAAAATTAATTACGTCACAAAATACATAACGTCACAAAAATAAATAACGTCACAAAATACATAACGTCACAAAATACATAACGTCACAAAAATAAATGACGTCACAAAATAAATAAAGTCACAAAAATAAATGACGTCACAAAATACATAACGTCACAAAAATAAATGACGTCACAAAATACATAACGTCACAAAAATAAATGACGTCACAAAATACATAACGTCACAAAAATAAATGACGTCACAAAATACATAACGTCACAAAAAAATGACGTCACAAAATACATAACGTCACAAAAATAAATGACGTCACAATAATAAATGACGTCACAAAATACATAACGTAACAAAAATAAATGACGTGACAAAACACATAACGTTACAAAAATAAATGACGTCACAAAATACATAACGTCACAAAAATAAATGACGTCACAAAATACATAACGTCACAAAAAAATGACGTCACAAAATACATAACGTCACAAAAATAAATGACGTAACAAAAATTAATTACGTCACAAAATACATAACGTCACAAAATATATAACGTCACAAAAATAAATGACGTCACAAAAATTAATTACGTCACAAAATACATAACGTCACAAAAATAAATAACGTCACAAAATACATAACGTCACAAAATACCTAACGTCACAAAAATAAATGACGTCACAAAATAAATAAAGTCACAAAAATAAATGACGTCACATTATGCATAACGTCACAAAAATAAATGATGTCACAAAATACATAACGTCACAAAAATATATGACGTCACAAAATTAATTACGTCACAAAATACATAACGTCACAAAAATAAATGACGTCACAAAATACATAACGTCACCAAAATAAATGACGTCACAAAATACATAACGTCACAAAAATAAATGACGTCACAAAATACATAACGTCACAAAAACAAATGACGTCACAAAATACATAACGTCACAAAAATAAATGACGTCACAAAATACATAACGTCACAAAAATAAATGACGTCACAAAAATTAATTACGTCACAAAATACATAACGTCACAAAATATATAACGTCACAAAAATAAATGACGTCACAAAAATTAATTACGTCACAAAATACATAACGTCACAAAAATAAATAACGTCACAAAATAAATAAAGTCACAAAAATAAATGACGTCACAAAATACATAACGTCACAAAAATAAATGACGTCACAAAATACATAACGTCACAAAATTAATGACGTCACAAAACTTAATTACGTCACAAAATACATAACGTCACAAAAATAAATGACGTCAAAAAATACATAACCTCACAAAAATAAATGACGTCACAAAATACATAACGTCACAAAAATAAATGACGTCACAAAATACATAATGTCACAAAAATAAATGACGTCACAAAAATTAATTACGTCACAAAATACATAACGTCACAAAATATATAACGTCACAAAAATAAATGACGTCACAAAAATTAATTACGTCACAAAATACATAACGTCACAAAAATAAATAACGTCACAAAATACATAACGTCACAAAATACATAACGTTACAAAAATAAATGACGTCACAAAATAAATAAAGTCACAAAAATAAATGACGTCACAAAATACATAACGTCACAAAAATAAATGACATCGGAAAATACATAACGTCACAAAATTAATGACGTCACAAAACTTAATTACGTCACAAAATACATAACGTCACGAAAATAAATGACGTCAAAAAATACATAACCTCACAAAAATAAATGACGTCACAAAATACATAACGTCACAAAAATAAATGACGTCACAAAATACATTACGTCACAAAAATAAATGACGTCACAAAATACATAACGTCACAAAAATAAATGACGTCACAAAATACATAACGTCACAACAATAAATGACGTCACAAAAATTAATGACGTCACAAAATACATAACGTCACAAAAATAAATGACGTCACAAAATACATATTGTCACAAAAATAAATGACGTCACAAAAATTAATTACGTCACAAAATACATAACGTCACAAAAATAAATGACGTCACAAAATACATAACGTCACAAAATACATAACGTCACAAAAATAAATGACGTCACAAAATACATAACGTCAAAAAATAAATGACGTCACAAAATACATAACGTCACAAAAAATAAATGACGTCACAAAATGCATAACGTGACAAAAATAAATGATGTCACAAAATACATAACGTCAAAAAAATAAATGACGTCATAAAATACATAACGTCACAAAAATAAATGACGTCACAAAAATTTATTACGTCACAAAAATAAATAACGTCACAAAATACATAACGTCACAAAATACATAACGTCACAAAATACATAACGGCACAAAAATAAATGAAGTCACAAAATACATAACGTCACAAAATAAATGACGTCACAAAATACATAACGTCAAAAAAATAAATGACTTCACAAAATACATAACGTCACAAAAATAAATGACGTCACAAAATACATAACGTCACAAAAATAAATAACGTCACAATAATAAATGACGTCACAAAATACATAACGTCACAAAAATAAATGACGTCACAAAATACATAACGTTACAAAAATAAATGACGTCACAAAATACATAACGTCACAAAAATAAATGACGTCACAAAATACATAACGTCACAAAAAAATGACGTCACAAAATACATAACGTCACAAAAATAAATGACGTCACAAAATACATAACGTCACAAAAATAAATGACGTCACAAAATATTTAATGACACAAAATTAAATGACGTCACAAAATACATATTTCATAAAATACATAACGTCACAAAAATAAATGACATCACAAAATAAATAACGTCACAAAAATAAATGACGTCTAAAATACATTACTTCACAAAAATAAATGACGTCACAAAATACATAACGTCACAAAAATAAATGACGTCACAAAATACATAACGTCACAAAAATAAATGACGTCACAAAAATAAATGACGTCACAAAATACATAACGTCACAAAAATAAAAGACGTCACAAAATACATAACGTCACAAAAATAAATGACGTCACAAAAATTCCTTACGTCACAAAAATAAATAACGTCACAAAATACATAACGTAACAAAATACATAACGGCACAAAAATAAATGACGTCACAAAATACATAACATCACAAAAATAAATGACGTCACAAAATACATAACGTCAAAAAAATAAATGACGTCACAAAATACATAACGTCACAAAAATAAATGATGTCACAAAATACATAACGTCACAAAAATAAATGACGTCACAAAATACATAACGTTACAAAAATAAAAGACGTCACAAAATATTTAACGACAAAAAATTAAATGACGTCTCAAAATACATTTTTCATAAAATACATAACGTCACAAAAATAAATGACGTCACAAAATACATAACGTCACAAAAATAAATGACGTCACAAAATACATAACGTCACGAAAATAAATTACATCACAAAATACATAACGTCACAAAAACAAATGACGTCACAAAATACATAACGTCACAAAAATAAATGACGTCACAAAATACATAACGTCACCAAAATAAATGACGTCACAAAAATTAATTACGTCACAAAATACATAACGTCACAAAATATATAACGTCACAAAAATAAATGACGTCACAAAAATTAATTACGTCACAAAATACATAACGTCAGAAAAATAAATAACGTCACAAAATACATAACGTCACAAAATACATAACGTCACAAAAATAAATGACGTCACAAAATAAATAAAGTCACAAAAATAAATGACGTCACAAAATGCATAACGTCACAAAAATAAATGATGTCACAAAATACATAACGTCACAAAAATAAATGACGTCACAAAAATTTATTACGTCACAAAATTAAATAACGTCACAAAATACATAACGTCACAAAATTCATAGCGGCACAAAAATAAATGACGTCACAAAATACATAACGTCACAAAAATAAATGACTACACAAAATACATAACGTCAAAAAAATAAATGACGTCACAAAATACATAACGTCACAAAAATAAATGACGTCACAAAATACATAACGTCACAAAAATAAATGACGTCACAATAATAAATGACGTCACAAAATACATAAGGTCACAAAAATAAATGACGTCACAAAATACATAACGTTACAAAAATAAATGACGTCACAAAATACATAACGTCACAAAATATATAACGTCACAAAAATAAATGACGTCACAAAAATTAATTACGTCACAAAATACATAACGTCACAAAAATAAATAACGTCACAAAATAAATAGAGTCACAAAAATAAATGACGTCACAAAATACATAACGTCACAAAAATAAATGACGTCACAAAATACATAACGTCACAAAATTAATGACGTCACAAAACTTAATTACGTCACAAAATACATAACGTCACAAAAATAAATGACGTCAAAAAATACATAACCTCACAAAAATAAATGACGTTACAAAATACATAACGTCACAAAAATAAATGACGTCACAAAATACATAATGTCACAAAAATAAATGACGTCACAAAAATTAATTACGTCACAAAATACATAACGTCACAAAATATATAACGTCACAAAAATAAATGACGTCACAAAAATTAATTACGTCACAAAATACATAACGTCACAAAAATAAATAACGTCACAAAATACATAACGTCACAAAATACATAACGTTACAAAAATAAATGACGTCACAAAATAAATAAAGTCACAAAAATAAATGACGTCACAAAATACATAACGTCACAAAAATAAATGACATCGGAAAATACATAACGTCACAAAATTAATGACGTCACAAAACTTAATTACGTCACAAAATACATAACGTCACGAAAATAAATGACGTCAAAAAATACATAACCTCACAAAAATAAATGACGTCACAAAATACATAACGTCACAAAAATAAATGACGTCACAAAATACATTACGTCACAAAAATAAATGACGTCACAAAATACATAACGTCACAAAAATAAATGACGTCACAAAATACATAACGTCACAACAATAAATGACGTCACAAAAATTAATGACGTCACAAAATACATAACGTCACAAAAATAAATGACGTCACAAAATACATATTGTCACAAAAATAAATGACGTCACAAAAATTAATTACGTCACAAAATACATAACGTCACAAAAATAAATGACGTCACAAAATACATAACGTCACAAAATACATAACGTCACAAAAATAAATGACGTCACAAAATACATAACGTCAAAAAATAAATGACGTCACAAAATACATAACGTCACAAAAAATAAATGACGTCACAAAATGCATAACGTGACAAAAATAAATGATGTCACAAAATACATAACGTCAAAAAAATAAATGACGTCATAAAATACATAACGTCACAAAAATAAATGACGTCACAAAAATTTATTACGTCACAAAAATAAATAACGTCACAAAATACATAACGTCACAAAATACATAACGTCACAAAATACATAACGGCACAAAAATAAATGAAGTCACAAAATACATAACGTCACAAAATAAATGACGTCACAAAATACATAACGTCAAAAAAATAAATGACTTCACAAAATACATAACGTCACAAAAATAAATGACGTCACAAAATACATAACGTCACAAAAATAAATAACGTCACAATAATAAATGACGTCACAAAATACATAACGTCACAAAAATAAATGACGTCACAAAATACATAACGTTACAAAAATAAATGACGTCACAAAATACATAACGTCACAAAAATAAATGACGTCACAAAATACATAACGTCACAAAAAAATGACGTCACAAAATACATAACGTCACAAAAATAAATGACGTCACAAAATACATAACGTCACAAAAATAAATGACGTCACAAAATATTTAATGACACAAAATTAAATGACGTCACAAAATACATATTTCATAAAATACATAACGTCACAAAAATAAATGACATCACAAAATAAATAACGTCACAAAAATAAATGACGTCTAAAATACATTACTTCACAAAAATAAATGACGTCACAAAATACATAACGTCACAAAAATAAATGACGTCACAAAATACATAACGTCACAAAAATAAATGACGTCACAAAAATAAATGACGTCACAAAATACATAACGTCACAAAAATAAAAGACGTCACAAAATACATAACGTCACAAAAATAAATGACGTCACAAAAATTCCTTACGTCACAAAAATAAATAACGTCACAAAATACATAACGTAACAAAATACATAACGGCACAAAAATAAATGACGTCACAAAATACATAACATCACAAAAATAAATGACGTCACAAAATACATAACGTCAAAAAAATAAATGACGTCACAAAATACATAACGTCACAAAAATAAATGATGTCACAAAATACATAACGTCACAAAAATAAATGACGTCACAAAATACATAACGTTACAAAAATAAAAGACGTCACAAAATATTTAACGACAAAAAATTAAATGACGTCTCAAAATACATTTTTCATAAAATACATAACGTCACAAAAATAAATGACGTCACAAAATACATAACGTCACAAAAATAAATGACGTCACAAAATACATAACGTCACGAAAATAAATTACATCACAAAATACATAACGTCACAAAAACAAATGACGTCACAAAATACATAACGTCACAAAAATAAATGACGTCACAAAATACATAACGTCACCAAAATAAATGACGTCACAAAAATTAATTACGTCACAAAATACATAACGTCACAAAATATATAACGTCACAAAAATAAATGACGTCACAAAAATTAATTACGTCACAAAATACATAACGTCAGAAAAATAAATAACGTCACAAAATACATAACGTCACAAAATACATAACGTCACAAAAATAAATGACGTCACAAAATAAATAAAGTCACAAAAATAAATGACGTCACAAAATGCATAACGTCACAAAAATAAATGATGTCACAAAATACATAACGTCACAAAAATAAATGACGTCACAAAAATTTATTACGTCACAAAATTAAATAACGTCACAAAATACATAACGTCACAAAATTCATAGCGGCACAAAAATAAATGACGTCACAAAATACATAACGTCACAAAAATAAATGACTACACAAAATACATAACGTCAAAAAAATAAATGACGTCACAAAATACATAACGTCACAAAAATAAATGACGTCACAAAATACATAACGTCACAAAAATAAATGACGTCACAATAATAAATGACGTCACAAAATACATAAGGTCACAAAAATAAATGACGTCACAAAATACATAACGTTACAAAAATAAATGACGTCACAAAATACATAACGTCACAAAATATATAACGTCACAAAAATAAATGACGTCACAAAAATTAATTACGTCACAAAATACATAACGTCACAAAAATAAATAACGTCACAAAATAAATAGAGTCACAAAAATAAATGACGTCACAAAATACATAACGTCACAAAAATAAATGACGTCACAAAATACATAACGTCACAAAATTAATGACGTCACAAAACTTAATTACGTCACAAAATACATAACGTCACAAAAATAAATGACGTCAAAAAATACATAACCTCACAAAAATAAATGACGTTACAAAATACATAACGTCACAAAAATAAATGACGTCACAAAATACATAATGTCACAAAAATAAATGACGTCACAAAAATTAATTACGTCACAAAATACATAACGTCACAAAATATATAACGTCACAAAAATAAATGACGTCACAAAAATTAATTACGTCACAAAATACATAACGTCACAAAAATAAATAACGTCACAAAATACATAACGTCACAAAATACATAACGTTACAAAAATAAATGACGTCACAAAATAAATAAAGTCACAAAAATAAATGACGTCACAAAATACATAACGTCACAAAAATAAATGACATCGGAAAATACATAACGTCACAAAATTAATGACGTCACAAAACTTAATTACGTCACAAAATACATAACGTCACGAAAATAAATGACGTCAAAAAATACATAACCTCACAAAAATAAATGACGTCACAAAATACATAACGTCACAAAAATAAATGACGTCACAAAATACATTACGTCACAAAAATAAATGACGTCACAAAATACATAACGTCACAAAAATAAATGACGTCACAAAATACATAACGTCACAACAATAAATGACGTCACAAAAATTAATGACGTCACAAAATACATAACGTCACAAAAATAAATGACGTCACAAAATACATAACGTCACAAAAATAAATGACGTCACAAAAATTAATTACGTCACAAAATACATAACGTCACAAAAATAAATGACGTCACAAAATACATAACGTCACAAAATACATAACGTCACAAAAATAAATGACGTCACAAAATACATAACGTCAAAAAATAAATGACGTCACAAAATACATAACGTCACAAAAAATAAATGACGTCACAAAATGCATAACGTGACAAAAATAAATGATGTCACAAAATACATAACGTCAAAAAAATAAATGACGTCATAAAATACATAACGTCACAAAAATAAATGACGTCACAAAAATTTATTACGTCACAAAAATAAATAACGTCACAAAATACATAACGTCACAAAATACATAACGTCACAAAATTCATAACGGCACAAAAATAAATGAAGTCACAAAATACATAACGTCACAAAATAAATGACGTCACAAAATACATAACGTCAAAAAAATAAATGACTTCACAAAATACATAACGTCACAAAAATAAATGACGTCACAAAATACATAACGTCACAAAAATAAATGACGTCACAATAATAAATGACGTCACAAAATACATAACGTCACAAAAATAAATGACGTCACAAAATACATAACGTTACAAAAATAAATGACGTCACAAAATACATAACGTCACAAAAATAAATGACGTCACAAAATACATAACGTCACAAAAAAATGACGTCACAAAATACATAACGTCACAAAAATAAATGACGTCACAAAATACATAACGTCACAAAAATAAATGACGTCACAAAATATTTAATGACACAAAATTAAATGACGTCACAAAATACATATTTCATAAAATACATAACGTCACAAAAATAAATGACATCACAAAATAAATAACGTCACAAAAATAAATGACGTCTAAAATACATTACTTCACAAAAATAAATGACGTCACAAAATACATAACGTCACAAAAATAAATGACGTCACAAAATACATAACGTCACAAAAATAAATGACGTCACAAAAATAAATGACGTCACAAAATACATAACGTCACAAAAATAAAAGACGTCACAAAATACATAACGTCACAAAAATAAATGACGTCACAAAAATTCCTTACGTCACAAAAATAAATAACGTCACAAAATACATAACGTAACAAAATACATAACGGCACAAAAATAAATGACGTCACAAAATACATAACATCACAAAAATAAATGACGTCACAAAATACATAACGTCAAAAAAATAAATGACGTCACAAAATACATAACGTCACAAAAATAAATGACGTCACAAAATACATAACGTCACAAAAATAAATGACGTCACAAAATACATAACGTTACAAAAATAAAAGACGTCACAAAATATTTAACGACAAAAAATTAAATGACGTCTCAAAATACATTTTTCATAAAATACATAACGTCACAAAAATAAATGACGTCACAAAATACATAACGTCACAAAAATAAATGACGTCACAAAATACATAACGTCACGAAAATAAATTACATCACAAAATACATAACGTCACAAAAACAAATGACGTCACAAAATACATAACGTCACAAAAATAAATGACGTCACAAAATACATAACGTCACCAAAATAAATGACGTCACAAAAATTAATTACGTCACAAAATACATAACGTCACAAAATATATAACGTCACAAAAATAAATGACGTCACAAAAATTAATTACGTCACAAAATACATAACGTCAGAAAAATAAATAACGTCACAAAATACATAACGTCACAAAATACATAACGTCACAAAAATAAATGACGTCACAAAATAAATAAAGTCACAAAAATAAATGACGTCACAAAATGCATAACGTCACAAAAATAAATGATGTCACAAAATACATAACGTCACAAAAATAAATGACGTCACAAAAATTTATTACGTCACAAAATTAAATAACGTCACAAAATACATAACGTCACAAAATTCATAGCGGCACAAAAATAAATGACGTCACAAAATACATAACGTCACAAAAATAAATGACTACACAAAATACATAACGTCAAAAAAATAAATGACGTCACAAAATACATAACGTCACAAAAATAAATGACGTCACAAAATACATAACGTCACAAAAATAAATGACGTCACAATAATAAATGACGTCACAAAATACATAAGGTCACAAAAATAAATGACGTCACAAAATACATAACGTTACAAAAATAAATGACGTCACAAAATACATAACGTCACAAAAATAAATGAGTCACAAAATACATAACGTCACAAAAAAATGACGTCACAAAATACATAACGTCACAAAAATAAATGACGTCACAAAATACATAACGTTACCAAAATAAATGACGTAACAAAAATTAATTACGTCACAAAATACATAACGTCACAAAATATATAACGTCACAAAAATAAATGACGTCACAAAAATTAATTACGTCACAAAATACATAACGTCACAAAAATAAATAACGTCAAAAATACATAACGTCACAAAATACATAACGTCACAAAAATAAATGACGTCACAAAATAAATAAAGTCACAAAAATAAATGACGTCACAAAATGCATAACGTCACAAAAAAAATGATGTCACAAAATACATAACGTCACAAAAATAAATGACGTTACAAAAATTTATTACGTCACAAAAATAAATAACGTCACAAAATACATAACGTCACAAAATACATAGCGGCACAAAAATAAATGACGTCACAAAATACATAACGTCACAAAAATAAATGACGTTACAAAATACATAACGTCAAAAAAAATAAATGACGTCACAAAATACATAACGTCACAAAAATAAATGACGTCACAAAATACATAACGTCACAAAAATAAATGACGTCACAGTAATAAATGACGTCACAAAATACATAACGTCACAAAAATAAATGACGTCACAAAATACATAACGTTACAAAAATAAATGACGTCACAAAATACATAACGTCACAAAAATAAATGACGTCACAAAATACATAACGTCACAAAAAAATGACGTCACAAAATACATAACGTCACAAAAATAAATGACGTCAAAAAATACATAACGTCACAAAAATATATGACGTCACAAAATTAATTACGTCACAAAATACATAACGTCACAAAAATAAATGACGTCACAAAATACATAACGTCACCAGAATAAATGACGTCACAAAATTAATGACGTCACAAAAATAAATGACGTCACAAAATACATAACGTCACAAAAACAAATGACGTCACAAAATACATAACCTCACAAAAATAAATGACGTCACAAAATACATAACGTCACAAAAATAAATGACGTCACAAAATACATAACGTCACAAAAATAAATGACGTCACAAAATACATAACGTCACAAAAATAAATGACGTCACAAAATACATAACGTCACAAAAATAAATGACGTCACAAATATTAATGACGTCACAAAATACATAACGTCACATAAATAAATGACGTCACAAAATACATAACGTCACAAAAATAAATGACGTCACAAAATACATAACGTCACAAAAATAAATGACGTCACAAATATTAATGACGTCACAAAATACATAACGTCACAAAAATAAATGACGTCACAAAATACATAACGTCACAAAAATAAATGACGTCACAAAAATTAATTACGTCACAAAATACATAACGTCACAAAAATAAATAACGTCACAAAATACATAACGTCACAAAATACATAACGTCACAAAAATAAATGACGTCACAAAATAAATAAAGTCACAAAAATAAATGACGTCACAAAATACATAACGTCACAAAAATAAATGACGTCACAAAATACATAACGTCACAAAATTAATGACGTCACAAAACTTAATTACGTCACAAAATACATAACGTCACAAAAATAAATGACGTCAAAAAATACATAACCTCACAAAAATAAATGACGTCACAAAATACATAACGTCACAAAAATAAATGACGTCACAAAATACATAACGTCACAAAAATAAATGACGTCACAAAATACATAACGTCACAAAAATAAATGACGTCACAAAATACATAACGTCACAAAAATAAATGACGTCACAAATATTAATGACGTCACAAAATACATAACGTCACAAAAATAAATGACGTCACAAAATACATAACGTCACAAAAATAAATGACGTCACAAAATACATAACGTCACAAAAATAAATGACGTCACAAATATTAATGACGTCACAAAATACATAACGTCACAAAAATAAATGACGTCACAAAATACATAACGTCACAAAAATAAATGACGTCACAAAAATTAATTACGTCACAAAATGCATAACGTCACAAAAATAAATGACGTCACAAAATACATAACGTCACAAAAATAAATGACGTCACAAAATACATAACGTCACAAAAATAAATGACGTCACAATAATAAATGACGTCACAAAATACATAACGTCACAAAAATAAATGACGTCACAAAATACATAACGTTACAAAAATAAATGACGTCACAAAATACATAACGTCACAAAAATAAATGACGTCACAAAATACATAACGTCACAAAAAAATGACGTCACAAAATACATAACGTCACAAAAATAAATGACGTCACAAAATACATAACGTCACAAAAATAAATGACGTCACAAAATATTTAATGACACAAAATTAAATGACGTCACAAAATACATATTTCATAAAATACATAACGTCACAAAAATAAATGACATCACAAAATAAATAACGTCACAAAAATAAATGACGTCTAAAATACATTACTTCACAAAAATAAATGACGTCACAAAATACATAACGTCACAAAAATAAATGACGTCACAAAATACATAACGTCACAAAAATAAATGACGTCACAAAAATAAATGACGTCACAAAATACATAACATCACAAAAATAAATGACGTCACAAAATACATAACGTCACGAAAATAAATTACATCACAAAATACATAACGTCACAAAAACAAATGACGTCACAAAATACATAACGTCACAAAAATAAATGACGTCACAAAATACATAACGTTACCAAAATAAATGACGTAACAAAAATTAATTACGTCACAAAATACATAACGTCACAAAATATATAACGTCACAAAAATAAATGACGTCACAAAAATTAATTACGTCACAAAATACATAACGTCACAAAAATAAATAACGTCAAAAATACATAACGTCACAAAATACATAACGTCACAAAAATAAATGACGTCACAAAATAAATAAAGTCACAAAAATAAATGACGTCACAAAATGCATAACGTCACAAAAAAATGATGTCACAAAATACATAACGTCACAAAAATAAATGACGTTACAAAAATTTATTACGTCACAAAAATAAATAACGTCACAAAATACATAACGTCACAAAATACATAGCGGCACAAAAATAAATGACGTCACAAAATACATAACGTCACAAAAATAAATGACGTTACAAAATACATAACGTCAAAAAAAATAAATGACGTCACAAAATACATAACGTCACAAAAATAAATGACGTCACAAAATACATAACGTCACAAAAATAAATGACGTCACAGTAATAAATGACGTCACAAAATACATAACGTCACAAAAATAAATGACGTCACAAAATACATAACGTTACAAAAATAAATGACGTCACAAAATACATAACGTCACAAAAATAAATGACGTCACAAAATACATAACGTCACAAAAAAATGACGTCACAAAATACATAACGTCACAAAAATAAATGACGTCAAAAAATACATAACGTCACAAAAATATATGACGTCACAAAATTAATTACGTCACAAAATACATAACGTCACAAAAATAAATGACGTCACAAAATACATAACGTCACCAGAATAAATGACGTCACAAAATTAATGACGTCACAAAAATAAATGACGTCACAAAATACATAACGTCACAAAAACAAATGACGTCACAAAATACATAACCTCACAAAAATAAATGACGTCACAAAATACATAACGTCACAAAAATAAATGACGTCACAAAATACATAACGTCACAAAAATAAATGACGTCACAAAATACATAACGTCACAAAAATAAATGACGTCACAAAATACATAACGTCACAAAAATAAATGACGTCACAAATATTAATGACGTCACAAAATACATAACGTCACATAAATAAATGACGTCACAAAATACATAACGTCACAAAAATAAATGACGTCACAAAATACATAACGTCACAAAAATAAATGACGTCACAAATATTAATGACGTCACAAAATACATAACGTCACAAAAATAAATGACGTCACAAAATACATAACGTCACAAAAATAAATGACGTCACAAAAATTAATTACGTCACAAAATACATAACGTCACAAAAATAAATAACGTCACAAAATACATAACGTCACAAAATACATAACGTCACAAAAATAAATGACGTCACAAAATAAATAAAGTCACAAAAATAAATGACGTCACAAAATACATAACGTCACAAAAATAAATGACGTCACAAAATACATAACGTCACAAAATTAATGACGTCACAAAACTTAATTACGTCACAAAATACATAACGTCACAAAAATAAATGACGTCAAAAAATACATAACCTCACAAAAATAAATGACGTCACAAAATACATAACGTCACAAAAATAAATGACGTCACAAAATACATAACGTCACAAAAATAAATGACGTCACAAAATACATAACGTCACAAAAATAAATGACGTCACAAAATACATAACGTCACAAAAATAAATGACGTCACAAATATTAATGACGTCACAAAATACATAACGTCACAAAAATAAATGACGTCACAAAATACATAACGTCACAAAAATAAATGACGTCACAAAATACATAACGTCACAAAAATAAATGACGTCACAAATATTAATGACGTCACAAAATACATAACGTCACAAAAATAAATGACGTCACAAAATACATAACGTCACAAAAATAAATGACGTCACAAAAATTAATTACGTCACAAAATGCATAACGTCACAAAAATAAATGACGTCACAAAATACATAACGTCACAAAAATAAATGACGTCACAAAATACATAACGTCACAAAAATAAATGACGTCACAATAATAAATGACGTCACAAAATACATAACGTCACAAAAATAAATGACGTCACAAAATACATAACGTTACAAAAATAAATGACGTCACAAAATACATAACGTCACAAAAATAAATGACGTCACAAAATACATAACGTCACAAAAAAATGACGTCACAAAATACATAACGTCACAAAAATAAATGACGTCACAAAATACATAACGTCACAAAAATAAATGACGTCACAAAATATTTAATGACACAAAATTAAATGACGTCACAAAATACATATTTCATAAAATACATAACGTCACAAAAATAAATGACATCACAAAATAAATAACGTCACAAAAATAAATGACGTCTAAAATACATTACTTCACAAAAATAAATGACGTCACAAAATACATAACGTCACAAAAATAAATGACGTCACAAAATACATAACGTCACAAAAATAAATGACGTCACAAAAATAAATGACGTCACAAAATACATAACATCACAAAAATAAATGACGTCACAAAATACATAACGTCACGAAAATAAATTACATCACAAAATACATAACGTCACAAAAACAAATGACGTCACAAAATACATAACGTCACAAAAATAAATGACGTCACAAAATACATAACGTCACAAAAATAAATGACGTCACAAATATTAATGACGTCACAAAATACATAACGTCACAAAAATAAATGACGTCACAAAATACATAACGTCACAAAAATAAATGACGTCACAAAAATTAATTACGTCACAAAATGCATAACGTCACAAAAATAAATGACGTCACAAAATACATAACGTCACAAAAATAAATGACGTCACAAAATACATAACGTCACAAAAATAAATGACGTCACAATAATAAATGACGTCACAAAATACATAACGTCACAAAAATAAATGACGTCACAAAATACATAACGTTACAAAAATAAATGACGTCACAAAATACATAACGTCACAAAAATAAATGACGTCACAAAATACATAACGTCACAAAAAAATGACGTCACAAAATACATAACGTCACAAAAATAAATGACGTCACAAAATACATAACGTCACAAAAATAAATGACGTCACAAAATATTTAATGACACAAAATTAAATGACGTCACAAAATACATATTTCATAAAATACATAACGTCACAAAAATAAATGACATCACAAAATAAATAACGTCACAAAAATAAATGACGTCTAAAATACATTACTTCACAAAAATAAATGACGTCACAAAATACATAACGTCACAAAAATAAATGACGTCACAAAATACATAACGTCACAAAAATAAATGACGTCACAAAAATAAATGACGTCACAAAATACATAACATCACAAAAATAAATGACGTCACAAAATACATAACGTCACGAAAATAAATTACATCACAAAATACATAACGTCACAAAAACAAATGACGTCACAAAATAAATGACGTCACAAAAATTAATTACGTCACAAAATACATAACGTCACAAAAATAAATGACGTCACAAAATATTTAATGACACAAAATTAAATGACGTCACAAAATACATATTTCATAAAATACATAACGTCACAAAAATAAATGACATCACAAAATAAATAACGTCACAAAAATAAATGACGTCTAAAATACATTACTTCACAAAAATAAATGACGTCACAAAATACATAACGTCACAAAAATAAATGACGTCACAAAATACATAACGTCACGAAAATAAATTACATCACAAAATACATAACGTCACAAAAACAAATGACGTCACAAAATACATAACGTCACAAAAATAAATGACGTCACAAAATACATAACGTCACCAAAATAAATGACGTCACAAAAATTAATTACGTCACAAAATACATAACGTCACAAAAAAATGACGTCACAAAATACATAACGTCACAAAAATAAATGACGTCACAAAATACATAACGTCACAAAAATAAATGACGTCACAAAATATTTAATGACACAAAATTAAATGACGTCACAAAATACATATTTCATAAAATACATAACGTCACAAAAATAAATGACATCACAAAATAAATAACGTCACAAAAATAAATGACGTCTAAAATACATTACTTCACAAAAATAAATGACGTCACAAAATACATAACGTCACAAAAATAAATGACGTCACAAAATACATAACGTCACAAAAATAAATGACGTCACAAAAATAAATGACGTCACAAAATACATAACATCACAAAAATAAATGACGTCACAAAATACATAACGTCACGAAAATAAATTACATCACAAAATACATAACGTCACAAAAACAAATGACGTCACAAAATACATAACGTCACAAAAATAAATGACGTCACAAAATACATAACGTCACCAAAATAAATGACGTCACAAAAATTCCTTACGTCACAAAAATAAATAACGTCACAAAATACATAACGTAACAAAATACATAACGGCACAAAAATAAATGACGTCACAAAATACATAACATCACAAAAATAAATGACGTCACAAAATACATAACGTCAAAAAAATAAATGACGTCACAAAATACATAACGTCACAAAAATAAATGACGTCACAAAATACATAACGTCACAAAAATAAATGACGTCACAAAATACATAACGTTACAAAAATAAAAGACGTCACAAAATATTTAACGACAAAAAATTAAATGACGTCTCAAAATACATTTTTCATAAAATACATAACGTCACAAAAATAAATGACGTCACAAAATACATAACGTCACAAAAATAAATGACGTCACAAAATACATAACGTCACGAAAATAAATTACATCACAAAATACATAACGTCACAAAAACAAATGACGTCACAAAATACATAACGTCACAAAAATAAATGACGTCACAAAATACATAACGTCACCAAAATAAATGACGTCACAAAAATTAATTACGTCACAAAATACATAACGTCACAAAATATATAACGTCACAAAAATAAATGACGTCACAAAAATTAATTACGTCACAAAATACATAACGTCAGAAAAATAAATAACGTCACAAAATACATAACGTCACAAAATACATAACGTCACAAAAATAAATGACGTCACAAAATAAATAAAGTCACAAAAATAAATGACGTCACAAAATGCATAACGTCACAAAAATAAATGATGTCACAAAATACATAACGTCACAAAAATAAATGACGTCACAAAAATTTATTACGTCACAAAATTAAATAACGTCACAAAATACATAACGTCACAAAATTCATAGCGGCACAAAAATAAATGACGTCACAAAATACATAACGTCACAAAAATAAATGACTACACAAAATACATAACGTCAAAAAAATAAATGACGTCACAAAATACATAACGTCACAAAAATAAATGACGTCACAAAATACATAACGTCACAAAAATAAATGACGTCACAATAAAAAATGACGTCACAAAATACATAAGGTCACAAAAATAAATGACGTCACAAAATACATAACGTTACAAAAATAAATGACGTCACAAAATACATAACGTCACAAAAATAAATGAGTCACAAAATACATAACGTCACAAAAAAATGACGTCACAAAATACATAACGTCACAAAAATAAATGACGTCACAAAATACATAACGTTACCAAAATAAATGACGTAACAAAAATTAATTACGTCACAAAATACATAACGTCACAAAATATATAACGTCACAAAAATAAATGACGTCACAAAAATTAATTACGTCACAAAATACATAACGTCACAAAAATAAATAACGTCAAAAATACATAACGTCACAAAATACATAACGTCACAAAAATAAATGACGTCACAAAATAAATAAAGTCACAAAAATAAATGACGTCACAAAATGCATAACGTCACAAAAAAAATGATGTCACAAAATACATAACGTCACAAAAATAAATGACGTTACAAAAATTTATTACGTCACAAAAATAAATAACGTCACAAAATACATAACGTCACAAAATACATAGCGGCACAAAAATAAATGACGTCACAAAATACATAACGTCACAAAAATAAATGACGTTACAAAATACATAACGTCAAAAAAAATAAATGACGTCACAAAATACATAACGTCACAAAAATAAATGACGTCACAAAATACATAACGTCACAAAAATAAATGACGTCACAGTAATAAATGACGTCACAAAATACATAACGTCACAAAAATAAATGACGTCACAAAATACATAACGTTACAAAAATAAATGACGTCACAAAATACATAACGTCACAAAAATAAATGACGTCACAAAATACATAACGTCACAAAAAAATGACGTCACAAAATACATAACGTCACAAAAATAAATGACGTCAAAAAATACATAACGTCACAAAAATATATGACGTCACAAAATTAATTACGTCACAAAATACATAACGTCACAAAAATAAATGACGTCACAAAATACATAACGTCACCAGAATAATTGACGTCACAAAATTAATGACGTCACAAAAATAAATGACGTCACAAAATACATAACGTCACAAAAACAAATGACGTCACAAAATACATAACCTCACAAAAATAAATGACGTCACAAAATACATAACGTCACAAAAATAAATGACGTCACAAAATACATAACGTCACAAAAATAAATGACGTCAAAAAATACATAACGTCACAAAAATAAATGACGTCACAAAATACATAACGTCACAAAAATAAATGACGTCACAAATATTAATGACGTCACAAAATACATAACGTCACATAAATAAATGACGTCACAAAATACATAACGTCTCAAAAATAAATGACGTCACAAAATACATAACGTCACAAAAATAAATGACGTCACAAATATTAATGACGTCACAAAATACATAACGTCACAAAAATAAATGACGTCACAACATACATAACGTCACAAAAATAAATGACGTCACAAAAATTAATTACGTCACAAAATACATAACGTCACAAAAATAAATAACGTCACAAAATACATAACGTCACAAAATACATAACGTCACAAAAATAAATGACGTCACAAAATAAATAAAGTCACAAAAATAAATGACGTCACAAAATACATAACGTCACAAAAATAAATGACGTCACAAAATACATAACGTCACAAAATTAATGACGTCACAAAACTTAATTACGTCACAAAATACATAACGTCACAAAAATAAATGACGTCAAAAAATACATAACCTCACAAAAATAAATGACGTCACAAAATACATAACGTCACAAAAATAAATGACGTCACAAAATACATAACGTCACAAAAATAAATGACGTCACAAAATACATAACGTCACAAAAATAAATGACGTCACAAAATACATAACGTCACAAAAATAAATGACGTCACAAATATTAATGACGTCACAAAATACATAACGTCACAAAAATAAATGACGTCACAAAATACATAACGTCACAAAAATAAATGACGTCACAAAATACATAACGTCACAAAAATAAATGACGTCACAAATATTAATGACGTCACAAAATACATAACGTCACAAAAATAAATGACGTCACAAAATACATAACGTCACAAAAATAAATGACGTCACAAAAATTAATTACGTCACAAAATGCATAACGTCACAAAAATAAATGACGTCACAAAATACATAACGTCACAAAATACATAACGTCACAAAAATAAATGACGTCACAAAATACATAACGTCACAAAAATAAATGACGTCACAAAATACATAACGTCACAAAAAATAAATGACGTCACAAAATGCATAACGTGACAAAAATTAATGATGTCACAAAATACATAACGTCACAAAAATAAATGACGTCATAAAATACATAACGTCACAAAAATAAATAACGTCACAAAATACATAACGTCACAAAATACATAACGGCACAAAAATAAATGAAGTCACAAAATACATAACGTCACAAAATAAATGACGTCACAAAATACATAACGTCAAAAAAATAAATGACTTCACAAAATACATAACGTCACAAAAATAAATGACGTCACAAAATACATAACGTCACAAAAATAAATGACGTCACAATAATAAATGACGTCACAAAATACATAACGTCAAAAAAATAAATGACGTCACAAAATACATAACGTTACAAAAATAAATTACGTCACAAAATACATAACGTCACAAAAATAAATGACGTCACAAAATACATAACGTCACAAAAAATGACGTCACAAAATACATAACGTCACAAAAATAAATGACGTCACAAAATACATAACGTCACAAAAATAAATGACGTCACAAAATACATAACGTCACAAAAATAAATGACGTCACAAAATATTTAATGACACAAAATTAAATGACGTCACAAAATACATATTTTATAAAATACATAACGTCACAAAATAAATAACGTCACAAAAATAAATGACGTCTAAAAATACATTACGTCACAAAAATAAATGACGTCACAAAATACATAACGTCACAAAAATAAATGACGTCACAAAATACATAACGTCACAAAAATAAATGACGTCACAAAAATAAATGACGTCACAAAATACATAACGTCACAAAAATAAATGACGTCACAAAATACATAACGTCACAAATAACATAACGTCAAAAAATAAATGACGTCACAAAATACATAACGTCTAAAAAATAAATGACGTCACAAAATACATAACGTCACAAAAATAAATGACGTCATAAAATACATAACGTCACAAAAATAAATGACGTCACAAAAATTCCTTACGTCACAAAAATAAATAACGTCACAAAATACATAACGTAAAAAAAATACATAACGGCACAAAAATAAATGACGTCACAAAATATATAACGTCACAAAATACATAACGTCACAAAAATAAATGACGTCACAAAATAAATAAATTCACAAAAATAAATGACGTCACAAAATACATAACGTCACAAAAATAAATGACATCGGAAAATACATAACGTCACAAAATTAATGACGTCACAAAACTTAATTACGTCACAAAATACATAACGTCACGAAAATAAATGACGTCAAAAAATACATAACCTCACAAAAATAAATGACGTCACAAAATACATAACGTCACAAAAAAATGACGTCACAAAATACATAACGTCACAAAAATAAATGACGTCACAAAATACATAACGTCACAAAAATAAATGACGTCACAAAATATTTAATGACACAAAATTAAATGACGTCACAAAATACATATTTCATAAAATACATAACGTCACAAAAATAAATGACATCACAAAATAAATAACGTCACAAAAATAAATGACGTCTAAAATACATTACTTCACAAAAATAAATGACGTCACAAAATACATAACGTCACAAAAATAAATGACGTCACAAAATACATAACGTCACAAAAATAAATGACGTCACAAAATACATAACGTCACAAAAATAAATGACGTCATAAAATACATAACGTCACAAAAATAAATGACGTCACAAAAATTTATTACGTCACAAAAATAAATAACGTCACAAAATACATAACGTCACAAAATACATAACGTCACAAAATACATAACGGCACAAAAATAAATGAAGTCACAAAATACATAACGTCACAAAATAAATGACGTCACAAAATACATAACGTAAAAAAAATAAATGACTTCACAAAATACATAACGTCAAAAAAATAAATGACTTCACAAAATGCATAACGTGACAAAAATAAATGATGTCACAAAATACATAACGTCACAAAAATAAATGACGTCATAAAATACATAACGTCACAAAAATAAATGACGTCACAAAAATTTATTACGTCACAAAAATAAATAACGTCACAAAATACATAACGTCACAAAATACATAACGTCACAAAATACATAACGGCACAAAAATAAATGAAGTCACAAAATACATAACGTCACAAAATAAATGACGTCACAAAATACATAACGTCAAAAAAATAAATGACTTCACAAAATACATAACGTCACAAAAATTAATGACGTCACAAAATACATAACGTCACAAAAATAAATGACGTCACAATAATAAATGACGTGACAAAAAACATAACGTCACAAAAATAAATGACGTCACAAAATACATAACGTTACAAAAATAAATGACGTCACAAAATACATAACGTCACAAAAATAAATGACGTCACAAAATACATAACGTCACAAAAAAATGACGTCACAAAATACATAACGTCACAAAAATAAATGACGTCACAAAATACATAACGTCACAAAAATAAATGACGTCACAAAATATTTAATGACACAAAATTAAATGACGTCACAAAATACATATTTCATAAAATACATAACGTCACAAAAATAAATGACATCACAAAATAAATAACGTCACAAAAATAAATGACGTCTAAAATACATTACTTCACAAAAATAAATGACGTCACAAAATACATAACGTCACAAAAATAAATGACGTCACAAAATACATAACGTCACAAAAATAAATGACGTCACAAAAATAAATGACGTCACAAAATACATAACGTCACAAAAATAAATGACGTCACAAAATACATAACGTCACAAATAACATAACGTCAAAAAATAAATGACGTCACAAAATACATAACGTCTAAAAAATAAATGACGTCACAAAATACATAACGTCACAAAAATAAATGACGTCATAAAATACATAACGTCACAAAAATAAATGACGTCACAAAAATTCCTTACGTCACAAAAATAAATAACGTCACAAAATACATAACGTAACAAAATACATAACGGCACAAAAATAAATGACGTCACAAAATACATAACGTCACAAAAATAAATGACGTCAAAAAATACATAACGTCAAAAAAATAAATGACGTCACAAAATACATAACCTCACAAAAATAAATGACGTCACAAAATACATAACGTCACAAAAATAAATGACGTCACAAAATACATAACGTTACAAAAATAAAAGACGTCACAAAATATTTAACGACAAAAAATTAAATGACGTCTCAAAATACATTTTTCATAAAATACATAACGTCACAAAAATAAATGACGTCACAAAATACATAACGTCACAAAAATAAATGACGTCACAAAATACATAACGGCACGAAAATAAATTACATCACAATTTACATAACGTCACAAAAACAAATGACGTCACAAAATACATAACGTCACAAAAATAAATGACGTCACAAAATACATAACGTCACCAAAATAAATGACGTCACAAAAATTAATTACGTCACAAAATACATAACGTCACAAAATATATAACGTCACAAAAATAAATGACGTCACAAAAATTAATTACGTCACAAAATACATAACGTCACAAAAATAAATAACCTCACAAAATACATAACGTCACAAAATACATAACGTCACAAAAATAAATGACGTCACAAAATAAATAAAGTCACAAAAATAAATGACGTCACAAAATACATAACGTCACAAAAATAAATGACATCGGAAAATACATAACGTCACAAAATTAATGACGTCACAAAACTTAATTACGCCACAAAATACATAACGTCACGAAAATAAATGACGTCAAAAAATACATAACCTCACAAAAATAAATGACGTCACAAAATACATAACGTCACAAAAATAAATGACGTCACAAAATACATAACGTCACAAAAATAAATGACGTCACAAAATACATAACGTCACAAAAATAAATGACGTCACAAAATACATAACGTCACAACAATAAATGACGTCACAAAAATTAATGACGTCACAAAATACATAACGTCACAAAAATAAATGACGTCACAAAATACATAACGTCACAAAAATAAATGACGTCACAAAAATTAATTACGTCACAAAATACATAACGTCACAAAAATAAATGACGTCACAAAATACATAACGTCACAAAATACATAACGTCACAAAAATAAATGACGTCACAAAATACATAACGTCAAAAAATAAATGACGTCACAAAATACATAACGTCACAAAAAATAAATGACGTCACAAAATGCATAACGTGACAAAAATAAATGACGTCACAAAATACATAACGTCACAAAAATAAATGACGTCACAAAATACATAACGTCACAAAAATAAATGACGTCACAAAATACATAACGTCACAAAAAAATGACGTCACAAAATACATAACGTCACAAAAATAAATGACGTCACAATAATAAATGACGTCACTAAATACATAACGTCACAAAAATAAATGACGTGACAAAGTACATAACGTTACAAAAATAAATGACGTCACAAAATACATAACGTCACAAAAATAAATGACGTCACAAAATACATAACGTCACAAAAAATGACGTCACAAAATACATAACGTCACAAAAATAAATGACGTAACAAAAATTAATTACGTCACAAAATACATAACGTCACAAAATATATAACGTCACAAAAATAAATGACGTCACAAAAATTAATTACGTCACAAAATACATAACGTCACAAAAATAAATAACGTCACAAAATACATAACGTCACAAAATACATAACGTCACAAAAATAAATGACGTCACAAAATAAATAAAGTCACAAAAATAAATTACGTCACATTATGCATAACGTCACAAAAATAAATGATGTCACAAAATACATAACGTCACAAAAATATATGACGTCACAAAATTAATTACGTCACAAAATACATAACGTCACAAAAATAAATGACGTCACAAAATACATAACGTCACCAAAATAAATGACGTCACAAAATACATAACGTCACAAAAATAAATGACGTCACAAAATACATAACGTCACAAAAACAAATGACGTCACAAAATACATAACGTCACAAAAATAAATGACGTCACAAAATACATAACGTCACAAAAATAAATGACGTCACAAAAATTAATTACGTCACAAAATACATAACGTCACAAAATATATAACGTCACAAAAATAAATGACGTCACAAAAATTAATTACGTCACAAAATACATAACGTCACAAAAATAAATGACGTCACAAAATACATAACGTCACAAAAATAAATGACGTCACAAAAATTAATTACGTCACAAAATACATAACGTCACAAAAATAAATGACGTCACAAAATACATAACGTCACAAAATACATAACTTCACAAAAATAAATGACGTCACAAAATACATAACGTCAAAAAATAAATGACGTCACAAAATACATAACGTCACAAAAAATAAATGACGTCACAAAATGCATAACGTGACAAAAATAAATGATGTCACAAAATACATAACGTCACAAAAATAAATGACGTCATAAAATACATAACGTCACAAAAATAAATGACGTCACAAAAATTTATTACGTCACAAAAATAAATAACGTCACAAAATACATAACGTCACAAAATACATAACGTCACAAAATACATAACGGCACAAAAATAAATGAAGTCACAAAATACATAACGTCAAAAAAATAAATGACTTCACAAAATACATAACGTCACAAAAATAAATGACGTCACAAAATACATAACGTCACAAAAATAAATGACGTCACAAAATACATAACGTCACAAAAATAAATGGCGTCACAAAATACATAACGTCACAAAAATAAATGACGTCACAAAATACATAACGACACAAAAAAATGACGTCACAAAATACATAACGTCACAAAAATAAATGACGTCACAATAATAAATGACGTCACAAAATACATAACGTCACAAAAATAAATGACGTGACAAAATACATAACGTTACAAAAATAAATGACGTCACAAAATACATAACGTCACAAAAATAAATGACGTCACAAAATACATAACGTCACAAAAAAATGACGTCACAAAATACATAACGTCACAAAAATAAATGACGTAACAAAAATTAATTACGTCACAAAATACATAACGTCACAAAAATAAATAACGTCACAAAATACATAACGTCACAAAATACATAACGTCACAAAAATAAATGACGTCACAAAATAAATAAAGTCACAATAATAAATGACGTCACATTATGCATAACGTCACAAAAATAAATTATGTCACAAAATACATAACGTCACAAAAATATATGACGTCACAAAATTAATTACGTCACAAAATACATAACGTCACAAAAATAAATGACGTCACAAAATACATAACGTCACCAAAATAAATGACGTCACAAAATACATAACGTCACAAAAATAAATGACGTCACAAAATACATAACGTCACAAAAATAAATGACGTCACAAAAATTTATTACGTCACAAAAATAAATAACGTCACAAAATACATAACGTCACAAAATACATAACGTCACAAAATACATAACGGCACAAAAATAAATGAAGTCACAAAATACATAACGTCAAAAAAATAAATGACTTCACAAAATACATAACGTCACAAAAATAAATGACGTCACAAAATACATAACGTCACAAAAATAAATGACGTCACAAAATACATAACGTCACAAAAATAAATGACGTCACAAAATACATAACGTCAATAAAATAAATGACGTCACAAAATACATAACGACACAAAAAAATGACGTCACAAAATACATAACATCACAAAAATAAATGACGTCACAATAATAAATGACGTCACAAAATACATAACGTCACAAAAATAAATGACGTGACAAAATACATAACGTTACAAAAATAAATGACGTCACAAAATACATAACGTCACAAAAATAAATGACGTCACAAAATACATAACGTCACAAAAAAATGACGTCACAAAATACATAACGTCACAAAAATAAATGACGTAACAAAAATTAATTACGTCACAAAATACATAACGTCACAAAATATATAACGTCACAAAAATAAATGACGTCACAAAAATTAATTACGTCACAAAATACATAACGTCACAAAAATAAATAACGTCACAAAATACATAACGTCACAAAATACATAACGTCACAAAAATAAATGACGTCACAAAATAAATAAAGTCACAAAAATAAATGACGTCACATTATGCATAACGTCACAAAAATAAATGATGTCACAAAATACATAACGTCACAAAAATAAATGACGTCACAAAATACATAACGTCACAAAAATAAATGACGTCACAAAATACATAACGTCAAAAAAATAAATGACGTCACAAAATACATAACGACACAAAAAAATGACGTCACAAAATACATAACGTCACAAAAATAAATGACGTCACAATAATAAATGACGTCACAAAATACATAACGTCACAAAAATAAATGACGTCACAAAATACATAACGTCACAAAAATAAATGACGTCACAAAATACATAACGTCACAAAAATAAATGACGTCACAAATATTAATGACGTCACAAAATACATAACGTCACAAAAATAAATGACGTCACAAAAATTAATTACGTCACAAAATGCATAACGTCACAAAAATAAATGACGTCACAAAATACATAACGTCACAAAATACATAACGTCACAAAAATAAATGACGTCACAAAATACATAACGTCACAAAAATAAATGACGTCACAAAAATTAATTACGTCACAAAATACATAACGTCACAAAAATAAATAACGTCACAAAATACATAACGTCACAAAATACATAACGTCACAAAAATAAATGACGTCACAAAATAAATAAAGTCACAAAAATAAATGACGTCACATTATGCATAACGTCACAAAAATAAATGATGTCACAAAATACATAACGTCACAAAAATAAATGACGTCACAAAATACATAACGTCACAAAAATAAATGACGTCACAAAATACATAACGTCAAAAAAATAAATGACGTCACAAAATACATAACGACACAAAAAAATGACGTCACAAAATACATAACGTCACAAAAATAAATGACGTCACAATAATAAATGACGTCACAAAATACATAACGTCACAAAAATAAATGACGTCACAAAATACATAACGTCACAAAAATAAATGACGTCACAAAATACATAACGTCACAAAAATAAATGACGTCACAAATATTAATGACGTCACAAAATACATAACGTCACAAAAATAAATGACGTCACAAAATACATAACGTCACAAAAATAAATGACGTCACAAAAATTAATTACGTCACAAAATGCATAACGTCACAAAAATAAATGACGTCACAAAATACATAACGTCACAAAATACATAACGTCACAAAAATAAATGACGTCACAAAATACATAACGTCACAAAAATAAATGACGTCACAAAATACATAACGTCACAAAAAATAAATGACGTCACAAAATGCATAACGTGACAAAAATTAATGATGTCACAAAATACATAACGTCACAAAAATAAATGACGTCATAAAATACATAACGTCACAAAAATAAATAACGTCACAAAATACATAACGTCACAAAATACATAACGGCACAAAAATAAATGAAGTCACAAAATACATAACGTCACAAAATAAATGACGTCACAAAATACATAACGTCAAAAAAATAAATGACTTCACAAAATACATAACGTCACAAAAATAAATGACGTCACAAAATACATAACGTCACAAAAATAAATGACGTCACAATAATAAATGACGTCACAAAATACATAACGTCAAAAAAATAAATGACGTCACAAAATACATAACGTTACAAAAATAAATTACGTCACAAAATACATAACGTCACAAAAATAAATGACGTCACAAAATACATAACGTCACAAAAAATGACGTCACAAAATACATAACGTCACAAAAATAAATGACGTCACAAAATACATAACGTCACAAAAATAAATGACGTCACAAAATATTTAATGACACAAAATTAAATGACGTCACAAAATACATATTTTATAAAATACATAACGTCACAAAATAAATAACGTCACAAAAATAAATGACGTCTAAAAATACATTACGTCACAAAAATAAATGACGTCACAAAATACATAACGTCACAAAAATAAATGACGTCACAAAATACATAACGTCACAAAAATAAATGACGTCACAAAAATAAATGACGTCACAAAATACATAACATCACAAAAATAAATGACGTCACAAAATACATAACGTCACAAATAACATAACGTCAAAAAATAAATGACGTCACAAAATACATAACGTCTAAAAAATAAATGACGTCACAAAATACATAACGTCACAAAAATAAATGACGTCATAAAATACATAACGTCACAAAAATAAATGACGTCACAAAAATTCCTTACGTCACAAAAATAAATAACGTCACAAAATACATAACGTAAAAAAAATACATAACGGCACAAAAATAAATGACGTCACAAAATATATAACGTCACAAAATACATAACGTCACAAAAATAAATGACGTCACAAAATAAATAAATTCACAAAAATAAATGACGTCACAAAATACATAACGTCACAAAAATAAATGACATCGGAAAATACATAACGTCACAAAATTAATGACGTCACAAAACTTAATTACGTCACAAAATACATAACGTCACGAAAATAAATGACGTCAAAAAATACATAACCTCACAAAAATAAATGACGTCACAAAATACATAACGTCACAAAAAAATGACGTCACAAAATACATAACGTCACAAAAATAAATGACGTCACAAAATACATAACGTCACAAAAATAAATGACGTCACAAAATATTTAATGACACAAAATTAAATGACGTCACAAAATACATATTTCATAAAATACATAACGTCACAAAAATAAATGACATCACAAAATAAATAACGTCACAAAAATAAATGACGTCTAAAATACATTACTTCACAAAAATAAATGACGTCACAAAATACATAACGTCACAAAAATAAATGACGTCACAAAATACATAACGTCACAAAAATAAATGACGTCACAAAATACATAACGTCACAAAAATAAATGACGTCATAAAATACATAACGTCACAAAAATAAATGACGTCACAAAAATTTATTACGTCACAAAAATAAATAACGTCACAAAATACATAACGTCACAAAATACATAACGTCACAAAATACATAACGGCACAAAAATAAATGAAGTCACAAAATACATAACGTCACAAAATAAATGACGTCACAAAATACATAACGTAAAAAAAATAAATGACTTCACAAAATACATAACGTCAAAAAAATAAATGACTTCACAAAATGCATAACGTGACAAAAATAAATGATGTCACAAAATACATAACGTCACAAAAATAAATGACGTCATAAAATACATAACGTCACAAAAATAAATGACGTCACAAAAATTTATTACGTCACAAAAATAAATAACGTCACAAAATACATAACGTCACAAAATACATAACGTCACAAAATACATAACGGCACAAAAATAAATGAAGTCACAAAATACATAACGTCACAAAATAAATGACGTCACAAAATACATAACGTCAAAAAAATAAATGACTTCACAAAATACATAACGTCACAAAAATTAATGACGTCACAAAATACATAACGTCACAAAAATAAATGACGTCACAATAATAAATGACGTCACAAAATACATAACGTCACAAAAATAAATGACGTCACAAAATACATAACGTTACAAAAATAAATGACGTCACAAAATACATAACGTCACAAAAATAAATGACGTCACAAAATACATAACGTCACAAAAAAATGACGTCACAAAATACATAACGTCACAAAAATAAATGACGTCACAAAATACATAACGTCACAAAAATAAATGACGTCACAAAATATTTAATGACACAAAATTAAATGACGTCACAAAATACATATTTCATAAAATACATAACGTCACAAAAATAAATGACATCACAAAATAAATAACGTCACAAAAATAAATGACGTCTAAAATACATTACTTCACAAAAATAAATGACGTCACAAAATACATAACGTCACAAAAATAAATGACGTCACAAAATACATAACGTCACAAAAATAAATGACGTCACAAAAATAAATGACGTCACAAAATACATAACGTCACAAAAATAAATGACGTCACAAAATACATAACGTCACAAATAACATAACGTCAAAAAATAAATGACGTCACAAAATACATAACGTCTAAAAAATAAATGACGTCACAAAATACATAACGTCACAAAAATAAATGACGTCATAAAATACATAACGTCACAAAAATAAATGACGTCACAAAAATTCCTTACGTCACAAAAATAAATAACGTCACAAAATACATAACGTAACAAAATACATAACGGCACAAAAATAAATGACGTCACAAAATACATAACGTCACAAAAATAAATGACGTCACAAAATACATAACGTCAAAAAAATAAATGACGTCACAAAATACATAACCTCACAAAAATAAATGACGTCACAAAATACATAACGTCACAAAAATAAATGACGTCACAAAATACATAACGTTACAAAAATAAAAGACGTCACAAAATATTTAACGACAAAAAATTAAATGACGTCTCAAAATACATTTTTCATAAAATACATAACGTCACAAAAATAAATGACGTCACAAAATACATAACGTCACAAAAATAAATGACGTCACAAAATACATAACGGCACGAAAATAAATTACATCACAAAATACATAACGTCACAAAAACAAATGACGTCACAAAATACATAACGTCACAAAAATAAATGACGTCACAAAATACATAACGTCACCAAAATAAATGACGTCACAAAAATTAATTACGTCACAAAATACATAACGTCACAAAATATATAACGTCACAAAAATAAATGACGTCACAAAAATTAATTACGTCACAAAATACATAACGTCACAAAAATAAATAACCTCACAAAATACATAACGTCACAAAATACATAACGTCACAAAAATAAATGACGTCACAAAATAAATAAAGTCACAAAAATAAATGACGTCACAAAATACATAACGTCACAAAAATAAATGACATCGGAAAATACATAACGTCACAAAATTAATGACGTCACAAAACTTAATTACGCCACAAAATACATAACGTCACGAAAATAAATGACGTCAAAAAATACATAACCTCACAAAAATAAATGACGTCACAAAATACATAACGTCACAAAAATAAATGACGTCACAAAATACATAACGTCACAAAAATAAATGACGTCACAAAATACATAACGTCACAAAAATAAATGACGTCACAAAATACATAACGTCACAACAATAAATGACGTCACAAAAATTAATGACGTCACAAAATACATAACGTCACAAAAATAAATGACGTCACAAAATACATAACGTCACAAAAATAAATGACGTCACAAAAATTAATTACGTCACAAAATACATAACGTCACAAAAATAAATGACGTCACAAAATACATAACGTCACAAAATACATAACGTCACAAAAATAAATGACGTCACAAAATACATAACGTCAAAAAATAAATGACGTCACAAAATACATAACGTCACAAAAAATAAATGACGTCACAAAATGCATAACGTGACAAAAATAAATGACGTCACAAAATACATAACGTCACAAAAATAAATGACGTCACAAAATACATAACGTCACAAAAATAAATGACGTCACAAAATACATAACGTCACAAAAAAATGACGTCACAAAATACATAACGTCACAAAAATAAATGACGTCACAATAATAAATGACGTCACTAAATACATAACGTCACAAAAATAAATGACGTGACAAAGTACATAACGTTACAAAAATAAATGACGTCACAAAATACATAACGTCACAAAAATAAATGACGTCACAAAATACATAACGTCACAAAAAATGACGTCACAAAATACATAACGTCACAAAAATAAATGACGTAACAAAAATTAATTACGTCACAAAATACATAACGTCACAAAATATATAACGTCACAAAAATAAATGACGTCACAAAAATTAATTACGTCACAAAATACATAACGTCACAAAAATAAATAACGTCACAAAATACATAACGTCACAAAATACATAACGTCACAAAAATAAATGACGTCACAAAATAAATAAAGTCACAAAAATAAATGACGTCACATTATGCATAACGTCACAAAAATAAATGATGTCACAAAATACATAACGTCACAAAAATATATGACGTCACAAAATTAATTACGTCACAAAATACATAACGTCACAAAAATAAATGACGTCACAAAATACATAACGTCACCAAAATAAATGACGTCACAAAATACATAACGTCACAAAAATAAATGACGTCACAAAATACATAACGTCACAAAAACAAATGACGTCACAAAATACATAACGTCACAAAAATAAATGACGTCACAAAATACATAACGTCACAAAAATAAATGACGTCACAAAAATTAATTACGTCACAAAATACATAACGTCACAAAATATATAACGTCACAAAAATAAATGACGTCACAAAAATTAATTACGTCACAAAATACATAACGTCACAAAAATAAATGACGTCACAAAATACATAACGTCACAAAAATAAATGACGTCACAAAAATTAATTACGTCACAAAATACATAACGTCACAAAAATAAATGACGTCACAAAATACATAACGTCACAAAATACATAACGTCACAAAAATAAATGACGTCACAAAATACATAACGTCAAAAAATAAATGACGTCACAAAATACATAACGTCACAAAAAATAAATGACGTCACAAAATGCATAACGTGACAAAAATAAATGATGTCACAAAATACATAACGTCACAAAAATAAATGACGTCATAAAATACATAACGTCACAAAAATAAATGACGTCACAAAAATTTATTACGTCACAAAAATAAATAACGTCACAAAATACATAACGTCACAAAATACATAACGTCACAAAATACATAACGGCACAAAAATAAATGAAGTCACAAAATACATAACGTCAAAAAAATAAATGACTTCACAAAATACATAACGTCACAAAAATAAATGACGTCACAAAATACATAACGTCACAAAAATAAATGACGTCACAAAATACATAACGTCACAAAAATAAATGGCGTCACAAAATACATAACGTCACAAAAATAAATGACGTCACAAAATACATAACGACACAAAAAAATGACGTCACAAAATACATAACGTCACAAAAATAAATGACGTCACAATAATAAATGACGTCACAAAATACATAACGTCACAAAAATAAATGACGTGACAAAATACATAACGTTACAAAAATAAATGACGTCACAAAATACATAACGTCACAAAAATAAATGACGTCACAAAATACATAACGTCACAAAAAAATGACGTCACAAAATACATAACGTCACAAAAATAAATGACGTAACAAAAATTAATTACGTCACAAAATACATAACGTCACAAAAATAAATAACGTCACAAAATACATAACGTCACAAAATACATAACGTCACAAAAATAAATGACGTCACAAAATAAATAAAGTCACAAAAATAAATGACGTCACATTATGCATAACGTCACAAAAATAAATTATGTCACAAAATACATAACGTCACAAAAATATATGACGTCACAAAATTAATTACGTCACAAAATACATAACGTCGCAAAAATAAATGACGTCACAAAATACATAACGTCACCAAAATAAATGACGTCACAAAATACATAACGTCACAAAAATAAATGACGTCACAAAATACATAACGTCACAAAAATAAATGACGTCACAAAAATTTATTACGTCACAAAAATAAATAACGTCACAAAATACATAACGTCACAAAATACATAACGTCACAAAATACATAACGGCACAAAAATAAATGAAGTCACAAAATACATAACGTCAAAAAAATAAATGACTTCACAAAATACATAACGTCACAAAAATAAATGACGTCACAAAATACATAACGTCACAAAAATAAATGACGTCACAAAATACATAACGTCACAAAAATAAATGACGTCACAAAATACATAACGTCAAAAAAATAAATGACGTCACAAAATACATAACGACACAAAAAAATGACGTCACAAAATACATAACGTCACAAAAATAAATGACGTCACAATAATAAATGACGTCACAAAATACATAACGTCACAAAAATAAATGACGTGACAAAATACATAACGTTACAAAAATAAATGACGTCACAAAATACATAACGTCACAAAAATAAATGACGTCACAAAATACATAACGTCACAAAAAAATGACGTCACAAAATACATAACGTCACAAAAATAAATGACGTAACAAAAATTAATTACGTCACAAAATACATAACGTCACAAAATATATAACGTCACAAAAATAAATGACGTCACAAAAATTAATTACGTCACAAAATACATAACGTCACAAAAATAAATAACGTCACAAAATACATAACGTCACAAAATACATAACGTCACAAAAATAAATGACGTCACAAAATAAATAAAGTCACAAAAATAAATGACGTCACATTATGCATAACGTCACAAAAATAAATGATGTCACAAAATACATAACGTCACAAAAATAAATGACGTCACAAAATACATAACGTCACAAAAATAAATGACGTCACAAAATACATAACGTCAAAAAAATAAATGACGTCACAAAATACATAACGACACAAAAAAATGACGTCACAAAATACATAACGTCACAAAAATAAATGACGTCACAATAATAAATGACGTCACAAAATACATAACGTCACAAAAATAAATGACGTGACAAAATACATAACGTTACAAAAATAAATGACGTCACAAAATACATAATGTCACAAAAATAAATGACGTCACAAAATACATAACGTCACAAAAAAATGACGTCACAAAATACATAACGTCAAAAAAATAAATGACGTCACAAAATACATAACGACACAAAAAAATGACGTCACAAAATACATAACGTCACAAAAATAAATGACGTCACAATAATAAATGACGTCACAAAATACATAACGTCACAAAAATAAATGACGTGACAAAATACATAACGTTACAAAAATAAATGACGTCACAAAATACATAACGTCACAAAAGTAAATGACGTCACAAAATACATAACGTCACAAAAAAATGACGTCACAAAATACATAACGTCACAAAAATAAATGACGTAACAAAAATTAATTACGTCACAAAATACATAACGTCACAAAATATATAACGTCACAAAAATAAATGACGTCACAAAAATTAATTACGTCACAAAATACATAACGTCACAAAAATAAATAACGTCACAAAATACATAACGTCACAAAATACATAACGTCACAAAAATAAATGACGTCACAAAATAAATAAAGTCACAAAAATAAATGACGTCACATTATGCATAACGTCACAAAAATAAATGATGTCACAAAATACATAACGTCACAAAAATATATGACGTCACAAAATTAATTACGTCACAAAATACATAACGTCACAAAAATAAATGACGTCACAAAATACATAACGTCACCAAAATAAATGACGTCACAAAATACATAACGTCACAAAAATAAATGACGTCACAAAATACATAACGTCACAAAAACAAATGACGTCACAAAATACATAACGTCACAAAAATAAATGACGTCACAAAATACATAACGTCACAAAAATAAATGAAGTCACAAAAATTAATTACGTCACAAAATACATAACGTCACAAAATATATAACGTCACAAAAATAAATGACGTCACAAAAATTAATTACGTCACAAAATACATAACGTCACAAAAATAAATTACGTCACAAAATACATAACGTCACAAAATACATAACGTCACAAAAATAAATGACGTCACAAAATAAATAAAGTCACAAAAATAAATGACGTCACAAAATACATAACGTCACAAAAATAAATGACGTCACAAAATACATAACGTCACAAAATTAATGACGTCACAAAACTTAATTACGTCACAAAATACATAACGTCACAAAATACATAACGTCACAAAAATAAATGACGTCACAAAAATTAATTACGTCACAAAATACATAACGTCACAAAATATATAACGTCACAAAAATAAATGACGTCACAAAAATTAATTACGTCACAAAATACATAACGTCACAAAAATAAATGACGTCACAAAATACATAACGTCACAAAAATAAATGACGTCACAAAAATTAATTACGTCACAAAATACATAACGTCACAAAAATAAATGACGTCACAAAATACATAACGTCACAAAATACATAACGTCACAAAAATAAATGACGTCACAAAATACATAACGTCAAAAAATAAATGACGTCACAAAATACATAACGTCACAAAAAATAAATGACGTCACAAAATGCATAAAGTGACAAAAATAAATGATGTCACAAAATACATAACGTCACAAAAATAAATGACGTCATAAAATACATAACGTCACAAAAATAAATGACGTCACAAAAATTTATTACGTCACAAAAATAAATAACGTCACAAAATACATAACGTCACAAAATACATAACGTCACAAAATACATAACGGCACAAAAATAAATGAAGTCACAAAATACATAACGTCAAAAAAATAAATGACTTCACAAAATACATAACGTCACAAAAATAAATGACGTCACAAAATACATAACGTCACAAAAATAAATGACGTCACAAAATACATAACGTCACAAAAATAAATGACGTCACAAAATACATAACGTCACAAAAATAAATGACGTCACAAAATACATAACGACACAAAAAAATGACGTCACAAAATACATAACGTCACAAAAATAAATGACGTCACAATAATAAATGACGTCACAAAATACATAACGTCACAAAAATAAATGACGTGACAAAATACATAACGTTACAAAAATAAATGACGTCACAAAATACATAACGTCACAAAAATAAATGACGTCACAAAATACATAACGTCACAAAAAAATGACGTCACAAAATACATAACGTCACAAAAATAAATGACGTAACAAAAATTAATTACGTCACAAAATACATAACGTCACAAAATATATAACGTCACAAAAATAAATGACGTCACAAAAATTAATTACGTCACAAAATACATAACGTCACAAAAATAAATAACGTCACAAAATACATAACGTCACAAAATACATAACGTCACAAAAATAAATGACGTCACAAAATAAATAAAGTCACAAAAATAAATGACGTCACATTATGCATAACGTCACAAAAATAAATTATGTCACAAAATACATAACGTCACAAAAATATATGACGTCACAAAATTAATTACGTCACAAAATACATAACGTCACAAAAATAAATGACGTCACAAAATACATAACGTCACCAAAATAAATGACGTCACAAAATACATAACGTCACAAAAATAAATGACGTCACAAAATACATAACGTCACAAAAATAAATGACGTCACAAAAATTTATTACGTCACAAAAATAAATAACGTCACAAAATACATAACGTCACAAAATACATAACGTCACAAAATACATAACGGCACAAAAATAAATGAAGTCACAAAATACATAACGTCAAAAAAATAAATGACTTCACAAAATACATAACGTCACAAAAATAAATGACGTCACAAAATACATAACGTCACAAAAATAAATGACGTCACAAAATACATAACGTCACAAAAATAAATGACGTCACAAAATACATAACGTCACAAAAATAAATGACGTCACAAAATACATAACGACACAAAAAAATGACGTCACAAAATACATAACGTCACAAAAATAAATGACGTCACAATAATAAATGACGTCACAAAATACATAACGTCACAAAAATAAATGACGTGACAAAATACATAACGTTACAAAAATAAATGACGTCACAAAATACATAACGGCACAAAAATAAATGACGTCTCAAAATACATAACGTCACAAAATACATAACGTCACAAAAATAAATGACGTCACAAAATAAATAAAGTCACAAAAATAAATGACGTCACATTATGCATAACGTCACAAAAATAAATGATGTCACAAAATACATAACGTCACAAAAATATATGACGTCACAAAATTAATTACGTCACAAAATACATAACGTCACAAAAATAAATGACGTCACAAAATACATAACGTCACCAAAATAAATGACGTCACAAAATACATAACGTCACAAAAATAAATGACGTCACAAAATACATAACGTCACAAAAATAAATGACGTCACAAAAATTTATTATGTCAGAAAAATAAATAACGTCACAAAATACATAACGTCACAAAATACATAACGTCACAAAATACATAACGGCACAAAAATAAATGAAGTCACAAAATACATAACGTCAAAAAAATAAATGACTTCACAAAATACATAACGTCACAAAAATAAATGACGTCACAAAATACATAACGTCACAAAAATAAATGACGTCACAAAATACATAACGTCACAAAAATAAATGACGTCACAAAATACATAACGTCAAAAAAATAAATGACGTCACAAAATACATAACGACACAAAAAAATGACGTCACAAAATACATAACGTCACAAAAATAAATGACGTCACAATAATAAATGACGTCACAAAATACATAACGTCACAAAAATAAATGACGTGACAAAATACATAACGTTACAAAAATAAATGACGTCACAAAATACATAACGTCACAAAAATAAATGACGTCACAAACATTTATTACGTCACAAAAATAAATAACGTCACAAAATACATAACGTCACAAAATACATAACGTCACAAAATACATAACGGCACAAAAATAAATGAAGTCACAAAATACATAACGTCAAAAAAATAAATGACTTCACAAAATACATAACGTCACAAAAATAAATGACGTCACAAAATACATAACGTCACAAAAATAAATGACGTCACAAAATACATAACGTCAAAAAAATAAATGACGTCACAAAATACATAACGACACAAAAAAATGACGTCACAAAATACATAACGTCACAAAAATAAATGACGTCACAATAATAAATGACGTCACAAAATACATAACGTCACAAAAATAAATGACGTCACAAAATACATAACGTCACAAAATATATAACGTCACAAAAATAAATGACGTCACAAAAATTAATTACGTCACAAAATACATAACGTCACAAAAATAAATTACGTCACAAAATACATAACGTCACAAAATACATAACGTCACAAAAATAAATGACGTCACAAAATAAATAAAGTCACAAAAATAAATGACGTCACAAAATACATAACGTCACAAAAATAAATGACGTCACAAAATACATAACGTCACAAAATTAATGACGTCACAAAACTTAATTACGTCACAAAATACATAACGTCACAAAATACATAACGTCACAAAAATAAATGACGTCACAAAAATTAATTACGTCACAAAATACATAACGTCACAAAATATATAACGTCACAAAAATAAATGACGTCACAAAAATTAATTACGTCACAAAATACATAACGTCACAAAAATAAATGACGTCACAAAATACATAACGTCACAAAAATAAATGACGTCACAAAAATTAATTACGTCACAAAATACATAACGTCACAAAAATAAATGACGTCACAAAATACATAACGTCACAAAATACATAACGTCACAAAAATAAATGACGTCACAAAATACATAACGTCAAAAAATAAATGACGTCACAAAATACATAACGTCACAAAAAATAAATGACGTCACAAAATGCATAAAGTGACAAAAATAAATGATGTCACAAAATACATAACGTCACAAAAATAAATGACGTCATAAAATACATAACGTCACAAAAATAAATGACGTCACAAAAATTTATTACGTCACAAAAATAAATAACGTCACAAAATACATAACGTCACAAAATACATAACGTCACAAAATACATAACGGCACAAAAATAAATGAAGTCACAAAATACATAACGTCAAAAAAATAAATGACTTCACAAAATACATAACGTCACAAAAATAAATGACGTCACAAAATACATAACGTCACAAAAATAAATGACGTCACAAAATACATAACGTCACAAAAATAAATGACGTCACAAAATACATAACGTCACAAAAATAAATGACGTCACAAAATACATAACGACACAAAAAAATGACGTCACAAAATACATAACGTCACAAAAATAAATGACGTCACAATAATAAATGACGTCACAAAATACATAACGTCACAAAAATAAATGACGTGACAAAATACATAACGTTACAAAAATAAATGACGTCACAAAATACATAACGTCACAAAAATAAATGACGTCACAAAATACATAACGTCACAAAAAAATGACGTCACAAAATACATAACGTCACAAAAATAAATGACGTAACAAAAATTAATTACGTCACAAAATACATAACGTCACAAAATATATAACGTCACAAAAATAAATGACGTCACAAAAATTAATTACGTCACAAAATACATAACGTCACAAAAATAAATAACGTCACAAAATACATAACGTCACAAAATACATAACGTCACAAAAATAAATGACGTCACAAAATAAATAAAGTCACAAAAATAAATGACGTCACATTATGCATAACGTCACAAAAATAAATTATGTCACAAAATACATAACGTCACAAAAATATATGACGTCACAAAATTAATTACGTCACAAAATACATAACGTCACAAAAATAAATGACGTCACAAAATACATAACGTCACCAAAATAAATGACGTCACAAAATACATAACGTCACAAAAATAAATGACGTCACAAAATACATAACGTCACAAAAATAAATGACGTCACAAAAATTTATTACGTCACAAAAATAAATAACGTCACAAAATACATAACGTCACAAAATACATAACGTCACAAAATACATAACGGCACAAAAATAAATGAAGTCACAAAATACATAACGTCAAAAAAATAAATGACTTCACAAAATACATAACGTCACAAAAATAAATGACGTCACAAAATACATAACGTCACAAAAATAAATGACGTCACAAAATACATAACGTCACAAAAATAAATGACGTCACAAAATACATAACGTCACAAAAATAAATGACGTCACAAAATACATAACGACACAAAAAAATGACGTCACAAAATACATAACGTCACAAAAATAAATGACGTCACAATAATAAATGACGTCACAAAATACATAACGTCACAAAAATAAATGACGTGACAAAATACATAACGTTACAAAAATAAATGACGTCACAAAATACATAACGGCACAAAAATAAATGACGTCTCAAAATACATAACGTCACAAAATACATAACGTCACAAAAATAAATGACGTCACAAAATAAATAAAGTCACAAAAATAAATGACGTCACATTATGCATAACGTCACAAAAATAAATGATGTCACAAAATACATAACGTCACAAAAATATATGACGTCACAAAATTAATTACGTCACAAAATACATAACGTCACAAAAATAAATGACGTCACAAAATACATAACGTCACCAAAATAAATGACGTCACAAAATACATAACGTCACAAAAATAAATGACGTCACAAAATACATAACGTCACAAAAATAAATGACGTCACAAAAATTTATTATGTCAGAAAAATAAATAACGTCACAAAATACATAACGTCACAAAATACATAACGTCACAAAATACATAACGGCACAAAAATAAATGAAGTCACAAAATACATAACGTCAAAAAAATAAATGACTTCACAAAATACATAACGTCACAAAAATAAATGACGTCACAAAATACATAACGTCACAAAAATAAATGACGTCACAAAATACATAACGTCACAAAAATAAATGACGTCACAAAATACATAACGTCAAAAAAATAAATGACGTCACAAAATACATAACGACACAAAAAAATGACGTCACAAAATACATAACGTCACAAAAATAAATGACGTCACAATAATAAATGACGTCACAAAATACATAACGTCACAAAAATAAATGACGTGACAAAATACATAACGTTACAAAAATAAATGACGTCACAAAATACATAACGTCACAAAAATAAATGACGTCACAAACATTTATTACGTCACAAAAATAAATAACGTCACAAAATACATAACGTCACAAAATACATAACGTCACAAAATACATAACGGCACAAAAATAAATGAAGTCACAAAATACATAACGTCAAAAAAATAAATGACTTCACAAAATACATAACGTCACAAAAATAAATGACGTCACAAAATACATAACGTCACAAAAATAAATGACGTCACAAAATACATAACGTCAAAAAAATAAATGACGTCACAAAATACATAACGACACAAAAAAATGACGTCACAAAATACATAACGTCACAAAAATAAATGACGTCACAATAATAAATGACGTCACAAAATACATAACGTCACAAAAATAAATGACGTGACAAAATACATAACGTTACAAAAATAAATGACGTCACAAAATACATAACGTCACAAAAATAAATGACGTCACAAAATACATAACGTCACAAAAAAATGACGTCACAAAATACATAACGTCACAAAAATAAATGACGTAACAAAAATTAATTACGTCACAAAATACATAACGTCACAAAATATATAACGTCACAAAAATAAATGACGTCACAAAAATTAATTACGTCACAAAATACATAACGTCACAAAAATAAATAACGTCACAAAATACATAACGTCACAAAATACATAACGTCACAAAAATAAATGACGTCACAAAATAAATAAAGTCACAAAAATAAATGACGTCACATTATGCATAACGTCACAAAAATAAATGATGTCACAAAATACATAACGTCACAAAAATAAATGACGTCACAAAATACATAACGTCACAAAAATAAATGACGTCACAAAATACATAACGTCAAAAAAATAAATGACGTCACAAAATACATAACGACACAAAAAAATGACGTCACAAAATACATAACGTCACAAAAATAAATACGTCACAATAATAAATGACGTCACAAAATACATAACGTCACAAAAATAAATGACGTGACAAAATACATAACGTTACAAAAATAAATGACGTCACAAAATACATAACGTCAAAAAAATAAATGACGTCACAAAATACATAACGACACAAAAAAATGACGTCACAAAATACATAACGTCACAAAAATAAATGACGTCACAATAATAAATGACGTCACAAAATACATAACGTCACAAAAATAAATGACGTGACAAAATACATAACGTTACAAAAATAAATGACGTCACAAAATACATAACGTCAAAAAAATAAATGACTTCACAAAATACATAACGTCACAAAAATAAATGACGTCACAAAATACATAACGTCACAAAAATAAATGACGTCACAAAATACATAACGTCACAAAAATAAATAACGTCACAAAATACATAACGTCAAAAAAATAAATGACGTCACAAAATACATAACGACACAAAAAAATGACGTCACAAAATACATAACGTCACAAAAATAAATGACGTCACAATAATAAATGACGTCACAAAATACATAACGTCACAAAAATAAATGACGTGACAAAATACATAACGTTACAAAAATAAATGACGTCACAAAATACATAACGTCACAAAAATAAATGACGTCACAAAATACATAACGTCACAAAAAAATGACGTCACAAAATACATAACGTCACAAAAATAAATGACGTAACAAAAATTAATTACGTCACAAAATACATAACGTCACAAAATATATAACGTCACAAAAATAAATGACGTCACGAAAATTAATTACGTCACAAAATACATAACGTCACAAAAATAAATAACGTCACAAAATACATAACGTCACAAAATACATAACGTCACAAAAATAAATGACGTCACAAAATAAATAAAGTCACAAAAATAAATGACGTCACATTATGCATAACGTCACAAAAATAAATGATGTCACAAAATACATAACGTCACAAAAATAAATGACGTCACAAAATACATAACGTCACAAAAATAAATGACGTCACAAAATACATAACGTCAAAAAAATAAATGACGTCACAAAATACATAACGACACAAAAAAATGACGTCACAAAATACATAACGTCACAAAAATAAATGACGTCACAATAATAAATGACGTCACAAAATACATAACGTCACAAAAATAAATGACGTGACAAAATACATAACGTTACAAAAATAAATGACGTCTCAAAATACATAACGTCACAAAATACATAACGTCACAAAAATAAATGACGTCACAAAATAAATAAAGTCACAAAAATAAATGACGTCACATTATGCATAACGTCACAAAAATAAATGATGTCACAAAATACATAACGTCACAAAAATATATGACGTCACAAAATTAATTACGTCACAAAATACATAACGTCACAAAAATAAATGACGTCACAAAATACATAACGTCACCAAAATAAATGACGTCACAAAATACATAACGTCACAAAAATAAATGACGTCACAAAATACATAACGTCACAAAAATAAATGACGTCACAAAAATTTATTACGTCAGAAAAATAAATAACGTCACAAAATACATAACGTCACAAAATACATAACGTCACAAAATACATAACGGCACAAAAATAAATGAAGTCACAAAATACATAACGTCAAAAAAATAAATGACTTCACAAAATACATAACGTCACAAAAATAAATGACGTCACAAAATACATAACGTCACAAAAATAAATGACGTCACAAAATACATAACGTCACAAAAATAAATGACGTCACAAAATACATAACGTCAAAAAAATAAATGACGTCACAAAATACATAACGACACAAAAAAATGACGTCACAAAATACATAACGTCACAAAAATAAATGACGTCACAATAATAAATGACGTCACAAAATACATAACGTCACAAAAATAAATGACGTGACAAAATACATAACGTTACAAAAATAAATGACGTCACAAAATACATAACGTCACAAAAATAAATGACGTCACAAAAATTTATTACGTCACAAAAATAAATAACGTCACAAAATACATAACGTCACAAAATACATAACGTCACAAAATACATAACGGCACAAAAATAAATGAAGTCACAAAATACATAACGTCAAAAAAATAAATGACTTCACAAAATACATAACGTCACAAAAATAAATGACGTCACAAAATACATAACGTCACAAAAATAAATGACGTCACAAAATACATAACGCCAAAAATGAAATGACGTCACAAAATACATAACGACACAAAAAAATGACGTCACAAAATACATAACGTCACAAAAATAAATGACGTCACAATAATAAATGACGTCACAAAATACATAACGTCACAAAAATAAATGACGTGACAAAATACATAACGTTACAAAAATAAATGACGTCACAAAATACATAACGTCACAAAAATAAATGACGTCACAAAATACATAACGTCACAAAAAAATGACGTCACAAAATACATAACGTCACAAAAATAAATGACGTAACAAAAATTAATTACGTCACAAAATACATAACGTCACAAAATATATAACGTCACAAAAATAAATGACGTCACAAAAATTAATTACGTCACAAAATACATAACGTCACAAAAATAAATAACGTCACAAAATACATAACGTCACAAAATACATAACGTCACAAAAATAAATGACGTCACAAAATAAATAAAGTCACAAAAATAAATGACGTCACATTATGCATAACGTCACAAAAATAAATGATGTCACAAAATACATAACGTCACAAAAATAAATGACGTCACAAAATACATAACGTCACAAAAATAAATGACGTCACAAAATACATAACGTCAAAAAAATAAATGACGTCACAAAATACATAACGACACAAAAAAATGACGTCACAAAATACATAACGTCACAAAAATAAATACGTCACAATAATAAATGACGTCACAAAATACATAACGTCACAAAAATAAATGACGTGACAAAATACATAACGTTACAAAAATAAATGACGTCACAAAATACATAACGTCAAAAAAATAAATGACGTCACAAAATACATAACGACACAAAAAAATGACGTCACAAAATACATAACGTCACAAAAATAAATGACGTCACAATAATAAATGACGTCACAAAATACATAACGTCACAAAAATAAATGACGTGACAAAATACATAACGTTACAAAAATAAATGACGTCACAAAATACATAACGTCAAAAAAATAAATGACTTCACAAAATACATAACGTCACAAAAATAAATGACGTCACAAAATACATAACGTCACAAAAATAAATGACGTCACAAAATACATAACGTCACAAAAATAAATAACGTCACAAAATACATAACGTCAAAAAAATAAATGACGTCACAAAATACATAACGACACAAAAAAATGACGTCACAAAATACATAACGTCACAAAAATAAATGACGTCACAATAATAAATGACGTCACAAAATACATAACGTCACAAAAATAAATGACGTGACAAAATACATAACGTTACAAAAATAAATGACGTCACAAAATACATAACGTCACAAAAATAAATGACGTCACAAAATACATAACGTCACAAAAAAATGACGTCACAAAATACATAACGTCACAAAAATAAATGACGTAACAAAAATTAATTACGTCACAAAATACATAACGTCACAAAATATATAACGTCACAAAAATAAATGACGTCACGAAAATTAATTACGTCACAAAATACATAACGTCACAAAAATAAATAACGTCACAAAATACATAACGTCACAAAATACATAACGTCACAAAAATAAATGACGTCACAAAATAAATAAAGTCACAAAAATAAATGACGTCACATTATGCATAACGTCACAAAAATAAATGATGTCACAAAATACATAACGTCACAAAAATAAATGACGTCACAAAATACATAACGTCACAAAAATAAATGACGTCACAAAATACATAACGTCAAAAAAATAAATGACGTCACAAAATACATAACGACACAAAAAAATGACGTCACAAAATACATAACGTCACAAAAATAAATGACGTCACAATAATAAATGACGTCACAAAATACATAACGTCACAAAAATAAATGACGTGACAAAATACATAACGTTACAAAAATAAATGACGTCACAAAATACATAACGTCACAAAAATAAATGACGTCACAAAATACATAACGTCACTAAAAATGACGTCACAAAATACATAACGTCAAAAAAATAAATGACGTCACAAAATACATAACGACACAAAAAAATGACGTCACAAAATACATAACGTCACAAAAATAAATGACGTCACAATAATAAATGACGTCACAAAATACATAACGTCACAAAAATAAATGACGTGACAAAATACATAACGTTACAAAAATAAATGACGTCACAAAATACATAACGTCACAAAAATAAATGACGTCACAAAATACATAACGTCACAAAAAAATGACGTCACAAAATACATAACGTCACAAAAATAAATGACGTAACAAAAATTAATTACGTCACAAAATACATAACGTCACAAAATATATAACGTCACAAAAATAAATGACGTCACAAAAATTAATTACGTCACAAAATACATAACGTCACAAAAATAAATAACGTCACGAAATACATAACGTCACAAAATACATAACGTCACAAAAATAAATGACGTCACAAAATAAATAAAGTCACAAAAATAAATGACGTCACATTATGCATAACGTCACAAAAATAAATGATGTCACAAAATACATAACGTCACAAAAATATATGACGTCACAAAATTAATTACGTCACAAAATACAAAACGTCACAAAAATAAATGACGTCACAAAATACATAACGTCACCAAAATAAATGACGTCACAAAATACATAACGTCACAAAAATAAATGACGTCACAAAATACATAACGTCACAAAAACAAATGACGTAACAAAATACATAACGTCACAAAAATAAATGACGTCACAAAATACATAACGTCACAAAAATAAATGAAGTCACAAAAATTAATTACGTCACAAAATACATAACGTCACAAAATATATAACGTCACAAAAATAAATGACGTCACAAAAATTAATTACGTCACAAAATACATAACGTCACAAAAATAAATAACGTCACAAAATACATAACGTCACAAAATATATAACGTCACAAAAATAAATGACGTCACAAAATAAATAAAGTCACAAAAATAAATGACGTCACAAAATACATAACGTCACAAAAATAAATGACGTCACAAAATACATAACGTCACAAAATTAATGACGTCACAAAACTTAATTACGTCACAAAATACATAACGTCACAAAATACATAACGTCACAAAAATAAATGACGTCACAAAAATTAATTACGTCACAAAATACATAACGTCACAAAATATATAACGTCACAAAAATAAATGACGTCACAAAAATTAATTACGTCACAAAATACATAACGTCACAAAAATAAATGACGTCACAAAATACATAACGTCACAAAAATAAATGACGTCACAAAAATTAATTACGTCACAAAATACATAACGTCACAAAAATAAATGACGTCACAAAATACATAACGTCACAAAATACATAACGTCACAAAAATAAATGACGTCACAAAATACATAACGTCAAAAAATAAATGACGTCACAAAATACATAACGTCACAAAAAATAAATGACGTCACAAAATGCATAACGTGACAAAAATAAATGATGTCACAAAATACATAACGTCACAAAAATAAATGACGTCATAAAATATATAACGTCACAAAAATAAATGACGTCACAAAAATTTATTACGTCACAAAAATAAATAACGTCACAAAATACATAACGTCACAAAATACATAACGTCACAAAATACATAACGGCACAAAAATAAATGAAGTCACAAAATACATAACGTCAAAAAAATAAATGACTTCACAAAATACATAACGTCACAAAAATAAATGACGTCACAAAATACATAACGTCACAAAAATAAATGACGTCACAAAATACATAACGTCACAAAAATTAATGACGTCACAAAATACATAACGTCACAAAAATAAATGACGTCACAAAATACATAACGACACAAAAAATGACGTCACAAAATACATAACGTCACAAAAATAAATGACGTCACAATAATAAATGACGTCACAAAATACATAACGTCACAAAAATAAATGACGTGACAAAATACATAACGTTACAAAAATAAATAACGTCACAAAATACATAACGTCACAAAAATAAATGACGTCACAAAATACATAACGTCACAAAAAAATGACGTCACAAAATACATAACGTCACAAAAATAAATGACGTAACAAAAATTAATTACGTCACAAAATACATAACGTCACAAAATATATAACGTCACAAAAATAAATGACGTCAAAAAAATTAATTACGTCACAAAATACATAACGTCACAAAAATAAATAACGTCACAAAATACATAACGTCACAAAATACATAACGTCACAAAAATAAATGACGTCACAAAATAAATAAAGTCACAAAAATAAATGACGTCACATTATGCATAACGTCACAAAAATAAATGATGTCACAAAATACATAACGTCACAAAAATATATGACGTCACAAAATTAATTACGTCACAAAATACATAACGTCACAAAAATAAATGACGTCACAAAATACATAACGTCACCAAAATAAATGACGTCACAAAATACATAACGTCACAAAAATAAATGACGTCACAAAATACATAACGTCACAAAAATAAATGACGTCACAAAAATTTATTACGTCACAAAAATAAATAACGTCACAAAATACATAACGTCACAAAATACATAACGTCACAAAATACATAACGGCACAAAAATAAATGAAGTCACAAAATACATAACGTCAAAAAAAAAATGACTTCACAAAATACATAACGTCACAAAAATAAATGACGTCACAAAATACATAACGTCACAAAAATAAATGACGTCACAAAATACATAACGTCACAAAAATAAATGACGTCACAAAATACATAACGTCACAAAAATAAATGACGTCACAAAATACATAACGACACAAAAAAATGACGTCACAAAATACATAACGTCACAAAAATAAATGACGTCACAATAATAAATGACGTCACAAAATACATAACGTCACAAAAATAAATGACGTGACAAAATACATAACGTTACAAAAATAAATGACGTCACAAAATACATAACGGCACAAAAATAAATGACGTCTCAAAATACATAACGTCACAAAAAAATGACGTCACAAAATACATAACGTCACAAAAATAAATGACGTAACAAAAATTAATTACGTCACAAAATACATAACGTCACAAAATATATAACGTCACAAAAATAAATGATGTCACAAAAATTAATTACGTCACAAAATACATAACGTCACAAAAATAAATAACGTCACAAAATACATAACGTCACAAAATACATAACGTCACAAAAATAAATGACGTCACAAAATAAATAAAGTCACAAAAATAAATGACGTCACATTATGCATAACGTCACAAAAATAAATGATGTCACAAAATACATAACGTCACAAAAATATATGACGTCACAAAATTAATTACGTCACAAAATACATAACGTCACAAAAATAAATGACGTCACAAAATACATAACGTCACCAAAATAAATGACGTCACAAAATACATAACGTCACAAAAATAAATGACGTCACAAAATACATAACGTCACAAAAACAAATGACGTCACAAAATACATAACGTCACAAAAATAAATGACGTCACAAAATACATAACGTCACAAAAATAAATGAAGTCACAAAAATTAATTACGTCACAAAATACATAACGTCACAAAATATATAACGTCACAAAAATAAATGACGTCACAAAAATTAATTACGTCACAAAATACATAACGTCACAAAAATAAATAACGTCACAAAATACATAACGTCACAAAATACATAACGTCACAAAAATAAATGACGTCACAAAATAAATAAAGTCACAAAAATAAATGACGTCACAAAATACATAACGTCACAAAAATAAATGACGTCACAAAATACATAACGTCACAAAATTAATGACGTCACAAAACTTAATTACGTCACAAAATACATAACGTCACAAAAATAAATGACGTCAAAAAATACATAACCTCACAAAAATAAATGACGTCACAAAATACATAACGTCACAAAAATAAATGACGTCACAAAATACATAATGTCACAAAAATAAATGACGTCACAAAAATTAATTACGTCACAAAATACATAACGTCACAAAATATATAACGTCACAAAAATAAATGACGTCACAAAAATTAATTACGTCACAAAATACATAACGTCACAAAAATAAATAACGTCACAAAATACATAACGTCACAAAATACATAACGTTACAAAAATAAATGACGTCACAAAATAAATAAAGTCACAAAAATAAATGACGTCACAAAATACATAACGTCACAAAAATAAATGACATCGGAAAATACATAACGTCACGAAAATAAATGACGTCAAAAAATACATAACCTCACAAAAATAAATGACGTCACAAAATACATAACGTCACAAAAATAAATGACGTCACAAAATACATAACGTCACAAAAATAAATGACGTCACAAAATACATAACGTCACAAAAATAAATGACGTCACAAAATACATAACGTCACAACAATAAATGACGTCACAAAAATTAATGACGTCACAAAATACATAACGTCACAAAAATAAATGACGTCACAAAATACATAACGTCACAAAAATAAATGACGTCACAAAAATTAATTACGTCACAAAATACATAACGTCACAAAAATAAATGACGTCACAAAATACATAACATCACAAAATACATAACGTCACAAAAATAAATGACGTCACAAAATACATAACGTCAAAAAATAAATGACGTCACAAAATACATGACGTCACAAAAAATAAATGACGTCACAAAATGCATAACGTGACAAAAATAAATGATGTCAAAAAATACATAACGTCACAAAAATAAATGACGTCATAAAATACATAACGTCACAAAAATAAATGACGTCACAAAAATTTATTACGTCACAAAAATAAATAACGTCACAAAATACATAACGTCACAAAATACATAACGTCACAAAATACATAACGGCACAAAAATAAATGAAGTCACAAAATACATAACGTCACAAAATAAATGACGTCACAAAATACATAACGTCACAAAAATAAATGACGTCACAAAATACATAACGTCACAAAAATAAATGACGTCACAATAATAAATGACGTCACAAAATACATAACGTCACAAAAATAAATGACGTCACAAAATACATAACGTTACAAAAATAAATGACGTCACAAAATACATAACGTCACAAAAATAAATGACGTCACAAAATACATAACGTCACAAAAAAATGACGTCACAAAATACATAACGTCACAAAAATAAATGACGTCACAAAATACATAACGTCACAAAAATAAATGACGTCACAAAATATTTAATGACACAAAATTAAATGACGTCACAAAATACATATTTCATAAAATACATAACGTCACAAAAATAAATGACATCACAAAATAAATAACGTCACAAAAATAAATGACATCTAAAATACATTACTTCACAAAAATAAATGACGTCACAAAATACATAACGTCACAAAAATAAATGACGTCACAAAATACATAACGTCACAAAAATAAATGACGTCACAAAAATAAATGACGTCACAAAATACATAACGTCACAAAAATAAATGACGTCACAAAATACATAACGTCACAAATAACATAACGTCAAAAAATAAATGACGTCACAAAATACATAACGTCTAAAAAATAAATGACGTCACAAAATACATAACGTCACAAAAATAAATGACGTCACAAAATACATAACGTCACAAAAATAAATGACGTCACAAAAATTAATTACGTCACAAAATACATAACTTCACAAAATATATAACGTCACAAAAATAAATGACGTCACAAAAATTAATTACGTCACAAAATACATAACGTCACAAAAATAAATGACGTCACAAAATACATAACGTCACAAAAATAAATGACGTCACAAAAATTAATTACGTCACAAAATACATAACGTCACAAAAATAAATGACGTCACAAAATACATAACGTCACAAAATACATAACGTCACAAAAATAAATGACGTCACAAAATACATAACGTCAAAAAATAAATGACGTCACAAAATACATAACGTCACAAAAAATAAATGACGTCACAAAATGCATAACGTGACAAAAATAAATGATGTCACAAAATACATAACGTCACAAAAATAAATGACGTCATAAAATACATAACGTCACAAAAATAAATGACGTCACAAAAATTTATTACGTCACAAAAATAAATAACGTCACAAAATACATAACGTCACAAAATACATAACGTCACAAAATACATAACGGCACAAAAATAAATGAAGTCACAAAATACATAACGTCAAAAAAATAAATGAAGTCACAAAATACATAACGTCACAAAAATAAATGACGTCACAAAATACATAACGTCACAAAAATAAATGACGTCACAAAATACATAACGTCACAAAATTAATGACGTCACAAAATACATAACGTCACAAAAATAAATGACGTCACAAAATACATAACGTCACAAAAAAATGACGTCACAAAATACATAACGTCACAAAAATAAATGACGTCACAATAATAAATGACGTCACAAAATACATAACGTCACAAAAATAAATGACGTGACAAAATACATAACGTTACAAAAATAAATGACGTCACAAAATACATAACGTCACAAAAATAAATGACGTCACAAAATACATAACGTCACAAAAAAATGAAGTCACAAAATACATAACGTCACAAAAATAAATGACGTAACAAAAATTAATTACGTCACAAAATACATAACGTCACAAAATATATAACGTCACAAAAATAAATGACGTCACAAAAATTAATTACGTCACAAAATACATAACGTCACAAAAATAAATAACGTCACAAAATACATAACGTCACAAAATACATAACGTCACAAAAATAAATGACGTCACAAAATAAATAAAGTCACAAAAATAAATGACGTCACATTATGCATAACGTCACAAAAATAAATTATGTCACAAAATACATAACGTCACAAAAATATATGACGTCACAAAATTAATTACGTCACAAAATACATAACGTCACAAAAATAAATGACGTCACAAAATACATAATGTCACCAAAATAAATGACGTCACAAAATACATAACGTCACAAAAATAAATGACGTCACAAAATACATAACGTCACAAAAACAAATGACGTCACAAAATACATAACGTCACAAAAATAAATGACGTCACAAAATACATAACGTCACAAAAATAAATGACGTCACAAAAATTAATTACGTCACAAAATACATAACGTCACAAAATATATAACGTCACAAAAATTAATGACGTCACAAAAATTAATTACGTCACAAAATACATAACGTCACAAAAATAAATAACGTCACAAAATACATAACGTCACAAAATACATAACGTCACAAAAATAAATGACGTCACAAAATAAATAAAGTCACAAAGATAAATGACGTCACAAAATACATAACGTCACAAAAATAAATGACGTCACAAAATACATAACGTCACAAAATTAATGACGTCACAAAACTTAATTACGTCACAAAATACATAACGTCACAAAAATAAATGACGTCAAAAAATACATAACCTCACAAAAATAAATGACGTCACAAAATACATAACGTCACAAAAAAATGACGTCACAAAATACATAACGTCACAAAAATAAATGACGTCACAAAAATTAATTACGTCACAAAATACATAACGTCACAAAATATATAACGTCACAAAAATAAATGACGTCACAAAAATTAATTACGTCACAAAATACATAACGTCACAAAAATAAATAACGTCACAAAATACATAACGTCACAAAATACATAACGTCACAAAAATAAATGACGTCACAAAATAAATAAAGTCACAAAAATAAATGACGTCACATTATGCATAACGTCACAAAAATAAATGATGTCACAAAATACATAACGTCACAAAAATATATGACGTCACAAAATTAATTACGTCACAAAATACAAAACGTCACAAAAATAAATGACGTCACAAAATACATAACGTCACCAAAATAAATGACGTCACAAAATACATAACGTCACAAAAATAAATGACGTCACAAAATACATAACGTCACAAAAACAAATGACGTAACAAAATACATAACGTCACAAAAATAAATGACGTCACAAAATACATAACGTCACAAAAATAAATGAAGTCACAAAAATTAATTACGTCACAAAATACATAACGTCACAAAATATATAACGTCACAAAAATAAATGACGTCACAAAAATTAATTACGTCACAAAATACATAACGTCACAAAAATAAATAACGTCACAAAATACATAACGTCACAAAATACATAACGTCACAAAAATAAATGACGTCACAAAATAAATAAAGTCACAAAAATAAATGACGTCACAAAATACATAACGTCACAAAAATAAATGACGTCACAAAATACATAACGTCACAAAATTAATGACGTCACAAAACTTAATTACGTCACAAAATACATAACGTCACAAAATACATAACGTCACAAAAATAAATGACGTCACAAAAATTAATTACGTCACAAAATACATAACGTCACAAAATATATAACGTCACAAAAATAAATGACGTCACAAAAATTAATTACGTCACAAAATACATAACGTCACAAAAATAAATGACGTCACAAAATACATAACGTCACAAAAATAAATGACGTCACAAAAATTAATGACGTCACAAAATACATAACGTCACAAAAATAAATGACGTCACAAAATACATAACGTCACAAAATACATAACGTCACAAAAATAAATGACGTCACAAAATACATAACGTCAAAAAATAAATGACGTCACAAAATACATAACGTCACAAAAAATAAATGACGTCACAAAATGCATAACGTGACAAAAATAAATGATGTCACAAAATACATAACGTCACAAAAATAAATGACGTCATAAAATACATAACGTCACAAAAATAAATGACGTCACAAAAATTTATTACGTCACAAAAATAAATAACGTCACAAAATACATAACGTCACAAAATACATAACGTCACAAAATACATAACGGCACAAAAATAAATGAAGTCACAAAATACATAACGTCAAAAAAATAAATGACTTCACAAAATACATAACGTCACAAAAATAAATGACGTCACAAAATACATAACGTCACAAAAATAAATGACGTCACAAAATACATAACGTCACAAAAATAAATGACGTCACAAAATACATAACGTCACAAAAATAAATGACGTCACAAAATACATAACGACACAAAAAATGACGTCACAAAATACATAACGTCACAAAAATAAATGACGTCACAATAATAAATGACGTCACAAAATACATAACGTCACAAAAATAAATGACGTGACAAAATACATAACGTTACAAAAATAAATAACGTCACAAAATACATAACGTCACAAAAATAAATGACGTCACAAAATACATAACGTCACAAAAAAATGACGTCACAAAATACATAACGTCACAAAAATAAATGACGTAACAAAAATTAATTACGTCACAAAATACATAACGTCACAAAATATATAACGTCACAAAAATAAATGACGTCACAAAAATTAATTACGTCACAAAATACATAACGTCACAAAAATAAATAACGTCACAAAATACATAACGTCACAAAATACATAACGTCACAAAAATAAATGACGTCACAAAATAAATAAAGTCACAAAAATAAATGACGTCACATTATGCATAACGTCACAAAAATAAATGATGTCACAAAATACATAACGTCACAAAAATATATGACGTCACAAAATTAATTACGTCACAAAATACATAACGTCACAAAAATAAATGACGTCACAAAATACATAACGTCACCAAAATAAATGACGTCACAAAATACATAACGTCACAAAAATAAATGACGTCACAAAATACATAACGTCACAAAAATAAATGACGTCACAAAAATTTATTACGTCACAAAAATAAATAACGTCACAAAATACATAACGTCACAAAATACATAACGTCACAAAATACATAACGGCACAAAAATAAATGAAGTCACAAAATACATAACGTCAAAAAAATAAATGACTTCACAAAATACATAACGTCACAAAAATAAATGACGTCACAAAATACATAACGTCACAAAAATAAATGACGTCACAAAATACATAACGTCACAAAAATAAATGACGTCACAAAATACATAACGTCACAAAAATAAATGACGTCACAAAATACATAACGACACAAAAAAATGACGTCACAAAATACATAACGTCACAAAAATAAATGACGTCACAATAATAAATGACGTCACAAAATACATAACGTCACAAAAATAAATGACGTGACAAAATACATAACGTTACAAAAATAAATGACGTCACAAAATACATAACGGCACAAAAATAAATGACGTCTCAAAATACATAACGTCACAAAAAAATGACGTCACAAAATACATAACGTCACAAAAATAAATGACGTAACAAAAATTAATTACGTCACAAAATACATAACGTCACAAAATATATAACGTCACAAAAATAAATGATGTCACAAAAATTAATTACGTCACAAAATACATAACGTCACAAAAATAAATAACGTCACAAAATACATAACGTCACAAAATACATAACGTCACAAAAATAAATGACGTCACAAAATAAATAAAGTCACAAAAATAAATGACGTCACATTATGCATAACGTCACAAAAATAAATGATGTCACAAAATACATAACGTCACAAAAATATATGACGTCACAAAATTAATTACGTCACAAAATACATAACGTCACAAAAATAAATGACGTCACAAAATACATAACGTCACCAAAATAAATGACGTCACAAAATACATAACGTCACAAAAATAAATGACGTCACAAAATACATAACGTCACAAAAACAAATGACGTCACAAAATACATAACGTCACAAAAATAAATGACGTCACAAAATACATAACGTCACAAAAATAAATGAAGTCACAAAAATTAATTACGTCACAAAATACATAACGTCACAAAATATATAACGTCACAAAAATAAATGACGTCACAAAAATTAATTACGTCACAAAATACATAACGTCACAAAAATAAATAACGTCACAAAATACATAACGTCACAAAATACATAACGTCACAAAAATAAATGACGTCACAAAATAAATAAAGTCACAAAAATAAATGACGTCACAAAATACATAACGTCACAAAAATAAATGACGTCACAAAATACATAACGTCACAAAATTAATGACGTCACAAAACTTAATTACGTCACAAAATACATAACTTCACAAAAATAAATGACGTCAAAAAATACATAACCTCACAAAAATAAATGACGTCACAAAATACATAACGTCACAAAAATAAATGACGTCACAAAATACATAATGTCACAAAAATAAATGACGTCACAAAAATTAATTACGTCACAAAATACATAACGTCACAAAATATATAACGTCACAAAAATAAATGACGTCACAAAAATTAATTACGTCACAAAATACATAACGTCACAAAAATAAATAACGTCACAAAATACATAACGTCACAAAATACATAACGTTACAAAAATAAATGACGTCACAAAATAAATAAAGTCACAAAAATAAATGACGTCACAAAATACATAACGTCACAAAAATAAATGACATCGGAAAATACATAACGTCACGAAAATAAATGACGTCAAAAAATACATAACCTCACAAAAATAAATGACGTCACAAAATACATAACGTCACAAAAATAAATGACGTCACAAAATACATAACGTCACAAAAATAAATGACGTCACAAAATACATAACGTCACAAAAATAAATGACGTCACAAAATACATAACGTCACAACAATAAATGACGTCACAAAAATTAATGACGTCACAAAATACATAACGTCACAAAAATAAATGACGTCACAAAATACATAACGTCACAAAAATAAATGACGTCACAAAAATTAATTACGTCACAAAATACATAACGTCACAAAAATAAATGACGTCACAAAATACATAACATCACAAAATACATAACGTCACAAAAATAAATGACGTCACAAAATACATAACGTCAAAAAATAAATGACGTCACAAAATACATAACGTCACAAAAAATAAATGACGTCACAAAATGCATAACGTGACAAAAATAAATGATGTCAAAAAATACATAACGTCACAAAAATAAATGACGTCATAAAATACATAACGTCACAAAAATAAATGACGTCACAAAAATTTATTACGTCACAAAAATAAATAACGTCACAAAATACATAACGTCACAAAATACATAACGACACAAAATACATAACGGCACAAAAATAAATGAAGTCACAAAATACATAACGTCACAAAATAAATGACGTCACAAAATACATAACGTCACAAAAATAAATGACGTCACAAAATACATAACGTCACAAAAATAAATGACGTCACAATAATAAATGACGTCACAAAATACATAACGTCACAAAAATAAATGACGTCACAAAATACATAACGTTACAAAAATAAATGACGTCACAAAATACATAACGTCACAAAAATAAATGACGTCACAAAATACATAACGTCACAAAAAAATGACGTCACAAAATACATAACGTCACAAAAATAAATGACGTCACAAAATACATAACGTCACAAAAATAAATGACGTCACAAAATATTTAATGACACAAAATTAAATGACGTCACAAAATACATATTTCATAAAATACATAACGTCACAAAAATAAATGACATCACAAAATAAATAACGTCACAAAAATAAATGACATCTAAAATACATTACTTCACAAAAATAAATGACGTCACAAAATACATAACGTCACAAAAATAAATGACGTCACAAAATACATAACGTCACAAAAATAAATGACGTCACAAAAATAAATGACGTCACAAAATACATAACGTCACAAAAATAAATGACGTCACAAAATACATAACGTCACAAATAACATAACGTCAAAAAATAAATGACGTCACAAAATACATAACGTCTAAAAAATAAATGACGTCACAAAATACATAACGTCACAAAAATAAATGACGTCACAAAATACATAACGTCACAAAAATAAATGACGTCACAAAAATTAATTACGTCACAAAATACATAACGTCACAAAATATATAACGTCACAAAAATAAATGACGTCACAAAAATTAATTACGTCACAAAATACATAACGTCACAAAAATAAATGACGTCACAAAATACATAACGTCACAAAAATAAATGACGTCACAAAAATTAATTACGTCACAAAATACATAACGTCACAAAAATAAATGACGTCACAAAATACATAACGTCACAAAATACATAACGTCACAAAAATAAATGACGTCACAAAATACATAACGTCAAAAAATAAATGACGTCACAAAATACATAACGTCACAAAAAATAAATGACGTCACAAAATGCATAACGTGACAAAAATAAATGATGTCACAAAATACATAACGTCACAAAAATAAATGACGTCATAAAATACATAACGTCACAAAAATAAATGACGTCACAAAAATTTATTACGTCACAAAAATAAATAACGTCACAAAATACATAACGTCACAAAATACATAACGTCACAAAATACATAACGGCACAAAAATAAATGAAGTCACAAAATACATAACGTCAAAAAAATAAATGACGTCACAAAATACATAACGTCACAAAAATAAATGACGTCACAAAATACATAACGTCACAAAATTAATGACGTCACAAAATACATAACGTCACAAAAATAAATGACGTCACAAAATACATAACGTCACAAAAAAATGACGTCACAAAATACATAACGTCACAAAAATAAATGACGTCACAATAATAAATGACGTCACAAAATACATAACGTCACAAAAATAAATGACGTGACAAAATACATAACGTTACAAAAATAAATGACGTCACAAAATACATAACGTCACAAAAATAAATGACGTCACAAAATACATAACGTCACAAAAAAATGACGTCACAAAATACATAACGTCACAAAAATAAATGACGTAACAAAAATTAATTACGTCACAAAATACATAACGTCACAAAATATATAACGTCACAAAAATAAATGACGTCACAAAAATTAATTACGTCACAAAATACATAACGTCACAAAAATAAATAACGTCACAAAATACATAACGTCACAAAATACATAACGTCACAAAAATAAATGACGTCACAAAATAAATAAAGTCACAAAAATAAATGACGTCACATTATGCATAACGTCACAAAAATAAATGATGTCACAAAATACATAACGTCACAAAAATATATGACGTCACAAAATTAATTACGTCACAAAATACATAACGTCACAAAAATAAATGACGTCACAAAATACATAATGTCACCAAAATAAATGACGTCACAAAATACATAACGTCACAAAAATAAATGACGTCACAAAATACATAACGTCACAAAAACAAATGACGTCACAAAATACATAACGTCACAAAAATAAATGACGTCACAAAATACATAACGTCACAAAAATAAATGACATCGGAAAATACATAACGTCACGAAAATAAATGACGTCAAAAAATACATAACCTCACAAAAATAAATGACGTCACAAAATACATAACGTCACAAAAATAAATGACGTCACAAAATACATAACGTCACAAAAATAAATGACGTCACAAAATACATAACGTCACAAAAATAAATGACGTCACAAAATACATAACGTCACAACAATAAATGACGTCACAAAAATTAATGACGTCACAAAATACATAACGTCACAAAAATAAATGACGTCACAAAATACATAACGTCACAAAAATAAATGACGTCACAAAAATTAATAACGTCACAAAATACATAACGTCACAAAAATAAATGACGTCACAAAATACATAACGTCACAAAATACATAACGTCACAAAAATAAATGACGTCACAAAATACATAACGTCAAAAAATAAATGACGTCACAAAATACATAACGTCACAAAAAATAAATGACGTCACAAAATGCATAACGTGACAAAAATAAATGATGTCAAAAAATACATAACAAAAATAAATGACGTCATAAAATACATAACGTCACAAAAATAAATGACGTCACAAAAATTTATTACGTCACAAAAATAAATGACGTCACAAAATACATAACGTCACAAAAATAAATGACGTCACAAAAATTAATAACGTCACAAAATACATAACGTCACAAAAATAAATGACGTCACAAAATACATAACGTCACAAAATACATAACGTCACAAAAATAAATGACGTCACAAAATACATAACGTCAAAAAATAAATGACGTCACAAAATACATAACGTCACAAAAAATAAATGACGTCACAAAATGCATAACGTGACAAAAATAAATGATGTCAAAAAATACATAACAAAAATAAATGACGTCATAAAATACATAACGTCACAAAAATAAATGACGTCACAAAAATTTATTACGTCACAAAAATAAATAACGTCACAAAATACATAACGTCACAAAATACATAACGTCACAAAATACATAACGGCACAAAAATAAATGAAGTCACAAAATACATAACGTCACAAAATAAATGACGTCACAAAATACATAACGTCAAAAAAATAAATGACTTCACAAAATACATAACGTCACAAAAATAAATGACATCACAAAATACATAACGTCACAAAAATAAATGACGTCACAATAATAAATGACGTCACAAAATACATAACGTCACAAAAATAAATTACGTCACAAAATACATAACGTTACAAAAATAAATGACGTCACAAAATACATAACGTCACAAAAATAAATGACGTCACAAAAATAAATGACGTCACAATAATAAATGACGTCACAAAATACATAACGTCACAAAAATAAATTACGTCACAAAATACATAACGTCACAAAAATAAATGACGTCACAAAATACATTACGTCAAAAAAATAAATGACGTCACAAAATACATAACGTCACAAAAATAAATGACGTCACAAAATACATAACGTCACAAAAATAAATGACGTCACAAAATACATAACGTTACAAAAATAAAAGACGTCACAAAATATTTAACGACAAAAAATTAAATGACGTCTCAAAATACATTTTTCATAAAATACATAACGTCACAAAAATAAATGACGTCACAAAATACATAACGTCACCAAAATAAATGACGTCACAAAAATTAATTACGTCACAAAATACATAACGTCACAAAATATATAACGTCACAAAAATAAATGACGTCACAAAAATTAATTACGTCACAAAATACATAACGTCACAAAAATAAATAACGTCACAAAATACATAACGTCACAAAATACATAACGTCACAAAAATAAATGACGTCACAAAATAAATAAAGTCACAAAAATAAATGACGTCACAAAATGCATAACGTCACAAAAATAAATGATGTCACAAAATACATAACGTCACAAAAATAAATGACGTCACAAAAATTAATTACGTCACAAAATTAAATAACGTCACAAAATACATAACGTCACAAAATTCATAGCGGCACAAAAATAAATGACGTCACAAAATACATAACGTCACAAAAATAAATGACGTCACAAAATACATAACGTCAAAAAAATAAATGACGTCACAAAATACATAACGTCACAAAAATAAATGACGTCACAAAATACATAACGTCACAAAAATAAATGACGTCACAATAATAAATGACGACGTTATGTATTTTGTGACGTAATTCATTTTTGTGACGTTATGTATTTTGTGACTTAATTAATTTTTGTGACGTCATTTATTTTTGTGACGTTATGTATTTTGTGACGTCATTTATTTTTGTGACGTTATGTATTTTGTGACGTCATTTATTTTTGTGACGTTATGTATTTTGTGACGTCATTTATTTTTTTGACGTTATGTATTTTGTGACGTCATTTATTTTTGTGACGTTATGTATTTTGTGACGTCATTTATTTTTGTGACGTTATGTATTTTGTGACGTCATTTATTTTTTTGACGTTATGTATTTTGTGACGCCATTTATTTTTGTGACGTTATGTATTTTGTGACGTTATGTATTTTGTGACGTTATGTATTTTGTGACGTAATTCATTTTTGTGACGTTATGTATTTTGTGACTTAATTAATTTTTGTGACGTCATTTATTTTTGTGACGTTATGTATTTTGTGACGTCATTTATTTTTGGGACGTTATGTATTTTGTGACGTCATTTATTTTTGTGACGTTATGTATTTTGTGACGTCATTTATTTTTGTGACGTTATGTATTTTGTGACGTCATTTATTTTTGTGACGTTAAGTATTTTGTGACGTCATTTATTTTTGTGACGTTATGTATTTTGTTACGTCATTTATTTTTGTGACTTTATGTATTTTGTGACGTTTTGTATTTTGTGACGTCATTTATTTTTGTGACGTTATGTATTTTGTGACGTCATTTTTTTGTGACGTTATGTATTTTGTGACGTCATTTATTTTTGTGACGTTATGTATTTTGTGACGTCATTTATTTTTTTGACGTTATGTATTTTGTGTCGCCATTTATTTTTGTGACGTTATGTATTTTGTGACGTTATGTATTTTGTGACGTTATGTATTTTGTGACGTAATTCATTTTTGTGACGTTATGTATTTTGTGACTTAATTAATTTTTGTGACGTCATTTATTTTTGTGACGTTATGTATTTTGTGACGTCATTTATTTTTGTGACGTTACGTATTTTGTGACGTCATTTACTTTTGTGACGTTATGTATTTTGTGACGTCATTTATTTTTTTGACGTTATGTATTTTGTGACGTCATTTATTTTTGTGACGTTATGTATTTTGTGACGGCATTTATTTTTGTGACGTTATGTATTTTTTGACGTCATTTATTTTGTGACGTTATGCATTTTGTGACGTGATTAATATTTTGTGACGTCATTTATTTTTGTGACGTTATGTATTTTGTGAAGTAAATTATATTTTGTGACGTCATTTATTTTTGTGACGTTATGTATTTTGTGACGTCATTTATTTTTGTGACGTTATGTATTTTGTGACGTCATTTATTTTTGTGACGTTATGTATTTTGTGACGTCATTTATTTTTGTGACGTTATGTATTTTGTGACGTCATTTATTTTTGTGACGTTAAGTATTTTGCGACGTCATTTATTTTTGTGACGTTATGTATTTTGTTACGTCATTTATTTTTGTGACGTTATGTATTTTGTGACGTTTTGTATTTTGTGACGTCATTTATTTTTGTGACGTTATGTATTTTGTGACGTCATTTTTTTTGTGACGTTATGTATTTTGTGACGTAATTAATATTTTGTGACGTCATTTATTTTTGTCACGTTATGTATTTTGTGACGACTTTTTTTTGTGACGTTATGTATTTTGTGACGTCATTTTTTGTGACGTTATGTATTTTGTGACGTCATTTATTTTTGTGACGTTATGTATTTTGTGACGTCATTTATTATTGTGACGTTATGTATTTTGTGACGTCATTTATTTTTTTGACGTTATGTATATTGTGACTTAATTAATTTTTGTGACGTCATTTATTTTTGTGACGTTATGTATTTTGTGACGTCATTTATTTTTGTGACGTTATGTATTTTGTGACGTCATTTATTTTTGTGACGTTATGTATTTTGTGACGTCATTTATTTTTGTGACGTTATGTATTTTGTGACGTCATTTATTTTTGTGACGTTAAGTATTTTGTGACGTCATTTATTTTTGTGACGTTATGTATTTTGTTACGTCATTTATTTTTGTGACGTTATGTATTTTGTGACGTTTTGTATTTTGTGACGTCATTTATTTTTGTGACGTTATGTATTTTGTGACGTCATTTTTTTGTGACGTTATGTATTTTGTGACGTCATTTATTTTTGTGACGTTATGTATTTTGTGACGTCATTTATTTTTTTGACGTTATGTATTTTGTGACGCCATTTATTTTGGTGACGTTATGTATTTTGTGACGTTATGTATTTTGTGACGTTATGTATTTTGTGACGTAATTCATTTTTGTGACGTTATGTATTTTGTGACTTAATTAATTTTTGTGACGTCATTTATTTTTGTGACGTTATGTATTTTGTGACGTCATTTATTTTTGTGACGTTATGTATTTTGTGACGTCATTTATTTTTGTGACATTATGTATTTTGTGACGTCATTTATTTTTTTGACGTTATGTATTTTGTGACGTCATTTATTTTTGTGACGTTATGTATTTTGTGACGTCATTTATTTTTGTGACGTTATGTATTTTTTGACGTTATTTATTTTGTGACGTTATGCATTTTGTGACGTGATTAATATTTTGTGACGTCATTTATTTTTGTGACGTTATGTATTTTGTGACGTAAATTATATTTTGTGACGTCATTTATTTTTGTGACGTTATGTATTTTGTGACGTCACTTATTTTTGTGACGTTATGTATTTTGTGACGTCATTTATTTTTGTGACGTTATGTATTTTGTGACATCATTTATTTTTGTGACGTTAAGTATTTTGTGAAGTCATTTATTTTTGTGACGTTATGTATTTTGTTACGTCATTTATTTTTGTGACGTTATGTATTTTGTGACGTTTTGTATTTTGTGACGTCATTTATTTTTGTGACGTTATGTATTTTGTGACGTCATTTTTTTTGTGACGTTATGTATTTTGTGACGTAATTAATATTTTGTGACGTCATTTATTTTTGTGACGTTATGTATTTTGTGATGACTTTTTTTTGTGACGTTATGTATTTTGTGACGTCATTTTTTGTGACGTTATGTATTTTGTGACGTCATTTATTTTTGTGACGTTATGTATTTTGTGACGTCATTTATTTTTGTGACGTTATGTATTTTGTGACGTCATTTATTTTTTTGACGTTATGTATTTTGTGACTTAATTAATTTTTTTGACGTCATTTATTTTTGTGACGTTATGTATTTTGTGACGTCATTTATTTTTGTGACGTTATGTATTTTGTGACGTCATTTTTTTTGACGTTATGTATTTCGTGACGCCATTTATTTTTGTGACGTTATGTATTTTGTGACGTTATGTATTTTGTGACGTAATTTATTTTTGTGACGTTATGTATTTTGTGACTTAATTAATTTTTGTGACGTCATTTATTTTTGTGACGTTATGTATTTTTTGACGTCATTTATTTTTGTGACGTTATGCATTTTGTGACGTGATTAATATTTTGTGACGTCATTTATTTTTCTGACGTTATGTATTTTGTGACGTAATTAATATTTTGTGACGTCATTAATTTTTGTAACGTTATGTATTTTGTGACGTCATTTATTTTTGTGACGTTATGTATTTTGTGACGTCATTTATTTTTGTGACGTTATGTATTTTGTGACGTCATTTATTTTTGTGACGTTATGTATCTTGTGACGTCATTTATTTTTGTGACGTTTAGTATTTTGTGACGTCATTTATTTTTGTGACGTTATGTATTTTGTGACGTCATTTATTTTTGTGACGTTATGTATTTTGTGACGTTATGTATTTTATGACGTTATTTATTTTTGTGACGTTATGTATTTTGTGACGTCATTTATTTTTGTGACGTCATTTATTTTTGTGACGTTATGTATTTTGTGACGTTATGTATTTTGTGACGTCATTTATTTTGACGTTATGTATTTCGTGACGCCATTTATTTTTGTGACGTTATGTATTTTGTGACGTTATGTATTTTGTGACGTAATTTATTTTTGTGACGTTATGTATTTTGTGACTTAATTAATTTTTGTGACGTCATTTATTTTTGTGACGTTATGTATTTTTTGACGTCATTTATTTTTGTGACGTTATGCATTTTGTGACGTGATTAATATTTTGTGACGTCATTTATTTTTCTGACGTTATGTATTTTGTGACGTAATTAATATTTTGTGACGTCATTAATTTTTGTAACGTTATGTATTTTGTGACGTCATTTATTTTTGTGACGTTATGTATTTTGTGACGTCATTTATTTTTGTGACGTTATGTATTTTGTGACGTCATTTATTTTTGTGACGTTATGTATTTTGTGACGTCATTTATTTTTGTGACGTTAAGTATTTTGTGACGTCATTTATTTTTGTGACGTTATGTATTTTGTGACGTCATTTATTTTTGTGACGTTATGTATTTTGTGACGTTATGTATTTTATGACGTCATTTATTTTTGTGACGTTATGTATTTTGTGACGTCATTTATTTTTGTGACGTCATTTATTTTTGTGACGTTATGTATTTTGTGACGTTATGTATTTTGTGACGTCATTTATTTTGTGACGTTATGCATTTTGTGACGTGACTAATATTTTGTGACGTCATTTATTTTTGTGACGTTATGTATTTTGTGACGTTTTGTATTTTGTGACGTCATTTATTTTTGTGACGTTATGTATTTTGTGACGTCATTTTTTTTGTGACGTTATGTATTTTGTGACGTAATTAATATTTTGTGACGTCATTTATTTTTGTGACGTTATGTATTTTGTGACGACTTTTTTTGTGACGTTATGTATTTTGTGACGTAATTTTTGTGACGTTATGTATTTTGTGACGTCATTTATTTTTGTGACGTTATGTATTTTGTGACGTCATTTATTTTTGTGACGTTATGTATTTTGTGACGTCATTTATTTTTGTGACGTTATGTATTTTGTGACGTCACTTATTTTTGTGACGTTATGTATTTTGTGACGTCATTTATTTTTGTGACGTTATGTATTTTGTGACGTCATTTATTTTTGTGACGTTATGTATTTTGTGACATCATTTATTTTTGTGACGTTAAGTATTTTGTGACGTCATTTATTTTTGTGACGTTATGTATTTTGTTACGTCATTTATTTTTGTGACGTTATGTATTTTGTGACGTTTTGTATTTTGTGACGTCATTTATTTTTGTGACGTTATGTATTTTGTGACGTCATTTTTTTGTGACGTTATGTATTTTGTGACGTAATTAATATTTTGTGACGTCATTTATTTTTGTGACGTTATGTATTTTGTGACGACTTTTTTTTGTGACGTTATGTATTTTGTGACGTCATTTTTTGTGACGTTATGTATTTTGTGACGTCATTTATTTTTGTGACGTTATGTATTTTGTGACGTCATTTATTTTTGTGACGTTATGTATTTTGTGACGTCATTTATTTTTTTGACGTTATGTATTTTGTGACTTAATTAATTTTTTTGACGTCATTTATTTTTGTGACGTTATGTATTTTGTGACGTCATTTATTTTTGTGACGTTATGTATATTGTGACGTCATTTATTTTTGTGACGTTATGTATTTTGTGACGTCATTTTATTTGACGTTATGTATTTCGTGACGCCATTTATTTTTGTTATGTATTTTGTGACGTTATGTATTTTGTGACGTAATTTATTTTTGTGACGTTATGTATTTTTTGACGTCATTTATTTTTGTGACGTTATGCATTTTGTGACGTGATTAATATTTTGTGACGTCATTTATTTTTCTGACGTTATGTATTTTGTGACGTAATTAATATTTTGTGACTTAATTAATTTTTTTGACGTCATTTATTTTTGTGACGTTATGTATTTTGTGACGTCATTTATTTTTGTGACGTTATGTATTTTGTGACGTCATTTATTTTTGTGACGTCATATATTTTTGTGACGTTATGTATTTTGTGACGTTATGTATTTTGTGACGTCATTTATTTTGTGACGCTATGCATTTTGTGACGTGATTAATATTTTGTGACGTCATTTATTTTTGTGACGTTATGTATTTTGTGACGTAAATTATATTTTGTGACGTCATTTATTTTTGTGACGTTATGTATTTTGTGACGTCACTTATTTTTGTGACGTTATGTATTTTGTGACGTCATTTATTTTTGTGACGTTATGTATTTTGTGACGTCATTTATTTTTGTGACGTTATGTATTTTGTGACGTCATTTATTTTTGTGACGTTAAGTATTTTGATATGTCATTTATTTTTGTGACGTTATGTATTTTGTGACGTCATTTATTTTTTTGACGTTATGTATTTTGTGACTTTATTAATTTTTGTGACGTCATTTATTTTTGTGACGTTATGTATTTTGTGACGTCATTTATTTTTGTGACGTTATGTATTTTGTGACGTCATTTATTTTTGTGACGTTATGTATTTTGTGACGTCATTTTTTTTGACGTTATGTATTTCGTGACGCCATTTATTTTTGTGACGTTATGTAATTTGTGACGTTATGTATTTTGTGACGTAATTTATTTTTGTGACGTTATGTATTTTGTGACTTAATTAATTTTTGTGACGTCATTTATTTTTGTGACGTTATGTATTTTTTGACGTCATTTATTTTTGTGACGTTATGTATTTTGTGACGTCATTTATTTTTGTGACGTTATGTATTTTGTGACGTCATTTATTTTTGTGACGTTATGTATTTTGTGACGTCATTTATTTTTGTGACGTTAAGTATTTTGATACGTCATTTATTTTTGTGACGTTATGTATTTTGTGACGTCATTTATTTTTTTGACGTTATGTATTTTGTGACTTTATTAATTTTTGTGACGTCATTTATTTTTGTGACGTTATGTATTTTGTGACGTCATTTATTTTTGTGACGTTATGTATTTTGTGACGTCATTTATTTTTGTGACGTTATGTATTTTGTGACGTCATTTTTTTTGACGTTATGTATTTCGTGACGCCATTTATTTTTGTGACGTTATGTAATTTGTGACGTTATGTATTTTGTGACGTAATTTATTTTTGTGACGTTATGTATTTTGTGACTTAATTAATTTTTGTGACGTCATTTATTTTTGTGACGTTATGTATTTTTTGACGTCATTTATTTTTGTGACGTTATGCATTTTGTGACGTGATTAATATTTTGTGAAGTCATTTATTTTTCTGACGTTATGTATTTTGTGGCGTAATTAATATTTTGTGACGTCATTAATTTTTGTAACGTTATGTATTTTGTGACGTCATTTATTTTTGTGACGTTATGTATTTTGTGACGTCATTTATTTTTGTTACGTTATGTATTTTGTGACGTCATTTATTTTTGTGACGTTATGTATTTTGTGACGTCATTTATTTTTGTGACGTTAAGTATTTTGTGACGTCATTTATTTTTGTGACGTTATGTATTTTGTGACGTCATTTATTTTTGTGACGTTATGTATTTTGTGACGTTATGTATTTTATGACGTCATTTATTTTTGTGACGTTATGTATTTTGTGACGTCATTTATTTTTGTGACGTCATTTATTTTTATGACGTTATGTATTTTGTGACGTTATGTATTTTGTGACGTCATTTATTTTGTGACGTTATGCATTTTGTGACGTGATTAATATTTTGTGACGTCATTTATTTTTGTGACGTTATGTATTTTGTGACGTTTTGTATTTTGTGACGTCATTTATTTTTGTGACGTTATGTATTTTGTGACGTCATTTTTTTTGTGACGTTATGTATTTTGTGACGTAATTAATATTTTGTGACGTCATTTATTTTTGTGACGTTATGTATTTTGTGACGACTTTTTTTTGTGACGTTATGTATTTTGTGACGTCATTTATTTTTGTGACGTTATGTATTTTGTGACGTCATTTTTTTTTTGACGTTATGTATTTTGTGACTTAATTAATTTTTGTGACGTCATTTATTTTTGTGACGTTATGTATTTTGTGACGTCATTTATTTTTGTGACGTTATGTATTTTGTGACGTCATTTATTTTTGTGACGTTATGTATTTTGTGACGTCATTTTTTTTGACGTTATGTATTTCGTGACGCCATTTATTTTTGTGACGTTATGTATTTTGTGACGTTATGTATTTTGTGACTTAATTTATTTTTGTGACGTTATGTATTTTGTGACTTAATTATTGTGACGTCATTTATTTTTGTGACGTTATGTATTTTTTGACGTCATTTATTTTTGTGACGTTATGCATTTTGTGACGTGATTAATATTTTGTGACGTCATTTATTTTTCTGACGTTATGTATTTTGTGACGTAATTAATATTTTGTGACGTCATTAATTTTTGTAACGTTATGTATTTTGTGACGTCATTTATTTTTGTGACGTTATGTATTTTGTGACGTCATTTATTTTTGTGACGTTATGTATTTTGTGACGTCATTTATTTTTGTGACGTTATGTATTTTGTGACGTCATTTATTTTGTGACGTTATGCATTTTGTGACGTGATTAATATTTTGTGACGTCATTTATTTTTGTGACGTTATGTATTTTGTGACGTTATTTATTTTTATGACGTTATGTATTTTGTGACGTTATGTATTTTGTGACGTCATTTATTTTTGTGACGTTATGTATTTTGTGACGTAATTAATATTTTGTGACGTCATTTATTTTTGTGACGTTATGTATTTTGTGACGTCATTTATTTTTGTGATGTTATGTATTTTGTGACGTCATTTATTTTTGTGACGTTATGTTTTTGTGACGTTATGTATTTTGTGACGTCATTTATTTTTGTGACGTTATGTATTTTGTGACGTAATTTATAATTTGTGACGTCATTTATTTTTGTGACGTTATGTATTTTGTGACGTCTTTTTTTGTGACGTTATGTATTTTGTGACGTCATTTTTAGGGACGTTATGTATTTTGTGACGTCATTTATTTTTGTGACGTTATGTATTTTGTTACGTCATTTATTTTTGTGACGTTATGTATTTTGTGACGTCATTTATTTTTGTGACTTTATGTATTTTGTGACGTAATTAATTTTTGTGACGTCATTTATTTTTGTGAAGTTATGTATTTTGTGACTTAATTAATTTTTGTGACGTCATTTATTTTTGTGACGTTATGTATTTTGTGACTTAATTAATTTTTGTGACGCCATTTATTTTTGTGACGTTATGTATTTTGTGACGTCATTTATTTTTGTGACGTTATGTATTTTGTGACGCTATTTATTTTTGTGACGTTATGAATTTTGTGACGTCATTAATGTTTGTGACGTTATGTATTTTGTGGCGTCATTTATTTTTAGTACATTATGTATTTTGTGACGTAATCAATTTTTGTGACGTCATTTATTTTTGTGAAGTTATGTATTTTGTGACTCCATTTATTTTTGTGACGTTATGTATTTTGTGACGTCATTTATTTTTGTGACGTTATGTATTTTGTAACGTCTTTTTTTTGTGACGTTATGTATTTTGTGACGTAATTATTATTTTGTGACGTCATTTATTTTTGTGACGTTATGTATTTTGTGACGTCATTTATTTTTGTGACGTAATGTATTTTGTGACGTCATTTATTTTTGTGACGTTATGTATTTTGTGACTTAATTAATTTTTGTGACGTCATTTATTTTTGTGACGTTATGTATTTTGTGACGTCATTTATTTTTGTGGCGTTTTGTATTTTGTGACGTCATTTATTTTTGTGACGATATGTATTTTGTGACGTCATTTTTTTGTGACGTTATGTATTTTGTGACGTAATTTTTTTTGTGACGTTATGTATTTTGTGACGTCATTTATTTTTGTGACGTTATGTATTTTGTGACGTTATGTATTTTGTGACGTCATTTATTTTTGTGACGGTATGTATTTTGTGACGTTATGTATTTTTTGACGTCATTAATTTTTGTGACGTTATGTATTTTGTGACCTAATTAATTTTTGTGACGTCATTTATTTTTGTGACGTTATGTATTTTGTGACGTCATTTATTTTTGTGACGTTATGTATTTTGTGACGTTATGTATTTTATGACGTCATTTATTTTTGTGACGTAATGTATTTTGTGACGTCATTTATCTTTGTGACGTTTTGTATTTTGTGACGTCATTTATTTTTGTGACATTATGTATTTTGTGACGTTATGTATTTTGTGACGTCATTTATTTTTGTGACGTTATGTATTTTGTGACGTAATTAATATTTTGTGACGTCATTTATTTTTGTGACGTTATGTATTTTGTGACGTCATTTACTTTTGTGACGTTATGTATTTTGTGACGTCATTTATTTTTGTGACGTTATGTATTTTGTGACGTCATTTATTTTTGTGACGTTATGTTTTTGTGACGTTATGTATTTTTTGACGTCATTTATTTTTGTGACGTTATGTATTTTGTGACGTAATTAATAATTTGTGACGTCATTTATTTTTGTGACGTTATGTATTTTGTGACGTCTTTTTTTGTGACATTATGTATTTTGTGACGTCATTTATTTTTGTGACGTTATGTATTTTGTGACGTCATTTATTTTTGTGACGTTATGTTTTTGTGACGTTATGTATTTTGTGACGTCATTTATTTTTGTGACGTTATGTATTTTGTGACGTAATTAATAATTTGTGACGTCATTTATTTTTGTGACGTTATGTATTTTGTGACGTCATTAATATTTTGTGACGTCATTTATTTTTGTGACGTTATGTATTTTGTGACGTCATTTATTTTTGTGACGTTATGTATTTTGTGACGTCATTTATTTTTGTGACGTTATGTATTTTGTGACGTCATTTATTTTTGTGACGTTATGTTTTTTGTGACGTCATTTATTTTTGTGACTTTATGTATTTTGTGACGTAATTAATTTTTGTGACGTCATTTATTTTTGTGAAGTTATGTATTTTGTGACTTAATTAATTTTTGTGACGTCATTTATTTTTGTGACGTTATGTATTTTGTGACTTAATTAATTTTTGTGACGCCATTTATTTTTGTGACGTTATGTATTTTGTGACGTCATTTATGTTTGTGACGTTATGTATTTTGTGACGCTATTTATTTTTGTGACGTTATGAATTTTGTGACGTCATTAATGTTTGTGACGTTATGTATTTTGTGGCGTCATTTATTTTTAGTACATTATGTATTTTGTGACGTAATCAATTTTTGTGACGTCATTTATTTTTGTGAAGTTATGTATTTTGTGACTCCATTTATTTTTGTGACGTTATGTATTTTGTGACGTCATTTATTTTTGTGACGTTATGTATTTTGTAACGTCTTTTTTTTGTGACGTTATGTATTTTGTGACGTAATTATTATTTTGTGACGTCATTTATTTTTGTGACGTTATGTATTTTGTGACGTCATTTATTTTTGTGACGTAATGTATTTTGTGACGTCATTTATTTTTGTGACGTTATGTATTTTGTGACTTAATTAATTTTTGTGACGTCATTTATTTTTGTGACGTTATGTATTTTGTGACGTCATTTATTTTTGTGGCGTTTTGTATTTTGTGACGTCATTTATTTTTGTGACGATATGTATTTTGTGACGTCATTTTTTTGTGACCTTATGTATTTTGTGACGTAATTTTTTTTGTGACGTTATGTATTTTGTGACGTCATTTATTTTTGTGACGTTATGTATTTTGTGACGTTATGTATTTTGTGACGTCATTTATTTTTGTGACGATATGTATTTTGTGACGTTATGTATTTTTTGACGTCATTAATTTTTGTGACGTTATGTATTTTGTGACCTAATTAATTTTTGTGACGTCATTTATTTTTGTGACGTTATGTATTTTGTGACGTCATTTATTTTTGTGACGTTATGTATTTTGTGACGTCATTTATTTTTGTGACGTTATGTATTTTGTGACGTTATGTATTTTATGACGTCATTTATTTTTGTGACGTAATGTATTTTGTGACGTCATTTATCTTTGTGACGTTTTGTATTTTGTGACGTCATTTATTTTTGTGACGTTATGTATTTTGTGACGTTATGTATTTTTCGACGTCATTTATTTTTGTGACGTTATGTATTTTGTGACGTAATTAATATTTTGTGACGTCATTTATTTTTGTGACGTTATGTATTTTGTGACGTCATTTACTTTTGTGACGTTATGTATTTTGTGACGTCATTTATTTTTGTGACGTTATGTATTTTGTGACGTCATTTATTTTTGTGACGTTATGTTTTTGTGACGTTATGTATTTTGTGACGTCATTTATTTTTGTGACGTTATGTATTTTGTGACGTAATTAATAATTTGTGACGTCATTTATTTTTGTGACGTTATGTATTTTGTGACGTCTTTTTTTGTGACATTATGTATTTTGTGACGTCATTTATTTTTGTGACGTTATGTATTTTGTGACGTCATTTATTTTTGTGACGTTATGTTTTTGTGACGTTATGTATTTTGTGACGTCATTTATTTTTGTGACGTTATGTATTTTGTGACGTAATTAATAATTTGTGACGTCATTTATTTTTGTGACGTTATGTATTTTTTGACGTCTTTTTTTGTGACGTTATGTATTTTGTGACGTCATTTTTTTGTGACGTTATGTATTTTGTGACGTCATTTATTTTTGTGACGTTATGTATTTTGTTACGTCATTTATATTTGTGACGTTATGTATTTTGTGACGTCATTTATTTTTGTGACGTTATGTATTTTGTGACGTAATTAATTTTTGTGACGTCATTTATTTTTGTGAAGTTATGTATTTTGTGACTTAATTAATTTTTGTGACGTCATTTATTTTTGTGACGTTATGTATTTTGTGACTTAATTAATTTTTGTGACGCCATTTATTTTTGTGACGTTATGTATTTTGTGACGTCATTTATTTTTGTGACGTTATGTATTTTGTGACGTCATTTATTTTTGTGACGTTATGTATTTTGTGACGTTATGTATTTTGTGACGTCATTTATTTTTGTGACGTTAAGTATTTTGTGACGTCATTTATTTTTGTGAAGTTATGTATTTTGTGACGTCATTTATTTTTGTGACGTTATGTATTTTTTGACGTTTTGTATTTTGTGACGTCATTTATTTTTGTGACGTTATGTATTTTGTGAAGTCATTTTTTGTGACGTTATGTATTTTGTGACGTCATTTATTTTTGTGACGTTATGTATTTTGTGACGTCATTTATTTTTGTGACGTTATGTTTTTGTGACGTTATGTATTTTGTGACGTCATTTATTTTTGTGACGTTATGTATTTTGTGACGTCATTTATTTTTGTGACGTTATGTATTTTGTGACGTCATTTATTTTTGTGACGTTATGTATTTTGTGACGTCATTTATTTTTGTGACGTTATGTTTTTGTGACGTTATGTATTTTGTGACGTCATTTATTTTTGTGACGTTATGTATTTTGTGACGTAATTTATAATTTGTGACGTCATTTATTTTTGTGACGTTATGTATTTTGTGACGTCTTTTTTTGTGACGTTATGTATTTTGTGACGTCATTTTTTGGGACGTTATGTATTTTGTGACGTCATTTATTTTTGTGACGTTATGTATTTTGTTACGTCATTTATTTTTGTGACGTTATGTATTTTGTGTCATTTATTTTTGTGACGTTATGTATTTTGTGACATCATTTATTTTTGTGACGTTATGTATTTTGTGACGTCATTTATTTTTGTGACGTTATGTATTTTGTGATGTCATTTATTTTTGTGACGTTAAGTATTTTGTGACGTCATTTATTATTGTGACGTTATGTATTTTATGACGTCATTTATTTTTGTGACGTTATGTATTTTGTGACGTTATGTATTTTATGACGTCATTTATTTTTGTGACGTTATGTATTTTGTGACGTCATTTATTTTTGTGACGTTATGTATTTTGTGACGTCATTTATTTTTGTGACGTTAAGTATTTTGTGACGTCATTTATTTTTGTGACGTTATGTATTTTGTGACGTCATTTATTTTTGTGACGTTATGTATTTTATGACGTCATTTATTTTTGTGACGTTATTTATTTTTATGACGTTATGTATTTTGTGACGTTATGTATTTTGTGACGTCATTTATTTTTGTGACGTTATGTATTTTGTGACGTAATTAATATTTTGTGACGTCATTTATTTTTGTGACGTTATGTATTTTGTGACGTAATTAATTTTTGTGACGTCATTTATTTTTGTGAAGTTATGTATTTTGTGACTTAATTAATTTTTGTGTCGTCATTTATTTTTGTGACGTTTTGTATTTTGTGACGTCATTTATTTTTGTGACGTTATGTATTTTGTGACGTCATTTATTTTTGTGACGTTATGTATTTTGTGACGTCATTTATTTTTTTGACGTTATGTATTTTGTGACGCCATTTATTTTTGTGACGTTATGTATTTTGTGACGTTATGTATTTTGTGACGTTATGTATTTTGTGACGTTATGTATTTTGTGACGTAATTCATTTTTGTGACGTTATGTATTTTGTGACTTAATTAATTTTTGTGACGTCATTTATTTTTGTGACGTTATGTATTTTGTGACGTCATTTATTTTTGTGACGTTATGTATTTTGTGACGTCATTTATTTTTTTGACGTTATGTATTTTGTGACGTCATTTATTTTTGTGACGTTATGTATTTTGTGACGTCATTTATTTTTGTGACGTTATGTATTTTTTGACGTAATTAATATTTTGTGACGTCATTTATTTTTGTGACGTTATGTATTTTGTGACGTCTTTTTTTTGTGACGTTATGTATTTTGTGACGTCATTTTTTGTGACGTTATGTATTTTGTGACGTCATTTATTTTTGTGACGTTATGTATTTTGTGACGTCATTTATTTTTGTGACGTTATGTATGTTGTGACGTCATTTATTTTTGTGACGTTAAGTATTTTGTGACGTTATGTATTTTGTGACGTCATTTATTTTTGTGACGTTATGTATTTTGTGACGTCATTAATATTTTGTGACGTCATTTATTTTTGTGACGTTATGTATTTTGTGACGTCATTTATTTTTGTGACGTTATGTATTTTGTGACGTCATTTATTTTTGTGACGTTATGTATTTTGTGACGTCATTTATTTTTGTGACGTTATGTTTTTGTGACGTTATGTATTTTGTGACGTCATTTATTTTTGTGACGTTATGTATTTTGTGACGTAATTAATAATTTGTGACGTCATTTATTTTTGTGACGCTATGTATTTTGTGACGTCTTTTTTGTGACGTTATGTAATTTGTGACGTTATTTTTTTGTGACGTTATGTATTTTGTGACGTCATTTATTTTTGTGACGTTATGTATTTTGTTACGTCATTTATTTTTGTGACGTTATGTATTTTGTGACGTCATTTATTTTTTAGACGTTATGTATTTTGTGACGTAATTAATTTTTGTGACGTCATTTATTTTTATGAAGTTATGTATTTTGTGACGTCATTTATTTTTGTGACGTTATGTATTTTGTGATGTAATTAATATTTTGTGACGTCATTTATTTTTGTAACGTTATGTATTTTGTGACGTTATGTATTTTGTGACGTTATGTATTTTGTAACGTAATTCATTTTTGTGACCTTATGTATTTTGTGACTTAATTAATTTTTGTGACGTCATTTATGTTTGTGACGTTATGTATTTTGTGACGTCATTTATTTTTGTGACGTTATGTATTTTGTGACGTCATTTATTTTTGTGACGTTATGTATTTTGTGACGTCATTTATTTTTTGACGTTATGTATTTTGTGACGTCATTTATTATTGTGACGTTATGTATTTTGTGACGTCATTTATTTTTGTGACGTTATGTATTTTTTGACGTAATTAATATTTTGTGACGTCATTTATTTTTGTGACGTTATGTATTTTGTGACGTCTTTTTTTTGTGACGTTATGTATTTTGTGACGTCATTTTTTGTGACGTTATGTATTTTGTGACGTCATTTATTTTTGTGACGTTATGTATTTTGTGACGTCATTTAATTTTGTGACGTTATGTATTTTGTGACGTCATTTATTTTTTTGACGTTATGTAATTTGTGACTTAATTAATTTTTATGACGTCATTTATTTTTGTGACGTTATGTATTTTGTGACGTCATTTATTTTTGTGACGTTATGTATTTTGTGACGTCATTTATTTTTGTGACGTTATGTATTTTCTGACGTCATTTTTTTGACGTTATGTATTTTGTGACGCCATTTATTTTTGTGACGTTATGTATTTTGTGACGTTATGTATTTTGTGACGTAATTTATTTTTGTGACGTTATGTATTTTGTGACTTAATTAATTTTTGTGACGTCATTTATTTTTGTGACGTTATGTATTTTTTGACGTCATTTATTTTTGTGACGTTATGCATTTTGTGACGTGATTAATATTTTGTGACGTCATTTATTTTTGTGACGTTATGTATTTTGTGACGTAATTAATATTTTGTGACGTCATTTATTTTTGTAACGTTATGTATTTTGTGACGTCATTTATTTTTGTGACGTTATGTATTTTGTGACATCATTTATTTTTGTGACGTTATGTATTTTGTGACGTCATTTATTTTTATGACGTTATGTATTTTGTGACGTCATTTATTTTTGTGACGTTAAGTATTTTGTGACGTCATTTATTTTTGTGACGTTATGTATTTTGTGACGTCATTTATTTTTGTGACGTTATGTATTTTGTGACGTTATGTATTTAATGACGTCATTTATTTTTGTGACGTTATGTATTTTGTGACGTCATTTATTTTTGTGACGTTATGTATTTTGTGACGTCATTTATTTTTGTGACGTTATGTATTTTGTGACGTCATTTATTTTTGTGACGTTAAGTATTTTGTGACGTCATTTATTTTTGTGACGTTATGTATTTTGTGACGTCATTTATTTTTGTGACGTTATGTATTTTATGACGTCATTTATTTTTGTGACGTTATGTATTTTGTGACGTTATTTATTTTTATGACGTTATGTATTTTGTGACGTTATGTATTTTGTGACGTCATTTATTTTTGTGACGTTATGTATTTTGTGACGTAATTAATATTTTGTGACGTCATTTATTTTTGTGACGTTATGTATTTTGTGACGTAATTAATTTTTGTGACGTCATTTATTTTTGTGAAGTTATGTATTTTGTGAATTAATTAATTTTTGTGACGTCTTTTATTTTTGTGACGTTATGTATTTTGTGACGTCATTTATTTTTTTGACGTTATGTATTTTGTGACGTCATTTATTTTTGTAACGTTATGTATTTTGTGACGTCATTTATTTTTGTGACGTTATGTATTTTGTGACGTCATTTATTTTTGTGACGTTATGTATTTTGTGACGTATTTAATATTTTGTGACGTCATTTATTTTTGTGACGTTATGTATTTTGTGACGTAATTAATTTTTGTGACGTCATTTATTTTTGTGAAGTTATGTATTTTGTGACTTAATTAATTTTTGTGACGTCTTTTATTTTTGTGACGTTATGTATTTTGTGACGTCATTTATTTTTTTGACGTTATGTATTTTGTGACGCCATTTATTTTTGTGACGTTATGTATTTTGTGACGTTATGTATTTTGTGACGTAATTCATTTTTTTGACGTTATGTATTTTGTGACTTAATTAATTTTTGTGACGTCATTTATTTTTGTGACGTTATGTATTTTGTGACGTCATTTATTTTTGTGACGTTATGTATTTTGTGACGTCATTTATTTTTGTGACGTTATGTATTTTGTGACGTCATTTATTTTTTTGACGTTATGTATTTTGTGACGTCATTTATTTTTGTGACGTTATGTATTTTGTGACGTCATTTATTTTTGTGACGTTATGTATTTTTTGACGTAATTAATATTTTGTGACGTCATTTATTTTTGTGACGTTATGTATTTTGTGACGTCTTTTTTTTGTGACGTTATGTATTTTGTGACGTCATTTTTTGTGACGTTATGTATTTTGTGACGTCATTTATTTTTGTGACGTTATGTATTTTGTGACGTCAATTATTTTTGTGACGTTATGTATTTTGTGACGTCATTTATTTTTGTGACGTTAAGTATTTTGTGACGTCATTTATTTTTGTGACGTTATGTATTTTGTGACGTCATTTATTTTTGTGACGTTATGTATTTTGTGACGTTATGTATTTTATGACGTCATTTATATTTGTGACGTTATGTATTTTGTGACGTTATTTATTTTTATGACGTTATGTATTTTGTGACGTTATGTATTTTGTGACGTCATTTATTTTTGTGACGTTATGTATTTTGTGACGTAATTAATATTTTGTGACGTCATTTATTTTTGTGACGTTATGTATTTTGTGACGTAATTAATTTTTGTGACGTCATTTATTTTTGTGAAGTTATGTATTTTGTGACTTAATTAATTTTTGTGACGTCATTTATTTTTGTGACGTTATGTATTTTTTGACGTCATTTATTTTTGTGACGTTATGTATTTTGTGACGTCATTTATTTTTGTGACGTTATGTATTTTGTGACGTCATTTATTTTTGTGACGTTATGAATTTTGTGACGTCATTTATTTTTTTGACGTTATGTATTTTGTGACGTCATTTATTTTTGTGACGTTATGTATTTTGTGACGTCATTTATTTTTGTGACGTTATGTATTTTTTGACGTAATTAATATTTTGTGACGTCATTTATTTTTGTGACGTTATGTATTTTGTGACGTCTTTTTTTTGTGACGTTATGTATTTTGTGACGTCATTTTTTGTGACGTTATGTATTTTGTGACGTCATTTATTTTTGTGACGTTATGTATTTTGTGACGTCAATTATTTTTGTGACGTTATGTATTTTGTGACGTCATTTATTTTTGTGACGTTATGTATTTTGTGACGTTATGTATTTTATGACGTCATTTATATTTGTGACGTTATGTATTTTGTGACGTTATTTATTTTTATGACGTTATGTATTTTGTGACGTTATGTATTTTGTGACGTCATTTATTTTTGTGACGTTATGTATTTTGTGACGTCATTTATTTTTGTGACGTTATGTATTTTGTGACGTCATTTATTTTTGTGACGTTATGTATTTTGTGACGTCATTTATTTTTTTGACGTTATGTATTTTGTGACGCCATTTATTTTTGTGACGTTATGTATTTTGTGACGTTATGTATTTTGTGACGTTATGTATTTTGTGACGTAATTCATTTTTGTGACGTTATGTATTTTGTGACTTAATTAATTTTTGTGACGTCATTTATTTTTGTGACGTTATGTATTTTGTGACGTCATTTATTTTTGTGACGTTATGTATTTTGTGACGTCATTTATTTTTGTGACGTTATGTATTTTGTGACGTCATTTATTTTTGTGACGTTATGTATTTTGTGACGTCATTTATTTTTTTTGACGTTGTGTATTTTGTGACGTCATTTATTTTTGTGATGTTATGTATTTTGTGACGTCATTTATTTTTGTGACATGTATTTTTTGACGTAATTAATATTTTGTGACGTCATTTATTTTTGTGACGTTATGTATTTTGTGACGTCTTTTTTTGTGACGTTATGTATTTTGTGACGTCATTTTTTGTGACGTTATGTATTTTGTGACGTCATTTATTTTTGTGACGTTATGTATTTTGTGACGTCATTTATTTTTGTGACGTTATGTATTTTGTGACGTCATTTATTTTTTTGACGTTATGTATTTTGTGACGTCATTTATTTTTGTGACGTTATGTATTTTCTGACGTCATTTTTTTGACGTTATGTATTTTGTGACGCCATTTTTTTTGTGACGTTATGTATTATATGACGTCATTTATTTTTGTGACGTTATGTATTTTGTGACGTCATTTATTTTTGTGACGTTATGTATTTTCTGACGTCATTTTTTTGACGTTATGTATTTTCTGACGCCATTTATTTTTGTGACGTTATGTATTTTGTGACGTTATGTATTTTGTGACGTCATTTATTTTTGTGACGTTATGTATTTTGTGACGTCATTTATTTTTGTGACGTTATGTATTTTGTGACGTCATTTATTTTTGTGACGTTATGTATTTTGTGACGTCATTTATTTTTGTGACGTTATGTATTTTGTGACGTCATTTATTTTTTTTGACGTTGTGTATTTTGTGACGTCATTTATTTTTGTGATGTTATGTATTTTGTGACGTCATTTATTTTTGTGACATGTATTTTTTGACGTAATTAATATTTTGTGACGTCATTTATTTTTGTGACGTTATGTATTTTGTGACGTCTTTTTTTGTGACGTTATGTATTTTGTGACGTCATTTTTTGTGACGTTATGTATTTTGTGACGTCATTTATTTTTGTGACGTTATGTATTTTGTGACGTCATTTATTTTTGTGACGTTATGTATTTTGTGACGTCATTTATTTTTTTGACGTTATGTATTTTGTGACGTCATTTATTTTTGTGACGTTATGTATTTTCTGACGTCATTTTTTTGACGTTATGTATTTTGTGACGCCATTTTTTTTGTGACGTTATGTATTATGTGACGTCATTTATTTTTGTGACGTTATGTATTTTGTGACGTCATTTATTTTTGTGACGTTATGTATTTTCTGACGTCATTTTTTTGACGTTATGTATTTTCTGACGCCATTTATTTTTGTGACGTTATGTATTTTGTGACGTTATGTATTTTGTGACGTAATTTATTTTTGTGACGTTATGTATTTTGTGACTTAATTAATTTTTGTGACGTCATTTATTTTTGTGACGTTATGTATTTTTTGACGTCATTTATTTTTGTGACGTTATGCATTTTGTGACGTGATTAATATTTTGTGACGTCATTTATTTTTGTGACGTTATGTATTTTGTGACGTAATTAATATTTTGTGACGTCATTTATTTTTGTAACGTTATGTATTTTGTGACGTCATTTATTTTTGTGACGTTATGTATTTTGTGACATCATTTATTTTTGTGACGTTATGTATTTTGTGACGTCATTTATTTTTGTGACGTTATGTATTTTGTGACGTCATTTATTTTTGTGACGTTAAGTATTTTGTGACGTCATTTATTTTTGTGACGTTATGTATTTTGTGACGTCATTTATTTTTGTGACGTTATGTATTTTGTGACGTTATGTATTTTATGACGTCATTTATTTTTGTGACGTTATGTATTTTGTGACGTCATTTATTTTTGTGACGTTATGTATTTTGTGACGTCATTTATTTTTGTGACGTTATGTATTTTGTGACGTCATTTATTTTTGTGACGTTAAGTATTTTGTGACGTCATTTATTTTTGTGACGTTATGTATTTTGTGACGTCATTTATTTTTGTGACGTTATGTATTTTGTGACGTTATTTATTTTATGACGTAATTTATTTTTGTGACGTTATGTATTTTGTGACGTTATTTATTTTTATCACGTTATGTATTTTGTGACGTTATGTATTTTGTGACGTCATTTATTTTTGTGACGTTATGTATTTTGTGACGTAATTAATATTTTGTGACGTCATTTATTTTTGTGACGTTATGTATTTTGTGACGTCATTTATTTTTGTGACGTTATGTTTTTGTGACGTTATGTATTTTGTGACGTCATTTATTTTTGTGACGTTATGTATTTTGTGACGTATTTAATAATTTGTGACGTCATTTATTTTTGTGACGTTATGTATTTTGTGACATCTTTTTTTGTGACGATATGTAATTTGTGACGTCATTTTTTTGTGACGTTATGTATTTTGTAACGTCATTTATTTTTGTGACGTTATGTATTTTGTTACGTCATTTATTTTTGTGACGTTATGTATTTTGTGACGTCATTTATTTTTGTGACGTCATTTATTTTTTGAAGTTATGTATTTTGTGACTTAATTAATTTTTGTGACGTCATTTATTTTTGTGACGTTATGTATTTTGTGACGTCATTTATTTTTGTGACGTTATGTATTTTGTGACGTCATTTATTTTTGTGACGTTATGTATTTTGTGACGTCATTTATTTTTTTGACGTTATGTATTTTGTGACGCCATTTATTTTTGTGACGTTATGTATTTTGTGACGTTATGTATTTTGTGACGTTATGTATTTTGTGACGTAATTCATTTTTGTGACGTTATGTATTTTGTGACTTAATTAATTTTTGTGACGTCATTTATTTTTGTGACGTTATGTATTTTGTGACGTCATTTATTTTTGTGACGTTATGTATTTTGTGACGTCATTTATTTTTGTGACGTTATGTATTTTGTGACGTCATTTATTTTTGTGACGTTATGTATTTTGTGACGTCATTTATTTTTTTTGACGTTGTGTATTTTGTGACGTCATTTATTTTTGTGATGTTATGTATTTTGTGACGTCATTTATTTTTGTGACATGTATTTTTTGACGTAATTAATATTTTGTGACGTCATTTATTTTTGTGACGTTATGTATTTTGTGACGTCTTTTTTTGTGACGTTATGTATTTTGTGACGTCATTTTTTGTGACGTTATGTATTTTGTGACGTCATTTATTTTTGTGACGTTATGTATTTTGTGACGTCATTTATTTTTGTGACGTTATGTATTTTGTGACGTCATTTATTTTTTTGACGTTATGTATTTTGTGACGTCATTTATTTTTGTGACGTTATGTATTTTCTGACGTCATTTTTTTGACGTTATGTATTTTGTGACGCCATTTTTTTTGTGACGTTATGTATTATATGACGTCATTTATTTTTGTGACGTTATGTATTTTGTGACGTCATTTATTTTTGTGACGTTATGTATTTTCTGACGTCATTTTTTTGACGTTATGTATTTTCTGACGCCATTTATTTTTGTGACGTTATGTATTTTGTGACGTTATGTATTTTGTGACGTAATTTATTTTTGTGACGTTATGTATTTTGTGACTTAATTAATTTTTGTGACGTCATTTATTTTTGTGACGTTATGTATTTTTTGACGTCATTTATTTTTGTGACGTTATGCATTTTGTGACGTGATTAATATTTTGTGACGTCATTTATTTTTGTGACGTTATGTATTTTGTGACGTAATTAATATTTTGTGACGTCATTTATTTTTGTAACGTTATGTATTTTGTGACGTCATTTATTTTTGTGACGTTATGTATTTTGTGACGTCATTTATTTTTGTGACGTTATGTATTTTGTGACGTCATTTATTTTTGTGACGTTATGTATTTTGTTACGTCATTTATTTTTGTGACGTTATGTATTTTGTGACGTCATTTATTTTTTTTGACGTTGTGTATTTTGTGACGTCATTTATTTTTGTGACGTTATGTATTTTGTGACGTCTTTTTTTGTGACGTTATGTATTTTGTGACGTCATTTTTTGTGACGTTATGTATTTTGTGACGTCATTTATTTTTGTGACGTTATGTATTTTGTGACGTCATTTATTTTTGTGACGTTATGTATTTTGTGACGTCATTTATTTTTTTGACGTTATGTATTTTGTGACGTCATTTATTTTTGTGACGTTATGTATTTTCTGACGTCATTTTTTTGACGTTATGTATTTTGTGACGCCATTTTTTTTGTGACGTTATGTATTATGTGACGTCATTTATTTTTGTGACGTTATGTATTTTGTGACGTCATTTATTTTTGTGACGTTATGTATTTTCTGACGTCATTTTTTTGACGTTATGTATTTTCTGACGCCATTTATTTTTGTGACGTTATGTATTTTGTGACGTTATGTATTTTGTGACGTAATTTATTTTTGTGACGTTATGTATTTTGTGACTTAATTAATTTTTGTGACGTCATTTATTTTTGTGACGTTATGTATTTTTTGACGTCATTTATTTTTGTGACGTTATGCATTTTGTGACGTGATTAATATTTTGTGACGTCATTTATTTTTGTGACGTTATGTATTTTGTGACGTAATTAATATTTTGTGACGTCATTTATTTTTGTAACGTTATGTATTTTGTGACGTCATTTATTTTTGTGACGTTATGTATTTTGTGACATCATTTATTTTTGTGACGTTATGTATTTTGTGACGTCATTTATTTTTGTGACGTTATGTATTTTGTGACGTCATTTATTTTTGTGACGTTAAGTATTTTGTGACGTCATTTATTTTTGTGACGTTATGTATTTTGTGACGTCATTTATTTTTGTGACGTTATGTATTTTGTGACGTTATGTATTTTATGACGTCATTTATTTTTGTGACGTTATGTATTTTGTGACGTCATTTATTTTTGTGACGTTATGTATTTTGTGACGTCATTTATTTTTGTGACGTTATGTATTTTGTGACGTCATTTATTTTTGTGACGTTAAGTATTTTGTGACGTCATTTATTTTTGTGACGTTATGTATTTTGTGACGTCATTTATTTTTGTGACGTTATGTATTTTGTGACGTTATGTATTTTATGACGTAATTTATTTTTGTGACGTTATGTATTTTGTGACGTTATTTATTTTTATCACGTTATGTATTTTGTGACATTATGTATTTTGTGACGTCATTTATTTTTGTGACGTTATGTATTTTGTGACGTAATTAATATTTTGTGACGTCATTTATTTTTGTGACGTTATGTATTTTGTGACGTCATTTATTTTTGTGACGTTATGTTTTTGTGACGTTATGTATTTTGTGACGTCATTTATTTTTGTGACGTTATGTATTTTGTGACGTATTTAATAATTTGTGACGTCATTTATTTTTGTGACGTTATGTATTTTGTGACATCTTTTTTTGTGACGATATGTAATTTGTGACGTCATTTTTTTGTGACGTTATGTATTTTGTAACGTCATTTATTTTTGTGACGTTATGTATTTTGTTACGTCATTTATTTTTGTGACGTTATGTATTTTGTGACGTCATTTATTTTTGTGACGTTATGTATTTTGTGACGTAATTAATTTTTGTGACGTCATTTATTTTTATGAACTTATGTATTTTGTGACGTCATTTATTTTTGTGACGTTATGTATTTTGTGATGTAATTAATATTTTGTGACGTCATTTATTTTTGTAACGTTATGTATTTTGTGACGTAAATAATATTTTGTGACGTCATTTATTTTTGTGACGTTATGTATTTTGTGACGTCTTTTTTTTGTGACGTTATGTATTTTGTGACGTCATTTTTTTGTGACGTTATGTATTTTGTGACGTCATTTATTTTTGTTACGTTATGTATTTTGTGACGCCATTTATTTTTGTGACGTTATGTATTTTGTGACGTCATTTATTTTTGTGACGTTATGTATTTTGTGACGTAATTAATATTTGTGACGTCATTTATTTTTGTGAAGTTATGTATTTTGTGACTTAATTAATTTTTGTGACGTCATTTATTTTTGTGACGTTATGTATTTTGTGACGTCATTTATTTTTGTGACGTTATGTATTTTGTGACGTCATTTATTTTTGTGACGGTATGTATTTTGTGACTTCATTTATTTTTTTGACGTTATGTATTATGTGACGCCATTTATTTTTGTGACGTTATGTATTTTGTGACGTTATGTATTTTGTGACGTTATGTATTTTGTGACGTAATTCATTTTTGTGACGTTATGTATTTTGTGACTTAATTAATTTTTGTGACGTCATTTATTTTTGTGACGTTATGTATTTTGTGACGTCATTTATTTTTGTGACGTTATGTATTTTGTGACGTTATGTATTTTATGACGTCATTTATTTTTGTGACGTTATGTATTTTGTGACGTCATTTATTTTTGTGACGTTATGTATTTTGTGACGTCATTTATTTTTGTGACGTTATGTATTTTGTGACGTCATTTATTTTTGTGACGTTATGTATTTTGTGACGTCATTTATTTTTGTGACGTTATGTATTTTGTGACGTTATGTATTTTATGACGTAATTTATTTTTGTGACGTTATGTATTTTGTGACGTTATTTATTTTTATCACGTTATGTATTTTGTGACATTATGTATTTTGTGACGTCATTTATTTTTGTGACGTTATGTATTTTGTGACGTAATTAATATTTTGTGACGTCATTTATTTTTGTGACGTTATGTATTTTGTGACGTCATTTATTTTTGTGACGTTATGTTTTTGTGACGTTATGTATTTTGTGACGTCATTTATTTTTGTGACGTTATGTATTTTGTGACGTATTTAATAATTTGTGACGTCATTTATTTTTGTGACGTTATGTATTTTGTGACATCTTTTTTTGTGACGATATGTAATTTGTGACGTCATTTTTTTGTGACGTTATGTATTTTGTAACGTCATTTATTTTTGTGACGTTATGTATTTTGTTACGTCATTTATTTTTGTGACGTTATGTATTTTGTGACGTCATTTATTTTTGTGACGGTATGTATTTTGTGACTTCATTTATTTTTTTGACGTTATGTATTATGTGACGCCATTTATTTTTGTGACGTTATGTATTTTGTGACGTTATGTATTTTGTGACGTTATGTATTTTGTGACGTAATTCATTTTTGTGACGTTATGTATTTTGTGACTTAATTAATTTTTGTGACGTCATTTATTTTTGTGACGTTATGTATTTTGTGACGTCATTTATTTTTGTGACGTTATGTATTTTGTGACGTTATGTATTTTATGACGTCATTTATTTTTGTGACGTTATGTATTTTGTGACGTCATTTATTTTTGTGACGTTATGTATTTTGTGACGTCATTTATTTTTGTGACGTTATGTATTTTGTGACGTCATTTATTTTTGTGACGTTATGTATTTTGTGACGTCATTTATTTTTGTGACGTTATGTATTTTGTGACGTTATGTATTTTATGACGTAATTTATTTTTGTGACGTTATGTATTTTGTGACGTTATTTATTTTTATCACGTTATGTATTTTGTGACATTATGTATTTTGTGACGTCATTTATTTTTGTGACGTTATGTATTTTGTGACGTAATTAATATTTTGTGACGTCATTTATTTTTGTGACGTTATGTATTTTGTGACGTCATTTATTTTTGTGACGTTATGTTTTTGTGACGTTATGTATTTTGTGACGTCATTTATTTTTGTGACGTTATGTATTTTGTGACGTATTTAATAATTTGTGACGTCATTTATTTTTGTGACGTTATGTATTTTGTGACATCTTTTTTTGTGACGATATGTAATTTGTGACGTCATTTTTTTGTGACGTTATGTATTTTGTAACGTCATTTATTTTTGTGACGTTATGTATTTTGTTACGTCATTTATTTTTGTGACGTTATGTATTTTGTGACGTCATTTATTTTTGTGACGTTATGTATTTTGTGACGTAATTAATTTTTGTGACGTCATTTATTTTTATGAACTTATGTATTTTGTGACGTCATTTATTTTTGTGACGTTATGTATTTTGTGATGTAATTAATATTTTGTGACGTCATTTATTTTTGTAACGTTATGTATTTTGTGACGTAAATAATATTTTGTGACGTCATTTATTTTTGTGACGTTATGTATTTTGTGACGTCTTTTTTTTGTGACGTTATGTATTTTGTGACGTCATTTTTTTGTGACGTTATGTATTTTGTGACGTCATTTATTTTTGTTACGTTATGTATTTTGTGACGCCATTTATTTTTGTGACGTTATGTATTTTGTGACGTCATTTATTTTTGTGACGTTATGTATTTTGTGACGTAATTAATTTTTGTGACGTCATTTATTTTTGTGAAGTTATGTATTTTGTGACTTAATTAATTTTTGTGACGTCATTTATTTTTGTGACGTTATGTATTTTGTGACGTCATTTATTTTTGTGACGTTATGTATTTTGTGACGTCATTTATTTTTGTGACGTTATGTATTTTGTGACGTCATTTATTTTTTTGACGTTATGTATTTTGTGACGCCATTTATTTTTGTGACGTTATGTATTTTGTGACGTTATGTATTTTGTGACGTTATGTATTTTGTGACGTAATTCATTTTTGTGACGTTATGTATTTTGTGACTTAATTAATTTTTGTGACGTCATTTATTTTTGTGACGTTATGTATTTTGTGACGTCATTTATTTTTGTGACGTTATGTATTTTGTGACGTCATTTATTTTTGTGACGTTATGTATTTTGTGACGTCATTTATTTTTGTGACGTTATGTATTTTGTGACGTCATTTATTTTTTTTGACGTTGTGTATTTTGTGACGTCATTTATTTTTGTGATGTTATGTATTTTGTGACGTCATTTATTTTTGTGACATGTATTTTTTGACGTAATTAATATTTTGTGACGTCATTTATTTTTGTGACGTTATGTATTTTGTGACGTCTTTTTTTGTGACGTTATGTATTTTGTGACGTCATTTTTTGTGACGTTATGTATTTTGTGACGTCATTTATTTTTGTGACGTTATGTATTTTGTGACGTCATTTATTTTTGTGACGTTATGTATTTTGTGACGTCATTTATTTTTTTGACGTTATGTATTTTGTGACGTCATTTATTTTTGTGACGTTATGTATTTTCTGACGTCATTTTTTTGACGTTATGTATTTTGTGACGCCATTTTTTTTGTGACGTTATGTATTATATGACGTCATTTATTTTTGTGACGTTATGTATTTTGTGACGTCATTTATTTTTGTGACGTTATGTATTTTCTGACGTCATTTTTTTGACGTTATGTATTTTCTGACGCCATTTATTTTTGTGACGTTATGTATTTTGTGACGTTATGTATTTTGTGACGTAATTTATTTTTGTGACGTTATGTATTTTGTGACTTAATTAATTTTTGTGACGTCATTTATTTTTGTGACGTTATGTATTTTTTGACGTCATTTATTTTTGTGACGTTATGCATTTTGTGACGTGATTAATATTTTGTGACGTCATTTATTTTTGTGACGTTATGTATTTTGTGACGTAATTAATATTTTGTGACGTCATTTATTTTTGTAACGTTATGTATTTTGTGACGTCATTTATTTTTGTGACGTTATGTATTTTGTGACGTCATTTATTTTTGTGACGTTATGTATTTTGTGACGTCATTTATTTTTGTGACGTTATGTATTTTGTGACGTCATTTATTTTTGTGACGTTATGTATTTTGTGACGTCATTTATTTTTTTTGACGTTGTGTATTTTGTGACGTCATTTATTTTTGTGATGTTATGTATTTTGTGACGTCATTTATTTTTGTGACATGTATTTTTTGACGTTATTAATATTTTGTGACGTCATTTATTTTTGTGACGTTATGTATTTTGTGACGTCTTTTTTTGTGACGTTATGTATTTTGTGACGTCATTTTTTGTGACGTTATGTATTTTGTGACGTCATTTATTTTTGTGACGTTATGTATTTTGTGACGTCATTTATTTTTGTGACGTTATGTATTTTGTGACGTCATTTATTTTTTTGACGTTATGTATTTTGTGACGTCATTTATTTTTGTGACGTTATGTATTTTCTGACGTCATTTTTTTGACGTTATGTATTTTGTGACGCCATTTTTTTTGTGACGTTATGTATTATGTGACGTCATTTATTTTTGTGACGTTATGTATTTTGTGACGTCATTTATTTTTGTGACGTTATGTATTTTCTGACGTCATTTTTTTGACGTTATGTATTTTCTGACGCCATTTATTTTTGTGACGTTATGTATTTTGTGACGTTATGTATTTTGTGACGTAATTTATTTTTGTGACGTTATGTATTTTGTGACTTAATTAATTTTTGTGACGTCATTTATTTTTGTGACGTTATGTATTTTTTGACGTCATTTATTTTTGTGACGTTATGCATTTTGTGACGTGATTAATATTTTGTGACGTCATTTATTTTTGTGACGTTATGTATTTTGTGACGTAATTAATATTTTGTGACGTCATTTATTTTTGTAACGTTATGTATTTTGTGACGTCATTTATTTTTGTGACGTTATGTATTTTGTGACATCATTTATTTTTGTGACGTTATGTATTTTGTGACGTCATTTATTTTTGTGACGTTATGTATTTTGTGACGTCATTTATTTTTGTGACGTTAAGTATTTTGTGACGTCATTTATTTTTGTGACGTTATGTATTTTGTGACGTCATTTATTTTTGTGACGTTATGTATTTTGTGACGTTATGTATTTTATGACGTCATTTATTTTTGTGACGTTATGTATTTTGTGACGTCATTTATTTTTGTGACGTTATGTATTTTGTGACGTCATTTATTTTTGTGACGTTATGTATTTTGTGACGTCATTTATTTTTGTGACGTTAAGTATTTTGTGACGTCATTTATTTTTGTGACGTTATGTATTTTGTGACGTCATTTATTTTTGTGACGTTATGTATTTTGTGACGTTATGTATTTTATGACGTAATTTATTTTTGTGACGTTATGTATTTTGTGACGTTATTTATTTTTATCACGTTATGTATTTTGTGACATTATGTATTTTGTGACGTCATTTATTTTTGTGACGTTATGTATTTTGTGACGTAATTAATATTTTGTGACGTCATTTATTTTTGTGACGTTATGTATTTTGTGACGTCATTTATTTTTGTGACGTTATGTTTTTGTGACGTTATGTATTTTGTGACGTCATTTATTTTTGTGACGTTATGTATTTTGTGACGTATTTAATAATTTGTGACGTCATTTATTTTTGTGACGTTATGTATTTTGTGACATCTTTTTTTGTGACGATATGTAATTTGTGACGTCATTTTTTTGTGACGTTATGTATTTTGTAACGTCATTTATTTTTGTGACGTTATGTATTTTGTTACGTCATTTATTTTTGTGACGTTATGTATTTTGTGACGTCATTTATTTTTGTGACGTTATGTATTTTGTGACGTAATTAATTTTTGTGACGTCATTTATTTTTATGAACTTATGTATTTTGTGACGTCATTTATTTTTGTGACGTTATGTATTTTGTGATGTAATTAATATTTTGTGACGTCATTTATTTTTGTAACGTTATGTATTTTGTGACGTAAATAATATTTTGTGACGTCATTTATTTTTGTGACGTTATGTATTTTGTGACGTCTTTTTTTTGTGACGTTATGTATTTTGTGACGTCATTTTTTTGTGACGTTATGTATTTTGTGACGTCATTTATTTTTGTTACGTTATGTATTTTGTGACGCCATTTATTTTTGTGACGTTATGTATTTTGTGACGTCATTTATTTTTGTGACGTTATGTATTTTGTGACGTAATTAATTTTTGTGACGTCATTTATTTTTGTGAAGTTATGTATTTTGTGACTTAATTAATTTTTGTGACGTCATTTATTTTTGTGACGTTATGTATTTTGTGACGTCATTTATTTTTGTGACGTTATGTATTTTGTGACGTCATTTATTTTTGTGACGGTATGTATTTTGTGACTTCATTTATTTTTTTGACGTTATGTATTATGTGACGCCATTTATTTTTGTGACGTTATGTATTTTGTGACGTTATGTATTTTGTGACGTTATGTATTTTGTGACGTAATTCATTTTTGTGACGTTATGTATTTTGTGACTTAATTAATTTTTGTGACGTCATTTATTTTTGTGACGTTATGTATTTTGTGACGTCATTTATTTTTGTGACGTTATGTATTTTGTGACGTTATGTATTTTATGACGTCATTTATTTTTGTGACGTTATGTATTTTGTGACGTCATTTATTTTTGTGACGTTATGTATTTTGTGACGTCATTTATTTTTGTGACGTTATGTATTTTGTGACGTCATTTATTTTTGTGACGTTAAGTATTTTGTGACGTCATTTATTTTTGTGACGTTATGTATTTTGTGACGTCATTTATTTTTGTGACGTTATGTATTTTGTGACGTTATGTATTTTATGACGTAATTTATTTTTGTGACGTTATGTATTTTGTGACGTTATTTATTTTTATCACGTTATGTATTTTGTGACATTATGTATTTTGTGACGTCATTTATTTTTGTGACGTTATGTATTTTGTGACGTAATTAATATTTTGTGACGTCATTTATTTTTGTGACGTTATGTATTTTGTGACGTCATTTATTTTTGTGACGTTATGTTTTTGTGACGTTATGTATTTTGTGACGTCATTTATTTTTGTGACGTTATGTATTTTGTGACGTATTTAATAATTTGTGACGTCATTTATTTTTGTGACGTTATGTATTTTGTGACATCTTTTTTTGTGACGATATGTAATTTGTGACGTCATTTTTTTGTGACGTTATGTATTTTGTAACGTCATTTATTTTTGTGACGTTATGTATTTTGTTACGTCATTTATTTTTGTGACGTTATGTATTTTGTGACGTCATTTATTTTTGTGACGTTATGTATTTTGTGACGTTATGTATTTTGTGACGTCATTTATTTTTGTGACGTTATGTATTTTGTGACGTAATTAATTTTTGTGACGTCATTTATTTTTATGAACTTATGTATTTTGTGACGTCATTTATTTTTGTGACGTTATGTATTTTGTGATGTAATTAATATTTTGTGACGTCATTTATTTTTGTAACGTTATGTATTTTGTGACGTAAATAATATTTTGTGACGTCATTTATTTTTGTGACGTTATGTATTTTGTGACGTCTTTTTTTTGTGACGTTATGTATTTTGTGACGTCATTTTTTTGTGACGTTATGTATTTTGTGACGTCATTTATTTTTGTTACGTTATGTATTTTGTGACGCCATTTATTTTAGTGACGTTATGTATTTTGTGACGTCATTTATTTTTGTGACGTTATGTATTTTGTGACGTAATTAATTTTTGTGACGTCATTTATTTTTGTGAAGTTATGTATTTTGTGACTTAATTAATTTTTGTGACGTCATTTTTTTTTGTGACGTTATGTATTTTGTGACGTCATTTATTTTTGTGACGTTATGTATTTTGTGACGTCATTTATTTTTGTGACGGTATGTATTTTGTGACTTCATTTATTTTTTTGACGTTATGTATTATGTGACGCCATTTATTTTTGTGACGTTATGTATTTTGTGACGTTATGTATTTTGTGACGTTATGTATTTTGTGACGTAATTCATTTTTGTGACGTTATGTATTTTGTGACTTAATTAATTTTTGTGACGTCATTTATTTTTGTGACGTTATGTATTTTGTGACGTCATTTATTTTTGTGACGTTATGTATTTTGTGACGTCATTTATTTTTGTGACATTATGTATTTTGTGACGTCATTTATTTTTTTGACGTTATGTATTTTGTGACGTCATTTATTTTTGCGACGTTATGTATTTTGTGACGTCATTTATTTTTGTGACGTTATGTATTTTGTGACGTCATTTATTTTTTGACGTTATGTATTTTGTGACGCCATTTATTTTTGTGACGTTATGTATTTTGTGACGTTATGTATTTTGTGACGTTATGTATTTTGTGACGTAATTCATTTTTGTGACGTTATGTATTTTGTGACTTTTTTGTGACGTTATGTATTTTGTGACGTCATTTATTTTTGTGACGTTATGTATTTTGTGACGTCATTTATTTTTGTGACGTTATGTATTTTGTGACGTCATTTATTTTTGTGACGTTATGTAATTTGTGACGTCATTTATTTTTTTGACGTTATGTATTTTGTGACGTCATTTATTTTTGTGACGTTATGTATTTTGTGACGTCATTTATTTTTGTGACGTAATGTATTTTTTGACGTAATTAATATTTTGTGACGTCATTTATTTTTGTGACGTTATGTATTTTGTGACGTCTTTTTTTTTGTGACGTTATGTATTTTGTGATGTCATTTTTTGTGACGTTATGTATTTTGTGACGTCATTTATTTTTGTGACGTTATGTATTTTGTGACGTCATTTATTTTTGTGACGTTATGTATTTTGTGACGTCATTTATTTTTGTGACGTTAAGTATTTTGTGACGTCATTTATTTTTGTGACGTTATGTATTTTGTGACGTCATTTATTTTTGTGACGTTATGTATTTTGTGTTGTTATGTATTTTATGACGTCATTTATATTTGTGACGTTATGTATTTTGTGGCGTTATTTATTTTTATGACGTTATGTATTTTGTGACGTTATGTATTTTGTGACGTCATTTATTTTTGTGACGTTATGTATTTTGTGACGTAATTAATATTTTGTGACGTCATTTATTTTTGTGACGTTATGTATTTTGTGACGTAATTAATTTTTGTGACGTCATTTATTTTTGTGAAGTTATGTATTTTGTGACGTCATTTATTTTTGTGACGTTATGTATTTTGTGACGTCATTTATTTTTGTGACGTTATGTATTTTGTGACGTCATTTATTTTTGTGACGTTATGTATTTTGTGAATTCATTTATTTTTTTGACGTTATGTATTTTGTGACGCCATTTATTTTTGTGACGTTATGTATTTTGAGACGTTATGTATTTTGTGACGTTATGTATTTTGTGACGTAATTCATTTTTGTGACGTTATGTATTTTGTGATTTAATTAATTTTTGTGACGTCATTTATTTTTGTGACGTTATGTATTTTGTGACGTCATTTATTTTTGTGACGTTATGTATTTTGTGACGTCATTTATTTTTGTGACGTTATGTATTTTGTGACGTCATTTATTTTTGTGACGTTATGTATTTTGTGACGTCATTTATTTTTTTGACGTTATGTATTTTGTGACGTCATTTATTTTTTTGACGTTATGTATTTTGTGACGTCATTTATTTTTGTGACGTTATGTATTTTGTGACGTTATGTATTTTGTGACGTCATTTATTTTTGTGACGTTATGTATTTTGTGACGTCTTTTTTTGTGACGTTATGTATTTTGTGACGTAATTTATTTTTGTGACGTTATGTATTTTGTGACTTAATTAATTTTTGTGACGTCATTTATTTTTGTGACGTTATGTATTTTTTGACGTCATTTATTTTTGTGACGTTATGCATTTTGTGACGTGATTAATATTTTGTGACGTCATTTATTTTTGTGACGTTATGTATTTTGTGACGTAATTAATATTTTGTGACGTCATTTATTTTTGTAACGTTATGTATTTTGTGACGTCATTTATTTTTGTGACGTTATGTATTTTGTGACGTCATTTATTTTTGTGACGTTATGTATTTTGTGACGTCATTTATTTTTGTGACGTTATGTATTTTGTGACGTCATTTATTTTTGTGACGTTATGTATTTTGTGACGTCATTTATTTTTTTTGACGTTGTGTATTTTGTGACGTCATTTATTTTTGTGATGTTATGTATTTTGTGACGTCATTTATTTTTGTGACATGTATTTTTTGACGTTATTAATATTTTGTGACGTCATTTATTTTTGTGACGTTATGTATTTTGTGACGTCTTTTTTTGTGACGTTATGTATTTTGTGACGTCATTTTTTGTGACGTTATGTATTTTGTGACGTCATTTATTTTTGTGACGTTATGTATTTTGTGACGTCATTTATTTTTGTGACGTTATGTATTTTGTGACGTCATTTATTTTTTTGACGTTATGTATTTTGTGACGTCATTTATTTTTGTGACGTTATGTATTTTCTGACGTCATTTTTTTGACGTTATGTATTTTGTGACGCCATTTTTTTGTGACGTTATGTATTATGTGACGTCATTTATTTTTGTGACGTTATGTATTTTGTGACGTCATTTATTTTTGTGACGTTATGTATTTTCTGACGTCATTTTTTTGACGTTATGTATTTTCTGACGCCATTTATTTTTGTGACGTTATGTATTTTGTGACGTTATGTATTTTGTGACGTAATTTATTTTTGTGACGTTATGTATTTTGTGACTTAATTAATTTTTGTGACGTCATTTATTTTTGTGACGTTATGTATTTTTTGACGTCATTTATTTTTGTGACGTTATGCATTTTGTGACGTGATTAATATTTTGTGACGTCATTTATTTTTGTGACGTTATGTATTTTGTGACGTAATTAATATTTTGTGACGTCATTTATTTTTGTAACGTTATGTATTTTTTGACGTCATTTATTTTTGTGACGTTATGTATTTTGTGACATCATTTATTTTTGTGACGTTATGTATTTTGTGACGTCATTTATTTTTGTGACGTTATGTATTTTGTGACGTCATTTATTTTTGTGACGTTAAGTATTTTGTGACGTCATTTATTTTTGTGACGTTATGTATTTTGTGACGTCATTTATTTTTGTGACGTTATGTATTTTGTGACGTTATGTATTTTATGACGTCATTTATTTTTGTGACGTTATGTATTTTGTGACGTCATTTATTTTTGTGACGTTATGTATTTTGTGACGTCATTTATTTTTGTGACGTTATGTATTTTGTGACGTCATTTATTTTTGTGACGTTAAGTATTTTGTGACGTCATTTATTTTTGTGACGTTATGTATTTTGTGACGTCATTTATTTTTGTGACGTTATGTATTTTGTGACGTTATGTATTTTATGACGTAATTTATTTTTGTGACGTTATGTATTTTGTGACGTTATTTATTTTTATCACGTTATGTATTTTGTGACGTTATGTATTTTGTGACGTCATTTATTTTTGTGACGTTATGTATTTTGTGACGTAATTAATATTTTGTGACGTCATTTATTTTTGTGACGTTATGTATTTTGTGACGTCATTTATTTTTGTGACGTTATGTTTTTGTGACGTTATGTATTTTGTGACGTCATTTATTTTTGTGACGTTATGTATTTTGTGACGTATTTAATAATTTGTGACGTCATTTATTTTTGTGACGTTATGTATTTTGTGACATCTTTTTTTGTGACGATATGTAATTTGTGACGTCATTTTTTTGTGACGTTATGTATTTTGTAACGTCATTTATTTTTGTGACGTTATGTATTTTGTTACGTCATTTATTTTTGTGACGTTATGTATTTTGTGACGTCATTTATTTTTGTGACGTTATGTATTTTGTGACGTAATTAATTTTTGTGACGTCATTTATTTTTATGAACTTATGTATTTTGTGACGTCATTTATTTTTGTGACGTTATGTATTTTGTGATGTAATTAATATTTTGTGACGTCATTTATTTTTGTAACGTTATGTATTTTGTGACGTAAATAATATTATGTGACGTCATTTATTTTTGTGACGTTATGTATTTTGTGACGTCTTTTTTTTGTGACGTTATGTATTTTGTGACGTCATTTTTTTGTGACGTTATGTATTTTGTGACGTCATTTATTTTTGTTACGTTATGTATTTTGTGACGCCATTTATTTTTGTGACGTTATGTATTTTGTGACGTCATTTATTTTTGTGACGTTATGTATTTTGTGACGTAATTAATTTTTGTGACGTCATTTATTTTTGTGAAGTTATGTATTTTGTGACTTAATTAATTTTTGTGACGTCATTTATTTTTGTGACGTTATGTATTTTGTGACGTCATTTATTTTTGTGACGTTATGTATTTTGTGACGTCATTTATTTTTGTGACGGTATGTATTTTGTGACTTCATTTATTTTTTTGACGTTATGTATTATGTGACGTCATTTATTTTTGTGACGTTATGTATTTTGTGACGTTATGTATTTTGTGACGTTATGTATTTTGTGACGTAATTCATTTTTGTGACGTTATGTATTTTGTGACTTAATTAATTTTTGTGACGTCATTTATTTTTGTGACGTTATGTATTTTGTGACGTCATTTATTTTTGTGACGTTATGTATTTTGTGACGTCATTTATTTTTGTGACATTATGTATTTTGTGACGTCATTTATTTTTTTGACGTTATGTATTTTGTGACGTCATTTATTTTTGCGACGTTATGTATTTTGTGACGTCATTTATTTTTGTGATGTTATGTATTTTGTGACGTCATTTATTTTTTTGACGTTATGTATTTTGTGACGTCATTTATTTTTGTGACGTTAAGTATTTTGTGACGTAATTTATTTTTGTGACGTTATGTATTTTGTGACGTCATTTATTTTTGTGACGTTATGTATTTTGTGTTGTTATGTATTTTGTGACGCCATTTATTTTTGTGACGTTATGTATTTTGTGACGTTATGTATTTTGTGACGTTATGTATTTTGTGACGTAATTCATTTTTGTGACGTTATGTATTTTGTGACTTTTTTGTGACGTTATGTATTTTGTGACGTCATTTATTTTTGTGACGTTATGTATTTTGTGACGTCATTTATTTTTGTGACGTTATGTATTTTGTGACGTCATTTATTTTTGTGACGTTATGTAATTTGTGACGTCATTTATTTTTTTGACGTTATGTATTTTGTGACGTCATTTATTTTTGTGACGTTATGTATTTTGTGACGTCATTTATTTTTGTGACGTAATGTATTTTTTGACGTAATTAATATTTTGTGACGTCATTTATTTTTGTGACGTTATGTATTTTGTGACGTCTTTTTTTTTGTGACGTTATGTATTTTGTGATGTCATTTTTTGTGACGTTATGTATTTTGTGACGTCATTTATTTTTGTGACGTTATGTATTTTGTGACGTCATTTATTTTTGTGACGTTATGTATTTTGTGACGTCATTTATTTTTGTGACGTTAAGTATTTTGTGACGTCATTTATTTTTGTGACGTTATGTATTTTGTGACGTCATTTATTTTTGTGACGTTATGTATTTTGTGTTGTTATGTATTTTATGACGTCATTTATATTTGTGACGTTATGTATTTTGTGGCGTTATTTATTTTTATGACGTTATGTATTTTGTGACGTTATGTATTTTGTGACGTCATTTATTTTTGTGACGTTATGTATTTTGTGACGTTATTAATATTTTGTGACGTCATTTATTTTTGTGACGTTATGTATTTTGTGACGTAATTAATTTTTGTGACGTCATTTATTTTTGTGAAGTTATGTATTTTGTGACGTCATTTATTTTTGTGACGTTATGTATTTTGTGACGTCATTTATTTTTGTGACGTTATGTATTTTGTGACGTCATTTATTTTTGTGACGTTATGTATTTTGTGAATTCATTTATTTTTTTGACGTTATGTATTTTGTGACGCCATTTATTTTTGTGACGTTATGTATTTTGAGACGTTATGTATTTTGTGACGTTATGTATTTTGTGACGTAATTCATTTTTGTGACGTTATGTATTTTGTGATTTAATTAATTTTTGTGACGTCATTTATTTTTGTGACGTTATGTATTTTGTGACGTCATTTATTTTTGTGACGTTATGTATTTTGTGACGTCATTTATTTTTGTGACGTTATGTATTCTGTGACGTCATTTATTTTTGTGACGTTATGTATTTTGTGACGTCATTTATTTTTTTGACGTTATGTATTTTGTGACGTCATTTATTTTTTTGACGTTATGTATTTTGTGACGTCATTTATTTTTGTGACGTTATGTATTTTGTGACGTTATGTATTTTGTGACGTCATTTATTTTTGTGACGTTATGTATTTTGTGACGTCTTTTTTTGTGACGTTATGTATTTTGTGACGTCATTTTTTGTGACGTTATGTATTTTGTGACGTCATTTATTTTTGTGACGTTATGTATTTTGTGACGTCATTTATTTTTGTGACGTTATGTATTTTGTGACGTCATTTATTTTTTTGACGTTATGTATTTTGTGACGTCATTTATTTTTGTGATGTTATGTATTTTCTGACGTCATTTTTTTGACGTTATGTATTTTGTGACGCCATTTATTTTTTTGACGTTATGTATTATGTGACGTCATTTATTTTTGTGACGTTATGTATTTTGTGAAGTCATTTATTTTTGTGACGTTATGTATTTTCTGACGTCATTTTTTTGACGTTATGTATTTTGTGACGCCATTTATTTTTGTGACGTTATGTATTTTGTGACGTTATGTATTTTGTGACGTAATTTATTTTTGTGACGTTATGTATTTTGTGACTTAATTAATTTTTGTGACGTCATTTATTTTTGTGACGTTATGTATTTTTTGACGTCATTTATTTTTGTGACGTTATGCATTTTGTGACGTGATTAATATTTTGTGACGTCATTTATTTTTGTGACGTTATGTATTTTGTGACGTAATTAATATTTTGTGACGTCATTTATTTTTGTAACGTTATGTATTTTGTGACGTCATTTATTTTTGTGACGTTATGTATTTTGTGACATCATTTATTTTTGTGACGTTATGTATTTTGTGACGTCATTTATTTTTGTGACGTTATGTATTTTGTGACGTCATTTATTTTTGTGACGTTAAGTATTTTGTGACGTCATTTATTTTTGTGACGTTATGTATTTTGTGACGTCATTTATTTTTGTGACGTTATGTATTTTGTGACGTTATGTATTTTATGACGTCATTTATTTTTGTGACGTTATGTATTTTGTGACGTCATTTATTTTTGTGACGTTATGTATTTTGTGACGTCATTTATTTTTGTGACGTTATGTATTTTGTGACGTCATTTATTTTTGTGACGTTAAGTATTTTGTGACGTCATTTATTTTTGTGACGTTATGTATTTTGTGACGTCATTTATTTTTGTGACGTTATGTATTTTGTGACGTTATGTATTTTATGACGTCATTTATTTTTGTGACGTTATGTATTTTGTGACGTTATTTATTTTTATGACGTTATGTATTTTGTGACGTTATGTATTTTGTGACGTCATTTATTTTTATGACGTTATGTATTTTGTGACGTAATTAATATTTTGTGACGTCATTTATTTTTGTGACGTTATGTATTTTGTGACGTCATTTATTTTTGTGACGTTATGTATTTTGTGACGTCATTTATTTTTGTGACGTTATGTTTTTGTGACGTTATGTATTTTGTGACGTCATTTATTTTTGTGACGTTATGTATTTTGTGACGTAATTAATAATTTGTGACGTCATTTATTTTTGTGACGTTATGTATTTTGTGACGTATTTTTTTGTGACGATATGTAATTTGTGACGTCATTTTTTTGTGACGTTATGTATTTTGTGACGTCATTTATTTTTGTGACGTTATGTATTTTGTGACGTAATTAATTTTTGTGACGTCATTTATTTTTATGAAGTTATGTATTTTGTGACGTCATTTATTTTTGTGACGTTATGTATTTTGTGATGTAATTAATATTTTGTGACGTCATTTATTTTTGTAACGTTATGTATTTTGTGACGTAATTAATAATTTGTGACGTCATTTATTTTTGTGACGTTATGTATTTTGTGACGTCTTTTTTTTGTGACGTTATGTATTTTGTGACGTCATTTTTTTGTGACGTTATGTATTTTGTGACGTCATTTATTTTTGTTACGTTATGTATTTTGTGACGCCATTTATTTTTGTGACGTTATGTATTTTGTGACGTCATTTATTTTTGTGACGTTATGTATTTTGTGACGTTTTTAATATTTTGTGACGTCATTTATTTTTGTAACGTTATGTATTTTGTGACGTAATTAATATTTTGTGACGTCATTTATTTTTGTGATGTTATGTATTTTGTGACGTCATTTATTTTTGTGACGGTATGTATTTTGTGACGTCATTTATTTTTTTGACGTTATGTATTATGTGACGCCATTTATTTTTGTGACGTTATGTATTTTGTGACGTTATGTATTTTGTGACGTTATGTATTTTGTGACGTAATTCATTTTTGTGACGTTATGTATTTTGTGACTTAATTAATTTTTGTGACGTCATTTATTTTTGTGACGTTATGTATTTTGTGACGTCATTTATTTTTGTGACGTTATGTATTTTGTGACGTCATTTATTTTTGTGACGTTATGTATTTTGTGACGTCATTTATTTTTTGACGTTATGTATTTTGTGACGTCATTTATTTTTGTGACGTTATGTATTTTGTGACGTCATTTATTTTTGTGACGTTATGTATTTTGTGACGTCATTTATTTTTTTGACGTTATGTATTTTGTGACGCCATTTATTTTTGTGACATTATGTATTTTGTGACGTTATGTATTTTGTGACGTTATGTATTTTGTGACGTAATTCATTTTTGTGACGTTATGTATTTTGTGACTTAATTAATTTTTGTAACGTCATTTATTTTTGTGACGTTATGTATTTTGTGACGTCATTTATTTTTGTGACGTTATGTATTTTGTGACGTCATTTATTTTTGTGACGTTATGTATTTTGTGACGTCATTTATTTTTGTGACGTTATGTATTTTGTGACGTCATTTATTTTTGTGACGTTAAGTATTTTGTGACGTCATTTATTTTTGTGACGTTATGTATTTTGTTACGTCATTTATTTGTGTGACGTTATGTATTTTGTGACGTTTTGTATTTTGTGACGTCATTTATTTTTGTGACGTTATGTATTTTGTGACGTCATTTTTTGTGACGTTATGTATTTTGTGACGTCATTTATTTTTGTGACGTTATGTATTTTGTGACGTCATTTATTTTTTTGACGTTATGTATTTTGTGTCGCCATTTATTTTTGTGACGTTATGTATTTTGTGACGTTATGTATTTTGTGACGTAATTCATTTTTGTGACGTTATGTATTTTGTGACTTAATTAATTTTTGTGACGTCATTTATTTTTGTGACGTTATGTATTTTGTGACGTCATTTATTTTTGTGACGTTATGTATTTTGTGACGTCATTTATTTTTGTGACGTTATGTATTTTGTGACGTCATTTATTTTTTTGACGTTATGTATTTTGTGACGTCATTTATTTTTGTGACGTTATGTATTTTGTGACGTCATTTATTTTTGTGACGTTATGTATTTTTTGACGTCATTTATTTTGTGACGTTATGCATTTTGTGACGTGATTAATATTTTGTGACGTCATTTATTTTTGTGACGTTATGTATTTTGTGAAGTAAATTATATTTTGTGACGTCATTTATTTTTGTGACGTTATGTATTTTGTGACGTCATTTATTTTTGTGACGTTATGTATTTTGTGACGTCATTTATTTTTGTGACGTTATGTATTTTGTGACGTCATTTATTTTTGTGACGTTATGTATTTTGTGACGTCATTTATTTTTGTGACGTTATGTATTTTTTGACGTCATTTATTTTTGTGACGTTAAGTATTTTGCGACGTCATTTATTTTTGTGACGTTATGTATTTTGTTACGTCATTTATTTTTGTGACGTTATGTATTTTGTGACGTTTTGTATTTTGTGACGTCATTTATTTTTGTGACGTTATGTATTTTGTGACGTCATTTTTTGTGACGTTATGTATTTTGTGACGTAATTAATATTTTGTGACGTCATTTATTTTTGTGACGTTATGTATTTTGTGACGACTTTTTTTTGTGACGTTATGTATTTTGTGACGTCATTTTTTGTGACGTTATGTATTTTCTGACGTCATTTATTTTTGTGAAGTTATGTATTTTGTGACGTCATTTATTTTTGTGACGTTATGTATTTTGTGACGTCATTTATTTTATTGACGTTATGTATATTGTGACTTAATTAATTTTTGTGACGTCATTTATTTTTGTGACGTTATGTATTTTGTGACGTCATTTATTTTTGTGACGTTATGTATTTTGTGACGTTTTTAATATTTTGTGACGTCATTTATTTTTGTAACGTTATGTATTTTGTGACGTAATTAATATTTTGTGACGTCATTTATTTTTGTGATGTTATGTATTTTGTGACGTCATTTATTTTTGTGACGGTATGTATTTTGTGACGTCATTTATTTTTTTGACGTTATGTATTATGTGACGCCATTTATTTTTGTGACGTTATGTATTTTGTGACGTTATGTATTTTGTGACGTTATGTATTTTGTGACGTAATTCATTTTTGTGACGTTATGTATTTTGTGACTTAATTAATTTTTGTGACGTCATTTATTTTTGTGACGTTATGTATTTTGTGACGTCATTTTTTTGTGACGTTATGTATTTTGTGACGTCATTTATTTTTGTTACGTTATGTATTTTGTGACGCCATTTATTTTTGTGACGTTATGTATTTTGTGACGTCATTTATTTTTGTGACGTTATGTATTTTGTGACGTTTTTAATATTTTGTGACGTCATTTATTTTTGTAACGTTATGTATTTTGTGACGTAATTAATATTTTGTGACGTCATTTATTTTTGTGATGTTATGTATTTTGTGACGTCATTTATTTTTGTGACGGTATGTATTTTGTGACGTCATTTATTTTTTTGACGTTATGTATTATGTGACGCCATTTATTTTTGTGACGTTATGTATTTTGTGACGTTATGTATTTTGTGACGTTATGTATTTTGTGACGTAATTCATTTTTGTGACGTTATGTATTTTGTGACTTAATTAATTTTTGTGACGTCATTTATTTTTGTGACGTTATGTATTTTGTGACGTCATTTATTTTTGTGACGTTATGTATTTTGTGACGTCATTTATTTTTGTGACGTTATGTATTTTGTGACGTCATTTATTTTTTGACGTTATGTATTTTGTGACGTCATTTATTTTTGTGACGTTATGTATTTTGTGACGTCATTTATTTTTGTGACGTTATGTATTTTGTGACGTCATTTATTTTTTTGACGTTATGTATTTTGTGACGCCATTTATTTTTGTGACATTATGTATTTTGTGACGTTATGTATTTTGTGACGTTATGTATTTTGTGACGTAATTCATTTTTGTGACGTTATGTATTTTGTGACTTAATTAATTTTTGTAACGTCATTTATTTTTGTGACGTTATGTATTTTGTGACGTCATTTATTTTTGTGACGTTATGTATTTTGTGACGTCATTTATTTTTGTGACGTTATGTATTTTGTGACGTCATTTATTTTTGTGACGTTATGTATTTTGTGACGTCATTTATTTTTGTGACGTTAAGTATTTTGTGACGTCATTTATTTTTGTGACGTTATGTATTTTGTTACGTCATTTATTTGTGTGACGTTATGTATTTTGTGACGTTTTGTATTTTGTGACGTCATTTATTTTTGTGACGTTATGTATTTTGTGACGTCATTTTTTGTGACGTTATGTATTTTGTGACGTCATTTATTTTTGTGACGTTATGTATTTTGTGACGTCATTTATTTTTTTGACGTTATGTATTTTGTGTCGCCATTTATTTTTGTGACGTTATGTATTTTGTGACGTTATGTATTTTGTGACGTAATTCATTTTTGTGACGTTATGTATTTTGTGACTTAATTAATTTTTGTGACGTCATTTATTTTTGTGACGTTATGTATTTTGTGACGTCATTTATTTTTGTGACGTTATGTATTTTGTGACGTCATTTATTTTTGTGACGTTATGTATTTTGTGACGTCATTTATTTTTTTGACGTTATGTATTTTGTGACGTCATTTATTTTTGTGACGTTATGTATTTTGTGACGTCATTTATTTTTGTGACGTTATGTATTTTTTGACGTCATTTATTTTGTGACGTTATGCATTTTGTGACGTGATTAATATTTTGTGACGTCATTTATTTTTGTGACGTTATGTATTTTGTGAAGTAAATTATATTTTGTGACGTCATTTATTTTTGTGACGTTATGTATTTTGTGACGTCATTTATTTTTGTGACGTTATGTATTTTGTGACGTCATTTATTTTTGTGACGTTATGTATTTTGTGACGTCATTTATTTTTGTGACGTTATGTATTTTGTGACGTCATTTATTTTTGTGACGTTATGTATTTTTTGACGTCATTTATTTTTGTGACGTTAAGTATTTTGCGACGTCATTTATTTTTGTGACGTTATGTATTTTGTTACGTCATTTATTTTTGTGACGTTATGTATTTTGTGACGTTTTGTATTTTGTGACGTCATTTATTTTTGTGACGTTATGTATTTTGTGACGTCATTTTTTGTGACGTTATGTATTTTGTGACGTAATTAATATTTTGTGACGTCATTTATTTTTGTGACGTTATGTATTTTGTGACGACTTTTTTTTGTGACGTTATGTATTTTGTGACGTCATTTTTTGTGACGTTATGTATTTTCTGACGTCATTTATTTTTGTGAAGTTATGTATTTTGTGACGTCATTTATTTTTGTGACGTTATGTATTTTGTGACGTCATTTATTTTATTGACGTTATGTATATTGTGACTTAATTAATTTTTGTGACGTCATTTATTTTTGTGACGTTATGTATTTTGTGACGTCATTTATTTTTGTGACGTTATGTATTTTGTGACGTCATTTATTTTTGTGACGTTATGTATTTTGTGACGTCATTTATTTTTGTGACGTTATGTATTTTGTGACGTCATTTATTTTTGTGACGTTAAGTATTTTGTGACGTCATTTATTTTTGTGACGTTATGTATCTTGTTACGTCATTTATTTTTGTGACGTTATGTATTTTGTGACGTTTTGTATTTTGTGACGTCATTTATTTTTGTGACGTTGTGTATTTTGTGACGTCATTTTTTTGTGACGTTATGTATTTTGTGACGTCATTTATTTTTGTGACGTTATGTATTTTGTGACGTCATTTATTTTTTTGACGTTATGTATTTTGTGACGCCATTTATTTTGTTGAAGTTATGTATTTTGTGACGTTATGTATTTTGTGACGTTATGTATTTTGTGACGTAATTCATTTTTGTGACGTTATGTATTTTGTGACTTAATTAATTTTTGTGACGTCATTTATTTTTGTGACGTTATGTATTTTGTGACGTCATTTATTTTTGTGACGTTATGTATTTTGTGACGTCATTTATTTTTGTGACGTTATGTATTTTGTGACGTCATTTATTTTTTTGACGTTATGTATTTTGTGACGTCATTTATTTTTGTGACGTTATGTATTTTTTGACGTCATTTATTTTGTGACGTTATGCATTTTGTGACGTGATTAATATTTTGTGACGTCATTTATTTTTGTGACGTTATGTATTTTGTGACGTAAATTATATTTTGTGACGTCATTTATTTTTGTGACGTTATGTATTTTGTGACGTCATTTATTTTTGTGACGTTATGTATTTTGTGACGTCATTTATTTTTGTGACGTTATGTATTTTGTGACGTCATTTATTTTTGTGACGTTATGTATTTTGTGACGTCATTTATTTTTGTGACGTTAAGTATTTTGTGACGTCATTTATTTTTGTGACGTTATGTATTTTGTTACGTCATTTATTTTTGTGACGTTATGTATTTTGTGACGTTTTGTATTTTGTGACGTCATTTATTTTTGTGACGTTATGTATTTTGTGACGTCATTTTTTTTGTGACGTTATGTATTTTGTGACGTAATTTATTTTTGTGACGTTATGTATTTTGTGACTTAATTAATTTTTGTGACGTCATTTATTTTTGTGAAGTTTTGTATTTTGTGACGTCATTTATTTTTGTGACGTTATGCATTTTGTGACGTGATTAATATTTTGTGACGTCATTTATTTTTCTGACGTTATGTATTTTGTGACGTAATTAATATTTTGTGACGTCATTAATTTTTGTAACGTTATGTATTTTGTGACGTCATTTATTTTTGTGACGTTATGTATTTTGTGACGTCATTTATTTTTGTGACGTTATGTATTTTGTGACGTCATTTATTTTTGTGACGTTATGTATTTTGTGACGTCATTTATTTTTGTGACGTTAAGTATTTTATGACGTCATTTATTTTCGTGACGTTATGTATTTTGTGACGTCATTTATTTTTGTGACGTTATGTATTTTGTGACGTTATGTATTTTATGACGTCATTTATTTTTGTGACGTTATGTATTTTGTGACGTCATTTATTTTTGTGACGTCATTTATTTTTGTGACGTTATGTATTTTGTGACGTTATGTATTTTGTGACGTCATTTATTTTTGTGACGTTATGTATTTTGTGACGTAATTAATATTTTGTGACGTCATTTAATTTTGTGACGTTATGTATTTTGTGACGTCATTTATTTTTGTGACGTTATGTATTCTGTGACGTCATTTATTTTTGTGACGTTATGTATTTTGTGACGTCATTTATTTTTGTGACGTTATGTATTTTTTGACGTCATTTATTTTTGTGACGTTATGTTTTTGTGACGTTATGTATTTTGTGACGTCATTTATTTTTGTGACGTTATGTATTTTGTGACGTAATTTATAATTTGTGACGTCATTTATTTTTGTGACGTTATGTATTTTGTGACGTCTTTTTTTGTGACGTTATGTATTTTGTGACGTCATTTTTTGGGACGTTATGTATTTTGTGACGTCATTTATTTTTGTGACGTTATGTATTTTGTTACGTCATTTATTTTTGTGACGTTATGTATTTTGTGACGTCATTTATTTTTGTGACGTTATGTATTTTGTTACGTCATTTATTTTTGTGACGTTATGTATTTTGTGACGTTTTGTATTTTGTGACGTCATTTATTTTTGTGACGTTATGTATTTTGTGACGTCATTTTTTGTGACGTCATGTATTTTGTGACGTCATTTATTTTTTTGACGTTATGTATTTTGTGACGCCATTTATTTTGGTGACGTTATGTATTTTGTGACGTTATGTATTTTGTGACGTTATGTATTTTGTGACGTAATTCATTTTTGTGACGTTATGTATTTTGTGACGTTATGTATTTTGTGACGTCATTTATTTTTGTGACGTTATGTATTTTGTGACGTCATTTATTTTTGTGACGTAATGTATTTTGTGACGTCATTTATTTTTGTGACGTTATGTATTTTGTGACGTCATTTATTTTTTTGACGTTATGTATTTTGTGACGTCATTTATTTTTGTGACGTTATGTATTTTGTGACGTCATTTATTTTTGTGACGTTATGTATTTTTTGACGTCATTTATTTTGTGACGTTATGCATTTTATGACGTGATTAATATTTTGTGACGTCATTTATTTTTGTGACGTTATGTATTTTGTGACGTCATTTATTTTTGTGACGTTATGTATTTTGTGACGTTATTTATTTTTTTGACGTTATGTATTTTGTGACGTCATTTATTTTTGCGACGTTATGTATTTTGTGACGTCATTTATTTTTGTGACGTTATGTATTTTGTGACGTCATTTTTTTTTTGACGTTATGTATTTTGTGACGCCATTTATTTTTGTGACGTTATGTATTTTGTGACGTTATGTATTTTGTGACGTTATGTATTTTGTGACGTTATGTATTTTGTGACGTAATTCATTTTTGTGACGTTATGTATTTTGTGACTTAATTAATTTTTGTGACGTCATTTATTTTTGTGACGTTATGTATTTTGTGACGTCATTAATTTTTGTGACCTTATGTATTTTGTGACGTCATTTATTTTTGTGACGTTATGTATTTTGTGACGTCATTTATTTTTGTGACGTTATGTATTTTGTGACGTCATTTATTTTTGTGACGTTATGTATTTTGTGACGTCATTTATTTTAGTGACGTTATGTATTTTGTGACGTCATTTATTTTTGTGACGTTATGTATTTTGTGACGTCATTTATTTTTTTGACGTTATGTATTTTGTGACGTCATTTATTTTTGTGACGTTATGTATTTTGTGACGTCATTTATTTTTGTGACGTTATGTATTTTTTGACGTAATTAATATTTTGTGACGTCATTTATTTTTTTGACGTTATGTATTTTGTGACGTCTTTTTTTTGTGACGTTATGTATTTTGTGATGTCATTTTTTGTGACGTTATGTATTTTGTGACGTCATTTATTTTTGTGACGTTATGTATTTTGTGACGTCATTTATTTTTGTGACGTTATGAATTTTGTGACGTCATTTATTTTTGTGACGTTAAGTATTTTGTGACGTCATTTATTTTTGTGACGTTATGTATTTTGTGACGTCATTTATTTTTGTGACGTTATGTATTTTGTGTTGTTATGTATTTTATGACGTCATTTATATTTGTGACGTTATGTATTTTGTGACGTTATTTATTTTTATGACGTTATGTATTTTGTGACGTTATGTATTTTGTGACGTCATTTATTTTTGTGACGTTATGTATTTTGTGACGTAATTAATATTTTGTGACGTCATTTATTTTTGTGACGTTATGTATTTTGTGACGTAATTAATTTTTGTGACGTCATTTATTTTTGTGAAGTTATGTATTTTGTGACGTCATTTATTTTTGTGACGTTATGAATTTTGTGACGTCATTTATTTTTGTGACGTTATGTATTTTGTGACGTCATTTATTTTTGTGACGTTATGTATTTTGTGAAGTCATTTATTTTTTTGACGTTATGTATTTTGTGACGCCATTTATTTTTGTGACGTTATGTAATTTGAGACGTTATGTATTTTGAGACGTTATGTATTTTGTGACGTAATTCATTTTTGTGACGTTATGTATTTTGTGACTTAATTAATTTTTGTGACGTCATTTATTTTTGTGACGTTATGTATTTTGTGACGTCATTTATTTTTGTGACGTTATGTATTTTGTGACGTCATTTATTTTTGTGACGTTATGTATTTTGTGACGTCATTTATTTTTGTGACGTTATGTATTTTGTGACGTCATTTATTTTTTTGACGTTATGTATTTTGTGACGTCATTTATTTTTTTGACGTTATGTATTTTGTGACGTCATTTATTTTTGTGACGTTATGTATTTTGTGACGTTATGTATTTTGTGACGTCATTTATTTTTGTGACGTTATGTATTTTGTGACGTCTTTTTTTGTGACGTTATGTATTTTGTGACGTCATTTTTTGTGACGTTATGTATTTTGTGACGTCATTTATTTTTGTGACGTTATGTATTTTGTGACGTCATTTATTTTTGTGACGTTATGTATTTTGTGACGTCATTTATTTTTTGACGTTATGTATTTTGTGACGTCATTTATTTTTGTGATGTTATGTATTTTCTGACGTCATTTTTTTGACGTTATGTATTTTGTGACGCCATTTATTTTTTTGACGTTATGTATTTTGTGACGTCATTTATTTTTGTGACGTTATGTATTTTGTGACGTTATGTATTTTGTGACGTCATTTATTTTTGTGACGTTATGTATTTTGTGACGTCTTTTTTTGTGACGTTATGTATTTTGTGACGTCATTTTTTGTGACGTTATGTATTTTGTGACGTCATTTATTTTTGTGACGTTATGTATTATGTGACGTCATTTATTTTTGTGACGTTATGTATTTTGTGACGTCATTTATTTTTGTGACGTTATGTATTTTCTGACGTCATTTTTTTGACGTTATGTATTTTGTGACGCCATTTATTTTTGTGACGTTATGTATTTTGTGACGTTATGTATTTTGTGACGTTATGTATTTTATGACGTCATTTATTTTTGTGACGTTATGTATTTTGTGACGTCATTTATTTTTGTGACGTCATTTATTTTTGTGACGTTATGTATTTTGTGACGTTATGTATTTTGTGACGTCATTTATTTTTGTGACGTTATGTATTTTGTGACGTAATTAATATTTTGTGACGTCATTTAATTTTGTGACGTTATGTATTTTGTGACGTCATTTATTTTTGTGACGTTATGTATTCTGTGACGTCATTTATTTTTGTGACGTTATGTATTTTGTGACGTCATTTATTTTTGTGACGTTATGTATTTTTTGACGTCATTTATTTTTGTGACGTTATGTTTTTGTGACGTTATGTATTTTGTGACGTCATTTATTTTTGTGACGTTATGTATTTTGTGACGTAATTTATAATTTGTGACGTCATTTATTTTTGTGACGTTATGTATTTTGTGACGTCTTTTTTTGTGACGTTATGTATTTTGTGACGTCATTTTTTGGGACGTTATGTATTTTGTGACGTCATTTATTTTTGTGACGTTATGTATTTTGTTACGTCATTTATTTTTGTGACGTTATGTATTTTGTGACGTCATTTATTTTTGTGACGTTATGTATTTTGTTACGTCATTTATTTTTGTGACGTTATGTATTTTGTGACGTTTTGTATTTTGTGACGTCATTTATTTTTGTGACGTTATGTATTTTGTGACGTCATTTTTTGTGACGTCATGTATTTTGTGACGTCATTTATTTTTTTGACGTTATGTATTTTGTGACGCCATTTATTTTGGTGACGTTATGTATTTTGTGACGTTATGTATTTTGTGACGTTATGTATTTTGTGACGTAATTCATTTTTGTGACGTTATGTATTTTGTGACGTTATGTATTTTGTGACGTCATTTATTTTTGTGACGTTATGTATTTTGTGACGTCATTTATTTTTGTGACGTAATGTATTTTGTGACGTCATTTATTTTTGTGACGTTATGTATTTTGTGACGTCATTTATTTTTTTGACGTTATGTATTTTGTGACGTCATTTATTTTTGTGACGTTATGTATTTTGTGACGTCATTTATTTTTGTGACGTTATGTATTTTTTGACGTCATTTATTTTGTGACGTTATGCATTTTATGACGTGATTAATATTTTGTGACGTCATTTATTTTTGTGACGTTATGTATTTTGTGACGTCATTTATTTTTGTGACGTTATGTATTTTGTGACGTTATTTATTTTTTTGACGTTATGTATTTTGTGACGTCATTTATTTTTGCGACGTTATGTATTTTGTGACGTCATTTATTTTTGTGACGTTATGTATTTTGTGACGTCATTTTTTTTTTGACGTTATGTATTTTGTGACGCCATTTATTTTTGTGACGTTATGTATTTTGTGACGTTATGTATTTTGTGACGTTATGTATTTTGTGACGTTATGTATTTTGTGACGTAATTCATTTTTGTGACGTTATGTATTTTGTGACTTAATTAATTTTTGTGACGTCATTTATTTTTGTGACGTTATGTATTTTGTGACGTCATTAATTTTTGTGACCTTATGTATTTTGTGACGTCATTTATTTTTGTGACGTTATGTATTTTGTGACGTCATTTATTTTTGTGACGTTATGTATTTTGTGACGTCATTTATTTTTGTGACGTTATGTATTTTGTGACGTCATTTATTTTAGTGACGTTATGTATTTTGTGACGTCATTTATTTTTGTGACGTTATGTATTTTGTGACGTCATTTATTTTTTTGACGTTATGTATTTTGTGACGTCATTTATTTTTGTGACGTTATGTATTTTGTGACGTCATTTATTTTTGTGACGTTATGTATTTTTTGACGTAATTAATATTTTGTGACGTCATTTATTTTTTTGACGTTATGTATTTTGTGACGTCTTTTTTTTGTGACGTTATGTATTTTGTGATGTCATTTTTTGTGACGTTATGTATTTTGTGACGTCATTTATTTTTGTGACGTTATGTATTTTGTGACGTCATTTATTTTTGTGACGTTATGAATTTTGTGACGTCATTTATTTTTGTGACGTTAAGTATTTTGTGACGTCATTTATTTTTGTGACGTTATGTATTTTGTGACGTCATTTATTTTTGTGACGTTATGTATTTTGTGTTGTTATGTATTTTATGACGTCATTTATATTTGTGACGTTATGTATTTTGTGACGTTATTTATTTTTATGACGTTATGTATTTTGTGACGTTATGTATTTTGTGACGTCATTTATTTTTGTGACGTTATGTATTTTGTGACGTAATTAATATTTTGTGACGTCATTTATTTTTGTGACGTTATGTATTTTGTGACGTAATTAATTTTTGTGACGTCATTTATTTTTGTGAAGTTATGTATTTTGTGACGTCATTTATTTTTGTGACGTTATGTATTTTGTGACGTCATTTATTTTTGTGACGTTATGTATTTTGTGACGTCATTTATTTTTGTGACGTTATGTATTTTGTGAAGTCATTTATTTTTTTGACGTTATGTATTTTGTGACGCCATTTATTTTTGTGACGTTATGTAATTTGAGACGTTATGTATTTTGAGACGTTATGTATTTTGTGACGTAATTCATTTTTGTGACGTTATGTATTTTGTGACTTAATTAATTTTTGTGACGTCATTTATTTTTGTGACGTTATGTATTTTGTGACGTCATTTATTTTTGTGACGTTATGTATTTTGTGACGTCATTTATTTTTGTGACGTTATGTATTTTGTGACGTCATTTATTTTTGTGACGTTATGTATTTTGTGACGTCATTTATTTTTTTGACGTTATGTATTTTGTGACGTCATTTATTTTTTTGACGTTATGTATTTTGTGACGTCATTTATTTTTGTGACGTTATGTATTTTGTGACGTTATGTATTTTGTGACGTCATTTATTTTTGTGACGTTATGTATTTTGTGACGTCTTTTTTTGTGACGTTATGTATTTTGTGACGTCATTTTTTGTGACGTTATGTATTTTGTGACGTCATTTATTTTTGTGACGTTATGTATTTTGTGACGTCATTTATTTTTGTGACGTTATGTATTTTGTGACGTCATTTATTTTTTGACGTTATGTATTTTGTGACGTCATTTATTTTTGTGATGTTATGTATTTTCTGACGTCATTTTTTTGACGTTATGTATTTTGTGACGCCATTTATTTTTTTGACGTTATGTATTTTGTGACGTCATTTATTTTTGTGACGTTATGTATTTTGTGACGTTATGTATTTTGTGACGTCATTTATTTTTGTGACGTTATGTATTTTGTGACGTCTTTTTTTGTGACGTTATGTATTTTGTGACGTCATTTTTTGTGACGTTATGTATTTTGTGACGTCATTTATTTTTGTGACGTTATGTATTATGTGACGTCATTTATTTTTGTGACGTTATGTATTTTGTGACGTCATTTATTTTTGTGACGTTATGTATTTTCTGACGTCATTTTTTTGACGTTATGTATTTTGTGACGCCATTTATTTTTGTGACGTTATGTATTTTGTGACGTTATGTATTTTGTGACGTAATTTATTTTTGTGACGTTATGTATTTTGTGACTTAATTAATTTTTGTGACGTCATTTATTTTTGTGACGTTATGTATTTTTTGACGTCATTTATTTTTGTGACGTTATGCATTTTGTGACGTGATTAATATTTTGTGACGTCATTTATTTTTGTGACGTTATGTATTTTGTGACGTAATTAATATTTTGTGACGTCATTTATTTTTGTAACGTTATGTATTTTGTGACGTCATTTATTTTTGTGACGTTATGTATTTTGTGACATCATTTATTTTTGTGACGTTATGTATTTTGTGACGTCATTTATTTTTGTGACGTTATGTATTTTGTGACGTCATTTATTTTTGTGACGTTAAGTATTTTGTGACGTCATTTATTTTTTTGACGTTATGTATTTTGTGACGTCATTTATTTTTGTGACGTTATGTATTTTGTGACGTTATGTATTTTATGACGTCATTTATTTTTGTGACGTTATGTATTTTGTGACGTCATTTATTTTTGTGACGTTATGTATTTTGTGACGTCATTTATTTTTGTGACGTTATGTATTTTGTGACGTCATTTATTTTTGTGACGTTATGTATTTTGTGACGTCATTTATTTTTGTGACGTTATGTATTTTGTGACGTTATGTATTTTATGACGTCATTTATTTTTGTGACGTTATGTATTTTGTGACGTTATTTATTTTTATGACGTTATGTATTTTGTGACGTTATGTATTTTGTGACGTCATTTATTTTTGTGACGTTATGTATTTTGTGACGTAATTAATATTTTGTGACGTCATTTATTTTTGTGACGTTATGTATTTTGTGACGTCATTTATTTTTGTGACGTTATGTATTTTGTGACGTCATTTATTTTTGTGACGTTATGTTTTTGTGACGTTATGTATTTTGTGACGTCATTAATTTTTGTGACGTTATGTATTTTGTGACGTAATTAATAATTTGTGACGTCATTTATTTTTGTGACGTTATGTATTTTGTGACGTATTTTTTTGTGACGATATGTAATTTGTGACGTCATTTTTTTGTGACGTTATGTATTTTGTGACGTCATTTATTTTTGTGACGTTATGTATTTTGTTACGTCATTTATTTTTGTGACGTTATGTATTTTGTGACGTCATTTATTTTTGTGACGTTATGTATTTTGTGACGTAATTAATTTTTGTGACGTCATTTATTTTTATGAAGTTATGTATTTTGTGACGTCATTTATTTTTGTGACGTTATGTATTTTGTGATGTAATTAATATTTTGTGACGTCATTTATTTTTGTAACGTTATGTATTTTGTGACGTAATTAATATTTTGTGACGTCATTTATTTTTGTGACGTTACGTATTTTGTGACGTCTTTTTTTTGTGACGTTATGTATTTTGTGACGTCATTTTTTTGTGACGTTATGTATTTTGTGACGTCATTTATTTTTGTGACGTTATGTATTTTGTGACGTAATTAATTTTTGTGACGTCATTTATTTTTATGAAGTTATGTATTTTGTGACGTCATTTATTTTTGTGACGTTATGTATTTTGTGATGTAATTAATATTTTGTGACGTCATTTATTTTTGTAACGTTATGTATTTTGTGACGTAATTAATATTTTGTGACGTCATTTATTTTTGTGACGTTATGTATTTTGTGACGTTTTGTATTTTGTGACGTCATTTATTTTTGTGACGTTATGTATTTTGTGACGTCATTTTTTGTGACGTCATGTATTTTGTGACGTCATTTATTTTTGTGACGTTATGTATTTTGTGACGTCATTTATTTTTTTGACGTTATGTATTTTGTGACGCCATTTATTTTGGTGACGTTATGTATTTTGTGACGTTATGTATTTTGTGACGTTATGTATTTTGTGACGTAATTCATTTTTGTGACGTTATGTATTTTGTGACTTAATTAATTTTTGTGACGTCATTTATTTTTGTGACGTTATGTATTTTGTGACGTCATTTATTTTTGTGACGTTATGTATTTTGTGACGTCATTTATTTTTGTGACGTTATGTATTTTGTGACGTCATTTATTTTTTTGACGTTATGTATTTTGTGACGTCATTTATTTTTGTGACGTTATGTATTTTGTGACGTCATTTATTTTTGTGACGTTATGTATTTTTTGACGTCATTTATTTTGTGACGTTATGCATTTTATGACGTGATTAATATTTTGTGACGTCATTTATTTTTGTGACGTTATGTATTTTGTGACGTCATTTATTTTTGTGACGTTATGTATTTTGTGACGTCATTTATTTTTTTGACGTTATGTATTTTGTGACGTCATTTATTTTTGCGACGTTATGTATTTTGTGACGTCATTTATTTTTGTGACGTTATGTATTTTGTGACGTCATTTATTTTTTTGACGTTATGTATTTTGTGACGCCATTTATTTTTGTGACGTTATGTATTTTGTGACGTTATGTATTTTGTGACGTTATGTATTTTGTGACGTTATGTATTTTGTGACGTAATTCATTTTTGTGACGTTATGTATTTTGTGACTTAATTAATTTTTGTGACGTCATTTATTTTTGTGACGTTATGTATTTTGTGACGTCATTTATTTTTGTGACCTTATGTATTTTGTGACGTCATTTATTTTTGTGACGTTATGTATTTTGTGACGTCATTTATTTTTGTGACGTTATGTATTTTGTGACGTCATTTATTTTTGTGACGTTATGTATTTTGTGACGTCATTTATTTTAGTGACGTTATGTATTTTGTGACGTCATTTATTTTTGTGACGTTATGTATTTTGTGACGTCATTTATTTTTTTGACGTTATGTATTTTGTGACGTCATTTATTTTTGTGACGTTATGTATTTTGTGACGTCATTTATTTTTGTGACGTTATGTATTTTTTGACGTAATTAATATTTTGTGACGTCATTTATTTTTTTGACGTTATGTATTTTGTGACGTCTTTTTTTTGTGACGTTATGTATTTTGTGATGTCATTTTTTGTGACGTTATGTATTTTGTGACGTCATTTATTTTTGTGACGTTATGTATTTTGTGACGTCATTTATTTTTGTGACGTTATGAATTTTGTGACGTCATTTATTTTTGTGACGTTAAGTATTTTGTGACGTCATTTAATTTTTTTGACGTTATGTATTTTGTGACGTCATTTATTTTTGTGACGTTATGTATTTTGTGTTGTTATGTATTTTATGACGTCATTTATATTTGTGACGTTATGTATTTTGTGACGTTATTTATTTTTATGACGTTATGTATTTTGTGACGTTATGTATTTTGTGACGTCATTTATTTTTGTGACGTTATGTATTTTGTGACGTAATTAATATTTTGTGACGTCATTTATTTTTGTGACGTTATGTATTTTGTGACGTAATTAATTTTTGTGACGTCATTTATTTTTGTGAAGTTATGTATTTTGTGACGTCATTTATTTTTGTGACGTTATGTATTTTGTGACGTCATTTATTTTTGTGACGTTATGTATTTTGTGACGTCATTTATTTTTGTGACGTTATGTATTTTGTGAAGTCATTTATTTTTTTGACGTTATGTATTTTGTGACGCCATTTATTTTTGTGACGTTATGTAATTTGAGACGTTATGTATTTTGTGACGTTATGTATTTTGTGACGTAATTCATTTTTGTGACGTTATGTATTTTGTGACTTAATTAATTTTTGTGACGTCATTTATTTTTGTGACGTTATGTATTTTGTGACGTCATTTATTTTTGTGACGTTAGGTATTTTGTGACGTCATTTATTTTTGTGACGTTATGTATTTTGTGACGTCATTTATTTTTGTGACGTTATGTATTTTGTGACGTCATTTATTTTTTTGACGTTATGTATTTTGTGACGTCATTTATTTTTTTGACGTTATGTATTTTGTGACGTCATTTATTTTTGTGACGTTATGTATTTTGTGACGTTATGTATTTTGTGACGTCATTTATTTTTGTGACGTTATGTATTTTGTGACGTCTTTTTTTGTGACGTTATGTATTTTGTGACGTCATTTTTTGTGACGTTATGTATTTTGTGACGTCATTTATTTTTGTGACGTTATGTATTTTGTGACGTCATTTATTTTTGTGACGTTATGTATTTTGTGACGTCATTTATTTTTTTGACGTTATGTATTTTGTGACGTCATTTATTTTTGTGATGTTATGTATTTTCTGACGTCATTTTTTTGACGTTATGTATTTTGTGACGCCATTTATTTTTTTGACGTTATGTATTTTGTGACGTCATTTATTTTTGTGACGTTATGTATTTTGTGACGTTATGTATTTTGTGACGTCATTTATTTTTGTGACGTTATGTATTTTGTGACGTCTTTTTTTGTGACGTTATGTATTTTGTGACGTCATTTTTTGTGACGTTATGTATTTTGTGACGTCATTTATTTTTGTGACGTTATGTATTATGTGACGTCATTTATTTTTGTGACGTTATGTATTTTGTGACGTCATTTATTTTTGTGACGTTATGTATTTTCTGACGTCATTTTTTTGACGTTATGTATTTTGTGACGCCATTTATTTTTGTGACGTTATGTATTTTGTGACGTTATGTATTTTGTGACGTAATTTATTTTTGTGACGTTATGTATTTTGTGACTTAATTAATTTTTGTGACGTCATTTATTTTTGTGACGTTATGTATTTTTTGACGTCATTTATTTTTGTGACGTTATGCATTTTGTGACGTGATTAATATTTTGTGACGTCATTTATTTTTGTGACGTTATGTATTTTGTGACGTAATTAATATTTTGTGACGTCATTTATTTTTGTAACGTTATGTATTTTGTGACATCATTTATTTTTGTGACGTTATGTATTTTGTGACATCATTTATTTTTGTGACGTTATGTATTTTGTGACGTCATTTATTTTTGTGACGTTATGTATTTTGTGACGTCATTTATTTTTGTGACGTTAAGTATTTTGTGACGTCATTTATTTTTGTGACGTTATGTATTTTGTGACGTCATTTATTTTTGTGACGTTATGTATTTTGTGACGTTATGTATTTTATGACGTCATTTATTTTTGTGACGTTATGTATTTTGTGACGTCATTTATTTTTGTGACGTTATGTATTTTGTGACGTCATTTATTTTTGTGACGTTATGTATTTTGTGACGTCATTTATTTTTGTGACGTTATGTATTTTGTGACGTCATTTATTTTTGTGACGTTATGTATTTTGTGACGTTATGTATTTTATGACGTCATTTATTTTTGTGACGTTATGTATTTTGTGACGTTATTTATTTTTATGACGTTATGTATTTTGTGACGTTATGTATTTTGTGACGTCATTTATTTTTGTGACGTTATGTATTTTGTGACGTAATTAATATTTTGTGACGTCATTTATTTTTGTGACGTTATGTATTTTGTGACGTCATTTATTTTTGTGACGTTATGTATTTTTAGACGTCATTTATTTTTGTGACGTTATGTTTTTGTGACGTTATGTATTTTGTGACGTAATTAATAATTTGTGACGTCATTTATTTTTGTGACGTTATGTATTTTGTGACGTATTTTTTTGTGACGATATGTAATTTGTGACGTCATTTTTTTGTGACGTTATGTATTTTGTGACGTCATTTATTTTTGTGACGTTATGTATTTTGTTACGTCATTTATTTTTGTGACGTTATGTATTTTGTGACGTCATTTATTTTTGTGACGTTATGTATTTTGTGACGTAATTAATTTTTGTGACGTCATTTATTTTTATGAAGTTATGTATTTTGTGACGTCATTTATTTTTGTGACGTTATGTATTTTGTGATGTAATTAATATTTTGTGACGTCATTTATTTTTGTAACGTTATGTATTTTGTGATGTAATTAATATTTTGTGACGTCATTTATTTCTGTGACGTTATGTATTTTGTGACGTCTTTTTTTTGTGACGTTATGTATTTTGTGACGTCATTTTTTTGTGACGTTATGTATTTTGTGACGTCATTTATTTTTGTTACGTTATGTATTTTGTGACGCCATTTATTTTTGTGACGTTATGTATTTTGTGACGTCATTTATTTTTGTGACGTTATGTATTTTGTGACGTAATTAATATTTTGTGACGTCATTTATTTTTGTAACGTTATGTATTTTGTGACGTAATTAATATTTTGTGACGTCATTTATTTTTGTGACGTTATGTATTTTGTGACGTCATTTATTTTTGTGACGGTATGTATTTTGTGACGTCATTTATTTTTTTGACGTTATGTATTATGTGACGCCATTTATTTTTGTGACGTTATGTATTTTGTGACGTTATGTATTTTGTGACGTTATGTATTTTGTGACGTAATTCATTTTTGTGACGTTATGTATTTTGTGACTTAATTAATTTTTGTGACGTCATTTATTTTTGTGACGTTATGTATTTTGTGACGTCATTTATTTTTGTGACGTTATGTATTTTGTGACGTCATTTATTTTTGTGACGTTATGTATTTTGTGAAGTCATTTATTTTTTTGACGTTATGTATTTTGTGACGCCATTTATTTTTGTGACGTTATGTAATTTGAGACGTTATGTATTTTGTGACGTTATGTATTTTGTGACGTAATTCATTTTTGTGACGTTATGTATTTTGTGACTTAATTAATTTTTGTGACGTCATTTATTTTTGTGACGTTATGTATTTTGTGACGTCATTTATTTTTGTGACGTTATGTATTTTGTGACGTCATTTATTTTTGTGACGTTATGTATTTTGTGACGTCATTTATTTTTGTGACGTTATGTATTTTGTGACGTCATTTATTTTTTTGACGTTATGTATTTTGTGACGTCATTTATTTTTTTGACGTTATGTATTTTGTGACGTCATTTATTTTTGTGACGTTATGTATTTTGTGACGTTATGTATTTTGTGACGTCATTTATTTTTGTGACGTTATGTATTTTGTGACGTCTTTTTTTGTGACGTTATGTATTTTGTGACGTCATTTTTTGTGACGTTATGTATTTTGTGACGTCATTTATTTTTGTGACGTTATGTATTTTGTGACGTCATTTATTTTTGTGACGTTATGTATTTTGTGACGTCATTTATTTTTTTGACGTTATGTATTTTGTGACGTCATTTATTTTTGTGATGTTATGTATTTTCTGACGTCATTTTTTTGACGTTATGTATTTTGTGACGCCATTTATTTTTTTGACGTTATGTATTTTGTGACGTCATTTATTTTTGTGACGTTATGTATTTTGTGACGTTATGTATTTTGTGACGTCATTTATTTTTGTGACGTTATGTATTTTGTGACGTCTTTTTTTGTGACGTTATGTATTTTGTGACGTCATTTTTTGTGACGTTATGTATTTTGTGACGTCATTTATTTTTGTGACGTTATGTATTATGTGACGTCATTTATTTTTGTGACGTTATGTATTTTGTGACGTCATTTATTTTTGTGACGTTATGTATTTTCTGACGTCATTTTTTTGACGTTATGTATTTTGTGACGCCATTTATTTTTGTGACGTTATGTATTTTGTGACGTTATGTATTTTGTGACGTAATTTATTTTTGTGACGTTATGTATTTTGTGACTTAATTAATTTTTGTGACGTCATTTATTATTGTGACGTTATGTATTTTTTGACGTCATTTATTTTTGTGACGTTATGCATTTTGTGACGTGATTAATATTTTGTGACGTCATTTATTTTTGTGACGTTATGTATTTTGTGACGTAATTAATATTTTGTGACGTCATTTATTTTTGTAACGTTATGTATTTTGTGACGTCATTTATTTTTGTGACGTTATGTATTTTGTGACATCATTTATTTTTGTGACGTTATGTATTTTGTGACGTCATTTATTTTTGTGACGTTATGTATTTTGTGACGTCATTTATTTTTGTGACGTTAAGTATTTTGTGACGTCATTTATTTTTGTGACGTTATGTATTTTGTGACGTCATTTATTTTTGTGACGTTATGTATTTTGTGACGTTATGTATTTTATGACGTCATTTATTTTTGTGACGTTATGTATTTTGTGACGTCATTTATTTTTGTGACGTTATGTATTTTGTGACGTCATTTATTTTTGTGACGTTATGTATTTTGTGACGTCATTTATTTTTGTGACGTTATGTATTTTGTGACGTCATTTATTTTTGTGACGTTATGTATTTTGTGACGTTATGTATTTTATGACGTCATTTATTTTTGTGACGTTATGTATTTTGTGACGTTATTTATTTTTATGACGTTATGTATTTTGTGACGTTATGTATTTTGTGACGTCATTTATTTTTGTGACGTTATGTATTTTGTGACGTAATTAATATTTTGTGACGTCATTTATTTTTGTGACGTTATGTATTTTGTGACGTCATTTATTTTTGTGACGTTATGTATTTTGTGACGTCATTTATTTTTGTGACGTTATGTTTTTGTGACGTTATGTATTTTGTGACGTCATTTATTTTTGTGACGTTATGTATTTTGTGACGTAATTAATAATTTGTGACGTCATTTATTTTTGTGACGTTATGTATTTTGTGACGTATTTTTTTGTGACGATATGTAATTTGTGACGTCATTTTTTTGTGACGTTATGTATTTTGTGACGTCATTTATTTTTGTGACGTTATGTATTTTGTTACGTCATTTATTTTTGTGACGTTATGTATTTTGTGACGTCATTTATTTTTGTGACGTTATGTATTTTGTGACGTAATTAATTTTTGTGACGTCATTTATTTTTATGAAGTTATGTATTTTGTGACGTCATTTATTTTTGTGACGTTATGTATTTTGTGATGTAATTAATATTTTGTGACGTCATTTATTTTTGTAACGTTATGTATTTTGTGATGTAATTAATATTTTGTGACGTCATTTATTTTTGTGACGTTATGTATTTTGTGACGTCTTTTTTTTGTGACGTTATGTATTTTGTGACGTCATTTTTTTGTGACGTTATGTATTTTGTGACGTCATTTATTTTTGTTACGTTATGTATTTTGTGACGCCATTTATTTTTGTGACGTTATGTATTTTGTGACGTCATTTATTTTTGTGACGTTATGTATTTTGTGACGTAATTAATATTTTGTGACGTCATTTATTTTTGTAACGTTATGTATTTTGTGACGTAATTAATATTTTGTGACGTCATTTATTTTTGTGACGTTATGTATTTTGTGACGTCATTTATTTTTGTGACGGTATGTATTTTGTGACGTCATTTATTTTTTTGACGTTATGTATTATGTGACGCCATTTATTTTTGTGACGTTATGTATTTTGTGACGTTATGTATTTTGTGACGTTATGTATTTTGTGACGTAATTCATTTTTGTGACGTTATGTATTTTGTGACTTAATTAATTTTTGTGACGTCATTTATTTTTGTGACGTTATGTATTTTGTGACGTCATTTATTTTTGTGACGTTATGTATTTTGTGACGTCATTTATTTTTGTGACGTTATGTATTTTGTGACGTCATTTATTTTTTTGACGTTATGTATTTTGTGACGTCATTTATTTTTGTGACGTTATGTATTTTGTGACGTCATTTATTTTTGTGACGTTATGTATTTTGTGACGTCATTTATTTTTTTGACGTTATGTATTTTGTGACGCCATTTATTTTTGTGACATTATGTATTTTGTGACGTTATGTATTTTGTGACGTTATGTATTTTGTGACGTAATTAATTTTTGTGACGTTATGTATTTTGTGACTTAATTAATTTTTGTAACGTCATTTATTTTTGTGACGTTATGTATTTTGTGACGTCATTTATTTTTGTGACGTTTTGTATTTTGTGACGTCATTTATTTTTGTGACGTTATGTATTTTGTGACGTCATTTATTTTTGTGACGTTATGTATTTTAAGACGTCATTTATTTTTGTGACGTTAAGTATTTTGTGACGTCATTTATTTTTGTGACGTTATGTATTTTGTGACTTAATTAATTTTTGTGACGTCATTTATTTTTGTGACGTTATGTATTTTGTTACGTCATTTATTTTTGTGACGTTATGTATTTTGTGACGTTTTGTATTTTGTGACGTCATTTATTTTTGTGACGTTATGTATTTTGTGACGTCATTTTTTGTGACGTTTTGTATTTTGTGACGTCATTTATTTTTGTGACGTTATGTATTTTGTGACGTCATTTATTTTTTTGACGTTATGTATTTTGTGTCGCCATTTATTTTTGTGACGTTATGTATTTTGTGACGTTATGTATTTTGTGACGTAATTCATTTTTGTGACGTTATGTATTTTGTGACTTAATTAATTTTTGTGACGTTATGTATTTTGTGACGTCATTTATTTTTTTGACGTTATGTATTTTGTGACGTCATTTATTTTTGTGACGTTATGTATTTTGTGACGTCATTTATTTTTGTGACGTTATGTATTTTTTGACGTCATTTATTTTGTGACGTTATGCATTTTGTGACGTGATTAATATTTTGTGACGTCATTTATTTTTGTGACGTTATGTATTTTGTGAAGTAAATTATATTTTGTGACGTCATTTATTTTTGTGACGTTATGTATTTTGTGACGTCATTTATTTTTGTGACGTTATTTATTTTGTGACGTCATTTATTTTTGTGACGTTATGTATTTTGTGACGTCATTTATTTTTGTGACGTTATGTATTTTGTGACGTCTTTTTTTTGTGACGTTATGTATTTTGTGACGTCATTTTTTTGTGACGTTATGTATTTTGTGACGTCATTTATTTTTGTTACGTTATGTATTTTGTGACGCCATTTATTTTTGTGACGTTATGTATTTTGTGACGTCATTTATTTTTGTGACGTTATGTATTTTGTGACGTAATTAATATTTTGTGACGTCATTTATTTTTGTAACGTTATGTATTTTGTGACGTAATTAATATTTTGTGACGTCATTTATTTTTGTGACGTTATGTATTTTGTGACGTCATTTATTTTTGTGACGGTATGTATTTTGTGACGTCATTTATTTTTTTGACGTTATGTATTATGTGACGCCATTTATTTTTGTGACGTTATGTATTTTGTGACGTTATGTATTTTGTGACGTTATGTATTTTGTGACGTAATTCATTTTTGTGACGTTATGTATTTTGTGACTTAATTAATTTTTGTGACGTCATTTATTTTTGTGACGTTATGTATTTTGTGACGTCATTTATTTTTGTGACGTTATGTATTTTGTGACGTCATTTATTTTTGTGACGTTATGTATTTTGTGAAGTCATTTATTTTTTTGACGTTATGTATTTTGTGACGCCATTTATTTTTGTGACGTTATGTAATTTGAGACGTTATGTATTTTGTGACGTTATGTATTTTGTGACGTAATTCATTTTTGTGACGTTATGTATTTTGTGACTTAATTAATTTTTGTGACGTCATTTATTTTTGTGACGTTATGTATTTTGTGACGTCATTTATTTTTGTGACGTTATGTATTTTGTGACGTCATTTATTTTTGTGACGTTATGTATTTTGTGACGTCATTTATTTTTGTGACGTTATGTATTTTGTGACGTCATTTATTTTTTTGACGTTATGTATTTTGTGACGTCATTTATTTTTTTGACGTTATGTATTTTGTGACGTCATTTATTTTTGTGACGTTATGTATTTTGTGACGTTATGTATTTTGTGACGTCATTTATTTTTGTGACGTTATGTATTTTGTGACGTCTTTTTTTGTGACGTTATGTATTTTGTGACGTCATTTTTTGTGACGTTATGTATTTTGTGACGTCATTTATTTTTGTGACGTTATGTATTTTGTGACGTCATTTATTTTTGTGACGTTATGTATTTTGTGACGTCATTTATTTTTTTGACGTTATGTATTTTGTGACGTCATTTATTTTTGTGATGTTATGTATTTTCTGACGTCATTTTTTTGACGTTATGTATTTTGTGACGCCATTTATTTTTTTGACGTTATGTATTTTGTGACGTCATTTATTTTTGTGACGTTATGTATTTTGTGACGTTATGTATTTTGTGACGTCATTTATTTTTGTGACGTTATGTATTTTGTGACGTCTTTTTTTGTGACGTTATGTATTTTGTGACGTCATTTTTTGTGACGTTATGTATTTTGTGACGTCATTTATTTTTGTGACGTTATGTATTATGTGACGTCATTTATTTTTGTGACGTTATGTATTTTGTGACGTCATTTATTTTTGTGACGTTATGTATTTTCTGACGTCATTTTTTGACGTTATGTATTTTGTGACGCCATTTATTTTTGTGACGTTATGTATTTTGTGACGTTATGTATTTTGTGACGTAATTTATTTTTGTGACGTTATGTATTTTGTGACTTAATTAATTTTTGTGACGTCATTTATTTTTGTGACGTTATGTATTTTTTGACGTCATTTATTTTTGTGACGTTATGCATTTTGTGACGTGATTAATATTTTGTGACGTCATTTATTTTTGTGACGTTATGTATTTTGTGACGTAATTAATATTTTGTGACGTCATTTATTTTTGTAACGTTATGTATTTTGTGACGTCATTTATTTTTGTGACGTTATGTATTTTGTGACATCATTTATTTTTGTGACGTTATGTATTTTGTGACGTCATTTATTTTTGTGACGTTATGTATTTTGTGACGTCATTTATTTTTGTGACGTTAAGTATTTTGTGACGTCATTTATTTTTGTGACGTTATGTATTTTGTGACGTCATTTATTTTTGTGACGTTATGTATTTTGTGACGTTATGTATTTTATGACGTCATTTATTTTTGTGACGTTATGTATTTTGTGACGTCATTTATTTTTGTGACGTTATGTATTTTGTGACGTCATTTATTTTTGTGACGTTATGTATTTTGTGACGTCATTTATTTTTGTGACGTTATGTATTTTGTGACGTCATTTATTTTTGTGACGTTATGTATTTTGTGACGTTATGTATTTTATGACGTCATTTATTTTTGTGACGTTATGTATTTTGTGACGTTATTTATTTTTATGACGTTATGTATTTTGTGACGTTATGTATTTTGTGACGTCATTTATTTTTGTGACGTTATGTATTTTGTGACGTAATTAATATTTTGTGACGTCATTTATTTTTGTGACGTTATGTATTTTGTGACGTCATTTATTTTTGTGACGTTATGTATTTTGTGACGTCATTTATTTTTTTGACGTTATGTTTTTGTGACGTTATGTATTTTGTGACGTCATTTATTTTTGTGACGTTATGTATTTTGTGACGTAATTAATAATTTGTGACGTCATTTATTTTTGTGACGTTATGTATTTTGTGACGTATTTTTTTGTGACGATATGTAATTTGTGACGTCATTTTTTTGTGACGTTATGTATTTTGTGACGTCATTTATTTTTGTGACGTTATGTATTTTGTTACGTCATTTATTTTTGTGACGTTATGTATTTTGTGACGTCATTTATTTTTGTGACGTTATGTATTTTGTGACGTAATTAATTTTTGTGACGTCATTTATTTTTATGAAGTTATGTATTTTGTGACGTCATTTATTTTTGTGACGTTATGTATTTTGTGATGTAATTAATATTTTGTGACGTCATTTATTTTTGTAACGTTATGTATTTTGTGATGTAATTAATATTTTGTGACGTCATTTATTTTTGTGACGTTATGTATTTTGTGACGTCTTTTTTTTGTGACGTTATGTATTTTGTGACGTCATTTTTTTGTGACGTTATGTATTTTGTGACGTCATTTATTTTTGTTACGTTATGTATTTTGTGACGCCATTTATTTTTGTGACGTTATGTATTTTGTGACGTCATTTATTTTTGTGACGTTATGTATTTTGTGACGTAATTAATATTTTGTGACGTCATTTATTTTTGTAACGTTATGTATTTTGTGACGTAATTAATATTTTGTGACGTCATTTATTTTTGTGACGTTATCTATTTTGTGACGTCATTTATTTTTGTGACGGTATGTATTTTGTGACGTCATTTATTTTTTTGACGTTATGTATTATGTGACGCCATTTATTTTTGTGACGTTATGTATTTTGTGACGTTATGTATTTTGTGACGTTATGTATTTTGTGACGTAATTCATTTTTGTGACGTTATGTATTTTGTGACTTAATTAATTTTTGTGACGTCATTTATTTTTGTGACGTTATGTATTTTGTGACGTCATTTATTTTTGTGACGTTATGTATTTTGTGACGTCATTTATTTTTGTGACGTTATGTATTTTGTGACGTCATTTATTTTTTTGACGTTATGTATTTTGTGACGTCATTTATTTTTGTGACGTTATGTATTTTGTGACGTCATTTATTTTTGTGACGTTATGTATTTTGTGACGTCATTTATTTTTTTGACGTTATGTATTTTGTGACGCCATTTATTTTTGTGACATTATGTATTTTGTGACGTTATGTATTTTGTGACGTTATGTATTTTGTGACGTAATTAATTTTTGTGACGTTATGTATTTTGTGACTTAATTAATTTTTGTAACGTCATTTATTTTTGTGACGTTATGTATTTTGTGACGTCATTTATTTTTGTGACGTTATGTATTTTGTGACGTCATTTATTTTTGTGACGTTATGTATTTTGTGACGTCATTTATTTTTGTGACGTTATGTATTTTGTGACGTCATTTATTTTTGTGACGTTAAGTATTTTGTGACGTCATTTATTTTTGTGACGTTATGTATTTTGTGACTTAATTAATTTTTGTGACGTCATTTATTTTTGTGACGTTATGTATTTTGTTACGTCATTTATTTTTGTGACGTTATGTATTTTGTGACGTTTTGTATTTTGTGACGTCATTTATTTTTGTGACGTTATGTATTTTGTGACGTCATTTTTTGTGACGTTTTGTATTTTGTGACGTCATTTATTTTTGTGACGTTATGTATTTTGTGACGTCATTTATTTTTTTGACGTTATGTATTTTGTGTCGCCATTTATTTTTGTGACGTTATGTATTTTGTGACGTTATGTATTTTGTGACGTAATTCATTTTTGTGACGTTATGTATTTTGTGACTTAATTAATTTTTGTGACGTCATTTATTTTTGTGACGTTTTGTATTTTGTGACGTCATTTATTTTTGTGACGTTATGTATTTTGTGACGTCATTTATTTTTGTGACGTTATGTATTTTGTGACGTCATTTATTTTTTTGACGTTATGTATTTTGTGACGTCATTTATTTTTGTGACGTTATGTATTTTGTGACGTCATTTATTTTTGTGACGTTATGTATTTTTTGACGTCATTTATTTTGTGACGTTATGCATTTTGTGACGTGATTAATATTTTGTGACGTCATTTATTTTTGTGACGTTATGTATTTTGTGAAGTAAATTATATTTTGTGACGTCATTTATTTTTGTGACGTTATGTATTTTGTGACGTCATTTATTTTTGTGACGTTATTTATTTTGTGACGTCATTTATTTTTGTGACGTTATGTATTTTGTGACGTCATTTATTTTTGTGACGTTATGTATTTTGTGACGTCATTTATTTTTGTGACGTTATGTTTTTTGTGACGTCATTTATTTTTGTGACGTTAAGTATTTTGCGACGTCATTTATTTTTGTGACGTTATGTATTTTGTTACGTCATTTATTTTTGTGACGTTATGTATTTTGTGACGTTTTGTATTTTGTGACGTCATTTATTTTTGTGACGTTATGTATTTTGTGACGTCATTTTTTTGTGACGTTATGTATTTTGTGACGTAATTAATATTTTGTGACGTCATTTATTTTTGTGACGTTATGTATTTTGTGACGACTTTTTTTTGTGACGTTATGTATTTTGTGACGTCATTTTTTGTGACGTTATGTATTTTGTGACGTCATTTATTTTTGTGACGTTATGTATTTTGTGACGTCATTTATTTTTGTGACGTTATGTATTTTGTGACGTTATTAATTTTTGTGACGTCATTTATTTTTATGAAGTTATGTATTTTGTGACGTCATTTATTTTTGTGACGTTATGTATTTTGTGATGTAATTAATATTTTGTGACGTCATTTATTTTTTTAACGTTATGTATTTTGTGACGTAATTAATATTTTGTGACGTCATTTATTTTTGTGACGTTATGTATTTTGTGACGTCTTTTTTTAGTGACGTTATGTATTTTGTGACGTCATTTTTTTGTGACGTTATGTATTTTGTGACGTCATTTATTTTTGTTACGTTATGTATTTTGTGACGCCATTTATTTTTGTGACGTTATGTATTTTGTGACGTCATTTATTTTTGTGACGTTATGTATTTTGTGACGTAATTAATATTTTGTGACGTCATTTATTTTTGTAACGTTATGTATTTTGTGACGTAATTAATATTTTGTGACGTCATTTATTTTTGTGACGTTATGTATTTTGTGACGTCATTTATTTTTGTGACGGTATGTATTTTGTGACGTCATTTATTTTTTTGACGTTATGTATTATGTGACGCCATTTATTTTTGTGACGTTATGTATTTTGTGACGTTATGTATTTTGTGACGTTATGTATTTTGTGACGTAATTCATTTTTGTGACGTTATGTATTTTGTGACTTAATTAATTTTTGTGACGTCATTTATTTTTGTGACGTTATGTATTTTGTGACGTCATTTATTTTTGTGACGTTATGTATTTTGTGACGTCATTTATTTTTGTGACGTTATGTATTTTGTGACGTCATTTATTTTTTTGACGTTATGTATTTTGTGACGTCATTTATTTTTGTGACGTTATGTATTTTGTGACGTCATTTATTTTTGTGACGTTATGTATTTTGTGACGTCATTTATTTTTTTGACGTTATGTATTTTGTGACGCCATTTATTTTTGTGACATTATGTATTTTGTGACGTTATGTATTTTGTGACGTTATGTATTTTGTGACGTAATTAATTTTTGTGACGTTATGTATTTTGTGACTTAATTAATTTTTGTAACGTCATTTATTTTTGTGACGTTATGTATTTTGTGACGTCATTTATTTTTGTGACGTTATGTATTTTGTGACGTCATTTATTTTTGTGACGTTATGTATTTTGTGACTTCATTTATTTTTGTGACGTTATGTATTTTGTGACGTCATTTATTTTTGTGACGTTAAGTATTTTGTGACGTCATTTATTTTTGTGACGTTATGTATTTTGTGACTTAATTAATTTTTGTGACGTCATTTATTTTTGTGACGTTATGTATTTTGTTACGTCATTTATTTTTGTGACGTTATGTATTTTGTGACGTTTTGTATTTTGTGACGTCATTTATTTTTGTGACGTTATGTATTTTGTGACGTCATTTTTTGTGACGTTTTGTATTTTGTGACGTCATTTATTTTTGTGACGTTATGTATTTTGTGACGTCATTTATTTTTTTGACGTTATGTATTTTGTGTCGCCATTTATTTTTGTGACGTTATGTATTTTGTGACGTTATGTATTTTGTGACGTTATGTATTTTGTGACGTAATTCATTTTTGTGACGTTATGTATTTTGTGACTTAATTAATTTTTGTGACGTCATTTATTTTTGTGACGTTATGTATTTTGTGACGTCATTTATTATTGTGACGTTATGTATTTTGTGACGTCATTTATTTTTGTGACGTTATGTATTTTGTGACGTCATTTATTTTTTTGACGTTATGTATTTTGTGACGTCATTTATTTTTGTGACGTTATGTATTTTGTGACGTCATTTATTTTTGTGACGTTATGTATTTTGTGACGTCATTTTTTTGTGACGTTATGTATTTTGTGACGTAATTAATATTTTGTGACGTCATTTATTTTTGTGAGGTTATGTATTTTGTGAAGTAAATTATATTTTGTGACGTCATTTATTTTTGTGACGTTATGTATTTTGTGACGTCATTTATTTTTGTGACGTTATTTATTTTGTGACGTCATTTATTTTTGTGACGTTATGTATTTTGTGACGTCATTTATTTTTGTGACGTTATGTATTTTGTGACGTCATTTATTTTTGTGACGTTATGTATTTTGTGACGTCATTTATTTTTGTGACGTTAAGTATTTTGCGACGTCATTTATTTTTGTGACGTTATGTATTTTGTTACGTCATTTATTTTTGTGACGTTATGTATTTTGTGACGTTTTGTATTTTGTGACGTCATTTATTTTTGTGACGTTATGTATTTTGTGACGTCATTTTTTTGTGACGTTATGTATTTTGTGACGTAATTAATATTTTGTGACGTCATTTATTTTTGTGACGTTATGTATTTTGTGACGACTTTTTTTTGTGACGTTATGTATTTTGTGACGTCATTTTTTGTGACGTTATGTATTTTGTGACGTCATTTATTTTTGTGACGTTATGTATTTTGTGACGTCATTTATTTTTGTGACGTTATGTATTTTGTGACGTCATTTATTTTTTTGACGTTATGTATATTGTGACTTAATTAATTTTTGTGACGTCATTTATTTTTGTGACGTTATGTATTTTGTGACGTCATTTATTTTTGTGACGTTATGTATTTTGTGACGTCATTTATTTTTGTGACGTTATGTATTTTGTGACGTCATTTATTTTTGTGACGTTATGTATTTTGTGACGTCATTTATTTTTGTGACGTTAAGTATTTTGTGACGTCATTTATTTTTGTGACGTTATGTATTTTGTGACGTCATTTATTTTTGTGACGTTATGTATTTTGTGACGTCATTTATTTTTGTGACGTTATGTATTTTGTGACGTCATTTATTTTTGTGACGTTATGTATTTTGTGACGTCATTTATTTTTTTGACGTTATGTATATTGTGACTTAATTAATTTTTGTGACGTCATTTATTTTTGTGACGTTATGTATTTTGTGACTTAATTAATTTTTGTGACGTCATTTATTTTTGTGACGTTATGTATTTTGTGACGTCATTTATTATTGTGACGTTATGTATTTTGTGACGTCATTTATTTTTGTGACGTTATGTATTTTGTGACGTCATTTATTTTTTTGACGTTATGTATTTTGTGACGCCATTTATTTTGTTGACGTTATGTATTTTGTGACGTTATGTATTTTGTGACGTTATGTATTTTGTGACGTAATTCATTTTTGTGACGTTATGTATTTTGTGACTTAATTAATTTTTGTGACGTCATTTATTTTTGTGACGTTATGTATTTTGTGACGTCATTTATTTTTGTGACGTTATGTATTTTGTGACGTCATTTATTTTTGTGACGTTATGTATTTTGTGACGTCATTTATTTTTTTGACGTTATGTATTTTGTGACGTCATTTATTTTTGTGACGTTATGTATTTTGTGACGTCATTTATTTTGTGACGTTATGCATTTTGTGACGTGATTAATATTTTGTGACGTCATTTATTTTTGTGACGTTATGTATTTTGTGACGTTATTTATTTTTATGACGTTATGTATTTTGTGACGTTATGTATTTTGTGACGTCATTTATTTTTGTGACGTTATGTATTTTGTGACGTAATTAATATTTTGTGACGTCATTTATTTTTGTGACGTTATGTATTTTGTGACGTCATTTATTTTTGTGACGTTATGTATTTTGTGACGTCATTTATTTTTGTGACGTTATGTTTTTGTGACGTTATGTATTTTGTGACGTCATTTATTTTTGTGACGTTATGTATTTTGTGACGTAATTAATAATTTGTGACGTCATTTATTTTTGTGACGTTATGTATTTTGTGACGTATTTTTTTGTGACGATATGTAATTTGTGACGTCATTTTTTTGTGACGTTATGTATTTTGTGACGTCATTTATTTTTGTGACGTTATGTATTTTGTTACGTCATTTATTTTTGTGACGTTATGTATTTTGTGACGTCATTTATTTTTGTGACGTTATGTATTTTGTGACGTAATTAATTTTTGTGACGTCATTTATTTTTATGAAGTTATGTATTTTGTGACGTCATTTATTTTTGTGACGTTATGTATTTTGTGATGTAATTAATATTTTGTGACGTCATTTATTTTTGTCACGTTATGTATTTTGAGACGTAATTAATATTTTGTGACGTCATTTATTTTTGTGACGTTATGTATTTTGTGACGTCTTTTTTTTGTGACGTTATGTATTTTGTGACGTCATTTTTTTGTGACGTTATGTATTTTGTGACGTTTTGTATTTTGTGACGTCATTTATTTTTGTGACGTTATGTATTTTGTGACGTCATTTTTTGTGACGTTTTGTATTTTGTGACGTCATTTATTTTTGTGACGTTATGTATTTTGTGACGTCATTTATTTTTTTGACGTTATGTATTTTGTGTCGCCATTTATTTTTGTGACGTTATGTATTTTGTGACGTTATGTATTTTGTGACGTTATGTATTTTGTGACGTAATTCATTTTTGTGACGTTATGTATTTTGTGACTTAATTAATTTTTGTGACGTCATTTATTTTTGTGACGTTATGTATTTTGTGACGTCATTTATTTTTGTGACGTTATGTATTTTGTGACGTCATTTATTTTTGTGACGTTATGTATTTTGTGACGTCATTTATTTTTTTGACGTTATGTATTTTGTGACGTCATTTATTTTTGTGACGTTATGTATTTTGTGACGTCATTTATTTTTGTGACGTTATGTATTTTTTGACGTCATTTATTTTGTGACGTTATGCATTTTGTGACGTGATTAATATTTTGTGACGTCATTTATTTTTGTGACGTTATGTATTTTGTGAAGTAAATTATATTTTGTGACGTCATTTATTTTTGTGACGTTATGTATTTTGTGACGTCATTTATTTTTGTGACGTTATTTATTTTGTGACGTCATTTATTTTTGTGACGTTATGTATTTTGTGACGTCATTTATTTTTGTGACGTTATGTATTTTGTGACCTCATTTATTTTTGTGACGTTATGTATTTTGTGACGTCATTTATTTTTGTGACGTTAAGTATTTTGCGACGTCATTTATTTTTGTGACGTTATGTATTTTGTTACGTCATTTATTTTTGTGACGTTATGTATTTTGTGACGTTTTATATTTTGTGACGTCATTTATTTTTGTGACGTTATGTATTTTGTGACGTCATTTTTTTGTGAAGTTATGTATTTTGTGACGTAATTAATATTTTGTGACGTCATTTATTTTTGTGACGTTATGTATTTTGTGACGACTTTTTTTTGTGACGTTATGTATTTTGTGACGTCATTTTTTGTGACGTTATGTATTTTGTGACGTCATTTATTTTTGTGACGTTATGTATTTTGTGACGTCATTTATTTTTGTGACGTTAAGTATTTTGTGACGTCATTTATTTTTGTGACGTTATGTATTTTGTTACGTCATTTATTTTTGTGACGTTATGTATTTTGTGACGTTTTGTATTTTGCGACGTCATTTATTTTTGTGACGTTATGTATTTTGTGACGTCATTTTTTTGTGACGTTATGTATTTTGTGACGTCATTTATTTTTGTGACGTTATGTATTTTGTGACGTCATTTATTTTTTTGACGTTATGTATTTTGTGACGCCATTTATTTTGTTGACGTTATGTATTTTGTGACGTTATGTATTTTGTGACGTTATGTATTTTGTGACGTAATTCATTTTTGTGACGTTATGTATTTTGTGACTTAATTAATTTTTGTGACGTCATTTATTTTTGTGACGTTATGTATTTTGTGACGTCATTTATTTTTGTGACGTTATGTATTTTGTGACGTCATTTATTTTTGTGACGTTATGTATTTTGTGACGTCATTTATTTTTTTGACGTTATGTATTTTGTGACGTCATTTATTTTTGTGACGTTATGTATTTTGTGACGTCATTTATTTTGTGACGTTATGCATTTTGTGACGTGATTAATATTTTGTGACGTCATTTATTTTTGTGACGTTATGTATTTTGTGACGTTATTTATTTTTATGACGTTATGTATTTTGTGACGTTATGTATTTTGTGACGTCATTTATTTTTGTGACGTTATGTATTTTGTGACGTAATTAATATTTTGTGACGTCATTTATTTTTGTGACGTTATGTATTTTGTGACGTCATTTATTTTTGTGACGTTATGTATTTTGTGACGTCATTTATTTTTGTGACGTTATGTTTTTGTGACGTTATGTATTTTGTGACGTCATTTATTTTTGTGACGTTATGTATTTTGTGACGTAATAAATAATTTGTGACGTCATTTATTTTTGTGACGTTATGTATTTTGTGACGTATTTTTTTGTGACGATATGTAATTTGTGACGTCATTTTTTTGTGACGTTATGTATTTTGTGACGTCATTTATTTTTGTGACGTTATGTATTTTGTTACGTCATTTATTTTTGTGACGTCATTTATTTATGTGACGTTATGTATTTTGTGACGTAATTAATTTTTGTGACGTCATTTATTTTTATGAAGTTATGTATTTTGTGACGTCATTTATTTTTGTGACGTTATGTATTTTGTGATGTAATTAATATTTTGTGACGTCATTTATTTTTGTCACGTTATGTATTTTGAGACGTAATTAATATTTTGTGACGTCATTTATTTTTGTGACGTTATGTATTTTGTGACGTCTTTTTTTTGTGACGTTATGTATTTTGTGACGTCATTTTTTTGTGACGTTATGTATTTTGTGACGTTTTGTATTTTGTGACGTCATTTATTTTTGTGACGTTATGTATTTTGTGACGTCATTTTTTGTGACGTTTTGTATTTTGTGACGTCATTTATTTTTGTGACGTTATGTATTTTGTGACGTCATTTATTTTTTTGACGTTATGTATTTTGTGTCGCCATTTATTTTTGTGACGTTATGTATTTTGTGACGTTATGTATTTTGTGACGTTATGTATTTTGTGACGTAATTCATTTTTGTGACGTTATGTATTTTGTGACTTAATTAATTTTTGTGACGTCATTTATTTTTGTGACGTTATGTATTTTGTGACGTCATTTATTTTTGTGACGTTATGTATTTTGTGACGTCATTTATTTTTGTGACGTTATGTATTTTGTGACGTCATTTATTTTTTTGACGTTATGTATTTTGTGACGTCATTTATTTTTTTGACGTTATGTATTTTGTGACGTCATTTATTTTTGTGACGTTATGTATTTTTTGACGTCATTTATTTTGTGACGTTATGCATTTTGTGACGTGATTAATATTTTGTGACGTCATTTATTTTTGTGACGTTATGTATTTTGTGAAGTAAATTATATTTTGTGACGTCATTTATTTTTGTGACGTTATGTATTTTGTGACGTCATTTATTTTTGTGACGTTATTTATTTTGTGACGTCATTTATTTTTGTGACGTTATGTATTTTGTGACGTCATTTATTTTTGTGACGTTATGTATTTTGTGACGTCATTTATTTTTGTGACGTTATGTATTTTGTGACGTCATTTATTTTTGTGACGTTAAGTATTTTGCGACGTCATTTATTTTTGTGACGTTATGTATTTTGTTACGTCATTTATTTTTGTGACGTTATGTATTTTGTGACGTTTTGTATTTTGTGACGTCATTTATTTTTGTGACGTTATGTATTTTGTGACGTCATTTTTTTGTGAAGTTATGTATTTTGTGACGTAATTAATATTTTGTGACGTCATTTATTTTTGTGACGTTATGTATTTTGTGACGACTTTTTTTTGTGACGTTATGTATTTTGTGACGTCATTTTTTGTGACGTTATGTATTTTGTGACGTCATTTATTTTTGTGACGTTATGTATTTTGTGACGTCATTTATTTTTGTGACGTTATGTATTTTGTGACGTCATTTATTTTTTTGACGTTATGTATATTGTGACTTAATTAATTTTTGTGACGTCATTTATTTTTGTGACGTTATGTATTTTGTGACGTCATTTATTTTTGTGACGTTATGTATTTTGTGACGTCATTTATTTTTGTGACGTTATGTATTTTGTGACGTCATTTATTTTTGTGACGTTATGTATTTTGTGACGTCATTTATTTTTGTGACGTTAAGTATTTTGTGACGTCATTTATTTTTGTGACGTTATGTATTTTGTTACGTCATTTATTTTTGTGACGTTATGTATTTTGTGACGTTTTGTATTTTGTGACGTCATTTATTTTTGTGACGTTATGTATTTTGTGACGTCATTTTTTGTGACGTTATGTATTTTGTGACGTCATTTATTTTTGTGACGTTATGTATTTTGTGACGTCATTTATTTTTTTGACGTTATGTATTTTGTGACGCCATTTATTTTGTTGACGTTATGTATTTTGTGACGTTATGTATTTTGTGACGTTATGTATTTTGTGACGTAATTCATTTTTGTGACGTTATGTATTTTGTGACTTAATTAATTTTTGTGACGTCATTTATTTTTGTGACGTTATGTATTTTGTGACGTCATTTATTTTTGTGACGTTATGTATTTTGTGACGTCATTTATTTTTGTGACGTTATGTATTTTGTGACGTCATTTATTTTTTTGACGTTATGTATTTTGTGACGTCATTTATTTTTGTGACGTTATGTATTTTGTGACGTCATTTATTTTGTGACGTTATGCATTTTGTGACGTGATTAATATTTTGTGACGTCATTTATTTTTGTGACGTTATGTATTTTGTGACGTTATTTATTTTTATGACGTTATGTATTTTGTGACGTTATGTATTTTGTGACGTCATTTATTTTTGTGACGTTATGTATTTTGTGACGTAATTAATATTTTGTGACGTCATTTATTTTTGTGACGTTATGTATTTTGTGACGTCATTTATTTTTGTGACGTTATGTATTTTGTGACGTAATTAATAATTTGTGACGTCATTTATTTTTGTGACGTTATGTATTTTGTGACGTATTTTTTTGTGACGATATGTAATTTGTGACGTCATTTTTTTGTGACGTTATGTATTTTGTGACGTCATTTATTTTTGTGACGTTATGTATTTTGTTACGTCATTTATTTTTGTGACGTTATGTATTTTGTGAAGTCATTTATTTTTGTGACGTTATGTATTTTGTGACGTAATTAATTTTTGTGACGTCATTTATTTTTATGAAGTTATGTATTTTGTGACGTCATTTATTTTTGTGACGTTATGTATTTTGTGATGTAATTAATATTTTGTGACGTCATTTATTTTTGTAACGTTATGTATTTTGTGACGTAATTAATATTTTGTGACGTCATTTATTTTTGTGACGTTATGTATTTTGTGACGTCTTTTTTTTGTGACGTTATGTATTTTGTGACGTCATTTTTTTGTGACGTTATGTATTTTGTGACGTCATTTATTTTTGTTACGTTATGTATTTTGTGACGCCATTTATTTTTGTGACGTTATGTATTTTGTGACGTCATTTATTTTTGTGACGTTATGTATTTTGTGACGTAATTAATATTTTGTGACGTCATTTACTTTTGTAACGTTATGTATTTTGTGACGTAATTAATATTTTGTGACGTCATTTATTTTTGTGACGTTATGTATTTTGTGACGTCATTTATTTTTGTGACGGTATGTATTTTGTGACGTCATTTATTTTTTTGACGTTATGTATTATGTGACGCCATTTATTTTTGTGACGTTATGTATTTTGTGACGTTATGTATTTTGTGACGTTATGTATTTTGTGACGTAATTCATTTTTGTGACGTTATGTATTTTGTGACTTAATTAATTTTTGTGACGTCATTTATTTTTGTGACGCTATGTATTTTGTGACGTCATTTATTTTTGTGACGTTATGTATTTTGTGACGTCATTTATTTTTGTGACGTTATGTATTTTGTGACGTCATTTATTTTTTTGACGTTATGTATTTTGTGACGTCATTTATTTTTGTGACGTTATGTATTTTGTGACGTCATTTATTTTTGTGACGTTATGTATTTTGTGACGTCATTTATTTTTTTGACGTTATGTATTTTGTGACGCCATTTATTTTTGTGACATTATGTATTTTGTGACGTTATGTATTTTGTGACGTTATGTATTTTTTGACGTAATTCATTTTTGTGACGTTATGTATTTTGTGACTTAATTAATTTTTGTAACGTCATTTATTTTTGTGACGTTATGTATTTTGTGACGTCATTTATTTTTGTGACGTTATGTATTTTGTGACGTCATTTATTTTTGTGACGTTATATATTTTGTGACGTCATTTATTTTTGTGCCGTTATGTATTTTGTGACGTCATTTATTTTTGTGACGTTAAGTATTTTGTGACGTCATTTATTTTTGTGACGTTATGTATTTTGTGACCTAATTAATTTTTGTGACGTCATTTATTTTTGTGACGTTATGTATTTTGTTACGTCATTTATTTTTGTGACGTTATGTATTTTGTGCCGTTTTGTATTTTGTGACGTCATTTATTTTTGTGACGTTATGTATTTTGTGACGTCATTTTTTTGTGACGTTATGTATTTTGTGACGTCATTTATTTTTGTTACGTTATGTATTTTGTGACGCCATTTATTTTTGTGACGTTATGTATTTTGTGACGTCATTTATTTTTGTGACGTTATGTATTTTGTGACGTAATTAATATTTTGTGACGTCATTTACTTTTGTAACGTTATGTATTTTGTGACGTAATTAATATTTTGTGACGTCATTTATTTTTGTGACGTTATGTATTTTGTGACGTCATTTATTTTTGTGACGGTATGTATTTTGTGACGTCATTTATTTTTTTGACGTTATGTATTATGTGACGCCATTTATTTTTGTGACGTTATGTATTTTGTGACGTTATGTATTTTGTGACGTTATGTATTTTGTGACGTAATTCATTTTTGTGACGTTATGTATTTTGTGACTTAATTAAATTTTGTGACGTCATTTATTTTTGTGACGCTATGTATTTTGTGACGTCATTTATTTTTGTGACGTTATGTATTTTGTGACGTCATTTATTTTTGTGACGTTATGTATTTTGTGACGTCATTTATTTTTTTGACGTTATGTATTTTGTGACGTCATTTATTTTTGTGACGTTATGTATTTTGTGACGTCATTTATTTTTGTGACGTTATGTATTTTGTGACGTCATTTAATTTTTTGACGTTATGTATTTTGTGACGCCATTTATTTTTGTGACATTATGTATTTTGTGACGTTATGTATTTTGTGACGTTATGTATTTTGTGACGTAATTCATTTTTGTGACGTTATGTATTTTGTGACTTAATTAATTTTTGTAACGTCATTTATTTTTGTGACGTTATGTATTTTGTGACGTCATTTATTTTTGTGACGTTATGTATTTTGTGACGTCATTTATTTTTGTGACGTTATGTATTTTGTGACGTCATTTATTTTTGTGACGTTATGTATTTTGTGACGTCATTTATTTTTGTGACGTTAAGTATTTTGTGACGTCATTTATTTTTGTAACGTTATGTATTTTGTGACCTAATTAATTTTTGTGACGTCATTTATTTTTGTGACGTTATGTATTTTGTTACGTCATTTATTTTTGTGACGTTATGTATTTTGTGTCGTTTTGTATTTTGTGACGTCATTTATTTTTGTGACGTTATGTATTTTGTGACGTCATTTTTTGTGACGTTATGTATTTTGTGACGTCATTTATTTTTGTGACGTTATGTATTTTGTGACGTCATTTATTTTTTTGACGTTATGTATTTTGTGTCGCCATTTATTTTTGTGACGTTATGTATTTTGTGACGTTATGTATTTTGTGACGTTATGTATTTTGTGACGTTATGTATTTTGTGACGTAATTCATTTTTGTGACGTTATGTATTTTGTGACTTAATTAATTTTTGTGACGTCATTTATTTTTGTGACGTTATGTATTTTGTGACGTCATTTATTTTTGTGACGTTATGTATTTTGTGACGTCATTTATTTTTGTGACGTTATGTATTTTGTGACGTCATTTATTTTTTTGACGTTATGTATTTTGTGACGTCATTTATTTTTGTGACGTTATGTATTTTGTGACGTCATTTATTTTTGTGACGTTATGTATTTTTTGACGTCATTTATTTTGTGACGTTATGCATTTTGTGACGTGATTAATATTTTGTGACGTCATTTATTTCTGTGACGTTATGTATTTTGTGAAGTAAATCATATTTTGTGACGTCATTTATTTTTGTGACGTTATGTATTTTGTGACGTCATTTATTTTTGTGACGTTATGTATTTTGTGACGTCATTTATTTTTGTGACGTTATGTATTTTGTGACGTCATTTATTTTTTGGACGTTATGTATATTGTGACTTAATTAATTTTTGTGACGTCATTTATTTTTGTGACGTTATGTATTTTGTGACGTCATTTATTTTTGTGACGTTATGTATTTTGTGACGTCATTTATTTTTGTGACGTTATGTATTTTGTGACGTCATTTATTTTTGTGACGTTATGTATTTTGTGACGTCATTTATTTTTGTGACGTTAAGTATTTTGTGACGTCATTTATTTTTGTGACGTTATGTATTTTGTTACGTCATTTATTTTTGTGACGTTATGTATTTTGTGACGTTTTGTATTTTGTGACGTCATTTATTTTTGTGACGTTATGTATTTTGTGACGTCATTTTTTTGTGACGTTATGTATTTTGTGACGTCATTTATTTTTGTGACGTTATGTATTTTGTGACGTCATTTATTTTTTTGACGTTATGTATTTTGTGACGCCATTTATTTTGTTGACGTTATGTATTTTGTGACGTTATGTATTTTGTGACGTTATGTATTTTGTGACGTAATTCATTTTTGTGACGTTATGTATTTTGTGACTTAATTAATTTTTTTGACGTCATTTATTTTTGTGACGTTATGTATTTTGTGACGTCATTTATTTTTGTGACGTTATGTATTTTGTGACGTCATTTATTTTTGTGACGTTATGTATTTTGTGACGTCATTTATTTTTGTGACGTTATGTATTTTGTGACGTCATTTATTTTGTGACGTTATGCATTTTGTGACGTGATTAATATTTTGTGACGTCATTTATTTTTGTGACGTTATGTATTTTGTGACGTAAATTATATTTTGTGACGTCATTTATTTTTGTGACGTTATGTATTTTGTGACGTCATTTATTTTTGTGACGTTATGTATTTTGTGACGTCATTTATTTTTGTGACGTTATGTATTTTGTGACGTCATTTATTTTTGTGACGTTATGTATTTTGTGACGTCATTTATTTTTGTGACGTTATGTATTTTGTGACGTCATTTATTTTTGTGACGTTAAGTATTTTGTGACGTCATTTATTTTTGTGACGTTATGTATTTTGTTACGTCATTTATTTTTGTGACGTTATGTATTTTGTGACGTTTTGTATTTTGTGACGTCATTTATTTTTGTGACGTTATGTATTTTGTGACGTCATTTATTTTTGTGACGTTATGTATTTTGTGACGTCATTTATTTTTGTGACGTTAAGTATTTTGTGACGCCATTTATTTTTGTGACGTTATGTATTTTGTGACGTTATGTATTTTGTGACGTTATGTATTTTGTGACGTAATTCATTTTTGTGACGTTATGTATTTTGTGACTTAATTAAATTTTGTGACGTCATTTATTTTTGTGACGCTATGTATTTTGTGACGTCATTTATTTTTGTGACGTTATGTATTTTGTGACGTCATTTATTTTTGTGACGTTATGTATTTTGTGACGTCATTTATTTTTTTGACGTTATGTATTTTGTGACGTCATTTATTTTTGTGACGTTATGTATTTTGTGACGTCATTTATTTTTGTGACGTTATGTATTTTGTGACGTCATTTATTTTTTTGACGTTATGTATTTTGTGACGCCATTTATTTTTGTGACATTATGTATTTTGTGACGTTATGTATTTTGTGACGTTATGTATTTTGTGACGTAATTCATTTTTGTGACGTTATGTATTTTGTGACTTAATTAATTTTTGTAACGTCATTTATTTTTGTGACGTTATGTATTTTGTGACGTCATTTATTTTTGTGACGTTATGTATTTTGTGACGTCATTTATTTTTGTGACGTTATGTATTTTGTGACGTCATTTATTTTTGTGACGTTATGTATTTTGTGACGTCATTTATTTTTGTGACGTTAAGTATTTTGTGACGTCATTTATTTTTGTGACGTTATGTATTTTGTGACCTAATTAATTTTTGTGACGTCATTTATTTTTGTGACGGTATGTATTTTGTTACGTCATTTATTTTTGTGACGTTATGTATTTTGTGTCGTTTTGTATTTTGTGACGTCATTTATTTTTGTGACGTTATGTATTTTGTGACGTCATTTTTTGTGACGTTATGTATTTTGTGACGTCATTTATTTTTGTGACGTTATGTATTTTGTGACGTCATTTATTTTTTTGACGTTATGTATTTTGTGTCGCCATTTATTTTTGTGACGTTATGTATTTTGTGACGTTATGTATTTTGTGACGTTATGTATTTTGTGACGTAATTCTTTTTTGTGACGTTATGTATTTTGTGACTTAATTAATTTTTGTGACGTCATTTATTTTTGTGACGTTATGTATTTTGTGACGTCATTTATTTTTGTGACGTTATGTATTTTGTGACGTCATTTATTTTTGTGACGTTATGTATTTTGTGACGTCATTTATTTTTTTGACGTTATGTATTTTGTGACGTCATTTATTTTTGTGACGTTATGTATTTTGTGACGTCATTTATTTTTGTGACGTTATGTATTTTTTGACGTCATTTATTTTGTGACGTTATGCATTTTGTGACGTGATTAATATTTTGTGACGTCATTTATTTTTGTGACGTTATGTATTTTGTGAAGTAAATTATATTTTGTGACGTCATTTATTTTTGTGACGTTATGTATTTTGTGACGTCATTTATTTTTGTGACGTTATGTATTTTGTGACGTCATTTATTTTTGTGACGTTATGTATTTTGTGACGTCATTTATTTTTTTGACGTTATGTATATTGTGACTTAATTAATTTTTGTGACGTCATTTATTTTTGTGACGTTATGTATTTTGTGACGTCATTTATTTTTGTGACGTTATGTATTTTGTGACGTCATTTATTTTTGTGTCGTTATGTATTTTGTGACGTCATTTATTTTTGTGACGTTATGTATTTTGTGACGTCATTTATTTTTGTGACGTTAAGTATTTTGTGACGTCATTTATTTTTGTGACGTTATGTATTTTGTTACGTCATTTATTTTTGTGACGTTATGTATTTTGTGACGTTTTGTATTTTGTGACGTCATTTATTTTTGTGACGTTATGTATTTTGTGACGTCATTTTTTTGTGACGTTATGTATTTTGTGACGTCATTTATTTTTGTGACGTTATGTATTTTGTGACGTCATTTATTTTTTTGACGTTATGTATTTTGTGACGCCATTTATTTTGTTGACGTTATGTATTTTGTGACGTTATGTATTTTGTGACGTTATGTATTTTGTGACGTAATTCATTTTTGTGACGTTATGTATTTTGTGACTTAATTAATTTTTTTGACGTCATTTATTTTTGTGACGTTATGTATTTTGTGACGTCATTTATTTTTGTGACGTTATGTATTTTGTGACGTCATTTATTTTTGTGACGTTATGTATTTTGTGACGTCATTTATTTTTTTGACGTTATGTATTTTGTGACGTCATTTATTTTTGTGACGTTATGTATTTTGTGACGTCATTTATTTTGTGACGTTATGCATTTTGTGACGTGATTAATATTTTGTGACGTCATTTATTTTTGTGACGTTATGTATTTTGTGACGTAAATTATATTTTGTGACGTCATTTATTTTTGTGACGTTATGTATTTTGTGACGTCATTTATTTTTGTGACGTTATGTATTTTGTGACGTCATTTATTTTTGTGACGTTATGTATTTTGTGACGTCATTTATTTTTGTGACGTTATGTATTTTGTGACGTCATTTATTTTTGTGACGTTAAGTATTTTGTGACGTCATTTATTTTTGTGACGTTATGTATTTTGTTACGTCATTTATTTTTGTGACGTTATGTATTTTGTGACGTTTTGTATTTTGTGACGTCATTTATTTTTGTGACGTTATGTATTTTGTGACGTCATTTTTTTTGTGACGTTATGTATTTTGTGACGTAATTTATTTTTGTGACGTTATGTATTTTGTGACTTAATTAATTTTTGTGACGTCATTTATTTTTGTGACGTTTTGTATTTTGTGACGTCATTTATTTTTGTGACGTTATGCATTTTGTGACGTGATTAATATTTTGTGACGTCATTTATTTTTCTGACGTTATGTATTTTGTGACGTAATTAATATTTTGTGACGTCATTAATTTTTGTAACGTTATGTATTTTGTGACGTCATTTATTTTTGTGACGTTATGTATTTTGTGACGTCATTTATTTTTGTGACGTTATGTATTTTTTGACGTCATTTATTTTTGTGACGTTATGTATTTTGTGACGTCATTTATTTTTGTGACGTTAAGTATTTTATGACGTCATTTATTTTTGTGACGTTATGTATTTTGTGACGTCATTTATTTTTGTGACGTTATGTATTTTGTGACGTTATGTATTTTATGACGTCATTTATTTTTGTGACGTTATGTATTTTGTGACGTCATTTATTTTTGTGACGTCATTTATTTTTGTGACGTTATGTATTTTGTGACGTTATGTATTTTGTGACGTCATTTATTTTTGTGACGTTATGTATTTTGTGACGTCATTTATTTTTGTGACGTTATGTATTTTGTGACGTCATTTATTTTTGTGACGTTATGTATTTTGTGACGTCATTTATTTTTGTGACGTTAAGTATTTTGTGACGTCATTTATTTTTGTGACGTTATGTATTTTGTGACCTAATTAATTTTTGTGACGTCATTTATTTTTGTGACGTTATGTATTTTGTTACGTCATTTATTTTTGTGACGTTATGTATTTTGTGTCGTTTTGTATTTTGTGACGTCATTTATTTTTGTGACGTTATGTATTTTGTGACGTCATTTATTTTTGTGACGTTAAGTATTTTGTGACGTCATTTATTTTTGTGACGTTATGTATTTTGTTACGTCATTTATTTTTGTGACGTTATGTATTTTGTGACGTTTTGTATTTTGTGACGTCATTTATTTTTGTGACGTTATGTATTTTGTGACGTCATTTATTTTTGTGACGTTATGTATTTTGTGACGTCATTTATTTTTGTGACGTTAAGTATTTTGTGACGCCATTTATTTTTGTGACGTTATGTATTTTGTGACGTTATGTATTTTGTGACGTTATGTATTTTGTGACGTAATTCATTTTTGTGACGTTATGTATTTTGTGACTTAATTAAATTTTGTGACGTCATTTATTTTTGTGACGCTATGTATTTTGTGACGTCATTTATTTTTGTGACGTTATGTATTTTGTGACGTCATTTATTTTTGTGACGTTATGTATTTTGTGACGTCATTTATTTTTTTGACGTTATGTATTTTGTGACGTCATTTATTTTTGTGACGTTATGTATTTTGTGACGTCATTTATTTTTGTGACGTTATGTATTTTGTGACGTCATTTATTTTTTTGACGTTATGTATTTTGTGACGCCATTTATTTTTGTGACATTATGTATTTTGTGACGTTATGTATTTTGTGACGTTATGTATTTTGTGACGTAATTCATTTTTGTGACGTTATGTATTTTGTGACTTAATTAATTTTTGTAACGTCATTTATTTTTGTGACGTTATGTATTTTGTGACGTCATTTATTTTTGTGACGTTATGTATTTTGTGACGTCATTTATTTTTGTGACGTTATGTATTTTGTGACGTCATTTATTTTTGTGACGTTATGTATTTTGTGACGTCATTTATTTTTGTGACGTTAAGTATTTTGTGACGTCATTTATTTTTGTGACGTTATGTATTTTGTGACCTAATTAATTTTTGTGACGTCATTTATTTTTGTGACGGTATGTATTTTGTTACGTCATTTATTTTTGTGACGTTATGTATTTTGTGTCGTTTTGTATTTTGTGACGTCATTTATTTTTGTGACGTTATGTATTTTGTGACGTCATTTTTTGTGACGTTATGTATTTTGTGACGTCATTTATTTTTGTGACGTTATGTATTTTGTGACGTCATTTATTTTTTTGACGTTATGTATTTTGTGTCGCCATTTATTTTTGTGACGTTATGTATTTTGTGACGTTATGTATTTTGTGACGTTATGTATTTTGTGACGTAATTCTTTTTTGTGACGTTATGTATTTTGTGACTTAATTAATTTTTGTGACGTCATTTATTTTTGTGACGTTATGTATTTTGTGACGTCATTTATTTTTGTGACGTTATGTATTTTGTGACGTCATTTATTTTTGTGACGTTATGTATTTTGTGACGTCATTTATTTTTTTGACGTTATGTATTTTGTGACGTCATTTATTTTTGTGACGTTATGTATTTTGTGACGTCATTTATTTTTGTGACGTTATGTATTTTTTGACGTCATTTATTTTGTGACGTTATGCATTTTGTGACGTGATTAATATTTTGTGACGTCATTTATTTTTGTGACGTTATGTATTTTGTGAAGTAAATTATATTTTGTGACGTCATTTATTTTTGTGACGTTATGTATTTTGTGACGTCATTTATTTTTGTGACGTTATGTATTTTGTGACGTCATTTATTTTTGTGACGTTATGTATTTTGTGACGTCATTTATTTTTTTGACGTTATGTATATTGTGACTTAATTAATTTTTGTGACGTCATTTATTTTTGTGACGTTATGTATTTTGTGACGTCATTTATTTTTGTGACGTTATGTATTTTGTGACGTCATTTATTTTTGTGTCGTTATGTATTTTGTGACGTCATTTATTTTTGTGACGTTATGTATTTTGTGACGTCATTTATTTTTGTGACGTTAAGTATTTTGTGACGTCATTTATTTTTGTGACGTTATGTATTTTGTTACGTCATTTATTTTTGTGACGTTATGTATTTTGTGACGTTTTGTATTTTGTGACGTCATTTATTTTTGTGACGTTATGTATTTTGTGACGTCATTTTTTTGTGACGTTATGTATTTTGTGACGTCATTTATTTTTGTGACGTTATGTATTTTGTGACGTCATTTATTTTTTTGACGTTATGTATTTTGTGACGCCATTTATTTTGTTGACGTTATGTATTTTGTGACGTTATGTATTTTGTGACGTTATGTATTTTGTGACGTAATTCATTTTTGTGACGTTATGTATTTTGTGACTTAATTAATTTTTTTGACGTCATTTATTTTTGTGACGTTATGTATTTTGTGACGTCATTTATTTTTGTGACGTTATGTATTTTGTGACGTCATTTATTTTTGTGACGTTATGTATTTTGTGACGTCATTTATTTTTTTGACGTTATGTATTTTGTGACGTCATTTATTTTTGTGACGTTATGTATTTTGTGACGTCATTTATTTTGTGACGTTATGCATTTTGTGACGTGATTAATATTTTGTGACGTCATTTATTTTTGTGACGTTATGTATTTTGTGACGTAAATTATATTTTGTGACGTCATTTATTTTTGTGACGTTATGTATTTTGTGACGTCATTTATTTTTGTGACGTTATGTATTTTGTGACGTCATTTATTTTTGTGACGTTATGTATTTTGTGACGTCATTTATTTTTGTGACGTTATGTATTTTGTGACGTCATTTATTTTTGTGACGTTAAGTATTTTGTGACGTCATTTATTTTTGTGACGTTATGTATTTTGTTACGTCATTTATTTTTGTGACGTTATGTATTTTGTGACGTTTTGTATTTTGTGACGTCATTTATTTTTGTGACGTTATGTATTTTGTGACGTCATTTTTTTTGTGACGTTATGTATTTTGTGACGTAATTTATTTTTGTGACGTTATGTATTTTGTGACTTAATTAATTTTTGTGACGTCATTTATTTTTGTGACGTTTTGTATTTTGTGACGTCATTTATTTTTGTGACGTTATGCATTTTGTGACGTGATTAATATTTTGTGACGTCATTTATTTTTCTGACGTTATGTATTTTGTGACGTAATTAATATTTTGTGACGTCATTAATTTTTGTAACGTTATGTATTTTGTGACGTCATTTATTTTTGTGACGTTATGTATTTTGTGACGTCATTTATTTTTGTGACGTTATGTATTTTTTGACGTCATTTATTTTTGTGACGTTATGTATTTTGTGACGTCATTTATTTTTGTGACGTTAAGTATTTTATGACGTCATTTATTTTTGTGACGTTATGTATTTTGTGACGTCATTTATTTTTGTGACGTTATGTATTTTGTGACGTTATGTATTTTATGACGTCATTTATTTTTGTGACGTTATGTATTTTGTGACGTCATTTATTTTTGTGACGTCATTTATTTTTGTGACGTTATGTATTTTGTGACGTTATGTATTTTGTGACGTCATTTATTTTTGTGACGTTATGTATTTTGTGACGTCATTTATTTTTGTGACGTTATGTATTTTGTGACGTCATTTATTTTTGTGACGTTATGTATTTTGTGACGTCATTTATTTTTGTGACGTTAAGTATTTTGTGACGTCATTTATTTTTGTGACGTTATGTATTTTGTGACCTAATTAATTTTTGTGACGTCATTTATTTTTGTGACGTTATGTATTTTGTTACGTCATTTATTTTTGTGACGTTATGTATTTTGTGTCGTTTTGTATTTTGTGACGTCATTTATTTTTGTGACGTTATGTATTTTGTGACGTCATTTTTTTGTGACGTTATGTATTTTGTGACGTCATTTATTTTTGTTACGTTATGTATTTTGTGACGCCATTTATTTTTGTGACGTTATGTATTTTGTGACGTCATTTATTTTTGTGACGTTATGTATTTTGTGACGTAATTAATATTTTGTGACGTCATTTACTTTTGTAACGTTATGTATTTTGTGACGTAATTAATATTTTGTGACGTCATTTATTTTTGTGACGTTATGTATTTTGTGACGTCATTTATTTTTGTGACGTTATGTATTTTGTGACGTCATTTATTTTTTTGACGTTATGTATTTTGTGACGTCATTTATTTTTGTGACGTTATGTATTTTGTGACGTCATTTATTTTGTGACGTTATGCATTTTGTGACGTGATTAATATTTTGTGACGTCATTTATTTTTGTGACGTTATGTATTTTGTGACGTAAATTATATTTTGTGACGTCATTTATTTTTGTGACGTTATGTATTTTGTGACGTCATTTATTTTTGTGACGTTATGTATTTTGTGACGTCATTTATTTTTGTGACGTTATGTATTTTGTGACGTCATTTATTTTTGTGACGTTATGTATTTTGTGACGTCATTTATTTTTGTGACGTTAAGTATTTTGTGACGTCATTTATTTTTGTGACGTTATGTATTTTGTTACGTCATTTATTTTTGTGACGTTATGTATTTTGTGACGTTTTGTATTTTGTGACGTCATTTATTTTTGTGACGTTATGTATTTTGTGACGTCATTTTTTTTGTGACGTTATGTATTTTGTGACGTAATTTATTTTTGTGACGTTATGTATTTTGTGACTTAATTAATTTTTGTGACGTCATTTATTTTTGTGACGTTTTGTATTTTGTGACGTCATTTATTTTTGTGACGTTATGCATTTTGTGACGTGATTAATATTTTGTGACGTCATTTATTTTTCTGACGTTATGTATTTTGTGACGTAATTAATATTTTGTGACGTCATTAATTTTTGTAACGTTATGTATTTTGTGACGTCATTTATTTTTGTGACGTTATGTATTTTGTGACGTCATTTATTTTTGTGACGTTATGTATTTTTTGACGTCATTTATTTTTGTGACGTTATGTATTTTGTGACGTCATTTATTTTTGTGACGTTAAGTATTTTATGACGTCATTTATTTTTGTGACGTTATGTATTTTGTGACGTCATTTATTTTTGTGACGTTATGTATTTTGTGACGTTATGTATTTTATGACGTCATTTATTTTTGTGACGTTATGTATTTTGTGACGTCATTTATTTTTGTGACGTCATTTATTTTTGTGACGTTATGTATTTTGTGACGTTATGTATTTTGTGACGTCATTTATTTTTGTGACGTTATGTATTTTGTGACGTCATTTATTTTTGTGACGTTATGTATTTTGTGACGTCATTTATTTTTGTGACGTTATGTATTTTGTGACGTCATTTATTTTTGTGACGTTAAGTATTTTGTGACGTCATTTATTTTTGTGACGTTATGTATTTTGTGACCTAATTAATTTTTGTGACGTCATTTATTTTTGTGACGTTATGTATTTTGTTACGTCATTTATTTTTGTGACTTTATGTATTTTGTGTCGTTTTGTATTTTGTGACGTCATTTATTTTTGTGACGTTATGTATTTTGTGACGTCATTTTTTTGTGACGTTATGTATTTTGTGACGTCATTTATTTTTGTTACGTTATGTATTTTGTGACGCCATTTATTTTTGTGACGTTATGTATTTTGTGACGTCATTTATTTTTGTGACGTTATGTATTTTGTGACGTAATTAATATTTTGTGACGTCATTTACTTTTGTAACGTTATGTATTTTGTGACGTAATTAATATTTTGTGACGTCATTTATTTTTGTGACGTTATGTATTTTGTGACGTCATTTATTTTTGTGACGGTATGTATTTTGTGACGTTATTTATTTTTTTGACGTTATGTATTATGTGACGCCATTTATTTTTGTGACGTTATGTATTTTGTGACGTTATGTATTTTGTGACGTTATGTATTTTGTGACGTAATTCATTTTTGTGACGTTATGTATTTTGTGACTTAATTAATTTTTGTGACGTCATTTATTTTTGTGACGCTATGTATTTTGTGACGTCATTTATTTTTGTGACGTTATGTATTTTGTGACCTAATTAATTTTTGTGACGTCATTTATTTTTGTGACGTTATGTATTTTGTTACGTCATTTATTTTTGTGACGTTATGTATTTTGTGTCGTTTTGTATTTTGTGACGTCATTTATTTTTGTGACGTTATGTATTTTGTGACGTCATTTTTTGTGACGTTATGTATTTTGTGACGTCATTTATTTTTGTGACGTTATGTATTTTGTGATGTCATTTATTTTTTTGACGTTATGTATTTTGTGTCGCCATTTATTTTTGTGACGTTATGTATTTTGTGACGTTATGTATTTTGTGACGTTATGTATTTTGTGACGTAATTCATTTTTGTGACGTTATGTATTTTGTGACTTAATTAATTTTTGTGACGTCATTTATTTTTGTGACGTTATGTATTTTGTGACGTCATTTATTTTTGTGACGTTATGTATTTTGTGACGTCATTTATTTTTGTGACGTTATGTATTTTGTGACGTCATTTATTTTTTTGACGTTATGTATTTTGTGACGTCATTTATTTTTGTGACGTTATGTATTTTGTGACGTCATTTATTTTTGTGACGTTATGTATTTTGTGACGTCATTTATTTTTGTGACGTTAAGTATTTTGTGACGTCATTTATTTTTGTGACGTTATGTATTTTGTTACGTCATTTATTTTTGTGACGTTATGTATTTTGTGACGTTTTGTATTTTGTGACGTCATTTATTTTTGTGACGTTATGTATTTTGTGACGTCATTTTTTTGTGACGTTATGTATTTTGTGACGTCATTTATTTTTGTGACGTTATGTATTTTGTGACGTCATTTATTTTTTTGACGTTATGTATTTTGTGACGCCATTTATTTTGTTGACGTTATGTATTTTGTGACGTTATGTATTTTGTGACGTTATGTATTTTGTGACGTAATTCATTTTTGTGACGTTATGTATTTTGTGACTTAATTAATTTTTTTGACGTCATTTATTTTTGTGACGTTATGTATTTTGTGACGTCATTTATTTTTGTGACGTTATGTATTTTGTGACGTCATTTATTTTTGTGACGTTATGTATTTTGTGACGTCATTTATTTTTTTGACGTTATGTATTTTGTGACGTCATTTATTTTTGTGACGTTATGTATTTTGTGACGTCATTTATTTTGTGACGTTATGCATTTTGTGACGTGATTAATATTTTGTGACGTCATTTATTTTTGTGACGTTATGTATTTTGTGACGTAAATTATATTTTGTGACGTCATTTATTTTTGTCACGTTATGTATTTTGTGACGTCATTTATTTTTGTGACGTTATGTATTTTGTGACGTCATTTATTTTTGTGACGTTATGTATTTTGTGACGTCATTTATTTTTGTGACGTTATGTATTTTGTGACGTCATTTATTTTTGTGACGTTAAGTATTTTGTGACGTCATTTATTTTTGTGACGTTATGTATTTTGTTACGTCATTTATTTTTGTGACGTTATGTATTTTGTGACGTTTTGTATTTTGTGACGTCATTTATTTTTGTGACGTTATGTATTTTGTGACGTCATTTTTTTTGTGACGTTATGTATTTTGTGACGTAATTTATTTTTGTGACGTTATGTATTTTGTGACTTAATTAATTTTTGTGACGTCATTTATTTTTGTGACGTTTTGTATTTTGTGACGTCATTTATTTTTGTGACGTTATGCATTTTGTGACGTGATTAATATTTTGTGACGTCATTTATTTTTCTGACGTTATGTATTTTGTGACGTAATTAATATTTTGTGACGTCATTTATTTTTGTGACGTTATAAATTTTGTGACGTCATTTATTTTTGTGACGTTATGTATTTTTTGACGTCATTTATTTTTGTGACGTTATGTATTTTGTGACGTCATTTATTTTTGTGACGTTAAGTATTTTATGACGTCATTTATTTTTGTGACGTTATGTATTTTGTGACGTCATTTTTTTTTGTGACGTTATGTATTTTGTGACGTTATGTATTTTATGACGTCATTTATTTTTGTGACGTTATGTATTTTGTGACGTCATTTATTTTTGTGACGTCATTTATTTTTGTGACGTTATGTATTTTGTGACGTTATGTATTTTGTGACGTCATTTATTTTTGTGACGTTATGTATTTTGTGACGTCATTTATTTTTGTGACGTTATGTATTTTGTGACGTCATTTATTTTTGTGACGTTATGTATTTTGTGACGTCATTTATTTTTGTGACGTTAAGTATTTTGTGACGTCATTTATTTTTGTGACGTTATGTATTTTGTGACCTAATTAATTTTTGTGACGTCATTTATTTTTGTGACGTTATGTATTTTGTTACGTCATTTATTTTTGTGACGTTATGTATTTTGTGTCGTTTTGTATTTTGTGACGTCATTTATTTTTGTGACGTTATGTATTTTGTGACGTCATTTTTTTGTGACGTTATGTATTTTGTGACGTCATTTATTTTTGTTACGTTATGTATTTTGTGACGCCATTTATTTTTGTGACGTTATGTATTTTGTGACGTCATTTATTTTTGTGACGTTATGTATTTTGTGACGTAATTAATATTTTGTGACGTCATTTACTTTTGTAACGTTATGTATTTTGTGACGTAATTAATATTTTGTGACGTCATTTATTTTTGTGACGTTATGTATTTTGTGACGTCATTTATTTTTGTGACGTTATGTATTTTGTGACGTCATTTATTTTTTTGACGTTATGTATTTTGTGACGTCATTTATTTTTGTGACGTTATGTATTTTGTGACGTCATTTATTTTGTGACGTTATGCATTTTGTGACGTGATTAATATTTTGTGACGTCATTTATTTTTGTGACGTTATGTATTTTGTGACGTAAATTATATTTTGTGACGTCATTTATTTTTGTGACGTTATGTATTTTGTGACGTCATTTATTTTTGTGACGTTATGTATTTTGTGACGTCATTTATTTTTGTGACGTTATGTATTTTGTGACGTCATTTATTTTTGTGACGTTATGTATTTTGTGACGTCATTTATTTTTGTGACGTTAAGTATTTTGTGACGTCATTTATTTTTGTGACGTTATGTATTTTGTTACGTCATTTATTTTTGTGACGTTATGTATTTTGTGACGTTTTGTATTTTGTGACGTCATTTATTTTTGTGACGTTATGTATTTTGTGACGTCATTTTTTTTGTGACGTTATGTATTTTGTGACGTAATTTATTTTTGTGACGTTATGTATTTTGTGACTTAATTAATTTTTGTGACGTCATTTATTTTTGTGACGTTTTGTATTTTGTGACGTCATTTATTTTTGTGACGTTATGCATTTTGTGACGTGATTAATATTTTGTGACGTCATTTATTTTTCTGACGTTATGTATTTTGTGACGTAATTAATATTTTGTGACGTCATTAATTTTTGTAACGTTATGTATTTTGTGACGTCATTTATTTTTGTGACGTTATGTATTTTGTGACGTCATTTATTTTTGTGACGTTATGTATTTTTTGACGTCATTTATTTTTGTGACGTTATGTATTTTGTGACGTCATTTATTTTTGTGACGTTAAGTATTTTATGACGTCATTTATTTTTGTGACGTTATGTATTTTGTGACGTCATTTATTTTTGTGACGTTATGTATTTTGTGACGTTATGTATTTTATGACGTCATTTATTTTTGTGACGTTATGTATTTTGTGACGTCATTTATTTTTGTGACGTCATTTATTTTTGTGACGTTATGTATTTTGTGACGTTATGTATTTTGTGACGTCATTTATTTTTGTGACGTTATGTATTTTGTGACGTCATTTATTTTTGTGACGTTATGTATTTTGTGACGTCATTTATTTTTGTGACGTTATGTATTTTGTGACGTCATTTGTTTTTGTGACGTTAAGTATTTTGTGACGTCATTTATTTTTGTGACGTTATGTATTTTGTGACCTAATTAATTTTTGTGACGTCATTTATTTTTGTGACGTTATGTATTTTGTTACGTCATTTATTTTTGTGACGTTATGTATTTTGTGTCGTTTTGTATTTTGTGACGTCATTTATTTTTGTGACGTTATGTATTTTGTGACGTCATTTTTTTGTGACGTTATGTATTTTGTGACGTCATTTATTTTTGTTACGTTATGTATTTTGTGACGCCATTTATTTTTGTGACGTTATGTATTTTGTGACGTCATTTATTTTTGTGACGTTATGTATTTTGTGACGTAATTAATTTTTTTGACGTCATTTATTTTTGTGACGTTATGTATTTTGTGACGTCATTTGTTTTTGTGACGTTAAGTATTTTGTGACGTCATTTATTTTTGTGACGTTATGTATTTTGTGACCTAATTAATTTTTGTGACGTCATTTATTTTTGTGACGTTATGTATTTTGTTACGTCATTTATTTTTGTGACGTTATGTATTTTGTGTCGTTTTGTATTTTGTTACGTCATTTATTTTTGTGACGTTATGTATTTTGTGTCGTTTTGTATTTTGTGACGTCATTTATTTTTGTGACGTTATGTATTTTGTGACGTCATTTTTTTGTGACGTTATGTATTTTGTGACGTCATTTATTTTTGTTACGTTATGTATTTTGTGACGCCATTTATTTTTGTGACGTTATGTATTTTGTGACGTCATTTATTTTTGTGACGTTATGTATTTTGTGACTTAATTAATTTTTTTGACGTCATTTATTTTTGTGACGTTATGTATTTTGTGACGTCATTTATTTTTGTGACGTTATGTATTTTGTGACGTCATTTATTTTTGTGACGTTATGTATTTTGTGACGTCATTTATTTTTTTGACGTTATGTATTTTGTGACGTCATTTATTTTTGTGACGTTATGTATTTTGTGACGTCATTTATTTTGTGACGTTATGCATTTTGTGACGTGATTAATATTTTGTGACGTCATTTATTTTTGTGACGTTATGTATTTTGTGACGTAAATTATATTTTGTGACGTCATTTATTTTTGTCACGTTATGTATTTTGTGACGTCATTTATTTTTGTGACGTTATGTATTTTGTGACGTCATTTATTTTTGTGACGTTATGTATTTTGTGACGTCATTTATTTTTGTGACGTTATGTATTTTGTGACGTCATTTATTTTTGTGACGTTAAGTATTTTGTGACGTCATTTATTTTTGTGACGTTATGTATTTTGTTACGTCATTTATTTTTGTGACGTTATGTATTTTGTGACGTTTTGTATTTTGTGACGTCATTTATTTTTGTGACGTTATGTATTTTGTGACGTCATTTTTTTTGTGACGTTATGTATTTTGTGACGTAATTTATTTTTGTGACGTTATGTATTTTGTGACTTAATTAATTTTTGTGACGTCATTTATTTTTGTGACGTTTTGTATTTTGTGACGTCATTTATTTTTGTGACGTTATGCATTTTGTGACGTGATTAATATTTTGTGACGTCATTTATTTTTCTGACGTTATGTATTTTGTGACGTAATTAATATTTTGTGACGTCATTAATTTTTGTAACGTTATGTATTTTGTGACGTCATTTATTTTTGTGACGTTATGTATTTTGTGACGTCATTTATTTTTGTGACGTTATGTATTTTTTGACGTCATTTATTTTTGTGACGTTATGTATTTTGTGACGTCATTTATTTTTGTGACGTTAAGTATTTTATGACGTCATTTATTTTTGTGACGTTATGTATTTTGTGACGTCATTTTTTTTTGTGACGTTATGTATTTTGTGACGTTATGTATTTTATGACGTCATTTATTTTTGTGACGTTATGTATTTTGTGACGTCATTTATTTTTGTGACGTCATTTATTTTTGTGACGTTATGTATTTTGTGACGTTATGTATTTTGTGACGTCATTTATTTTTGTGACGTTATGTATTTTGTGACGTCATTTATTTTTGTGACGTTATGTATTTTGTGACGTCATTTATTTTTGTGACGTTATGTATTTTGTGACGTCATTTATTTTTGTGACGTTAAGTATTTTGTGACGTCATTTATTTTTGTGACGTTATGTATTTTGTGACCTAATTAATTTTTGTGACGTCATTTATTTTTGTGACGTTATGTATTTTGTTACGTCATTTATTTTTGTGACGTTATGTATTTTGTGTCGTTTTGTATTTTGTGACGTCATTTATTTTTGTGACGTTATGTATTTTGTGACGTCATTTTTTTGTGACGTTATGTATTTTGTGACGTCATTTATTTTTGTTACGTTATGTATTTTGTGACGCCATTTATTTTTGTGACGTTATGTATTTTGTGACGTCATTTATTTTTGTGACGTTATGTATTTTGTGACGTAATTAATATTTTGTGACGTCATTTACTTTTGTAACGTTATGTATTTTGTGACGTAATTAATATTTTGTGACGTCATTTATTTTTGTGACGTTATGTATTTTGTGACGTCATTTATTTTTGTGACGTTATGTATTTTGTGACGTCATTTATTTTTTTGACGTTATGTATTTTGTGACGTCATTTATTTTTGTGACGTTATGTATTTTGTGACGTCATTTATTTTGTGACGTTATGCATTTTGTGACGTGATTAATATTTTGTGACGTCATTTATTTTTGTGACGTTATGTATTTTGTGACGTAAATTATATTTTGTGACGTCATTTATTTTTGTGACGTTATGTATTTTGTGACGTCATTTATTTTTGTGACGTTATGTATTTTGTGACGTCATTTATTTTTGTGACGTTATGTATTTTGTGACGTCATTTATTTTTGTGACGTTATGTATTTTGTGACGTCATTTATTTTTGTGACGTTAAGTATTTTGTGACGTCATTTATTTTTGTGACGTTATGTATTTTGTTACGTCATTTATTTTTGTGACGTTATGTATTTTGTGACGTTTTGTATTTTGTGACGTCATTTATTTTTGTGACGTTATGTATTTTGTGACGTCATTTTTTTTGTGACGTTATGTATTTTGTGACGTAATTTATTTTTGTGACGTTATGTATTTTGTGACTTAATTAATTTTTGTGACGTCATTTATTTTTGTGACGTTTTGTATTTTGTGACGTCATTTATTTTTGTGACGTTATGCATTTTGTGACGTGATTAATATTTTGTGACGTCATTTATTTTTCTGACGTTATGTATTTTGTGACGTAATTAATATTTTGTGACGTCATTAATTTTTGTAACGTTATGTATTTTGTGACGTCATTTATTTTTGTGACGTTATGTATTTTGTGACGTCATTTATTTTTGTGACGTTATGTATTTTTTGACGTCATTTATTTTTGTGACGTTATGTATTTTGTGACGTCATTTATTTTTGTGACGTTATGTATTTTGTGACGTAATTAATTTTTGTGACGTCATTTATTTTTGTGACGTTATGTATTTTGTGACGTCATTTATTTTTGTGACGTTATGTTTTTGTGACGTTATGTATTTTGTGACGTCATTTATTTTTGTGACGTTATGTATTTTGTGACGTATTTAATAATTTGTGACGTCATTTATTTTTGTGACGTTATGTATTTTGTGACATCTTTTTTTGTGACGATATGTAATTTGTGACGTCATTTTTTTGTGACGTTATGTATTTTGTAACGTCATTTATTTTTGTGACGTTATGTATTTTGTTACGTCATTTATTTTTGTGACGTTATGTATTTTGTGACGTCATTTATTTTTGTGACGTTATGTATTTTGTGACGTAATTAATTTTTGTGACGTCATTTATTTTTATGAACTTATGTATTTTGTGACGTCATTTATTTTTGTGACGTTATGTATTTTGTGATGTAATTAATATTTTGTGACGTCATTTATTTTTGTAACGTTATGTATTTTGTGACGTAAATAATATTTTGTGACGTCATTTATTTTTGTGACGTTATGTATTTTGTGACGTCTTTTTTTTGTGACGTTATGTATTTTGTGACGTCATTTTTTTGTGACGTTATGTATTTTGTGACGTCATTTATTTTTGTTACGTTATGTATTTTGTGACGCCATTTATTTTTGTGACGTTATGTATTTTGTGACGTCATTTATTTTTGTGACGTTATGTATTTTGTGACGTAATTAATTTTTGTGACGTCATTTATTTTTGTGACGTTAAGTATTTTGTGACGTCATTTATTTTTGTGACGTTATGTATTTTGTTACGTCATTTATTTTTGTGACGTTATGTATTTTGTGACGTTTTGTATTTTGTGACGTCATTTATTTTTGTGACGTTATGTATTTTGTGACGTCATTTTTTTTTGTGACGTTATGTATTTTGTGACGTAATTTATTTTTGTGACGTTATGTATTTTGTGACTTAATTAATTTTTGTGACGTCATTTATTTTTGTGACGTTTTGTATTTTGTGACGTCATTTATTTTTGTGACGTTATGCATTTTGTGACGTGATTAATATTTTGTGACGTCATTTATTTTTCTGACGTTATGTATTTTGTGACGTAATTAATATTTTGTGACGTCATTAATTTTTGTAACGTTATGTATTTTGTGACGTCATTTATTTTTGTGACGTTATGTATTTTGTGACGTCATTTATTTTTGTGACGTTATGTATTTTTTGACGTCATTTATTTTTGTGACGTTATGTATTTTGTGACGTCATTTATTTTTGTGACGTTATGTATTTTGTGACGTAATTAATTTTTGTGACGTCATTTATTTTTGTGACGTTATGTATTTTGTGACGTCATTTATTTTTGTGACGTTATGTTTTTGTGACGTTATGTATTTTGTGACGTCATTTATTTTTGTGACGTTATGTATTTTGTGACGTATTTAATAATTTGTGACGTCATTTATTTTTGTGACGTTATGTATTTTGTGACATCTTTTTTTGTGACGATATGTAATTTGTGACGTCATTTTTTTGTGACGTTATGTATTTTGTAACGTCATTTATTTTTGTGACGTTATGTATTTTGTTACGTCATTTATTTTTGTGACGTTATGTATTTTGTGACGTCATTTATTTTTGTGACGTTATGTATTTTGTGACGTAATTAATTTTTGTGACGTCATTTATTTTTATGAACTTATGTATTTTGTGACGTCATTTATTTTTGTGACGTTATGTATTTTGTGATGTAATTAATATTTTGTGACGTCATTTATTTTTGTAACGTTATGTATTTTGTGACGTAAATAATATTTTGTGACGTCATTTATTTTTGTGACGTTATGTATTTTGTGACGTCTTTTTTTTGTGACGTTATGTATTTTGTGACGTCATTTTTTTGTGACGTTATGTATTTTGTGACGTCATTTATTTTTGTTACGTTATGTATTTTGTGACGCCATTTATTTTTGTGACGTTATGTATTTTGTGACGTCATTTATTTTTGTGACGTTATGTATTTTGTGACGTAATTAATTTTTGTGACGTCATTTATTTTTGTGACGTTAAGTATTTTGTGACGTCATTTATTTTTGTGACGTTATGTATTTTGTTACGTCATTTATTTTTGTGACGTTATGTATTTTGTGACGTTTTGTATTTTGTGACGTCATTTATTTTTGTGACGTTATGTATTTTGTGACGTCATTTTTTTTGTGACGTTATGTATTTTGTGACGTAATTTATTTTTGTGACGTTATGTATTTTGTGACTTAATTAATTTTTGTGACGTCATTTATTTTTGTGACGTTTTGTATTTTGTGACGTCATTTATTTTTGTGACGTTATGCATTTTGTGACGTGATTAATATTTTGTGACGTCATTTATTTTTCTGACGTTATGTATTTTGTGACGTAATTAATATTTTGTGACGTCATTAATTTTTGTAACGTTATGTATTTTGTGACGTCATTTATTTTTGTGACGTTATGTATTTTGTGACGTCATTTATTTTTGTGACGTTATGTATTTTTTGACGTCATTTATTTTTGTGACGTTATGTATTTTGTGACGTCATTTATTTTTGTGACGTTATGTATTTTGTGACGTAATTAATTTTTGTGACGTCATTTATTTTTGTGACGTTATGTATTTTGTGACGTCATTTATTTTTGTGACGTTATGTTTTTGTGACGTTATGTATTTTGTGACGTCATTTATTTTTGTGACGTTATGTTTTTGTGACGTTATGTATTTTGTGACGTCATTTATTTTTGTGACGTTATGTATTTTGTGACGTATTTAATAATTTGTGACGTCATTTATTTTTGTGACGTTATGTATTTTGTGACATCTTTTTTTGTGACGATATGTAATTTGTGACGTCATTTTTTTGTGACGTTATGTATTTTGTAACGTCATTTATTTTTGTGACGTTATGTATTTTGTTACGTCATTTATTTTTGTGACGTTATGTATTTTGTGACGTCATTTATTTTTGTGACGTTATGTATTTTGTGACGTAATTAATTTTTGTGACGTCATTTATTTTTATGAACTTATGTATTTTGTGACGTCATTTATTTTTGTGACGTTATGTATTTTGTGATGTAATTAATATTTTGTGACGTCATTTATTTTTGTAACGTTATGTATTTTGTGACGTAAATAATATTTTGTGACGTCATTTATTTTTGTGACGTTATGTATTTTGTGACGTCTTTTTTTTGTGACGTTATGTATTTTGTGACGTCATTTTTTTGTGACGTTATGTATTTTGTGACGTCATTTATTTTTGTTACGTTATGTATTTTGTGACGCCATTTATTTTTGTGACGTTATGTATTTTGTGACGTCATTTATTTTTGTGACGTTATGTATTTTGTGACGTAATTAATTTTTGTGACGTCATTTATTTTTGTGAAGTTATGTATTTTGTGACTTAATTAATTTTTGTGACGTCATTTATTTTTGTGACGTTATGTATTTTGTGACGTCATTTATTTTTGTGACGTTATGTATTTTGTGACGTCATTTATTTTTGTGACGGTATGTATTTTGTGACTTCATTTATTTTTTTGACGTTATGTATTATGTGACGTCATTTATTTTTGTGACGTTATGTATTTTGTGACGTTATGTATTTTGTGACGTTATGTATTTTGTGACGTAATTCATTTTTGTGACGTTATGTATTTTGTGACTTAATTAATTTTTGTGACGTCATTTATTTTTGTGACGTTATGTATTTTGTGACGTCATTTATTTTTGTGACGTTATGTATTTTGTGACGTCATTTATTTTTGTGACATTATGTATTTTGTGACGTCATTTATTTTTTTGACGTTATGTATTTTGTGACGTCATTTATTTTTGCGACGTTATGTATTTTGTGACGTCATTTATTTTTGTGATGTTATGTATTTTGTGACGTCATTTATTTTTTTGACGTTATGTATTTTGTGACGTCATTTATTTTTGTGACGTTAAGTATTTTGTGACGTAATTTATTTTTGTGACGTTATGTATTTTGTGACGTCATTTATTTTTGTGACGTTATGTATTTTGTGTTGTTATGTATTTTGTGACGCCATTTATTTTTGTGACGTTATGTATTTTGTGACGTTATGTATTTTGTGACGTTATGTATTTTGTGACGTAATTCATTTTTGTGACGTTATGTATTTTGTGACTTTTTTGTGACGTTATGTATTTTGTGACGTCATTTATTTTTGTGACGTTATGTATTTTGTGACGTCATTTATTTTTGTGACGTTATGTATTTTGTGACGTCATTTATTTTTGTGACGTTATGTAATTTGTGACGTCATTTATTTTTTTGACGTTATGTATTTTGTGACGTCATTTATTTTTGTGACGTTATGTATTTTGTGACGTCATTTATTTTTGTGACGTAATGTATTTTTTGACGTAATTAATATTTTGTGACGTCATTTATTTTTGTGACGTTATGTATTTTGTGACGTCTTTTTTTTTGTGACGTTATGTATTTTGTGATGTCATTTTTTGTGACGTTATGTATTTTGTGACGTCATTTATTTTTGTGACGTTATGTATTTTGTGACGTCATTTATTTTTGTGACGTTATGTATTTTGTGACGTCATTTATTTTTGTGACGTTAAGTATTTTGTGACGTCATTTATTTTTGTGACGTTATGTATTTTGTGACGTCATTTATTTTTGTGACGTTATGTATTTTGTGTTGTTATGTATTTTATGACGTCATTTATATTTGTGACGTTATGTATTTTGTGGCGTTATTTATTTTTATGACGTTATGTATTTTGTGACGTTATGTATTTTGTGACGTCATTTATTTTTGTGACGTTATGTATTTTGTGACGTTATTAATATTTTGTGACGTCATTTATTTTTGTGACGTTATGTATTTTGTGACGTAATTAATTTTTGTGACGTCATTTATTTTTGTGAAGTTATGTATTTTGTGACGTCATTTATTTTTGTGACGTTATGTATTTTGTGACGTCATTTATTTTTGTGACGTTATGTATTTTGTGACGTCATTTATTTTTGTGACGTTATGTATTTTGTGAATTCATTTATTTTTTTGACGTTATGTATTTTGTGACGCCATTTATTTTTGTGACGTTATGTATTTTGAGACGTTATGTATTTTGTGACGTTATGTATTTTGTGACGTAATTCATTTTTGTGACGTTATGTATTTTGTGATTTAATTAATTTTTGTGACGTCATTTATTTTTGTGACGTTATGTATTTTGTGACGTCATTTATTTTTGTGACGTTATGTATTTTGTGACGTCATTTATTTTTGTGACGTTATGTATTCTGTGACGTCATTTATTTTTGTGACGTTATGTATTTTGTGACGTCATTTATTTTTTTGACGTTATGTATTTTGTGACGTCATTTATTTTTTTGACGTTATGTATTTTGTGACGTCATTTATTTTTGTGACGTTATGTATTTTGTGACGTTATGTATTTTGTGACGTCATTTATTTTTGTGACGTTATGTATTTTGTGACGTCTTTTTTTGTGACGTTATGTATTTTGTGACGTCATTTTTTGTGACGTTATGTATTTTGTGACGTCATTTATTTTTGTGACGTTATGTATTTTGTGACGTCATTTATTTTTGTGACGTTATGTATTTTGTGACGTCATTTATTTTTTTGACGTTATGTATTTTGTGACGTCATTTATTTTTGTGATGTTATGTATTTTCTGACGTCATTTTTTTGACGTTATGTATTTTGTGACGCCATTTATTTTTTTGACGTTATGTATTATGTGACGTCATTTATTTTTGTGACGTTATGTATTTTGTGACGTCATTTATTTTTGTGACGTTATGTATTTTCTGACGTCATTTTTTTGACGTTATGTATTTTGTGACGCCATTTATTTTTGTGACGTTATGTATTTTGTGACGTTATGTATTTTGTGACGTAATTTATTTTTGTGACGTTATGTATTTTGTGACTTAATTAATTTTTGTGACGTCATTTATTTTTGTGACGTTATGTATTTTTTGACGTCATTTATTTTTGTGACGTTATGCATTTTGTGACGTGATTAATATTTTGTGACGTCATTTATTTTTGTGACGTTATGTATTTTGTGACGTAATTAATATTTTGTGACGTCATTTATTTTTGTAACGTTATGTATTTTGTGACGTCATTTATTTTTGTGACGTTATGTATTTTGTGACATCATTTATTTTTGTGACGTTATGTATTTTGTGACGTCATTTATTTTTGTGACGTTATGTATTTTGTGACGTCATTTATTTTTGTGACGTTAAGTATTTTGTGACGTCATTTATTTTTGTGACGTTATGTATTTTGTGACGTCATTTATTTTTGTGACGTTATGTATTTTGTGACGTTATGTATTTTATGACGTCATTTATTTTTGTGACGTTATGTATTTTGTGACGTCATTTATTTTTGTGACGTTATGTATTTTGTGACGTCATTTATTTTTGTGACGTTATGTATTTTGTGACGTCATTTATTTTTGTGACGTTAAGTATTTTGTGACGTCATTTATTTTTGTGACGTTATGTATTTTGTGACGTCATTTATTTTTGTGACGTTATGTATTTTGTGACGTTATGTATTTTATGACGTCATTTATTTTTGTGACGTTATGTATTTTGTGACGTTATTTATTTTTATGACGTTATGTATTTTGTGACGTTATGTATTTTGTGACGTCATTTATTTTTATGACGTTATGTATTTTGTGACGTAATTAATATTTTGTGACGTCATTTATTTTTGTGACGTTATGTATTTTGTGACGTCATTTATTTTTGTGACGTTATGTATTTTGTGACGTCATTTATTTTTGTGACGTTATGTTTTTGTGACGTTATGTATTTTGTGACGTCATTTATTTTTGTGACGTTATGTATTTTGTGACGTAATTAATAATTTGTGACGTCATTTATTTTTGTGACGTTATGTATTTTGTGACGTATTTTTTTGTGACGATATGTAATTTGTGACGTCATTTTTTTGTGACGTTATGTATTTTGTGACGTCATTTATTTTTGTGACGTTATGTATTTTGTGACGTAATTAATTTTTGTGACGTCATTTATTTTTATGAAGTTATGTATTTTGTGACGTCATTTATTTTTGTGACGTTATGTATTTTGTGATGTAATTAATATTTTGTGACGTCATTTATTTTTGTAACGTTATGTATTTTGTGACGTAATTAATAATTTGTGACGTCATTTATTTTTGTGACGTTATGTATTTTGTGACGTCTTTTTTTTGTGACGTTATGTATTTTGTGACGTCATTTTTTTGTGACGTTATGTATTTTGTGACGTCATTTATTTTTGTTACGTTATGTATTTTGTGACGCCATTTATTTTTGTGACGTTATGTATTTTGTGACGTCATTTATTTTTGTGACGTTATGTATTTTGTGACGTTTTTAATATTTTGTGACGTCATTTATTTTTGTAACGTTATGTATTTTGTGACGTAATTAATATTTTGTGACGTCATTTATTTTTGTGATGTTATGTATTTTGTGACGTCATTTATTTTTGTGACGGTATGTATTTTGTGACGTCATTTATTTTTTTGACGTTATGTATTATGTGACGCCATTTATTTTTGTGACGTTATGTATTTTGTGACGTTATGTATTTTGTGACGTTATGTATTTTGTGACGTAATTCATTTTTGTGACGTTATGTATTTTGTGACTTAATTAATTTTTGTGACGTCATTTATTTTTGTGACGTTATGTATTTTGTGACGTCATTTATTTTTGTGACGTTATGTATTTTGTGACGTCATTTATTTTTGTGACGTTATGTATTTTGTGACGTCATTTATTTTTTGACGTTATGTATTTTGTGACGTCATTTATTTTTGTGACGTTATGTATTTTGTGACGTCATTTATTTTTGTGACGTTATGTATTTTGTGACGTCATTTATTTTTTTGACGTTATGTATGTTGTGACGCCATTTATTTTTGTGACATTATGTATTTTGTGACGTTATGTATTTTGTGACGTTATGTATTTTGTGACGTAATTCATTTTTGTGACGTTATGTATTTTGTGACTTAATTAATTTTTGTAACGTCATTTATTTTTGTGACGTTATGTATTTTGTGACGTCATTTATTTTTGTGACGTTATGTATTTTGTGACGTCATTTATTTTTGTGACGTTATGTATTTTGTGACGTCATTTATTTTTGTGACGTTATGTATTTTGTGACGTCATTTATTTTTGTGACGTTAAGTATTTTGTGACGTCATTTATTTTTGTGACGTTATGTATTTTGTTACGTCATTTATTTGTGTGACGTTATGTATTTTGTGACGTTTTGTATTTTGTGACGTCATTTATTTTTGTGACGTTATGTATTTTGTGACGTCATTTTTTGTGACGTTATGTATTTTGTGACGTCATTTATTTTTGTGACGTTATGTATTTTGTGACGTCATTTATTTTTTTGACGTTATGTATTTTGTGTCGCCATTTATTTTTGTGACGTTATGTATTTTGTGACGTTATGTATTTTGTGACGTAATTCATTTTTGTGACGTTATGTATTTTGTGACTTAATTAATTTTTGTGACGTCATTTATTTTTGTGACGTTATGTATTTTGTGACGTCTTTTATTTTTGTGACGTTATGTATTTTGTGACGTCATTTATTTTTGTGACGTTATGTATTTTGTGACGTCATTTATTTTTTTGACGTTATGTATTTTGTGACGTCATTTATTTTTGTGACGTTATGTATTTTGTGACGTCATTTATTTTTGTGACGTTATGTATTTTTTGACGTCATTTATTTTGTGACGTTATGCATTTTGTGACGTGATTAATATTTTGTGACGTCATTTATTTTTGTGACGTTATGTATTTTGTGAAGTAAATTATATTTTGTGACGTCATTTATTTTTGTGACGTTATGTATTTTGTGACGTCATTTATTTTTGTGACGTTATGTATTTTGTGACGTCATTTATTTTTGTGACGTTATGTATTTTGTGACGTCATTTATTTTTGTGACGTTATGTATTTTGTGACGTCATTTATTTTTGTGACGTTATGTATTTTTTGACGTCATTTATTTTTGTGACGTTAAGTATTTTGCGACGTCATTTATTTTTGTGACGTTATGTATTTTGTTACGTCATTTATTTTTGTGACGTTATGTATTTTGTGACGTTTTGTATTTTGTGACGTCATTTATTTTTGTGACGTTATGTATTTTGTGACGTCATTTTTTGTGACGTTATGTATTTTGTGACGTAATTAATATTTTGTGACGTCATTTATTTTTGTGACGTTATGTATTTTGTGACGACTTTTTTTTGTGACGTTATGTATTTTGTGACGTCATTTTTTGTGACGTTATGTATTTTCTGACGTCATTTATTTTTGTGAAGTTATGTATTTTGTGACGTCATTTATTTTTGTGACGTTATGTATTTTGTGACGTCATTTATTTTTTTGACGTTATGTATATTGTGACTTAATTAATTTTTGTGACGTCATTTATTTTTGTGACGTTATGTATTTTGTGACGTCATTTATTTTTGTGACGTTATGTATTTTGTGACGTCATTTATTTTTGTGACGTTATGTATTTTGTGACGTCATTTATTTTTGTGACGTTATGTATTTTGTGACGTCATTTATTTTTGTGACGTTAAGTATTTTGTGACGTCATTTATTTTTGTGACGTTATGTATCTTGTTACGTCATTTATTTTTGTGACGTTATGTATTTTGTGACGTTTTGTATTTTGTGACGTCATTTATTTTTGTGACGTTGTGTATTTTGTGACGTCATTTTTTTGTGACGTTATGTATTTTGTGACGTCATTTATTTTTGTGACGTTATGTATTTTGTGACGTCATTTATTTTTTTGACGTTATGTATTTTGTGACGCCATTTATTTTGTTGAAGTTATGTATTTTGTGACGTTATGTATTTTGTGACGTTATGTATTTTGTGACGTAATTCATTTTTGTGACGTTATGTATTTTGTGACTTAATTAATTTTTGTGACGTCATTTATTTTTGTGACGTTATGTATTTTGTGACGTCATTTATTTTTGTGACGTTATGTATTTTGTGACGTCATTTATTTTTGTGACGTTATGTATTTTGTGACGTCATTTATTTTTTTGACGTTATGTATTTTGTGACGTCATTTATTTTTGTGACGTTATGTATTTTTTGACGTCATTTATTTTGTGACGTTATGCATTTTGTGACGTGATTAATATTTTGTGACGTCATTTATTTTTGTGACGTTATGTATTTTGTGACGTAAATTATATTTTGTGACGTCATTTATTTTTGTGACGTTATGTATTTTGTGACGTCATTTATTTTTGTGACGTTATGTATTTTGTGACGTCATTTATTTTTGTGACGTTATGTATTTTGTGACGTCATTTATTTTTGTGACGTTATGTATTTTGTGACGTCATTTATTTTTGTGACGTTAAGTATTTTGTGACGTCATTTATTTTTGTGACGTTATGTATTTTGTTACGTCATTTATTTTTGTGACGTTATGTATTTTGTGACGTTTTGTATTTTGTGACGTCATTTATTTTTGTGACGTTATGTATTTTGTGACGTCATTTTTTTTGTGACGTTATGTATTTTGTGACGTAATTTATTTTTGTGACGTTATGTATTTTGTGACTTAATTAATTTTTGTGACGTCATTTATTTTTGTGAAGTTTTGTATTTTGTGACGTCATTTATTTTTGTGACGTTATGCATTTTGTGACGTGATTAATATTTTGTGACGTCATTTATTTTTCTGACGTTATGTATTTTGTGACGTAATTAATATTTTGTGACGTCATTAATTTTTGTAACGTTATGTATTTTGTGACGTCATTTATTTTTGTGACGTTATGTATTTTGTGACGTCATTTATTTTTTTGACGTTATGTATTTTGTGACGTCATTTATTTTTGTGACGTTATGTATTTTGTGACGTCATTTATTTTTGTGACGTTAAGTATTTTATGACGTCATTTATTTTCGTGACGTTATGTATTTTGTGACGTCATTTATTTTTGTGACGTTATGTATTTTGTGACGTTATGTATTTTATGACGTCATTTATTTTTGTGACGTTATGTATTTTGTGACGTCATTTATTTTTGTGACGTCATTTATTTTTGTGACGTTATGTATTTTGTGACGTTATGTATTTTGTGACGTCATTTATTTTTGTGACGTTATGTATTTTGTGACGTAATTAATATTTTGTGACGTCATTTAATTTTGTGACGTTATGTATTTTGTGACGTCATTTATTTTTGTGACGTTATGTATTCTGTGACGTCATTTATTTTTGTGACGTTATGTATTTTGTGACGTCATTTATTTTTGTGACGTTATGTATTTTTTGACGTCATTTATTTTTGTGACGTTATGTTTTTGTGACGTTATGTATTTTGTGACGTCATTTATTTTTGTGACGTTATGTATTTTGTGACGTAATTTATAATTTGTGACGTCATTTATTTTTGTGACGTTATGTATTTTGTGACGTCTTTTTTTGTGACGTTATGTATTTTGTGACGTCATTTTTTGGGACGTTATGTATTTTGTGACGTCATTTATTTTTGTGACGTTATGTATTTTGTTACGTCATTTATTTTTGTGACGTTATGTATTTTGTGACGTCATTTATTTTTGTGACGTTATGTATTTTGTTACGTCATTTATTTTTGTGACGTTATGTATTTTGTGACGTTTTGTATTTTGTGACGTCATTTATTTTTGTGACGTTATGTATTTTGTGACGTCATTTTTTGTGACGTCATGTATTTTGTGACGTCATTTATTTTTTTGACGTTATGTATTTTGTGACGCCATTTATTTTGGTGACGTTATGTATTTTGTGACGTTATGTATTTTGTGACGTTATGTATTTTGTGACGTAATTCATTTTTGTGACGTTATGTATTTTGTGACGTTATGTATTTTGTGACGTCATTTATTTTTGTGACGTTATGTATTTTGTGACGTCATTTATTTTTGTGACGTAATGTATTTTGTGACGTCATTTATTTTTGTGACGTTATGTATTTTGTGACGTCATTTATTTTTTTGACGTTATGTATTTTGTGACGTCATTTATTTTTGTGACGTTATGTATTTTGTGACGTCATTTATTTTTGTGACGTTATGTATTTTTTGACGTCATTTATTTTGTGACGTTATGCATTTTATGACGTGATTAATATTTTGTGACGTCATTTATTTTTGTGACGTTATGTATTTTGTGACGTCATTTATTTTTGTGACGTTATGTATTTTGTGACGTTATTTATTTTTTTGACGTTATGTATTTTGTGACGTCATTTATTTTTGCGACGTTATGTATTTTGTGACGTCATTTATTTTTGTGACGTTATGTATTTTGTGACGTCATTTTTTTTTTGACGTTATGTATTTTGTGACGCCATTTATTTTTGTGACGTTATGTATTTTGTGACGTTATGTATTTTGTGACGTTATGTATTTTGTGACGTTATGTATTTTGTGACGTAATTCATTTTTGTGACGTTATGTATTTTGTGACTTAATTAATTTTTGTGACGTCATTTATTTTTGTGACGTTATGTATTTTGTGACGTCATTAATTTTTGTGACCTTATGTATTTTGTGACGTCATTTATTTTTGTGACGTTATGTATTTTGTGACGTCATTTATTTTTGTGACGTTATGTATTTTGTGACGTCATTTATTTTTGTGACGTTATGTATTTTGTGACGTCATTTATTTTAGTGACGTTATGTATTTTGTGACGTCATTTATTTTTGTGACGTTATGTATTTTGTGACGTCATTTATTTTTTTGACGTTATGTATTTTGTGACGTCATTTATTTTTGTGACGTTATGTATTTTGTGACGTCATTTATTTTTGTGACGTTATGTATTTCTTGACGTAATTAATATTTTGTGACGTCATTTATTTTTTTGACGTTATGTATTTTGTGACGTCTTTTTTTTGTGACGTTATGTATTTTGTGATGTCATTTTTTGTGACGTTATGTATTTTGTGACGTCATTTATTTTTGTGACGTTATGTATTTTGTGACGTCATTTATTTTTGTGACGTTATGAATTTTGTGACGTCATTTATTTTTGTGACGTTAAGTATTTTGTGACGTCATTTATTTTTGTGACGTTATGTATTTTGTGACGTCATTTATTTTTGTGACGTTATGTATTTTGTGTTGTTATGTATTTTATGACGTCATTTATATTTGTGACGTTATGTATTTTGTGACGTTATTTATTTTTATGACGTTATGTATTTTGTGACGTTATGTATTTTGTGACGTCATTTATTTTTGTGACGTTATGTATTTTGTGACGTAATTAATATTTTGTGACGTCATTTATTTTTGTGACGTTATGTATTTTGTGACGTAATTAATTTTTGTGACGTCATTTATTTTTGTGAAGTTATGTATTTTGTGACGTCATTTATTTTTGTGACGTTATGTATTTTGTGACGTCATTTATTTTTGTGACGTTATGTATTTTGTGACGTCATTTATTTTTGTGACGTTATGTATTTTGTGAAGTCATTTATTTTTTTGACGTTATGTATTTTGTGACGCCATTTATTTTTGTGACGTTATGTAATTTGAGAAGTTATGTATTTTGAGACGTTATGTATTTTGTGACGTAATTCATTTTTGTGACGTTATGTATTTTGTGACTTAATTAATTTTTGTGACGTCATTTATTTTTGTGACGTTATGTATTTTGTGACGTCATTTATTTTTGTGACGTTATGTATTTTGTGACGTCATTTATTTTTGTGACGTTATGTATTTTGTGACGTCATTTATTTTTGTGACGTTATGTATTTTGTGACGTCATTTATTTTTTTGACGTTATGTATTTTGTGACGTCATTTATTTTTTTGACGTTATGTATTTTGTGACGTCATTTATTTTTGTGACGTTATGTATTTTGTGACGTTATGTATTTTGTGACGTCATTTATTTTTGTGACGTTATGTATTTTGTGACGTCTTTTTTTGTGACGTTATGTATTTTGTGACGTCATTTTTTGTGACGTTATGTATTTTGTGACGTCATTTATTTTTGTGACGTTATGTATTTTGTGACGTCATTTATTTTTGTGACGTTATGTATTTTGTGACGTCATTTATTTTTTGACGTTATGTATTTTGTGACGTCATTTATTTTTGTGATGTTATGTATTTTCTGACGTCATTTTTTTGACGTTATGTATTTTGTGACGCCATTTATTTTTTTGACGTTATGTATTTTGTGACGTCATTTATTTTTGTGACGTTATGTATTTTGTGACGTTATGTATTTTGTGACGTCATTTATTTTTGTGACGTTATGTATTTTGTGACGTCTTTTTTTGTGACGTTATGTATTTTGTGACGTCATTTTTTGTGACGTTATGTATTTTGTGACGTCATTTATTTTTGTGACGTTATGTATTATGTGACGTCATTTATTTTTGTGACGTTATGTATTTTGTGACGTCATTTATTTTTGTGACGTTATGTATTTTCTGACGTCATTTTTTTGACGTTATGTATTTTGTGACGCCATTTATTTTTGTGACGTTATGTATTTTGTGACGTTATGTATTTTGTGACGTAATTTATTTTTGTGACGTTATGTATTTTGTGACTTAATTAATTTTTGTGACGTCATTTATTTTTGTGACGTTATGTATTTTTTGACGTCATTTATTTTTGTGACGTTATGCATTTTGTGACGTGATTAATATTTTGTGACGTCATTTATTTTTGTGACGTTATGTATTTTGTGACGTAATTAATATTTTGTGACGTCATTTATTTTTGTAACGTTATGTATTTTGTGACGTCATTTATTTTTGTGACGTTATGTATTTTGTGACATCATTTATTTTTGTGACGTTATGTATTTTGTGACGTCATTTATTTTTGTGACGTTATGTATTTTGTGACGTCATTTATTTTTGTGACGTTAAGTATTTTGTGACGTCATTTATTTTTTTGACGTTATGTATTTTGTGACGTCATTTATTTTTGTGACGTTATGTATTTTGTGACGTTATGTATTTTATGACGTCATTTATTTTTGTGACGTTATGTATTTTGTGACGTCATTTATTTTTGTGACGTTATGTATTTTGTGACGTCATTTATTTTTGTGACGTTATGTATTTTGTGACGTCATTTATTTTTGTGACGTTATGTATTTTGTGACGTCATTTATTTTTGTGACGTTATGTATTTTGTGACGTTATGTATTTTATGACGTCATTTATTTTTGTGACGTTATGTATTTTGTGACGTTATTTATTTTTATGACGTTATGTATTTTGTGACGTTATGTATTTTGTGACGTCATTTATTTTTGTGACGTTATGTATTTTGTGACGTAATTAATATTTTGTGACGTCATTTATTTTTGTGACGTTATGTATTTTGTGACGTCATTTATTTTTGTGACGTTATGTATTTTGTGACGTCATTTATTTTTGTGACGTTATGTTTTTGTGACGTTATGTATTTTGTGACGTCATTAATTTTTGTGACGTTATGTATTTTGTGACGTAATTAATAATTTGTGACGTCATTTATTTTTGTGACGTTATGTATTTTGTGACGTATTTTTTTGTGACGATATGTAATTTGTGACGTCATTTTTTTGTGACGTTATGTATTTTGTGACGTCATTTATTTTTGTGACGTTATGTATTTTGTTACGTCATTTATTTTTGTGACGTTATGTATTTTGTGACGTCATTTATTTTTGTGACGTTATGTATTTTGTGACGTAATTAATTTTTGTGACGTCATTTATTTTTATGAAGTTATGTATTTTGTGACGTCATTTATTTTTGTGACGTTATGTATTTTGTGATGTAATTAATATTTTGTGACGTCATTTATTTTTGTAACGTTATGTATTTTGTGACGTAATTAATATTTTGTGACGTCATTTATTTTTGTGACGTTATGTATTTTGTGACGTCTTTTTTTTGTGACGTTATGAATTTTGTGACGTCATTTTTTTGTGACGTTATGTATTTTGTGACGTCATTTATTTTTGTGACGTTATGTATTTTGTGACGTAATTAATTTTTGTGACGTCATTTATTTTTATGAAGTTATGTATTTTGTGACGTCATTTATTTTTGTGACGTTATGTATTTTGTGATGTAATTAATATTTTGTGACGTCATTTATTTTTGTAACGTTATGTATTTTGTGACGTAATTAATATTTTGTGACGTCATTTATTTTTGTGACGTTATGTATTTTGTGACGTTTTGTATTTTGTGACGTCATTTATTTTTGTGACGTTATGTATTTTGTGACGTCATTTTTTGTGACGTCATGTATTTTGTGACGTCATTTATTTTTGTGACGTTATGTATTTTGTGACGTCATTTATTTTTTTGACGTTATGTATTTTGTGACGCCATTTATTTTGGTGACGTTATGTATTTTGTGACGTTATGTATTTTGTGACGTTATGTATTTTGTGACGTAATTCATTTTTGTGACGTTATGTATTTTGTGACTTAATTAATTTTTGTGACGTCATTTATTTTTGTGACGTTATGTATTTTGTGACGTCATTTATTTTTGTGACGTTATGTATTTTGTGACGTCATTTATTTTTGTGACGTTATGTATTTTGTGACGTCATTTATTTTTTTGACGTTATGTATTTTGTGACGTCATTTATTTTTGTGACGTTATGTATTTTGTGACGTCATTTATTTTTGTGACGTTATGTATTTTTTGACGTCATTTATTTTGTGACGTTATGCATTTTATGACGTGATTAATATTTTGTGACGTCATTTATTTTTGTGACGTTATGTATTTTGTGACGTCATTTATTTTTGTGACGTTATGTATTTTGTGACGTCATTTATTTTTTTGACGTTATGTATTTTGTGACGTCATTTATTTTTGCGACGTTATGTATTTTGTGACGTCATTTATTTTTGTGACGTTATGTATTTTGTGACGTCATTTATTTTTTTGACGTTATGTATTTTGTGACGCCATTTATTTTTGTGACGTTATGTATTTTGTGACGTTATGTATTTTGTGACGTTATGTATTTTGTGACGTTATGTATTTTGTGACGTAATTCATTTTTGTGACGTTATGTATTTTGTGACTTAATTAATTTTTGTGACGTCATTTATTTTTGTGACGTTATGTATTTTGTGACGTCATTTATTTTTGTGACCTTATGTATTTTGTGACGTCATTTATTTTTGTGACGTTATGTATTTTGTGACGTCATTTATTTTTGTGACGTTATGTATTTTGTGACGTCATTTATTTTTGTGACGTTATGTATTTTGTGACGTCATTTATTTTAGTGACGTTATGTATTTTGTGACGTCATTTATTTTTGTGACGTTATGTATTTTGTGACGTCATTTATTTTTTTGACGTTATGTATTTTGTGACGTCATTTATTTTTGTGACGTTATGTATTTTGTGACGTCATTTATTTTTGTGACGTTATGTATTTTTTGACGTAATTAATATTTTGTGACGTCATTTATTTTTTTGACGTTATGTATTTTGTGACGTCTTTTTTTTGTGACGTTATGTATTTTGTGATGTCATTTTTTGTGACGTTATGTATTTTGTGACGTCATTTATTTTTGTGACGTTATGTATTTTGTGACGTCATTTATTTTTGTGACGTTATGAATTTTGTGACGTCATTTATTTTTGTGACGTTAAGTATTTTGTGACGTCATTTATTTTTGTGACGTTATGTATTTTGTGACGTCATTTATTTTTGTGACGTTATGTATTTTGTGTTGTTATGTATTTTATGACGTCATTTATATTTGTGACGTTATGTATTTTGTGACGTTATTTATTTTTATGACGTTATGTATTTTGTGACGTTATGTATTTTGTGACGTCATTTATTTTTGTGACGTTATGTATTTTGTGACGTAATTAATATTTTGTGACGTCATTTATTTTTGTGACGTTATGTATTTTGTGACGTAATTAATTTTTGTGACGTCATTTATTTTTGTGAAGTTATGTATTTTGTGACGTCATTTATTTTTGTGACGTTATGTATTTTGTGACGTCACTTATTATTGTGACGTTATGTATTTTGTGACGTCATTTATTTTTGTGACGTTATGTATTTTGTGAAGTCATTTATTTTTTTGACGTTATGTATTTTGTGACGCCATTTATTTTTGTGACGTTATGTAATTTGAGACGTTATGTATTTTGTGACGTTATGTATTTTGTGACGTAATTCATTTTTGTGACGTTATGTATTTTGTGACTTAATTAATTTTTGTGACGTCATTTATTTTTGTGACGTTATGTATTTTGTGACGTCATTTATTTTTGTGACGTTAGGTATTTTGTGACGTCATTTATTTTTGTGACGTTATGTATTTTGTGACGTCATTTATTTTTGTGACGTTATGTATTTTGTGACGTCATTTATTTTTTTGACGTTATGTATTTTGTGACGTCATTTATTTTTTTGACGTTATGTATTTTGTGACGTCATTTATTTTTGTGACGTTATGTATTTTGTGACGTTATGTATTTTGTGACGTCATTTATTTTTGTGACGTTATGTATTTTGTGACGTCTTTTTTTGTGACGTTATGTATTTTGTGACGTCATTTTTTGTGACGTTATGTATTTTGTGACGTCATTTATTTTTGTGACGTTATGTATTTTGTGACGTCATTTATTTTTGTGACGTTATGTATTTTGTGACGTCATTTATTTTTTTGACGTTATGTATTTTGTGACGTCATTTATTTTTGTGATGTTATGTATTTTCTGACGTCATTTTTTTGACGTTATGTATTTTGTGACGCCATTTATTTTTTTGACGTTATGTATTTTGTGACGTCATTTATTTTTGTGACGTTATGTATTTTGTGACGTTATGTATTTTGTGACGTCATTTATTTTTGTGACGTTATGTATTTTGTGACGTCTTTTTTTGTGACGTTATGTATTTTGTGACGTCATTTTTTGTGACGTTATGTATTTTGTGACGTCATTTATTTTTGTGACGTTATGTATTATGTGACGTCATTTATTTTTGTGACGTTATGTATTTTGTGACGTCATTTATTTTTGTGACGTTATGTATTTTCTGACGTCATTTTTTTGACGTTATGTATTTTGTGACGCCATTTATTTTTGTGACGTTATGTATTTTGTGACGTTATGTATTTTGTGACGTAATTTATTTTTGTGACGTTATGTATTTTGTGACTTAATTAATTTTTGTGACGTCATTTATTTTTGTGACGTTATGTATTTTTTGACGTCATTTATTTTTGTGACGTTATGCATTTTGTGACGTGATTAATATTTTGTGACGTCATTTATTTTTGTGACGTTATGTATTTTGTGACGTAATTAATATTTTGTGACGTCATTTATTTTTGTAACGTTATGTATTTTGTGACATCATTTATTTTTGTGACGTTATGTATTTTGTGACATCATTTATTTTTGTGACGTTATGTATTTTGTGACGTCATTTATTTTTGTGACGTTATGTATTTTGTGACGTCATTTATTTTTGTGACGTTAAGTATTTTGTGACGTCATTTATTTTTGTGACGTTATGTATTTTGTGACGTCATTTATTTTTGTGACGTTATGTATTTTGTGACGTTATGTATTTTATGACGTCATTTATTTTTGTGACGTTATGTATTTTGTGACGTCATTTATTTTTGTGACGTTATGTATTTTGTGACGTCATTTATTTTTGTGACGTTATGTATTTTGTGACGTCATTTATTTTTGTGACGTTATGTATTTTGTGACGTCATTTATTTTTGTGACGTTATGTATTTTGTGACGTTATGTATTTTATGACGTCATTTATTTTTGTGACGTTATGTATTTTGTGACGTTATTTATTTTTATGACGTTATGTATTTTGTGACGTTATGTATTTTGTGACGTCATTTATTTTTGTGACGTTATGTATTTTGTGACGTAATTAATATTTTGTGACGTCATTTATTTTTGTGACGTTATGTATTTTGTGACGTCATTTATTTTTGTGACGTTATGTATTTTGTGACGTCATTTATTTTTGTGACGTTATGTTTTTGTGACGTTATGTATTTTGTGACGTAATTAATAATTTGTGACGTCATTTATTTTTGTGACGTTATGTATTTTGTGACGTATTTTTTTGTGACGATATGTAATTTGTGACGTCATTTTTTTGTGACGTTATGTATTTTGTGACGTCATTTATTTTTGTGACGTTATGTATTTTGTTACGTCATTTATTTTTGTGACGTTATGTATTTTGTGACGTCATTTATTTTTGTGACGTTATGTATTTTGTGACGTAATTAATTTTTGTGACGTCATTTATTTTTATGAAGTTATGTATTTTGTGACGTCATTTATTTTTGTGACGTTATGTATTTTGTGATGTAATTAATATTTTGTGACGTCATTTATTTTTGTAACGTTATGTATTTTGTGATGTAATTAATATTTTGTGACGTCATTTATTTTTGTGACGTTATGTATTTTGTGACGTCTTTTTTTTGTGACGTTATGTATTTTGTGACGTCATTTTTTTGTGACGTTATGTATTTTGTGACGTCATTTATTTTTGTTACGTTATGTATTTTGTGACGCCATTTATTTTTGTGACGTTATGTATTTTGTGACGTCATTTATTTTTGTGACGTTATGTATTTTGTGACGTAATTAATATTTTGTGACGTCATTTATTTTTGTAACGTTATGTATTTTGTGACGTAATTAATATTTTGTGACGTCATTTATTTTTGTGACGTTATGTATTTTGTGACGTCATTTATTTTTGTGACGGTATGTATTTTGTGACGTCATTTATTTTTTTGACGTTATGTATTATGTGACGCCATTTATTTTTGTGACGTTATGTATTTTGTGACGTTATGTATTTTGTGACGTTATGTATTTTGTGACGTAATTCATTTTTGTGACGTTATGTATTTTGTGACTTAATTAATTTTTGTGACGTCATTTATTTTTGTGACGTTATGTATTTTGTGACGTCATTTATTTTTGTGACGTTATGTATTTTGTGACGTCATTTATTTTTGTGACGTTATGTATTTTGTGAAGTCATTTATTTTTTTGACGTTATGTATTTTGTGACGCCATTTATTTTTGTGACGTTATGTAATTTGAGACGTTATGTATTTTGTGACGTTATGTATTTTGTGACGTAATTCATTTTTGTGACGTTATGTATTTTGTGACTTAATTAATTTTTGTGACGTCATTTATTTTTGTGACGTTATGTATTTTGTGACGTCATTTATTTTTGTGACGTTATGTATTTTGTGACGTCATTTATTTTTGTGACGTTATGTATTTTGTGACGTCATTTATTTTTGTGACGTTATGTATTTTGTGACGTCATTTATTTTTTTGACGTTATGTATTTTGTGACGTCATTTATTTTTTTGACGTTATGTATTTTGTGACGTCATTTATTTTTGTGACGTTATGTATTTTGTGACGTTATGTATTTTGTGACGTCATTTATTTTTGTGACGTTATGTATTTTGTGACGTCTTTTTTTGTGACGTTATGTATTTTGTGACGTCATTTTTTGTGACGTTATGTATTTTGTGACGTCATTTATTTTTGTGACGTTATGTATTTTGTGACGTCATTTATTTTTGTGACGTTATGTATTTTGTGACGTCATTTATTTTTTTGACGTTATGTATTTTGTGACGTCATTTATTTTTGTGATGTTATGTATTTTCTGACGTCATTTTTTTGACGTTATGTATTTTGTGACGCCATTTATTTTTTTGACGTTATGTATTTTGTGACGTCATTTATTTTTGTGACGTTATGTATTTTGTGACGTTATGTATTTTGTGACGTCATTTATTTTTGTGACGTTATGTATTTTGTGACGTCTTTTTTTGTGACGTTATGTATTTTGTGACGTCATTTTTTGTGACGTTATGTGTTTTGTGACGTCATTTATTTTTGTGACGTTATGTATTATGTGACGTCATTTATTTTTGTGACGTTATGTATTTTGTGACGTCATTTATTTTTGTGACGTTATGTATTTTCTGACGTCATTTTTTGACGTTATGTATTTTGTGACGCCATTTATTTTTGTGACGTTATGTATTTTGTGACGTTATGTATTTTGTGACGTAATTTATTTTTGTGACGTTATGTATTTTGTGACTTAATTAATTTTTGTGACGTCATTTATTATTGTGACGTTATGTATTTTTTGACGTCATTTATTTTTGTGACGTTATGCATTTTGTGACGTGATTAATATTTTGTGACGTCATTTATTTTTGTGACGTTATGTATTTTGTGACGTAATTAATATTTTGTGACGTCATTTATTTTTGTAACGTTATGTATTTTGTGACGTCATTTATTTTTGTGACGTTATGTATTTTGTGACATCATTTATTTTTGTGACGTTATGTATTTTGTGACGTCATTTATTTTTGTGACGTTATGTATTTTGTGACGTCATTTATTTTTGTGACGTTAAGTATTTTGTGACGTCATTTATTTTTGTGACGTTATGTATTTTGTGACGTCATTTATTTTTGTGACGTTATGTATTTTGTGACGTTATGTATTTTATGACGTCATTTATTTTTGTGACGTTATGTATTTTGTGACGTCATTTATTTTTGTGACGTTATGTATTTTGTGACGTCATTTATTTTTGTGACGTTATGTATTTTGTGACGTCATTTATTTTTGTGACGTTATGTATTTTGTGACGTCATTTATTTTTGTGACGTTATGTATTTTGTGACGTTATGTATTTTATGACGTCATTTATTTTTGTGACGTTATGTATTTTGTGACGTTATTTATTTTTATGACGTTATGTATTTTGTGACGTTATGTATTTTGTGACGTCATTTATTTTTGTGACGTTATGTATTTTGTGACGTAATTAATATTTTGTGACGTCATTTATTTTTGTGACGTTATGTATTTTGTGACGTCATTTATTTTTGTGACGTTATGTATTTTGTGACGTCATTTATTTTTGTGACGTTATGTTTTTGTGACGTTATGTATTTTGTGACGTCATTTATTTTTGTGACGTTATGTATTTTGTGACGTAATTAATAATTTGTGACGTCATTTATTTTTGTGACGTTATGTATTTTGTGACGTATTTTTTTGTGACGATATGTAATTTGTGACGTCATTTTTTTGTGACGTTATGTATTTTGTGACGTCATTTATTTTTGTGACGTTATGTATTTTGTTACGTCATTTATTTTTGTGACGTTATGTATTTTGTGACGTCATTTATTTTTGTGACGTTATGTATTTTGTGACGTAATTAATTTTTGTGACGTCATTTATTTTTACGAAGTTATGTATTTTGTGACGTCATTTATTTTTGTGACGTTATGTATTTTGTGATGTAATTAATATTTTGTGACGTCATTTATTTTTGTAACGTTATGTATTTTGTGATGTAATTAATATTTTGTGACGTCATTTATTTTTGTGACGTTATGTATTTTGTGACGTCTTTTTTTTGTGACGTTATGTATTTTGTGACGTCATTTTTTTGTGACGTTATGTATTTTGTGACGTCATTTATTTTTGTTACGTTATGTATTTTGTGACGCCATTTATTTTTGTGACGTTATGTATTTTGTGACGTCATTTATTTTTGTGACGTTATGTATTTTGTGACGTAATTAATATTTTGTGACGTCATTTATTTTTGTAACGTTATGTATTTTGTGACGTAATTAATATTTTGTGACGTCATTTATTTTTGTGACGTTATGTATTTTGTGACGTCATTTATTTTTGTGACGGTATGTATTTTGTGACGTCATTTATTTTTTTGACGTTATGTATTATGTGACGCCATTTATTTTTGTGACGTTATGTATTTTGTGACGTTATGTATTTTGTGACGTTATGTATTTTGTGACGTAATTCATTTTTGTGACGTTATGTATTTTGTGACTTAATTAATTTTTGTGACGTCATTTATTTTTGTGACGTTATGTATTTTGTGACGTCATTTATTTTTGTGACGTTATGTATTTTGTGACGTCATTTATTTTTGTGACGTTATGTATTTTGTGACGTCATTTATTTTTTTGACGTTATGTATTTTGTGACGTCATTTATTTTTGTGACGTTATGTATTTTGTGACGTCATTTATTTTTGTGACGTTATGTATTTTGTGACGTCATTTATTTTTTTGACGTTATGTATTTTGTGACGCCATTTATTTTTGTGACATTATGTATTTTGTGACGTTATGTATTTTGTGACGTTATGTATTTTGTGACGTAATTAATTTTTGTGACGTTATGTATTTTGTGACTTAATTAATTTTTGTAACGTCATTTATTTTTGTGACGTTATGTATTTTGTGACGTCATTTATTTTTGTGACGTTTTGTATTTTGTGACGTCATTTATTTTTGTGACGTTATGTATTTTGTGACGTCATTTATTTTTGTGACGTTATGTATTTTGTGACGTCATTTATTTTTGTGACGTTAAGTATTTTGTGACGTCATTTATTTTTGTGACGTTATGTATTTTGTGACTTAATTAATTTTTGTGACGTCATTTATTTTTGTGACGTTATGTATTTTGTTACGTCATTTATTTTTGTGACGTTATGTATTTTGTGACGTTTTGTATTTTGTGACGTCATTTATTTTTGTGACGTTATGTATTTTGTGACGTCATTTTTTGTGACGTTTTGTATTTTGTGACGTCATTTATTTTTGTGACGTTATGTATTTTGTGACGTCATTTATTTTTTTGACGTTATGTATTTTGTGTCGCCATTTATTTTTGTGACGTTATGTATTTTGTGACGTTATGTATTTTGTGACGTTATGTATTTTGTGACGTAATTCATTTTTGTGACGTTATGTATTTTGTGACTTAATTAATTTTTGTGACGTTATGTATTTTGTGACGTCATTTATTTTTTTGACGTTATGTATTTTGTGACGTCATTTATTTTTGTGACGTTATGTATTTTGTGACGTCATTTATTTTTGTGACGTTATGTATTTTTTGACGTCATTTATTTTGTGACGTTATGCATTTTGTGACGTGATTAATATTTTGTGACGTCATTTATTTTTGTGACGTTATGTATTTTGTGAAGTAAATTATATTTTGTGACGTCATTTATTTTTGTGACGTTATGTATTTTGTGACGTCATTTATTTTTGTGACGTTATTTATTTTGTGACGTCATTTATTTTTGTGACGTTATGTATTTTGTGACGTCATTTATTTTTGTGACGTTATGTATTTTGTGACGTCTTTTTTTTGTGACGTTATGTATTTTGTGACGTCATTTTTTTGTGACGTTATGTATTTTGTGACGTCATTTATTTTTGTTACGTTATGTATTTTGTGACGCCATTTATTTTTGTGACGTTATGTATTTTGTGACGTCATTTATTTTTGTGACGTTATGTATTTTGTGACGTAATTAATATTTTGTGACGTCATTTATTTTTGTAACGTTATGTATTTTGTGACGTAATTAATATTTTGTGACGTCATTTATTTTTGTGACGTTATGTATTTTGTGACGTCATTTATTTTTGTGACGGTATGTATTTTGTGACGTCATTTATTTTTTTGACGTTATGTATTATGTGACGCCATTTATTTTTGTGACGTTATGTATTTTGTGACGTTATGTATTTTGTGACGTTATGTATTTTGTGACGTAATTCATTTTTGTGACGTTATGTATTTTGTGACTTAATTAATTTTTGTGACGTCATTTATTTTTGTGACGTTATGTATTTTGTGACGTCATTTATTTTTGTGACGTTATGTATTTTGTGACGTCATTTATTTTTGTGACGTTATGTATTTTGTGAAGTCATTTATTTTTTTGACGTTATGTATTTTGTGACGCCATTTATTTTTGTGACGTTATGTAATTTGAGACGTTATGTATTTTGTGACGTTATGTATTTTGTGACGTAATTCATTTTTGTGACGTTATGTATTTTGTGACTTAATTAATTTTTGTGACGTCATTTATTTTTGTGACGTTATGTATTTTGTGACGTCATTTATTTTTGTGACGTTATGTATTTTGTGACGTCATTTATTTTTGTGACGTTATGTATTTTGTGACGTCATTTATTTTTGTGACGTTATGTATTTTGTGACGTCATTTATTTTTTTGACGTTATGTATTTTGTGACGTCATTTATTTTTTTGACGTTATGTATTTTGTGACGTCATTTATTTTTGTGACGTTATGTATTTTGTGACGTTATGTATTTTGTGACGTCATTTATTTTTGTGACGTTATGTATTTTGTGACGTCTTTTTTTGTGACGTTATGTATTTTGTGACGTCATTTTTTGTGACGTTATGTATTTTGTGACGTCATTTATTTTTGTGACGTTATGTATTTTGTGACGTCATTTATTTTTGTGACGTTATGTATTTTGTGACGTCATTTATTTTTTTGACGTTATGTATTTTGTGACGTCATTTATTTTTGTGATGTTATGTATTTTCTGACGTCATTTTTTTGACGTTATGTATTTTGTGACGCCATTTATTTTTTTGACGTTATGTATTTTGTGACGTCATTTATTTTTGTGACGTTATGTATTTTGTGACGTTATGTATTTTGTGACGTCATTTATTTTTGTGACGTTATGTATTTTGTGACGTCTTTTTTTGTGACGTTATGTATTTTGTGACGTCATTTTTTGTGACGTTATGTATTTTGTGACGTCATTTATTTTTGTGACGTTATGTATTATGTGACGTCATTTATTTTTGTGACGTTATGTATTTTGTGACGTCATTTATTTTTGTGACGTTATGTATTTTCTGACGTCATTTTTTGACGTTATGTATTTTGTGACGCCATTTATTTTTGTGACGTTATGTATTTTGTGACGTTATGTATTTTGTGACGTAATTTATTTTTGTGACGTTATGTATTTTGTGACTTAATTAATTTTTGTGACGTCATTTATTTTTGTGACGTTATGTATTTTTTGACGTCATTTATTTTTGTGACGTTATGCATTTTGTGACGTGATTAATATTTTGTGACGTCATTTATTTTTGTGACGTTATGTATTTTGTGACGTAATTAATATTTTGTGACGTCATTTATTTTTGTAACGTTATGTATTTTGTGACGTCATTTATTTTTGTGACGTTATGTATTTTGTGACATCATTTATTTTTGTGACGTTATGTATTTTGTGACGTCATTTATTTTTGTGACGTTATGTATTTTGTGACGTCATTTATTTTTGTGACGTTAAGTATTTTGTGACGTCATTTATTTTTGTGACGTTATGTATTTTGTGACGTCATTTATTTTTGTGACGTTATGTATTTTGTGACGTTATGTATTTTATGACGTCATTTATTTTTGTGACGTTATGTATTTTGTGACGTCATTTATTTTTGTGACGTTATGTATTTTGTGACGTCATTTATTTTTGTGACGTTATGTATTTTGTGACGTCATTTATTTTTGTGACGTTATGTATTTTGTGACGTCATTTATTTTTGTGACGTTATGTATTTTGTGACGTTATGTATTTTATGACGTCATTTATTTTTGTGACGTTATGTATTTTGTGACGTTATTTATTTTTATGACGTTATGTATTTTGTGACGTTATGTATTTTGTGACGTCATTTATTTTTGTGACGTTATGTATTTTGTGACGTAATTAATATTTTGTGACGTCATTTATTTTTGTGACGTTATGTATTTTGTGACGTCATTTATTTTTGTGACGTTATGTATTTTGTGACGTCATTTATTTTTGTGACGTTATGTTTTTGTGACGTTATGTATTTTGTGACGTCATTTATTTTTGTGACGTTATGTATTTTGTGACGTAATTAATAATTTGTGACGTCATTTATTTTTGTGACGTTATGTATTTTGTGACGTATTTTTTTGTGACGATATGTAATTTGTGACGTCATTTTTTTGTGACGTTATGTATTTTGTGACGTCATTTATTTTTGTGACGTTATGTATTTTGTTACGTCATTTATTTTTGTGACGTTATGTATTTTGTGACGTCATTTATTTTTGTGACGTTATGTATTTTGTGACGTAATTAATTTTTGTGACGTCATTTATTTTTATGAAGTTATGTATTTTGTGACGTCATTTATTTTTGTGACGTTATGTATTTTGTGATGTAATTAATATTTTGTGACGTCATTTATTTTTGTAACGTTATGTATTTTGTGATGTAATTAATATTTTGTGACGTCATTTATTTTTGTGACGTTATGTATTTTGTGACGTCTTTTTTTTGTGACGTTATGTATTTTGTGACGTCATTTTTTTGTGACGTTATGTATTTTGTGACGTCATTTATTTTTGTTACGTTATGTATTTTGTGACGCCATTTATTTTTGTGACGTTATGTATTTTGTGACGTCATTTATTTTTGTGACGTTATGTATTTTGTGACGTAATTAATATTTTGTGACGTCATTTATTTTTGTAACGTTATGTATTTTGTGACGTAATTAATATTTTGTGACGTCATTTATTTTTGTGACGTTATGTATTTTGTGACGTCATTTATTTTTGTGACGGTATGTATTTTGTGACGTCATTTATTTTTTTGACGTTATGTATTATGTGACGCCATTTATTTTTGTGACGTTATGTATTTTGTGACGTTATGTATTTTGTGACGTTATGTATTTTGTGACGTAATTCATTTTTGTGACGTTATGTATTTTGTGACTTAATTAATTTTTGTGACGTCATTTATTTTTGTGACGTTATGTATTTTGTGACGTCATTTATTTTTGTGACGTTATGTATTTTGTGACGTCATTTATTTTTGTGACGTTATGTATTTTGTGACGTCATTTATTTTTTTGACGTTATGTATTTTGTGACGTCATTTATTTTTGTGACGTTATGTATTTTGTGACGTCATTTATTTTTGTGACGTTATGTATTTTGTGACGTCATTTATTTTTTTGACGTTATGTATTTTGTGACGCCATTTATTTTTGTGACATTATGTATTTTGTGACGTTATGTATTTTGTGACGTTATGTATTTTGTGACGTAATTAATTTTTGTGACCTTATGTATTTTGTGACTTAATTAATTTTTGTAACGTCATTTATTTTTGTGACGTTATGTATTTTGTGACGTCATTTATTTTTGTGACGTTATGTATTTTGTGACGTCATTTATTTTTGTGACGTTATGTATTTTGTGACGTCATTTATTTTTGTGACGTTATGTATTTTGTGACGTCATTTATTTTTGTGACGTTAAGTATTTTGTGACGTCATTTATTTTTGTGACGTTATGTATTTTGTGACTTAATTAATTTTTGTGACGTCATTTATTTTTGTGACGTTATGTATTTTGTTACGTCATTTATTTTTGTGACGTTATGTATTTTGTGACGTTTTGTATTTTGTGACGTCATTTATTTTTGTGACGTTATGTATTTTGTGACGTCATTTTTTGTGACGTTTTGTATTTTGTGACGTCATTTATTTTTGTGACGTTATGTATTTTGTGACGTCATTTATTTTTTTGACGTTATGTATTTTGTGTCGCCATTTATTTTTGTGACGTTATGTATTTTGTGACGTTATGTATTTTGTGACGTTATGTATTTTGTGACGTAATTCATTTTTGTGACGTTATGTATTTTGTGACTTAATTAATTTTTGTGACGTCATTTATTTTTGTGACGTTATGTATTTTGTGACGTCATTTATTTTTGTGACGTTATGTATTTTGTGACGTCATTTATTTTTGTGACGTTATGTATTTTGTGACGTCATTTATTTTTTTGACGTTATGTATTTTGTGACGTCATTTATTTTTGTGACGTTATGTATTTTGTGACGTCATTTATTTTTGTGACGTTATGTATTTTTTGACGTCATTTATTTTGTGACGTTATGCATTTTGTGACGTGATTAATATTTTGTGACGTCATTTATTTTTGTGACGTTATGTATTTTGTGAAGTAAATTATATTTTGTGACGTCATTTATTTTTGTGACGTTATGTATTTTGTGACGTCATTTATTTTTGTGACGTTATTTATTTTGTGACGTCATTTATTTTTGTGACGTTATGTATTTTGTGACGTCATTTATTTTTGTGACGTTATGTATTTTGTGACGTCATTTATTTTTGTGACGTTATGTATTTTGTGACGTCATTTATTTTTGTGACGTTAAGTATTTTGCGACGTCATTTATTTTTGTGACGTTATGTATTTTGTTACGTCATTTATTTTTGTGACGTTATGTATTTTGTGACGTTTTGTATTTTGTGACGTCATTTATTTTTGTGACGTTATGTATTTTGTGACGTCATTTTTTTGTGACGTTATGTATTTTGTGACGTAATTAATATTTTGTGACGTCATTTATTTTTGTGACGTTATGTATTTTGTGACGACTTTTTTTTGTGACGTTATGTATTTTGTGACGTCATTTTTTGTGACGTTATGTATTTTGTGACGTCATTTATTTTTGTGACGTTATGTATTTTGTGACGTCATTTATTTTTGTGACGTTATGTATTTTGTGACGTTATTAATTTTTGTGACGTCATTTATTTTTATGAAGTTATGTATTTTGTGACGTCATTTATTTTTGTGACGTTATGTATTTTGTGATGTAATTAATATTTTGTGACGTCATTTATTTTTTTAACGTTATGTATTTTGTGACGTAATTAATATTTTGTGACGTCATTTATTTTTGTGACGTTATGTATTTTGTGACGTCTTTTTTTAGTGACGTTATGTATTTTGTGACGTCATTTTTTTGTGACGTTATGTATTTTGTGACGTCATTTATTTTTGTTACGTTATGTATTTTGTGACGCCATTTATTTTTGTGACGTTATGTATTTTGTGACGTCATTTATTTTTGTGACGTTATGTATTTTGTGACGTAATTAATATTTTGTGACGTCATTTATTTTTGTAACGTTATGTATTTTGTGACGTAATTAATATTTTGTGACGTCATTTATTTTTGTGACGTTATGTATTTTGTGACGTCATTTATTTTTGTGACGGTATGTATTTTGTGACGTCATTTATTTTTTTGACGTTATGTATTATGTGACGCCATTTATTTTTGTGACGTTATGTATTTTGTGACGTTATGTATTTTGTGACGTTATGTATTTTGTGACGTAATTCATTTTTGTGACGTTATGTATTTTGTGACTTAATTAATTTTTGTGACGTCATTTATTTTTGTGACGTTATGTATTTTGTGACGTCATTTATTTTTGTGACGTTATGTATTTTGTGACGTCATTTATTTTTGTGACGTTATGTATTTTGTGACGTCATTTATTTTTTTGACGTTATGTATTTTGTGACGTCATTTATTTTTGTGACGTTATGTATTTTGTGACGTCATTTATTTTTGTGACGTTATGTATTTTGTGACGTCATTTATTTTTTTGACGTTATGTATTTTGTGACGCCATTTATTTTTGTGACATTATGTATTTTGTGACGTTATGTATTTTGTGACGTTATGTATTTTGTGACGTAATTAATTTTTGTGACGTTATGTATTTTGTGACTTAATTAATTTTTGTAACGTCATTTATTTTTGTGACGTTATGTATTTTGTGACGTCATTTATTTTTGTGACGTTATGTATTTTGTGACGTCATTTATTTTTGTGACGTTATGTATTTTGTGACTTCATTTATTTTTGTGACGTTATGTATTTTGTGACGTCATTTATTTTTGTGACGTTAAGTATTTTGTGACGTCATTTATTTTTGTGACGTTATGTATTTTGTGACTTAATTAATTTTTGTGACGTCATTTATTTTTGTGACGTTATGTATTTTGTTACGTCATTTATTTTTGTGACGTTATGTATTTTGTGACGTTTTGTATTTTGTGACGTCATTTATTTTTGTGACGTTATGTATTTTGTGACGTCATTTTTTGTGACGTTTTGTATTTTGTGACGTCATTTATTTTTGTGACGTTATGTATTTTGTGACGTCATTTATTTTTTTGACGTTATGTATTTTGTGTCGCCATTTATTTTTGTGACGTTATGTATTTTGTGACGTTATGTATTTTGTGACGTTATGTATTTTGTGACGTAATTCATTTTTGTGACGTTATGTATTTTGTGACTTAATTAATTTTTGTGACGTCATTTATTTTTGTGACGTTATGTATTTTGTGACGTCATTTATTATTGTGACGTTATGTATTTTGTGACGTCATTTATTTTTGTGACGTTATGTATTTTGTGACGTCATTTATTTTTTTGACGTTATGTATTTTGTGACGTCATTTATTTTTGTGACGTTATGTATTTTGTGACGTCATTTATTTTTGTGACGTTATGTATTTTTTGACGTCATTTATTTTGTGACGTTATGCATTTTGTGACGTGATTAATATTTTGTGACGTCATTTATTTTTGTGACGTTATGTATTTTGTGAAGTAAATTATATTTTGTGACGTCATTTATTTTTGTGACGTTATGTATTTTGTGACGTCATTTATTTTTGTGACGTTATTTATTTTGTGACGTCATTTATTTTTGTGACGTTATGTATTTTGTGACGTCATTTATTTTTGTGACGTTATGTATTTTGTGACGTCATTTATTTTTGTGACGTTATGTATTTTGTGACGTCATTTATTTTTGTGACGTTAAGTATTTTGCGACGTCATTTATTTTTGTGACGTTATGTATTTTGTTACGTCATTTATTTTTGTGACGTTATGTATTTTGTGACGTTTTGTATTTTGTGACGTCATTTATTTTTGTGACGTTATGTATTTTGTGACGTCATTTTTTTGTGACGTTATGTATTTTGTGACGTAATTAATATTTTGTGACGTCATTTATTTTTGTGACGTTATGTATTTTGTGACGACTTTTTTTTGTGACGTTATGTATTTTGTGACGTCATTTTTTGTGACGTTATGTATTTTGTGACGTCATTTATTTTTGTGACGTTATGTATTTTGTGACGTCATTTATTTTTGTGACGTTATGTATTTTGTGACGTCATTTATTTTTTTGACGTTATGTATATTGTGACTTAATTAATTTTTGTGACGTCATTTATTTTTGTGACGTTATGTATTTTGTGACGTCATTTATTTTTGTGACGTTATGTATTTTGTGACGTCATTTATTTTTGTGACGTTATGTATTTTGTGACGTCATTTATTTTTGTGACGTTATGTATTTTGTGACGTCATTTATTTTTGTGACGTTAAGTATTTTGTGACGTCATTTATTTTTGTGACGTTATGTATTTTGTGACGTCATTTATTTTTGTGACGTTATGTATTTTGTGACGTCATTTATTTTTGTGACGTTATGTATTTTGTGACGTCATTTATTTTTGTGACGTTATGTATTTTGTGACGTCATTTATTTTTTTGACGTTATGTATATTGTGACTTAATTAATTTTTGTGACGTCATTTATTTTTGTGACGTTATGTATTTTGTGACTTAATTAATTTTTGTGACGTCATTTATTTTTGTGACGTTATGTATTTTGTGACGTCATTTATTATTGTGACGTTATGTATTTTGTGACGTCATTTATTTTTGTGACGTTATGTATTTTGTGACGTCATTTATTTTTTTGACGTTATGTATTTTGTGACGCCATTTATTTTGTTGACGTTATGTATTTTGTGACGTTATGTATTTTGTGACGTTATGTATTTTGTGACGTAATTCATTTTTGTGACGTTATGTATTTTGTGACTTAATTAATTTTTGTGACGTCATTTATTTTTGTGACGTTATGTATTTTGTGACGTCATTTATTTTTGTGACGTTATGTATTTTGTGACGTCATTTATTTTTGTGACGTTATGTATTTTGTGACGTCATTTATTTTTTTGACGTTATGTATTTTGTGACGTCATTTATTTTTGTGACGTTATGTATTTTGTGACGTCATTTATTTTGTGACGTTATGCATTTTGTGACGTGATTAAAATTTTGTGACGTCATTTATTTTTGTGACGTTATGTATTTTGTGACGTTATTTATTTTTATGACGTTATGTATTTTGTGACGTTATGTATTTTGTGACGTCATTTATTTTTGTGACGTTATGTATTTTGTGACGTAATTAATATTTTGTGACGTCATTTATTTTTGTGACGTTATGTATTTTGTGACGTCATTTATTTTTGTGACGTTATGTATTTTGTGACGTCATTTATTTTTGTGACGTTATGTTTTTGTGACGTTATGTATTTTGTGACGTCATTTATTTTTGTGACGTTATGTATTTTGTGACGTAATTAATAATTTGTGACGTCATTTATTTTTGTGACGTTATGTATTTTGTGACGTATTTTTTTGTGACGATATGTAATTTGTGACGTCATTTTTTTGTGACGTTATGTATTTTGTGACGTCATTTATTTTTGTGACGTTATGTATTTTGTTACGTCATTTATTTTTGTGACGTTATGTATTTTGTGACGTCATTTATTTTTGTGACGTTATGTATTTTGTGACGTAATTAATTTTTGTGACGTCATTTATTTTTATGAAGTTATGTATTTTGTGACGTCATTTATTTTTGTGACGTTATGTATTTTGTGATGTAATTAATATTTTGTGACGTCATTTATTTTTGTCACGTTATGTATTTTGAGACGTAATTAATATTTTGTGACGTCATTTATTTTTGTGACGTTATGTATTTTGTGACGTCTTTTTTTTGTGACGTTATGTATTTTGTGACGTCATTTTTTTGTGACGTTATGTATTTTGTGACGTTTTGTATTTTGTGACGTCATTTATTTTTGTGACGTTATGTATTTTGTGACGTCATTTTTTGTGACGTTTTGTATTTTGTGACGTCATTTATTTTTGTGACGTTATGTATTTTGTGACGTCATTTATTTTTTTGACGTTATGTATTTTGTGTCGCCATTTATTTTTGTGACGTTATGTATTTTGTGACGTTATGTATTTTGTGACGTTATGTATTTTGTGACGTAATTCATTTTTGTGACGTTATGTATTTTGTGACTTAATTAATTTTTGTGACGTCATTTATTTTTGTGACGTTATGTATTTTGTGACGTCATTTATTTTTGTGACGTTATGTATTTTGTGACGTCATTTATTTTTGTGACGTTATGTATTTTGTGACGTCATTTATTTTTGTGACGTTATGTATTTTTTGACGTCATTTATTTTGTGACGTTATGCATTTTGTGACGTGATTAATATTTTGTGACGTCATTTATTTTTGTGACGTTATGTATTTTGTGAAGTAAATTATATTTTGTGACGTCATTTATTTTTGTGACGTTATGTATTTTGTGACGTCATTTATTTTTGTGACGTTATTTATTTTGTGACGTCATTTATTTTTGTGACGTTATGTATTTTGTGACGTCATTTATTTTTGTGACGTTATGTATTTTTTGACGTCATTTATTTTGTGACGTTATGCATTTTGTGACGTGATTAATATTTTGTGACGTCATTTATTTTTGTGACGTTATGTATTTTGTGAAGTAAATTATATTTTGTGACGTCATTTATTTTTGTGACGTTATGTATTTTGTGACGTCATTTATTTTTGTGACGTTATTTATTTTGTGACGTCATTTATTTTTGTGACGTTATGTATTTTGTGACGTCATTTATTTTTGTGACGTTATGTATTTTGTGACCTCATTTATTTTTGTGACGTTATGTATTTTGTGACGTCATTTATTTTTGTGACGTTAAGTATTTTGCGACGTCATTTATTTTTGTGACGTTATGTATTTTGTTACGTCATTTATTTTTGTGACGTTATGTATTTGGTGACGTTTTGTATTTTGTGACGTCATTTATTTTTGTGACGTTATGTATTTTGTGACGTCATTTTTTTGTGAAGTTATGTATTTTGTGACGTAATTAATATTTTGTGACGTCATTTATTTTTGTGACGTTATGTATTTTGTGACGACTTTTTTTTGTGACGTTATGTATTTTGTGACGTCATTTTTTGTGACGTTATGTATTTTGTGACGTCATTTATTTTTGTGACGTTATGTATTTTGTGACGTCATTTATTTTTGTGACGTTAAGTATTTTGTGACGTCATTTATTTTTGTGACGTTATGTATTTTGTTACGTCATTTATTTTTGTGACGTTATGTATTTTGTGACGTTTTGTATTTTGTGACGTCATTTATTTTTGTGACGTTATGTATTTTGTGACGTCATTTTTTTGTGACGTTATGTATTTTGTGACGTCATTTATTTTTGTGACGTTATGTATTTTGTGACGTCATTTATTTTTTTGACGTTATGTATTTTGTGACGCCATTTATTTTGTTGACGTTATGTATTTTGTGACGTTATGTATTTTGTGACGTTATGTATTTTGTGACGTAATTCATTTTTGTGACGTTATGTATTTTGTGACTTAATTAATTTTTGTGACGTCATTTATTTTTGTGACGTTATGTATTTTGTGACGTCATTTATTTTTGTGACGTTATGTATTTTGTGACGTCATTTATTTTTGTGACGTTATGTATTTTGTGACGTCATTTATTTTTTTGACGTTATGTATTTTGTGACGTCATTTATTTTTGTGACGTTATGTATTTTGTGACGTCATTTATTTTGTGACGTTATGCATTTTGTGACGTGATTAATATTTTGTGACGTCATTTATTTTTGTGACGTTATGTATTTTGTGACGTTATTTATTTTTATGACGTTATGTATTTTGTGACGTTATGTATTTTGTGACGTCATTTATTTTTGTGACGTTATGTATTTTGTGACGTAATTAATATTTTGTGACGTCATTTATTTTTGTGACGTTATGTATTTTGTGACGTCATTTATTTTTGTGACGTTATGTATTTTGTGACGTCATTTATTTTTGTGACGTTATGTTTTTGTGACGTTATGTATTTTGTGACGTCATTTATTTTTGTGACGTTATGTATTTTGTGACGTAATAAATAATTTGTGACGTCATTTATTTTTGTGACGTTATGTATTTTGTGACGTATTTTTTTGTGACGATATGTAATTTGTGACGTCATTTTTTTGTGACGTTATGTATTTTGTGACGTCATTTATTTTTGTGACGTTATGTATTTTGTTACGTCATTTATTTTTGTGACGTTATGTATTTTGTGACGTCATTTATTTATGTGACGTTATGTATTTTGTGACGTAATTAATTTTTGTGACGTCATTTATTTTTATGAAGTTATGTATTTTGTGACGTCATTTATTTTTGTGACGTTATGTATTTTGTGATGTAATTAATATTTTGTGACGTCATTTATTTTTGTCACGTTATGTATTTTGAGACGTAATTAATATTTTGTGACGTCATTTATTTTTGTGACGTTATGTATTTTGTGACGTCTTTTTTTTGTGACGTTATGTATTTTGTGACGTCATTTTTTTGTGACGTTATGTATTTTGTGACGTTTTGTATTTTGTGACGTCATTTATTTTTGTGACGTTATGTATTTTGTGACGTCATTTTTTGTGACGTTTTGTATTTTGTGACGTCATTTATTTTTGTGACGTTATATATTTTGTGACGTCATTTATTTTTTTGACGTTATGTATTTTGTGTCGCCATTTATTTTTGTGACGTTATGTATTTTGTGACGTTATGTATTTTGTGACGTTATGTATTTTGTGACGTAATTCATTTTTGTGACGTTATGTATTTTGTGACTTAATTAATTTTTGTGACGTCATTTATTTTTGTGACGTTATGTATTTTGTGACGTCATTTATTTTTGTGACGTTATGTATTTTGTGACGTCATTTATTTTTGTGACGTTATGTATTTTGTGACGTCATTTATTTTTTTGACGTTATGTATTTTGTGACGTCATTTATTTTTGTGACGTTATGTATTTTGTGACGTCATTTATTTTTGTGACGTTATGTATTTTTTGACGTCATTTATTTTGTGACGTTATGCATTTTGTGACGTGATTAATATTTTGTGACGTCATTTATTTTTGTGACGTTATGTATTTTGTGAAGTAAATTATATTTTGTGACGTCATTTATTTTTGTGACGTTATGTATTTTGTGACGTCATTTATTTTTGTGACGTTATTTATTTTGTGACGTCATTTATTTTTGTGACGTTATGTATTTTGTGACGTCATTTATTTTTGTGACGTTATGTATTTTGTGACGTCATTTATTTTTGTGACGTTATGTATTTTGTGACGTCATTTATTTTTGTGACGTTAAGTATTTTGCGACGTCATTTATTTTTGTGACGTTATGTATTTTGTTACGTCATTTATTTTTGTGACGTTATGTATTTTGTGACGTTTTGTATTTTGTGACGTCATTTATTTTTGTGACGTTATGTATTTTGTGACGTCATTTTTTTGTGAAGTTATGTATTTTGTGACGTAATTAATATTTTGTGACGTCATTTATTTTTGTGACGTTATGTATTTTGTGACGACTTTTTTTTGTGACGTTATGTATTTTGTGACGTCATTTTTTGTGACGTTATGTATTTTGTGACGTCATTTATTTTTGTGACGTTATGTATTTTGTGACGTCATTTATTTTTGTGACGTTATGTATTTTGTGACGTCATTTATTTTTTTGACGTTATGTATATTGTGACTTAATTAATTTTTGTGACGTCATTTATTTTTGTGACGTTATGTATTTTGTGACGTCATTTATTTTTGTGACGTTATGTATTTTGTGACGTCATTTATTTTTGTGACGTTATGTATTTTGTGACGTCATTTATTTTTGTGACGTTATGTATTTTGTGACGTCATTTATTTTTGTGACGTTAAGTATTTTGTGACGTCATTTATTTTTGTGACGTTATGTATTTTGTTACGTCATTTATTTTTGTGACGTTATGTATTTTGTGACGTTTTGTATTTTGTGACGTCATTTATTTTTGTGACGTTATGTATTTTGTGACGTCATTTTTTGTGACGTTATGTATTTTGTGACGTCATTTATTTTTGTGACGTTATGTATTTTGTGACGTCATTTATTTTTTTGACGTTATGTATTTTGTGACGCCATTTATTTTGTTGACGTTATGTATTTTGTGACGTTATGTATTTTGTGACGTTATGTATTTTGTGACGTAATTCATTTTTGTGACGTTATGTATTTTGTGACTTAATTAATTTTTGTGACGTCATTTATTTTTGTGACGTTATGTATTTTGTGACGTCATTTATTTTTGTGACGTTATGTATTTTGTGACGTCATTTATTTTTGTGACGTTATGTATTTTGTGACGTCATTTATTTTTTTGACGTTATGTATTTTGTGACGTCATTTATTTTTGTGACGTTATGTATTTTGTGACGTCATTTATTTTGTGACGTTATGCATTTTGTGACGTGATTAATATTTTGTGACGTCATTTATTTTTGTGACGTTATGTATTTTGTGACGTTATTTATTTTTATGACGTTATGTATTTTGTGACGTTATGTATTTTGTGACGTCATTTATTTTTGTGACGTTATGTATTTTGTGACGTAATTAATATTTTGTGACGTCATTTATTTTTGTGACGTTATGTATTTTGTGACGTCATTTATTTTTGTGACGTTATGTATTTTGTGACGTCATTTATTTTTGTGACGTTATGTTTTTGTGACGTTATGTATTTTGTGACGTCATTTATTTTTGTGACGTTATGTATTTTGTGACGTAATTAATAATTTGTGACGTCATTTATTTTTGTGACGTTATGTATTTTGTGACGTATTTTTTTGTGACGATATGTAATTTGTGACGTCATTTTTTTGTGACGTTATGTATTTTGTGACGTCATTTATTTTTGTGACGTTATGTATTTTGTTACGTCATTTATTTTTGTGACGTTATGTATTTTGTGAAGTCATTTATTTTTGTGACGTTATGTATTTTGTGACGTAATTAATTTTTGTGACGTCATTTATTTTTATGAAGTTATGTATTTTGTGACGTCATTTATTTTTGTGACGTTATGTATTTTGTGATGTAATTAATATTTTGTGACGTCATTTATTTTTGTAACGTTATGTATTTTGTGACGTAATTAATATTTTGTGACGTCATTTATTTTTGTGACGTTATGTATTTTGTGACGTCTTTTTTTTGTGACGTTATGTATTTTGTGACGTCATTTTTTTGTGACGTTATGTATTTTGTGACGTCATTTATTTTTGTTACGTTATGTATTTTGTGACGCCATTTATTTTTGTGACGTTATGTATTTTGTGACGTCATTTATTTTTGTGACGTTATGTATTTTGTGACGTAATTAATATTTTGTGACGTCATTTACTTTTGTAACGTTATGTATTTTGTGACGTAATTAATATTTTGTGACGTCATTTATTTTTGTGACGTTATGTATTTTGTGACGTCATTTATTTTTGTGACGGTATGTATTTTGTGACGTCATTTATTTTTTTGACGTTATGTATTATGTGACGCCATTTATTTTTGTGACGTTATGTATTTTGTGACGTTATGTATTTTGTGACGTTATGTATTTTGTGACGTAATTCATTTTTGTGACGTTATGTATTTTGTGACTTAATTAATTTTTGTGACGTCATTTATTTTTGTGACGCTATGTATTTTGTGACGTCATTTATTTTTGTGACGTTATGTATTTTGTGACGTCATTTATTTTTGTGACGTTATGTATTTTGTGACGTCATTTATTTTTTTGACGTTATGTATTTTGTGACGTCATTTATTTTTGTGACGTTATGTATTTTGTGACGTCATTTATTTTTGTGACGTTATGTATTTTGTGACGTCATTTATTTTTTTGACGTTATGTATTTTGTGACGCCATTTATTTTTGTGACATTATGTATTTTGTGACGTTATGTATTTTGTGACGTTATGTATTTTTTGACGTAATTCATTTTTGTGACGTTATGTATTTTGTGACTTAATTAATTTTTGTAACGTCATTTATTTTTGTGACGTTATGTATTTTGTGACGTCATTTATTTTTGTGACGTTATGTATTTTGTGACGTCATTTATTTTTGTGACGTTATGTATTTTGTGACGTCATTTATTTTTGTGACGTTATGTATTTTGTGACGTCATTTATTTTTGTGAGGTTAAGTATTTTGTGACGTCATTTATTTTTGTGACGTTATGTATTTTGTGACCTAATTAATTTTTGTGACGTCATTTATTTTTGTGACGTTATGTATTTTGTTACGTCATTTATTTTTGTGACGTTATGTATTTTGTGCCGTTTTGTATTTTGTGACGTCATTTATTTTTGTGACGTTATGTATTTTGTGACGTCATTTTTTTGTGACGTTATGTATTTTGTGACGTCATTTATTTTTGTTACGTTATGTATTTTGTGACGCCATTTATTTTTGTGACGTTATGTATTTTGTGACGTCATTTATTTTTGTGACGTTATGTATTTTGTGACGTAATTAATATTTTGTGACGTCATTTACTTTTGTAACGTTATGTATTTTGTGACGTAATTAATATTTTGTGACGTCATTTATTTTTGTGACGTTATGTATTTTGTGACGTCATTTATTTTTGTGACGGTATGTATTTTGTGACGTCATTTATTTTTTTGACGTTATGTATTATGTGACGCCATTTATTTTTGTGACGTTATGTATTTTGTGACGTTATGTATTTTGTGACGTTATGTATTTTGTGACGTAATTCATTTTTGTGACGTTATGTATTTTGTGACTTAATTAAATTTTGTGACGTCATTTATTTTTGTGACGCTATGTATTTTGTGACGTCATTTATTTTTGTGACGTTATGTATTTTGTGACGTCATTTATTTTTGTGACGTTATGTATTTTGTGACGTCATTTATTTTTTTGACGTTATGTATTTTGTGACGTCATTTATTTTTGTGACGTTATGTATTTTGTGACGTCATTTATTTTTGTGACGTTATGTATTTTGTGACGTCATTTATTTTTTTGACGTTATGTATTTTGTGACGCCATTTATTTTTGTGACATTATGTATTTTGTGACGTTATGTATTTTGTGACGTTATGTATTTTGTGACGTAATTCATTTTTGTGACGTTATGTATTTTGTGACTTAATTAATTTTTGTAACGTCATTTATTTTTGTGACGTTATGTATTTTGTGACGTCATTTATTTTTGTGACGTTATGTATTTTGTGACGTCATTTATTTTTGTGACGTTATGTATTTTGTGACGTCATTTATTTTTGTGACGTTATGTATTTTGTGACGTCATTTATTTTTGTGACGTTAAGTATTTTGTGACGTCATTTATTTTTGTAACGTTATGTATTTTGTGACCTAATTAATTTTTGTGACGTCATTTATTTTTGTGACGTTATGTATTTTGTTACGTCATTTATTTTTGTGACGTTATGTATTTTGTGTCGTTTTGTATTTTGTGACGTCATTTATTTTTGTGACGTTATGTATTTTGTGACGTCATTTTTTGTGACGTTATGTATTTTGTGACGTCATTTATTTTTGTGACGTTATGTATTTTGTGACGTCATTTATTTTTTTGACGTTATGTATTTTGTGACTTAATTAATTTTTGTGACGTCATTTATTTTTGTGACGTTATGTATTTTGTGACGTCATTTATTTTTGTGACGTTATGTATTTTGTGACGTCATTTATTTTTGTGACGTTATGTATTTTGTGACGTCATTTATTTTTTTGACGTTATGTATTTTGTGACGTCATTTATTTTTGTGACGTTATGTATTTTGTGACGTCATTTATTTTTGTGACGTTATGTATTTTTTGACGTCATTTATTTTGTGACGTTATGCATTTTGTGACGTGATTAATATTTTGTGACGTCATTTATTTCTGTGACGTTATGTATTTTGTGAAGTAAATCATATTTTGTGACGTCATTTATTTTTGTGACGTTATGTATTTTGTGACGTCATTTATTTTTGTGACGTTATGTATTTTGTGACGTCATTTATTTTTGTGACGTTATGTATTTTGTGACGTCATTTATTTTTTGGACGTTATGTATATTGTGACTTAATTAATTTTTGTGACGTCATTTATTTTTGTGACGTTATGTATTTTGTGACGTCATTTATTTTTGTGACGTTATGTATTTTGTGACGTCATTTATTTTTGTGACGTTATGTATTTTGTGACGTCATTTATTTTTGTGACGTTATGTATTTTTTGACGTCATTTATTTTGTGACGTTATGCATTTTGTGACGTGATTAATATTTTGTGACGTCATTTATTTCTGTGACGTTATGTATTTTGTGAAGTAAATCATATTTTGTGACGTCATTTATTTTTGTGACGTTATGTATTTTGTGACGTCATTTATTTTTGTGACGTTATGTATTTTGTGACGTCATTTATTTTTGTGACGTTATGTATTTTGTGACGTCATTTATTTTTTGGACGTTATGTATATTGTGACTTAATTAATTTTTGTGACGTCATTTATTTTTGTGACGTTATGTATTTTGTGACGTCATTTATTTTTGTGACGTTATGTATTTTGTGACGTCATTTATTTTTGTGACGTTATGTATTTTGTGACGTCATTTATTTTTGTGACGTTATGTATTTTGTGACGTCATTTATTTTTGTGACGTTAAGTATTTTGTGACGTCATTTATTTTTGTGACGTTATGTATTTTGTTACGTCATTTATTTTTGTGACGTTATGTATTTTGTGACGTTTTGTATTTTGTGACGTCATTTATTTTTGTGACGTTATGTATTTTGTGACGTCATTTTTTTGTGACGTTATGTATTTTGTGACGTCATTTATTTTTGTGACGTTATGTATTTTGTGACGTCATTTATTTTTTTGACGTTATGTATTTTGTGACGCCATTTATTTTGTTGACGTTATGTATTTTGTGACGTTATGTATTTTGTGACGTTATGTATTTTGTGACGTAATTCATTTTTGTGACGTTATGTATTTTGTGACTTAATTAATTTTTTTGACGTCATTTATTTTTGTGACGTTATGTATTTTGTGACGTCATTTATTTTTGTGACGTTATGTATTTTGTGACGTCATTTATTTTTGTGACGTTATGTATTTTGTGACGTCATTTATTTTTGTGACGTTATGTATTTTGTGACGTCATTTATTTTGTGACGTTATGCATTTTGTGACGTGATTAATATTTTGTGACGTCATTTATTTTTGTGACGTTATGTATTTTGTGACGTAAATTATATTTTGTGACGTCATTTATTTTTGTGACGTTATGTATTTTGTGACGTCATTTATTTTTGTGACGTTATGTATTTTGTGACGTCATTTATTTTTGTGACGTTATGTATTTTGTGACGTCATTTATTTTTGTGACGTTATGTATTTTGTGACGTCATTTATTTTTGTGACGTTATGTATTTTGTGACGTCATTTATTTTTGTGACGTTAAGTATTTTGTGACGTCATTTATTTTTGTGACGTTATGTATTTTGTTACGTCATTTATTTTTGTGACGTTATGTATTTTGTGACGTTTTGTATTTTGTGACGTCATTTATTTTTGTGACGTTATGTATTTTGTGACGTCATTTATTTTTGTGACGTTATGTATTTTGTGACGTCATTTATTTTTGTGACGTTAAGTATTTTGTGACGCCATTTATTTTTGTGACGTTATGTATTTTGTGACGTTATGTATTTTGTGACGTTATGTATTTTGTGACGTAATTCATTTTTGTGACGTTATGTATTTTGTGACTTAATTAAATTTTGTGACGTCATTTATTTTTGTGACGCTATGTATTTTGTGACGTCATTTATTTTTGTGACGTTATGTATTTTGTGACGTCATTTATTTTTGTGACGTTATGTATTTTGTGACGTCATTTATTTTTTTGACGTTATGTATTTTGTGACGTCATTTATTTTTGTGACGTTATGTATTTTGTGACGTCATTTATTTTTGTGACGTTATGTATTTTGTGACGTCATTTATTTTTTTGACGTTATGTATTTTGTGACGCCATTTATTTTTGTGACATTATGTATTTTGTGACGTTATGTATTTTGTGACGTTATGTATTTTGTGACGTAATTCATTTTTGTGACGTTATGTATTTTGTGACTTAATTAATTTTTGTAACGTCATTTATTTTTGTGACGTTATGTATTTTGTGACGTCATTTATTTTTGTGACGTTATGTATTTTGTGACGTCATTTATTTTTGTGACGTTATGTATTTTGTGACGTCATTTATTTTTGTGACGTTATGTATTTTGTGACGTCATTTATTTTTGTGACGTTAAGTATTTTGTGACGTCATTTATTTTTGTGACGTTATGTATTTTGTGACCTAATTAATTTTTGTGACGTCATTTATTTTTGTGACGGTATGTATTTTGTTACGTCATTTATTTTTGTGACGTTATGTATTTTGTGTCGTTTTGTATTTTGTGACGTCATTTATTTTTGTGACGTTATGTATTTTGTGACGTCATTTTTTGTGACGTTATGTATTTTGTGACGTCATTTATTTTTGTGACGTTATGTATTTTGTGACGTCATTTATTTTTTTGACGTTATGTATTTTGTGTCGCCATTTATTTTTGTGACGTTATGTATTTTGTGACGTTATGTATTTTGTGACGTTATGTATTTTGTGACGTAATTCTTTTTTGTGACGTTATGTATTTTGTGACTTAATTAATTTTTGTGACGTCATTTATTTTTGTGACGTTATGTATTTTGTGACGTCATTTATTTTTGTGACGTTATGTATTTTGTGACGTCATTTATTTTTGTGACGTTATGTATTTTGTGACGTCATTTATTTTTTTGACGTTATGTATTTTGTGACGTCATTTATTTTTGTGACGTTATGTATTTTGTGACGTCATTTATTTTTGTGACGTTATGTATTTTTTGACGTCATTTATTTTGTGACGTTATGCATTTTGTGACGTGATTAATATTTTGTGACGTCATTTATTTTTGTGACGTTATGTATTTTGTGAAGTAAATTATATTTTGTGACGTCATTTATTTTTGTGACGTTATGTATTTTGTGACGTCATTTATTTTTGTGACGTTATGTATTTTGTGACGTCATTTATTTTTGTGACGTTATGTATTTTGTGACGTCATTTATTTTTTTGACGTTATGTATATTGTGACTTAATTAATTTTTGTGACGTCATTTATTTTTGTGACGTTATGTATTTTGTGACGTCATTTATTTTTGTGACGTTATGTATTTTGTGACGTCATTTATTTTTGTGACGTTATGTATTTTGTGACGTCATTTATTTTTGTGACGTTATGTATTTTGTGACGTCATTTATTTTTGTGACGTTAAGTATTTTGTGACGTCATTTATTTTTGTGACGTTATGTATTTTGTTACGTCATTTATTTTTGTGACGTTATGTATTTTGTGACGTTTTGTATTTTGTGACGTCATTTATTTTTGTGACGTTATGTATTTTGTGACGTCATTTTTTTGTGACGTTATGTATTTTGTGACGTCATTTATTTTTGTGACGTTATGTATTTTGTGACGTCATTTATTTTTTTGACGTTATGTATTTTGTGACGCCATTTATTTTGTTGACGTTATGTATTTTGTGACGTTATGTATTTTGTGACGTTATGTATTTTGTGACGTAATTCATTTTTGTGACGTTATGTATTTTGTGACTTAATTAATTTTTTTGACGTCATTTATTTTTGTGACGTTATGTATTTTGTGACGTCATTTATTTTTGTGACGTTATGTATTTTGTGACGTCATTTATTTTTGTGACGTTATGTATTTTGTGACGTCATTTATTTTTTTGACGTTATGTATTTTGTGACGTCATTTATTTTTGTGACGTTATGTATTTTGTGACGTCATTTATTTTGTGACGTTATGCATTTTGTGACGTGATTAATATTTTGTGACGTCATTTATTTTTGTGACGTTATGTATTTTGTGACGTAAATTATATTTTGTGACGTCATTTATTTTTGTGACGTTATGTATTTTGTGACGTCATTTATTTTTGTGACGTTATGTATTTTGTGACGTCATTTATTTTTGTGACGTTATGTATTTTGTGACGTCATTTATTTTTGTGACGTTATGTATTTTGTGACGTCATTTATTTTTGTGACGTTAAGTATTTTGTGACGTCATTTATTTTTGTGACGTTATGTATTTTGTTACGTCATTTATTTTTGTGACGTTATGTATTTTGTGACGTTTTGTATTTTGTGACGTCATTTATTTTTGTGACGTTATGTATTTTGTGACGTCATTTTTTTTGTGACGTTATGTATTTTGTGACGTAATTTATTTTTGTGACGTTATGTATTTTGTGACTTAATTAATTTTTGTGACGTCATTTATTTTTGTGACGTTTTGTATTTTGTGACGTCATTTATTTTTGTGACGTTATGCATTTTGTGACGTGATTAATATTTTGTGACGTCATTTATTTTTCTGACGTTATGTATTTTGTGACGTAATTAATATTTTGTGACGTCATTAATTTTTGTAACGTTATGTATTTTGTGACGTCATTTATTTTTGTGACGTTATGTATTTTGTGACGTCATTTATTTTTGTGACGTTATGTATTTTTTGACGTCATTTATTTTTGTGACGTTATGTATTTTGTGACGTCATTTATTTTTGTGACGTTAAGTATTTTATGACGTCATTTATTTTTGTGACGTTATGTATTTTGTGACGTCATTTATTTTTGTGACGTTATGTATTTTGTGACGTTATGTATTTTATGACGTCATTTATTTTTGTGACGTTATGTATTTTGTGACGTCATTTATTTTTGTGACGTCATTTATTTTTGTGACGTTATGTATTTTGTGACGTTATGTATTTTGTGACGTCATTTATTTTTGTGACGTTATGTATTTTGTGACGTCATTTATTTTTGTGACGTTATGTATTTTGTGACGTCATTTATTTTTGTGACGTTATGTATTTTGTGACGTCATTTATTTTTGTGACGTTAAGTATTTTGTGACGTCATTTATTTTTGTGACGTTATGTATTTTGTGACGTTATGTATTTTATGACGTCATTTATTTTTGTGACGTTATGTATTTTGTGACGTCATTTATTTTTGTGACGTCATTTATTTTTGTGACGTTATGTATTTTGTGACGTTATGTATTTTGTGACGTCATTTATTTTTGTGACGTTATGTATTTTGTGACGTCATTTATTTTTGTGACGTTAAGTATTTTGTGACGTCATTTATTTTTGTGACGTTATGTATTTTGTTACGTCATTTATTTTTGTGACGTTATGTATTTTGTGACGTTTTGTATTTTGTGACGTCATTTATTTTTGTGACGTTATGTATTTTGTGACGTCATTTATTTTTGTGACGTTATGTATTTTGTGACGTCATTTATTTTTGTGACGTTAAGTATTTTGTGACGCCATTTATTTTTGTGACGTTATGTATTTTGTGACGTTATGTATTTTGTGACGTTATGTATTTTGTGACGTAATTCATTTTTGTGACGTTATGTATTTTGTGACTTAATTAAATTTTGTGACGTCATTTATTTTTGTGACGCTATGTATTTTGTGACGTCATTTATTTTTGTGACGTTATGTATTTTGTGACGTCATTTATTTTTGTGACGTTATGTATTTTGTGACGTCATTTATTTTTTTAACGTTATGTATTTTGTGACGTCATTTATTTTTGTGACGTTATGTATTTTGTGACGTCATTTATTTTTGTGACGTTATGTATTTTGTGACGTCATTTATTTTTTTGACGTTATGTATTTTGTGACGCCATTTATTTTTGTGACATTATGTATTTTGTGACGTTATGTATTTTGTGACGTTATGTATTTTGTGACGTAATTCATTTTTGTGACGTTATGTATTTTGTGACTTAATTAATTTTTGTAACGTCATTTATTTTTGTGACGTTATGTATTTTGTGACGTCATTTATTTTTGTGACGTTATGTATTTTGTGACGTCATTTATTTTTGTGACGTTATGTATTTTGTGACGTCATTTATTTTTGTGACGTTATGTATTTTGTGACGTCATTTATTTTTGTGACGTTAAGTATTTTGTGACGTCATTTATTTTTGTGACGTTATGTATTTTGTGACCTAATTAATTTTTGTGACGTCATTTATTTTTGTGACGGTATGTATTTTGTTACGTCATTTATTTTTGTGACGTTATGTATTTTGTGTCGTTTTGTATTTTGTGACGTCATTTATTTTTGTGACGTTATGTATTTTGTGACGTCATTTTTTGTGACGTTATGTATTTTGTGACGTCATTTATTTTTGTGACGTTATGTATTTTGTGACGTCATTTATTTTTTTGACGTTATGTATTTTGTGTCGCCATTTATTTTTGTGACGTTATGTATTTTGTGACGTTATGTATTTTGTGACGTTATGTATTTTGTGACGTAATTCTTTTTTGTGACGTTATGTATTTTGTGACTTAATTAATTTTTGTGACGTCATTTATTTTTGTGACGTTATGTATTTTGTGACGTCATTTATTTTTGTGACGTTATGTATTTTGTGACGTCATTTATTTTTGTGACGTTATGTATTTTGTGACGTCATTTATTTTTTTGACGTTATGTATTTTGTGACGTCATTTATTTTTGTGACGTTATGTATTTTGTGACGTCATTTATTTTTGTGACGTTATGTATTTTTTGACGTCATTTATTTTGTGACGTTATGCATTTTGTGACGTGATTAATATTTTGTGACGTCATTTATTTTTGTGACGTTATGTATTTTGTGAAGTAAATTATATTTTGTGACGTCATTTATTTTTGTGACGTTATGTATTTTGTGACGTCATTTATTTTTGTGACGTTATGTATTTTGTGACGTCATTTATTTTTGTGACGTTATGTATTTTGTGACGTCATTTATTTTTTTGACGTTATGTATATTGTGACTTAATTAATTTTTGTGACGTCATTTATTTTTGTGACGTTATGTATTTTGTGACGTCATTTATTTTTGTGACGTTATGTATTTTGTGACGTCATTTATTTTTGTGACGTTATGTATTTTGTGACGTCATTTATTTTTGTGACGTTATGTATTTTGTGACGTCATTTATTTTTGTGACGTTAAGTATTTTGTGACGTCATTTATTTTTGTGACGTTATGTATTTTGTTACGTCATTTATTTTTGTGACGTTATGTATTTTGTGACGTTTTGTATTTTGTGACGTCATTTATTTTTGTGACGTTATGTATTTTGTGACGTCATTTTTTTGTGACGTTATGTATTTTGTGACGTCATTTATTTTTGTGACGTTATGTATTTTGTGACGTCATTTATTTTTTTGACGTTATGTATTTTGTGACGCCATTTATTTTGTTGACGTTATGTATTTTGTGACGTTATGTATTTTGTGACGTTATGTATTTTGTGACGTAATTCATTTTTGTGACGTTATGTATTTTGTGACTTAATTAATTTTTTTGACGTCATTTATTTTTGTGACGTTATGTATTTTGTGACGTCATTTATTTTTGTGACGTTATGTATTTTGTGACGTCATTTATTTTTGTGACGTTATGTATTTTGTGACGTCATTTATTTTTTTGACGTTATGTATTTTGTGACGTCATTTATTTTTGTGACGTTATGTATTTTGTGACGTCATTTATTTTGTGACGTTATGCATTTTGTGACGTGATTAATATTTTGTGACGTCATTTATTTTTGTGACGTTATGTATTTTGTGACGTAAATTATATTTTGTGACGTCATTTATTTTTGTGACGTTATGTATTTTGTGACGTCATTTATTTTTGTGACGTTATGTATTTTGTGACGTCATTTATTTTTGTGACGTTATGTATTTTGTGACGTCATTTATTTTTGTGACGTTATGTATTTTGTGACGTCATTTATTTTTGTGACGTTAAGTATTTTGTGACGTCATTTATTTTTGTGACGTTATGTATTTTGTTACGTCATTTATTTTTGTGACGTTATGTATTTTGTGACGTTTTGTATTTTGTGACGTCATTTATTTTTGTGACGTTATGTATTTTGTGACGTCATTTTTTTTGTGACGTTATGTATTTTGTGACGTAATTTATTTTTGTGACGTTATGTATTTTGTGACTTAATTAATTTTTGTGACGTCATTTATTTTTGTGACGTTTTGTATTTTGTGACGTCATTTATTTTTGTGACGTTATGCATTTTGTGACGTGATTAATATTTTGTGACGTCATTTATTTTTCTGACGTTATGTATTTTGTGACGTAATTAATATTTTGTGACGTCATTAATTTTTGTAACGTTATGTATTTTGTGACGTCATTTATTTTTGTGACGTTATGTATTTTGTGACGTCATTTATTTTTGTGACGTTATGTATTTTTTGACGTCATTTATTTTTGTGACGTTATGTATTTTGTGACGTCATTTATTTTTGTGACGTTAAGTATTTTATGACGTCATTTATTTTTGTGACGTTATGTATTTTGTGACGTCATTTATTTTTGTGACGTTATGTATTTTGTGACGTTATGTATTTTATGACGTCATTTATTTTTGTGACGTTATGTATTTTGTGACGTCATTTATTTTTGTGACGTCATTTATTTTTGTGACGTTATGTATTTTGTGACGTTATGTATTTTGTGACGTCATTTATTTTTGTGACGTTATGTATTTTGTGACGTCATTTATTTTTGTGACGTTATGTATTTTGTGACGTCATTTATTTTTGTGACGTTATGTATTTTGTGACGTCATTTATTTTTGTGACGTTAAGTATTTTGTGACGTCATTTATTTTTGTGACGTTATGTATTTTGTGACCTAATTAATTTTTGTGACGTCATTTATTTTTGTGACGTTATGTATTTTGTTACGTCATTTATTTTTGTGACGTTATGTATTTTGTGTCGTTTTGTATTTTGTGACGTCATTTATTTTTGTGACGTTATGTATTTTGTGACGTCATTTTTTTGTGACGTTATGTATTTTGTGACGTCATTTATTTTTGTTACGTTATGTATTTTGTGACGCCATTTATTTTTGTGTCGTTATGTATTTTGTGACGTCATTTATTTTTGTGACGTTATGTATTTTGTGACGTAATTAATATTTTGTGACGTCATTTACTTTTGTAACGTTATGTATTTTGTGACGTAATTAATATTTTGTGACGTCATTTATTTTTGTGACGTTATGTATTTTGTGACGTCATTTATTTTTGTGACGTTATGTATTTTGTGACGTCATTTATTTTTTTGACGTTATGTATTTTGTGACGTCATTTATTTTTGTGACGTTATGTATTTTGTGACGTCATTTATTTTGTGACGTTATGCATTTTGTGACGTGATTAATATTTTGTGACGTCATTTATTTTTGTGACGTTATGTATTTTGTGACGTAAATTATATTTTGTGACGTCATTTATTTTTGTGACGTTATGTATTTTGTGACGTCATTTATTTTTGTGACGTTATGTATTTTGTGACGTCATTTATTTTTGTGACGTTATGTATTTTGTGACGTCATTTATTTTTGTGACGTTATGTATTTTGTGACGTCATTTATTTTTGTGACGTTAAGTATTTTGTGACGTCATTTATTTTTGTGACGTTATGTATTTTGTTACGTCATTTATTTTTGTGACGTTATGTATTTTGTGACGTTTTGTATTTTGTGACGTCATTTATTTTTGTGACGTTATGTATTTTGTGACGTCATTTTTTTTGTGACGTTATGTATTTTGTGACGTAATTTATTTTTGTGACGTTATGTATTTTGTGACTTAATTAATTTTTGTGACGTCATTTATTTTTGTGACGTTTTGTATTTTGTGACGTCATTTATTTTTGTGACGTTATGCATTTTGTGACGTGATTAATATTTTGTGACGTCATTTATTTTTCTGACGTTATGTATTTTGTGACGTAATTAATATTTTGTGACGTCATTAATTTTTGTAACGTTATGTATTTTGTGACGTCATTTATTTTTGTGACGTTATGTATTTTGTGACGTCATTTATTTTTGTGACGTTATGTATTTTTTGACGTCATTTATTTTTGTGACGTTATGTATTTTGTGACGTCATTTATTTTTGTGACGTTAAGTATTTTATGACGTCATTTATTTTTGTGACGTTATGTATTTTGTGACGTCATTTATTTTTGTGACGTTATGTATTTTGTGACGTTATGTATTTTATGACGTCATTTATTTTTGTGACGTTATGTATTTTGTGACGTCATTTATTTTTGTGACGTCATTTATTTTTGTGACGTTATGTATTTTGTGACGTTATGTATTTTGTGACGTCATTAATTTTTGTGACGTTATGTATTTTGTGACGTCATTTATTTTTGTGACGTTATGTATTTTGTGACGTCATTTATTTTTGTGACGTTATGTATTTTGTGACGTCATTTATTTTTGTGACGTTAAGTATTTTGTGACGTCATTTATTTTTGTGACGTTATGTATTTTGTGACCTAATTAATTTTTGTGACGTCATTTATTTTTGTGACGTTATGTATTTTGTTACGTCATTTATTTTTGTGACTTTATGTATTTTGTGTCGTTTTGTATTTTGTGACGTCATTTATTTTTGTGACGTTATGTATTTTGTGACGTCATTTTTTTGTGACGTTATGTATTTTGTGACGTCATTTATTTTTGTTACGTTATGTATTTTGTGACGCCATTTATTTTTGTGACGTTATGTATTTTGTGACGTCATTTATTTTTGTGACGTTATGTATTTTGTGACGTAATTAATATTTTGTGACGTCATTTACTTTTGTAACGTTATGTATTTTGTGACGTAATTAATATTTTGTGACGTCATTTATTTTTGTGACGTTATGTATTTTGTGACGTCATTTATTTTTGTGACGGTATGTATTTTGTGACGTTATTTATTTTTTTGACGTTATGTATTATGTGACGCCATTTATTTTTGTGACGTTATGTATTTTGTGACGTTATGTATTTTGTGACGTTATGTATTTTGTGACGTAATTCATTTTTGTGACGTTATGTATTTTGTGACTTAATTAATTTTTGTGACGTCATTTATTTTTGTGACGCTATGTATTTTGTGACGTCATTTATTTTTGTGACGTTATGTATTTTGTGACCTAATTAATTTTTGTGACGTCATTTATTTTTGTGACGTTATGTATTTTGTGACGTCATTTATTTTTGTGACGTTATGTATTTTGTGACGTCATTTATTTTTGTGACGTTATGTATTTTGTGACGTCATTTATTTTTTTGACGTTATGTATTTTGTGACGTCATTTATTTTTGTGACGTTATGTATTTTGTGACGTCATTTATTTTTGTGACGTTATGTATTTTGTGACGTCATTTATTTTTGTGACGTTAAGTATTTTGTGACGTCATTTATTTTTGTGACGTTATGTATTTTGTTACGTCATTTATTTTTGTGACGTTATGTATTTTGTGACGTTTTGTATTTTGTGACGTCATTTATTTTTGTGACGTTATGTATTTTGTGACGTCATTTTTTTGTGACGTTATGTATTTTGTGACGTCATTTATTTTTGTGACGTTATGTATTTTGTGACGTCATTTATTTTTTTGACGTTATGTATTTTGTGACGCCATTTATTTTGTTGACGTTATGTATTTTGTGACGTTATGTATTTTGTGACGTTATGTATTTTGTGACGTAATTCATTTTTGTGACGTTATGTATTTTGTGACTTAATTAATTTTTTTGACGTTATTTATTTTTGTGACGTTATGTATTTTGTGACGTCATTTATTTTTGTGACGTTATGTATTTTGTGACGTCATTTATTTTTGTGACGTTATGTATTTTGTGACGTCATTTATTTTTTTGACGTTATGTATTTTGTGACGTCATTTATTTTTGTGACGTTATGTATTTTGTGACGTCATTTATTTTGTGACGTTATGCATTTTGTGACGTGATTAATATTTTGTGACGTCATTTATTTTTGTGACGTTATGTATTTTGTGACGTAAATTATATTTTGTGACGTCATTTATTTTTGTCACGTTATGTATTTTGTGACGTCATTTATTTTTGTGACGTTATGTATTTTGTGACGTCATTTATTTTTGTGACGTTATGTATTTTGTGACGTCATTTATTTTTGTGACGTTATGTATTTTGTGACGTCATTTATTTTTGTGACGTTAAGTATTTTGTGACGTCATTTATTTTTGTGACGTTATGTATTTTGTTACGTCATTTATTTTTGTGACGTTATGTATTTTGTGACGTTTTGTATTTTGTGACGTCATTTATTTTTGTGACGTTATGTATTTTGTGACGTCATTTTTTTTGTGACGTTATGTATTTTGTGACGTAATTTATTTTTGTGACGTTATGTATTTTGTGACTTAATTAATTTTTGTGACGTCATTTATTTTTGTGACGTTTTGTATTTTGTGACGTCATTTATTTTTGTGACGTTATGCATTTTGTGAAGTGATTAATATTTTGTGACGTCATTTATTTTTCTGACGTTATGTATTTTGTGACGTAATTAATATTTTGTGACGTCATTAATTTTTGTAACGTTATGTATTTTGTGACGTCATTTATTTTTGTGACGTTATGTATTTTGTGACGTCATTTATTTTTGTGACGTTATGTATTTTTTGACGTCATTTATTTTTGTGACGTTATGTATTTTGTGACGTCATTTATTTTTGTGACGTTAAGTATTTTATGACGTCATTTATTTTTGTGACGTTATGTATTTTGTGACGTCATTTTTTTTTGTGACGTTATGTATTTTGTGACGTTATGTATTTTATGACGTCATTTATTTTTGTGACGTTATGTATTTTGTGACGTCATTTATTTTTGTGACGTCATTTATTTTTGTGACGTTATGTATTTTGTGACGTTATGTATTTTGTGACGTCATTTATTTTTGTGACGTTATGTATTTTGTGACGTCATTTATTTTTGTGACGTTATGTATTTTGTGACGTCATTTATTTTTGTGACGTTATGTATTTTGTGACGTCATTTATTTTTGTGACGTTAAGTATTTTGTGACGTCATTTATTTTTGTGACGTTATGTATTTTGTGACCTAATTAATTTTTGTGACGTCATTTATTTTTGTGACGTTATGTATTTTGTTACGTCATTTATTTTTGTGACGTTATGTATTTTGTGTCGTTTTGTATTTTGTGACGTCATTTATTTTTGTGACGTTATGTATTTTGTGACGTAATTTTTTTGTGACGTTATGTATTTTGTGACGTCATTTATTTTTGTTACGTTATGTATTTTGTGACGCCATTTATTTTTGTGACGTTATGTATTTTGTGACGTCATTTATTTTTGTGACGTTATGTATTTTGTGACGTAATTAATATTTTGTGACGTCATTTACTTTTGTAACGTTATGTATTTTGTGACGTAATTAATATTTTGTGACGTCATTTATTTTTGTGACGTTATGTATTTTGTGACGTCATTTATTTTTGTGACGTTATGTATTTTGTGACGTCATTTATTTTTTTGACGTTATGTATTTTGTGACGTCATTTATTTTTGTGACGTTATGTATTTTGTGACGTCATTTATTTTGTGACGTTATGCATTTTGTGACGTGATTAATATTTTGTGACGTCATTTATTTTTGTGACGTTATGTATTTTGTGACGTAAATTATATTTTGTGACGTCATTTATTTTTGTGACGTTATGTATTTTGTGACGTCATTTATTTTTGTGACGTTATGTATTTTGTGACGTCATTTATTTTTGTGACGTTATGTATTTTGTGACGTCATTTATTTTTGTGACGTTATGTATTTTGTGACGTCATTTATTTTTGTGACGTTAAGTATTTTGTGACGTCATTTATTTTTGTGACGTTATGTATTTTGTTACGTCATTTATTTTTGTGACGTTATGTATTTTGTGACGTTTTGTATTTTGTGACGTCATTTATTTTTGTGACGTTATGTATTTTGTGACGTCATTTTTTTTGTGACGTTATGTATTTTGTGACGTAATTTATTTTTGTGACGTTATGTATTTTGTGACTTAATTAATTTTTGTGACGTCATTTATTTTTGTGACGTTTTGTATTTTGTGACGTCATTTATTTTTGTGACGTTATGCATTTTGTGACGTGATTAATATTTTGTGACGTCATTTATTTTTCTGACGTTATGTATTTTGTGACGTAATTAATATTTTGTGACGTCATTAATTTTTGTAACGTTATGTATTTTGTGACGTCATTTATTTTTGTGACGTTATGTATTTTGTGACGTCATTTATTTTTGTGACGTTATGTATTTTTTGACGTCATTTATTTTTGTGACGTTATGTATTTTGTGACGTCATTTATTTTTGTGACGTTAAGTATTTTATGACGTCATTTATTTTTGTGACGTTATGTATTTTGTGACGTCATTTATTTTTGTGACGTTATGTATTTTGTGACGTTATGTATTTTATGACGTCATTTATTTTTGTGACGTTATGTATTTTGTGACGTCATTTATTTTTGTGACGTCATTTATTTTTGTGACGTTATGTATTTTGTGACGTTATGTATTTTGTGACGTCATTTATTTTTGTGACGTTATGTATTTTGTGACGTCATTTATTTTTGTGACGTTATGTATTTTGTGACGTCATTTATTTTTGTGACGTTATGTATTTTGTGACGTCATTTGTTTTTGTGACGTTAAGTATTTTGTGACGTCATTTATTTTTGTGACGTTATGTATTTTGTGACCTAATTAATTTTTGTGACGTCATTTATTTTTGTGACGTTATGTATTTTGTTACGTCATTTATTTTTGTGACGTTATGTATTTTGTGTCGTTTTGTATTTTGTGACGTCATTTATTTTTGTGACGTTATGTATTTTGTGACGTCATTTTTTTGTGACGTTATGTATTTTGTGACGTCATTTATTTTTGTTACGTTATGTATTTTGTGACGCCATTTATTTTTGTGACGTTATGTATTTTGTGACGTCATTTATTTTTGTGACGTTATGTATTTTGTGACGTAATTAATTTTTTTGACGTCATTTATTTTTGTGACGTTATGTATTTTGTGACGTCATTTGTTTTTGTGACGTTAAGTATTTTGTGACGTCATTTATTTTTGTGACGTTATGTATTTTGTGACCTAATTAATTTTTGTGACGTCATTTATTTTTGTGACGTTATGTATTTTGTTACGTCATTTATTTTTGTGACGTTATGTATTTTGTGTCGTTTTGTATTTTGTTACGTCATTTATTTTTGTGACGTTATGTATTTTGTGTCGTTTTGTATTTTGTGACGTCATTTATTTTTGTGACGTTATGTATTTTGTGACGTCATTTTTTTGTGACGTTATGTATTTTGTGACGTCATTTATTTTTGTTACGTTATGTATTTTGTGACGCCATTTATTTTTGTGACGTTATGTATTTTGTGACGTCATTTATTTTTGTGACGTTATGTATTTTGTGACTTAATTAATTTTTTTGACGTCATTTATTTTTGTGACGTTATGTATTTTGTGACGTCATTTATTTTTGTGACGTTATGTATTTTGTGACGTCATTTATTTTTGTGACGTTATGTATTTTGTGACGTCATTTATTTTTTTGACGTTATGTATTTTGTGACGTCATTTATTTTTGTGACGTTATGTATTTTGTGACGTCATTTATTTTGTGACGTTATGCATTTTGTGACGTGATTAATATTTTGTGACGTCATTTATTTTTGTGACGTTATGTATTTTGTGACGTAAATTATATTTTGTGACGTCATTTATTTTTGTCACGTTATGTATTTTGTGACGTCATTTATTTTTGTGACGTTATGTATTTTGTGACGTCATTTATTTTTGTGACGTTATGTATTTTGTGACGTCATTTATTTTTGTGACGTTATGTATTTTGTGACGTCATTTATTTTTGTGACGTTAAGTATTTTGTGACGTCATTTATTTTTGTGACGTTATGTATTTTGTGACGTCATTTATTTTTGTGACGTTATGTATTTTTTGACGTCATTTATTTTTGTGACGTTATGTATTTTGTGACGTCATTTATTTTTGTGACGTTAAGTATTTTATGACGTCATTTATTTTTGTGACGTTATGTATTTTGTGACGTCATTTTTTTTTGTGACGTTATGTATTTTGTGACGTTATGTATTTTATGACGTCATTTATTTTTGTGACGTTATGTATTTTGTGACGTCATTTATTTTTGTGACGTCATTTATTTTTGTGACGTTATGTATTTTGTGACGTTATGTATTTTGTGACGTCATTTATTTTTGTGACGTTATGTATTTTGTGACGTCATTTATTTTTGTGACGTTATGTATTTTGTGACGTCATTTATTTTTGTGACGTTATGTATTTTGTGACGTCATTTATTTTTGTGACGTTAAGTATTTTGTGACGTCATTTATTTTTGTGACGTTATGTATTTTGTGACCTAATTAATTTTTGTGACGTCATTTATTTTTGTGACGTTATGTATTTTGTTACGTCATTTATTTTTGTGACGTTATGTATTTTGTGTCGTTTTGTATTTTGTGACGTCATTTATTTTTGTGACGTTATGTATTTTGTGACGTCATTTTTTTGTGACGTTATGTATTTTGTGACGTCATTTATTTTTGTTACGTTATGTATTTTGTGACGCCATTTATTTTTGTGACGTTATGTATTTTGTGACGTCATTTATTTTTGTGACGTTATGTATTTTGTGACGTAATTAATATTTTGTGACGTCATTTACTTTTGTAACGTTATGTATTTTGTGACGTAATTAATATTTTGTGACGTCATTTATTTTTGTGACGTTATGTATTTTGTGACGTCATTTATTTTTGTGACGTTATGTATTTTGTGACGTCATTTATTTTTTTGACGTTATGTATTTTGTGACGTCATTTATTTTTGTGACGTTATGTATTTTGTGACGTCATTTATTTTGTGACGTTATGCATTTTGTGACGTGATTAATATTTTGTGACGTCATTTATTTTTGTGACGTTATGTATTTTGTGACGTAAATTATATTTTGTGACGTCATTTATTTTTGTGACGTTATGTATTTTGTGACGTCATTTATTTTTGTGACGTTATGTATTTTGTGACGTCATTTATTTTTGTGACGTTATGTATTTTGTGACGTCATTTATTTTTGTGACGTTATGTATTTTGTGACGTCATTTATTTTTGTGACGTTAAGTATTTTGTGACGTCATTTATTTTTGTGACGTTATGTATTTTGTTACGTCATTTATTTTTGTGACGTTATGTATTTTGTGACGTTTTGTATTTTGTGACGTCATTTATTTTTGTGACGTTATGTATTTTGTGACGTCATTTTTTTTGTGACGTTATGTATTTTGTGACGTAATTTATTTTTGTGACGTTATGTATTTTGTGACTTAATTAATTTTTGTGACGTCATTTATTTTTGTGACGTTTTGTATTTTGTGACGTCATTTATTTTTGTGACGTTATGCATTTTGTGACGTGATTAATATTTTGTGACGTCATTTATTTTTCTGACGTTATGTATTTTGTGACGTAATTAATATTTTGTGACGTCATTAATTTTTGTGACGTTAAGTATTTTGTGACGTCATTTATTTTTGTGACGTTATGTATTTTGTGACGTAATTTATTTTTGTGACGTTATGTATTTTGTGACTTAATTAATTTTTGTGACGTCATTTATTTTTGTGACGTTTTGTATTTTGTGACGTCATTTATTTTTGTGACGTTATGCATTTTGTGACGTGATTAATATTTTGTGACGTCATTTATTTTTCTGACGTTATGTATTTTGTGACGTCATTTATTTTTGTGACGTTATGTATTTTGTGACGTCATTTATTTTTGTGACGTTATGTATTTTTTGACGTCATTTATTTTTGTGACGTTATGTATTTTGTGACGTCATTTATTTTTGTGACGTTAAGTATTTTATGACGTCATTTATTTTTGTGACGTTATGTATTTTGTGACGTCATTTATTTTTGTGACGTTATGTATTTTGTGACGTTATGTATTTTATGACGTCATTTATTTTTGTGACGTTATGTATTTTGTGACGTCATTTATTTTTGTGACGTCATTTATTTTTGTGACGTTATGTATTTTGTGACGTCATTTTTTTGTGACGTTATGTATTTTGTGACGTCATTTATTTTTGTTACGTTATGTATTTTGTGACGCCATTTATTTTTGTGACGTTATGTATTTTGTGACTTAATTAATTTTTGTGACGTCATTTATTTTTGTGACGTTTTGTATTTTGTGACGTCATTTATTTTTGTGACGTTATGCATTTTGTGACGTGATTAATATTTTGTGACGTCATTTATTTTTCTGACGTTATGTATTTTGTGACGTCATTTATTTTTGTGACGTTATGTATTTTGTGACGTCATTTATTTTTGTGACGTTATGTATTTTTTGACGTCATTTATTTTTGTGACGTTATGTATTTTGTGACGTCATTTATTTTTGTGACGTTAAGTATTTTATGACGTCATTTATTTTTGTGACGTTATGTATTTTGTGACGTCATTTATTTTTGTGACGTTATGTATTTTGTGACGTTATGTATTTTATGACGTCATTTATTTTTGTGACGTTATGTATTTTGTGACGTCATTTATTTTTGTGACGTCATTTATTTTTGTGACGTTATGTATTTTGTGACGTCATTTTTTTGTGACGTTATGTATTTTGTGACGTCATTTATTTTTGTTACGTTATGTATTTTGTGACGCCATTTATTTTTGTGACGTTATGTATTTTGTGACGTCATTTATTTTTGTGACGTTATGTATTTTGTGACTTAATTAATTTTTTTGACGTCATTTATTTTTGTGACGTTATGTATTTTGTGACGTCATTTATTTTTGTGACGTTATGTATTTTGTGACGTCATTTATTTTTGTGACGTTATGTATTTTGTGACGTCATTTATTTTTTTGACGTTATGTATTTTGTGACGTCATTTATTTTTGTGACGTTATGTATTTTGTGACGTCATTTATTTTGTGACGTTATGCATTTTGTGACGTGATTAATATTTTGTGACGTCATTTATTTTTGTGACGTTATGTATTTTGTGACGTAAATTATATTTTGTGACGTCATTTATTTTTGTCACGTTATGTATTTTGTGACGTCATTTATTTTTGTGACGTTATGTATTTTGTGACGTCATTTATTTTTGTGACGTTATGTATTTTGTGACGTCATTTATTTTTGTGACGTTATGTATTTTGTGACGTCATTTATTTTTGTGACGTTAAGTATTTTGTGACGTCATTTATTTTTGTGACGTTATGTATTTTGTGACGTCATTTATTTTTGTGACGTTATGTATTTTTTGACGTCATTTATTTTTGTGACGTTATGTATTTTGTGACGTCATTTATTTTTGTGACGTTAAGTATTTTATGACGTCATTTATTTTTGTGACGTTATGTATTTTGTGACGTCATTTTTTTTTGTGACGTTATGTATTTTGTGACGTTATGTATTTTATGACGTCATTTATTTTTGTGACGTTATGTATTTTGTGACGTCATTTATTTTTGTGACGTCATTTATTTTTGTGACGTTATGTATTTTGTGACGTTATGTATTTTGTGACGTCATTTATTTTTGTGACGTTATGTATTTTGTGACGTCATTTTTTTTGTGACGTTATGTATTTTGTGACGTCATTTATTTTTGTGACGTTAAGTATTTTATGACGTCATTTATTTTTGTGACGTTATGTATTTTGTGACGTCATTTTTTTTTGTGACGTTATGTATTTTGTGACGTTATGTATTTTGTGACGTCATTTATTTTTGTGACGTCATTTATTTTTGTGACGTTATGTATTTTGTGACGTTTTGTATTTTGTGACGTCATTTATTTTTGTGACGTTATGTATTTTGTGACGTCATTTTTTTTGTGACGTTATGTATTTTGTGACGTAATTTATTTTTGTGACGTTATGTATTTTGTGACTTAATTAATTTTTGTGACGTCATTTATTTTTGTGACGTTTTGTATTTTGTGACGTCATTTATTTTTGTGACGTTATGCATTTTGTGACGTGATTAATATTTTGTGACGTCATTTATTTTTCTGACGTTATGTATTTTGTGACGTAATTAATATTTTGTGACGTCATTAATTTTTGTGACGTTAAGTATTTTGTGACGTCATTTATTTTTGTGACGTTATGTATTTTGTGACGTAATTTATTTTTGTGACGTTATGTATTTTGTGACTTAATTAATTTTTGTGACGTCATTTATTTTTGTGACGTTTTGTATTTTGTGACGTCATTTATTTTTGTGACGTTATGCATTTTGTGACGTGATTAATATTTTGTGACGTCATTTATTTTTCTGACGTTATGTATTTTGTGACGTCATTTATTTTTGTGACGTTATGTATTTTGTGACGTCATTTATTTTTGTGACGTTATGTATTTTTTGACGTCATTTATTTTTGTGACGTTATGTATTTTGTGACGTCATTTATTTTTGTGACGTTAAGTATTTTATGACGTCATTTATTTTTGTGACGTTATGTATTTTGTGACGTCATTTATTTTTGTGACGTTATGTATTTTGTGACGTTATGTATTTTATGACGTCATTTATTTTTGTGACGTTATGTATTTTGTGACGTCATTTATTTTTGTGACGTCATTTATTTTTGTGACGTTATGTATTTTGTGACGTCATTTTTTTGTGACGTTATGTATTTTGTGACGTCATTTATTTTTGTTACGTTATGTATTTTGTGACGCCATTTATTTTTGTGACGTTATGTATTTTGTGACTTAATTAATTTTTGTGACGTCATTTATTTTTGTGACGTTTTGTATTTTGTGACGTCATTTATTTTTGTGACGTTATGCATTTTGTGACGTGATTAATATTTTGTGACGTCATTTATTTTTCTGACGTTATGTATTTTGTGACGTCATTTATTTTTGTGACGTTATGTATTTTGTGACGTCATTTATTTTTGTGACGTTATGTATTTTTTGACGTCATTTATTTTTGTGACGTTATGTATTTTGTGACGTCATTTATTTTTGTGACGTTAAGTATTTTATGACGTCATTTATTTTTGTGACGTTATGTATTTTGTGACGTCATTTATTTTTGTGACGTTATGTATTTTGTGACGTTATGTATTTTATGACGTCATTTATTTTTGTGACGTTATGTATTTTGTGACGTCATTTATTTTTGTGACGTCATTTATTTTTGTGACGTTATGTATTTTGTGACGTCATTTTTTTGTGACGTTATGTATTTTGTGACGTCATTTATTTTTGTTACGTTATGTATTTTGTGACGCCATTTATTTTTGTGACGTTATGTATTTTGTGACGTCATTTATTTTTGTGACGTTATGTATTTTGTGACTTAATTAATTTTTTTGACGTCATTTATTTTTGTGACGTTATGTATTTTGTGACGTCATTTATTTTTGTGACGTTATGTATTTTGTGACGTCATTTATTTTTGTGACGTTATGTATTTTGTGACGTCATTTATTTTTTTGACGTTATGTATTTTGTGACGTCATTTATTTTTGTGACGTTATGTATTTTGTGACGTCATTTATTTTGTGACGTTATGCATTTTGTGACGTGATTAATATTTTGTGACGTCATTTATTTTTGTGACGTTATGTATTTTGTGACGTAAATTATATTTTGTGACGTCATTTATTTTTGTCACGTTATGTATTTTGTGACGTCATTTATTTTTGTGACGTTATGTATTTTGTTACGTCATTTATTTTTGTGACGTTATGTATTTTGTGTCGTTTTGTATTTTGTTACGTCATTTATTTTTGTGACGTTATGTATTTTGTGTCGTTTTGTATTTTGTGACGTCATTTATTTTTGTGACGTTATGTATTTTGTGACGTCATTTTTTTGTGACGTTATGTATTTTGTGACGTCATTTATTTTTGTTACGTTATGTATTTTGTGACGCCATTTATTTTTGTGACGTTATGTATTTTGTGACGTCATTTATTTTTGTGACGTTATGTATTTTGTGACTTAATTAATTTTTTTGACGTCATTTATTTTTGTGACGGTATGTATTTTGTGACGTCATTTATTTTTGTGACGTTATGTATTTTGTGACGTCATTTATTTTTGTGACGTTATGTATTTTGTGACGTCATTTATTTTTTTGACGTTATGTATTTTGTGACGTCATTTATTTTTGTGACGTTATGTATTTTGTGACGTCATTTATTTTGTGACGTTATGCATTTTGTGACGTGATTAATATTTTGTGACGTCATTTATTTTTGTGACGTTATGTATTTTGTGACGTAAATTATATTTTGTGACGTCATTTATTTTTGTCACGTTATGTATTTTGTGACGTCATTTATTTTTGTGACGTTATGTATTTTGTGACGTCATTTATTTTTGTGACGTTATGTATTTTGTGACGTCATTTATTTTTGTGACGTTATGTATTTTGTGACGTCATTTATTTTTGTGACGTTAAGTATTTTGTGACGTCATTTATTTTTGTGACGTTATGTATTTTGTTACGTCATTTATTTTTGTGACGTTATGTATTTTGTGACGTTTTGTATTTTGTGACGTCATTTATTTTTGTGACGTTATGTATTTTGTGACGTCATTTTTTTTGTGACGTTATGTATTTTGTGACGTAATTTATTTTTGTGACGTTATGTATTTTGTGACTTAATTAATTTTTGTGACGTCATTTATTTTTGTGACGTTTTGTATTTTGTGACGTCATTTATTTTTGTGACGTTATGCATTTTGTGACGTGATTAATATTTTGTGACGTCATTTATTTTTCTGACGTTATGTATTTTGTGACGTAATTAATATTTTGTGACGTCATTAATTTTTGTAACGTTATGTATTTTGTGACGTCATTTATTTTTGTGACGTTATGTATTTTGTGACGTCATTTATTTTTGTGACGTTATGTATTTTTTGACGTCATTTATTTTTGTGACGTTATGTATTTTGTGACGTCATTTATTTTTGTGACGTTAAGTATTTTATGACGTCATTTATTTTTGTGACGTTATGTATTTTGTGACGTCATTTTTTTTGTGACGTTATGTATTTTGTGACGTTATGTATTTTATGACGTCATTTATTTTTGTGACGTTATGTATTTTGTGACGTCATTTATTTTTGTGACGTCATTTATTTTTGTGACGTTATGTATTTTGTGACGTTATGTATTTTGTGACGTCATTTATTTTTGTGACGTTATGTATTTTGTGACGTCATTTATTTTTGTGACGTTATGTATTTTGTGACGTCATTTATTTTTGTGACGTTATGTATTTTGTGACGTCATTTATTTTTGTGACGTTAAGTATTTTGTGACGTCATTTATTTTTGTGACGTTATGTATTTTGTGACCTAATTAATTTTTGTGACGTCATTTATTTTTGTGACGTTATGTATTTTGTTACGTCATTTATTTTTGTGACGTTATGTATTTTGTGTCGTTTTGTATTTTGTGACGTCATTTATTTTTGTGACGTTATGTATTTTGTGACGTCATTTTTTTGTGACGTTATGTATTTTGTGACGTCATTTATTTTTGTTACGTTATGTATTTTGTGACGCCATTTATTTTTGTGACGTTATGTATTTTGTGACGTCATTTATTTTTGTGACGTTATGTATTTTGTGACGTAATTAATATTTTGTGACGTCATTTACTTTTGTAACGTTATGTATTTTGTGACGTAATTAATATTTTGTGACGTCATTTATTTTTGTGACGTTATGTATTTTGTGACGTCATTTATTTTTGTGACGTTATGTATTTTGTGACGTCATTTATTTTTTTGACGTTATGTATTTTGTGACGTCATTTATTTTTGTGACGTTATGTATTTTGTGACGTCATTTATTTTGTGACGTTATGCATTTTGTGACGTGATTAATATTTTGTGACGTCATTTATTTTTTCGACGTTATGTATTTTGTGACGTAAATTATATTTTGTGACGTCATTTATTTTTGTGACGTTATGTATTTTGTGACGTCATTTATTTTTGTGACGTTATGTATTTTGTGACGTCATTTATTTTTGTGACGTTATGTATTTTGTGACGTCATTTATTTTTGTGACGTTATGTATTTTGTGACGTCATTTATTTTTGTGACGTTAAGTATTTTGTGACGTCATTTATTTTTGTGACGTTATGTATTTTGTTACGTCATTTATTTTTGTGACGTTATGTATTTTGTGACGTTTTGTATTTTGTGACGTCATTTATTTTTGTGACGTTATGTATTTTGTGACGTCATTTTTTTTGTGACGTTATGTATTTTGTGACGTAATTTATTTTTGTGACGTTATGTATTTTGTGACTTAATTAATTTTTGTGACGTCATTTATTTTTGTGACGTTTTGTATTTTGTGACGTCATTTATTTTTGTGACGTTATGCATTTTGTGACGTGATTAATATTTTGTGACGTCATTTATTTTTCTGACGTTATGTATTTTGTGACGTAATTAATATTTTGTGACGTCATTAATTTTTGTAACGTTATGTATTTTGTGACGTCATTTATTTTTGTGACGTTATGTATTTTGTGACGTCATTTATTTTTGTGACGTTATGTATTTTTTGACGTCATTTATTTTTGTGACGTTATGTATTTTGTGACGTCATTTATTTTTGTGACGTTAAGTATTTTATGACGTCATTTATTTTTGTGACGTTATGTATTTTGTGACGTCATTTATTTTTGTGACGTTATGTATTTTGTGACGTTATGTATTTTATGACGTCATTTATTTTTGTGACGTTATGTATTTTGTGACGTCATTTATTTTTGTGACGTCATTTATTTTTGTGACGTTATGTATTTTGTGACGTTATGTATTTTGTGACGTCATTTATTTTTGTGACGTTATGTATTTTGTGACGTCATTTATTTTTGTGACGTTATGTATTTTGTGACGTCATTTATTTTTGTGACGTTATGTATTTTGTGACGTCATTTGTTTTTGTGACGTTAAGTATTTTGTGACGTCATTTATTTTTGTGACGTTATGTATTTTGTGACCTAATTAATTTTTGTGACGTCATTTATTTTTGTGACGTTATGTATTTTGTTACGTCATTTATTTTTGTGACGTTATGTATTTTGTGTCGTTTTGTATTTTGTGACGTCATTTATTTTTGTGACGTTATGTATTTTGTGACGTCATTTTTTTGTGACGTTATGTATTTTGTGACGTCATTTATTTTTGTTACGTTATGTATTTTGTGACGCCATTTATTTTTGTGACGTTATGTATTTTGTGACGTCATTTATTTTTGTGACGTTATGTATTTTGTGACGTAATTAATATTTTGTGACGTCATTTACTTTTGTAACGTTATGTATTTTGTGACGTAATTAATATTTTGTGACGTCATTTATTTTTGTGACGTTATGTATTTTGTGACGTCATTTATTTTTGTGACGGTATGTATTTTGTGACGTCATTTATTTTTTTGACGTTATGTATTATGTGACGTCATTTATTTTTGTGACGTTATGTATTTTGTGACGTTATGTATTTTGTGACGTTATGTATTTTGTGACGTAATTCATTTTTGTGACGTTATGTATTTTGTGACTTAATTAATTTTTGTGACGTCATTTATTTTTGTGACGCTATGTATTTTGTGACGTCATTTATTTTTGTGACGTTATGTATTTTGTGACCTAATTAATTTTTGTGACGTCATTTATTTTTGTGACGTTATGTATTTTGTTACGTCATTTATTTTTGTGACGTTATGTATTTTGTGTCGTTTTGTATTTTGTGACGTCATTTATTTTTGTGACGTTATGTATTTTGTGACGTCATTTTTTGTGACGTTATGTATTTTGTGACGTCATTTATTTTTGTGACGTTATGTATTTTGTGACGTCATTTATTTTTTTGACGTTATGTATTTTGTGTCGCCATTTATTTTTGTGACGTTATGTATTTTGTGACGTTATGTATTTTGTGACGTTATGTATTTTGTGACGTAATTCATTTTTGTGACGTTATGTATTTTGTGACTTAATTAATTTTTGTGACGTCATTTATTTTTGTGACGTTATGTATTTTGTGACGTTTTGTATTTTGTGACGTCATTTATTTTTGTGACGTTATGTATTTTGTGACGTCATTTTTTTGTGACGTTATGTATTTTGTGACGTAATTAATATTTTGTGACGTCATTTATTTTTGTGACGTTATGTATTTTGTGACGACTTTTTTTTGTGACGTTATGTATTTTGTGACGTCATTTTTTGTGACGTTATGTATTTTGTGACGTCATTTATTTTTGTGACGTTATGTATTTTGTGACGTCATTTATTTTTGTGACGTTATGTATTTTGTGACGTCATTTATTTTTTTGACGTTATGTATATTATGACTTAATTAATTTTTGTGACGTCATTTATTTTTGTGACGTTATGTATTTTGTGACGTCATTTTTTTTTGTGACGTTATGTATTTTGTGACGTCATTTATTTTTGTGACGTTATGTATTTTGTGACGTCATTTATTTTTGTGACGTTATGTATTTTGTGACGTCATTTATTTTTGTGACGTTAAGTATTTTGTGACGTCATTTATTTTTGTGACGTTATGTATTTTGTTACGTCATTTATTTTTGTGACGTTATGTATTTTGTGACGTTTTGTATTTTGTGACGTCATTTATTTTTGTGACGTTATGTATTTTGTGACGTCATTTTTTTGTGACGTTATGTATTTTGTGACGTCATTTATTTTTGTGACGTTATGTATTTTGTGACGTCATTTATTTTTTTGACGTTATGTATTTTGTGACGCCATTTATTTTGTTGACGTTATGTATTTTGTGACGTTATGTATTTTGTGACGTTATGTATTTTGTGACGTAATTCATTTTTGTGACGTTATGTATTTTGTGACTTAATTAATTTTTTTGACGCCATTTATTTTTGTGACGTTATGTATTTTGTGACGTCATTTATTTTTGTGACGTTATGTATTTTGTGACGTCATTTATTTTTGTGACGTTATGTATTTTGTGACGTCATTTATTTTTTTGACGTTATGTATTTTGTGACGTCATTTATTTTTGTGACGTTATGTATTTTGTGACGTCATTTATTTTGTGACGTTATGCATTTTGTGACGTGATTAATATTTTGTGACGTCATTTATTTTTGTGACGTTATGTATTTTGTGACGTAAATTATATTTTGTGACGTCATTTATTTTTGTGACGTTATGTATTTTGTGACGTCATTTATTTTTGTGACGTTATGTATTTTGTGACGTTTTGTATTTTGTGACGTCATTTATTTTTGTGACGTTATGTATTTTGTGACGTCATTTTTTTGTGACGTTATGTATTTTGTGACGTCATTTATTTTTGTGACGTTATGTATTTTGTGACGTCATTTATTTTTTTGACGTTATGTATTTTGTGACGCCATTTATTTTGTTGACGTTATGTATTTTGTGACGTTATGTATTTTGTGACGTTATGTATTTTGTGACGTAATTCATTTTTGTGACGTTATGTATTTTGTGACTTAATTAATTTTTTTGACGCCATTTATTTTTGTGACGTTATGTATTTTGTGACGTCATTTATTTTTGTGACGTTATGTATTTTGTGACGTTTTGTATTTTGTGACGTCATTTATTTTGGTGACGTTATGTATTTTGTGACGTCATTTTTTTTTGTGACGTTATGTATTTTGTGACGTAATTTATTTTTGTGACGTTATGTATTTTGTGACTTAATTAATTTTTGTGACGTCATTTATTTTTGTAACGTTTTGTATTTTGTGACGTCATTTATTTTTGTGACGTTATGCATTTTGTGACGTGATTAATATTTTGTGACGTCATTTATTTTTCTGACGTTATGTATTTTGTGACGTAATTAATATTTTGTGACGTCATTAATTTTTGTAACGTTATGTATTTTGTGACGTCATTTATTTTTGTGACGTTATGTATTTTGTGACGTCATTTATTTTTGTGACGTTATGTATTTTGTGACGTCATTTATTTTTGTGACGTTATGTATTTTGTGACGTCATTTATTTTTGTGACGTTAAGTATTTTATGACGTCATTTATTTTTGTGACGTTATGTATTTTGTGACGTCATTTATTTTTGTGACGTTATGTATTTTGTGACGTTATGTATTTTATGACGTCATTTATTTTTGTGACGTTATGTATTTTGTGACGTCATTTATTTTTGTGACGTCATTTATTTTTGTGACGTTATGTATTTTGTGACGTTATGTATTTTGTGACGTCATTTATTTTTGTGACGTTATGTATTTTGTGACGTAATTAATATTTTGTGACGTCATTTATTTTTGTGACGTTATGTATTTTGTGACGTCATTTATTTTTGTGACGTTATGTATTCTGTGACGTCATTTATTTTTGTGACGTTATGTATTTTGTGACGTCATTTATTTTTGTGACGTTATGTATTTTGTGACGTCATTTATTTTTGTGACGTTATGTTTTTGTGACGTTATGTATTTTGTGACGTCATTTATTTTGTGACGTTATGTATTTTGTGACGTAATTTATAATTTGTGACGTCATTTATTTTTGTGACGTTATGTATTTTGTGACGTCTTTTTTTGTGACGTTATGTATTTTGTGACGTCATTTTTTGGGACGTTATGTATTTTGTGACGTCATTTATTTTTGTGACGTTATGTATTTTGTTACGTCATTTATTTTTGTGACGTTATGTATTTTGTGACGTCATTTATTTTTGTGACGTTATGTATTTTGTTACGTCATTTATTTTTGTGACGTTATGTATTTTGTGACGTCATTTATTTTTGTGACGTTATGTATTTTGTGACGTCATTTATTTTTGTGACGTTATGTATTTTGTGACGTCATTTATTTTTGTGACGTTATGTATTTTGTGACGTCATTTATTTTTGTGACGTTAAGTATTTTGCGACGTCATTTATTTTTGTGACGTTATGTATTTTGTTACGTCATTTATTTTTGTGACGTTATGTATTTTGTGACGTTTTGTATTTTGTGACGTCATTTATTTTTGTGACGTTATGTATTTTGTGACGTCATTTTTTTGTGACGTTATGTATTTTGTGACGTAATTAATATTTTGTGACGTCATTTATTTTTGTGACGTTATGTATTTTGTGACGACTTTTTTTTGTGACGTTATGTATTTTGTGACGTCATTTTTTGTGACGTTATGTATTTTGTGACGTCATTTATTTTTGTGACGTTATGTATTTTGTGACGTCATTTATTTTTGTGACGTTATGTATTTTGTGACGTCATTTATTTTTTTGACGTTATGTATATTGTGACTTAATTAATTTTTGTGACGTCATTTATTTTTGTGACGTTATGTATTTTGTGACGTCATTTTTTTTTGTGACGTTATGTATTTTGTGACGTCATTTATTTTTGTGACGTTATGTATTTTGTGACGTCATTTATTTTTGTGACGTTATGTATTTTGTGACGTCATTTATTTTTGTGACGTTAAGTATTTTGTGACGTCATTTATTTTTGTGACGTTATGTATTTTGTTACGTCATTTATTTTTGTGACGTTATGTATTTTGTGACGTTTTGTATTTTGTGACGTCATTTATTTTTGTGACGTTATGTATTTTGTGACGTCATTTTTTTGTGACGTTATGTATTTTGTGACGTCATTTATTTTTGTGACGTTATGTATTTTGTGACGTCATTTATTTTTTTGACGTTATGTATTTTGTGACGCCATTTATTTTGTTGACGTTATGTATTTTGTGACGTTATGTATTTTGTGACGTTATGTATTTTGTGACGTAATTCATTTTTGTGACGTTATGTATTTTGTGACTTAATTAATTTTTTTGACGCCATTTATTTTTGTGACGTTATGTATTTTGTGACGTCATTTATTTTTGTGACGTTATGTATTTTGTGACGTCATTTATTTTTGTGACGTTATGTATTTTGTGACGTCATTTATTTTTTTGACGTTATGTATTTTGTGACGTCATTTATTTTTGTGACGTTATGTATTTTGTGACGTCATTTATTTTGTGACGTTATGCATTTTGTGACGTGATTAATATTTTGTGACGTCATTTATTTTTGTGACGTTATGTATTTTGTGACGTAAATTATATTTTGTGACGTCATTTATTTTTGTGACGTTATGTATTTTGTGACGTCATTTATTTTTGTGACGTTATGTATTTTGTGACGTTTTGTATTTTGTGACGTCATTTATTTTTGTGACGTTATGTATTTTGTGACGTCATTTTTTTGTGACGTTATGTATTTTGTGACGTCATTTATTTTTGTGACGTTATGTATTTTGTGACGTCATTTATTTTTTTGACGTTATGTATTTTGTGACGCCATTTATTTTGTTGACGTTATGTATTTTGTGACGTTATGTATTTTGTGACGTTATGTATTTTGTGACGTAATTCATTTTTGTGACGTTATGTATTTTGTGACTTAATTAATTTTTTTGACGCCATTTATTTTTGTGACGTTATGTATTTTGTGACGTCATTTATTTTTGTGACGTTATGTATTTTGTGACGTTTTGTATTTTGTGACGTCATTTATTTTGGTGACGTTATGTATTTTGTGACGTCATTTTTTTTTGTGACGTTATGTATTTTGTGACGTAATTTATTTTTGTGACGTTATGTATTTTGTGACTTAATTAATTTTTGTGACGTCCTTTATTTTTGTAACGTTTTGTATTTTGTGACGTCATTTATTTTTGTGACGTTATGCATTTTGTGACGTGATTAATATTTTGTGACGTCATTTATTTTTCTGACGTTATGTATTTTGTGACGTAATTAATATTTTGTGACGTCATTAATTTTTGTAACGTTATGTATTTTGTGACGTCATTTATTTTTGTGACGTTATGTATTTTGTGACGTCATTTATTTTTGTGACGTTATGTATTTTGTGACGTCATTTATTTTTGTGACGTTATGTATTTTGTGACGTCATTTATTTTTGTGACGTTAAGTATTTTATGACGTCATTTATTTTTGTGACGTTATGTATTTTGTGACGTCATTTATTTTTGTGACGTTATGTATTTTGTGACGTTATGTATTTTATGACGTCATTTATTTTTGTGACGTTATGTATTTTGTGACGTCATTTATTTTTGTGACGTCATTTATTTTTGTGACGTTATGTATTTTGTGACGTTATGTATTTTGTGACGTCATTTATTTTTGTGACGTTATGTATTTTGTGACGTAATTAATATTTTGTGACGTCATTTATTTTTGTGACGTTATGTATTTTGTGACGTCATTTATTTTTGTGACGTTATGTATTCTGTGACGTCATTTATTTTTGTGACGTTATGTATTTTGTGACGTCATTTATTTTTGTGACGTTATGTATTTTGTGACGTCATTTATTTTTGTGACGTTATGTTTTTGTGACGTTATGTATTTTGTGACGTCATTTATTTTGTGACGTTATGTATTTTGTGACGTAATTTATAATTTGTGACGTCATTTATTTTTGTGACGTTATGTATTTTGTGACGTCTTTTTTTGTGACGTTATGTATTTTGTGACGTCATTTTTTGGGACGTTATGTATTTTGTGACGTCATTTATTTTTGTGACGTTATGTATTTTGTTACGTCATTTATTTTTGTGACGTTATGTATTTTGTGACGTCATTTATTTTTGTGACGTTATGTATTTTGTTACGTCATTTATTTTTGTGACGTTATGTATTTTGTGACGTTTTGTATTTTGTGACGTAATTCATTTTTGTGACGTTATGTATTTTGTGACTTAATTAATTTTTGTGACGTCATTTATTTTTGTGACGTTATGTATTTTGTGACGTCATTTATTTTTGTGACGTTATGTATTTTGTGACGTCATTTATTTTTGTGACGTTATGTATTTTGTGACGTCATTTATTTTTTTGACGTTATGTATTTTGTGACGTCATTTATTTTTGTGACGTTATGTATTTTGTGACGTCATTTATTTTTGTGACGTTATGTATTTTTTGACGTCATTTATTTTGTGACTTTATGCATTTTGTGACGTGATTAATATTTTGTGACGTCATTTATTTTTGTGACGTTATGTATTTTGTGACGTAAATTATATTTTGTGACGTCATTTATTTTTGTGACGTTATGTATTTTGTGACGTCATTTATATTTGTGACGTTATGTATTTTGTGACGTCATTTATTTTTGTGACGTTATGTATTTTGTGACGTCATTTATTTTTGTGACGTTATGTATTTTGTGACGTCATTTATTTTTGTGACGTTAAGTATTTTGTGACGTCATTTATTTTTGTGACGTTATGTATTTTGTTACGTCATTTATTTTTGTGACGTTATGTATTTTGTGACGTTTTGTATTTTGTGACGTCATTTATTTTTGTGACGTTATGTATTTTGTGACGTCATTTTTTTTGTGACGTTATGTATTTTGTGACGTAATTAATATTTTGTGACGTCATTTATTTTTGTGACGTTATGTATTTTGTGACGACTTTTTTTTGTGACGTTATGTATTTTGTGACGTCATTTTTTGTGACGTTATGTATTTTGTGACGTCATTTATTTTTGTGACGTTATGTATTTTGTGACGTCATTTATTTTTGTGACGTTATGTATTTTGTGACGTCATTTATTTTTTTGACGTTATGTATTTTGTGACTTAATTAATTTTTGTGACGTCATTTATTTTTGTGACGTTATGTATTTTGTGACGTAATTTATTTTTGTGACGTTATGTATTTTGTGACTTAATTAATTTTTGTGACGTCATTTATTTTTGTGACGTTATGTATTTTTTGACGTCATTTATTTTTGTGACGTTATGCATTTTGTGACGTGATTAATATTTTGTGACGTCATTTATTTTTCTGACGTTATGTATTTTGTGACGTAATTAATATTTTGTGACGTCATTAATTTTTGTAACGTTATGTATTTTGTGACGTCATTTATTTTTGTGACGTTATGTATTTTGTGACGTCATTTATTTTTGTGACGTTATGTATTTCGTGACGTCATTTATTTTTGTGACGTTATGTATTTTGTCACGTCATTTATTTTTGTGACGTTAAGTATTTTGTGACGTCATTTATTTTTGTGACGTTATGTATTTTGTGACGTCATTTATTTTTGTGACGTTATGTATTTTGTGACGTTATGTATTTTATGTCGTCATTTATTTTTGTGACGTTATGTATTTTGTGACGTCATTTATTTTTGTGACGTCATTTATTTTTGTGACGTTATGTATTTTGTGACGTTATGTATTTTGTGACGTCATTTATTTTTGTGACGTTATGTATTTTGTGACGTAATTAATATTTTGTGACGTTATGTTTTTGTGACGTTATGTATTTTGTGACGTCATTTATTTTTGTGACGTTATGTATTTTGTGACATAATTTATAATTTGTGACGTCATTTATTTTTGTGACGTTATGTATTTTGTGACGTCTTTTTTTGTGACGTTATGTATTTTGTGACGTCATTTCTTGGGACGTTATGTATTTTCTGACGTCATTTATTTTTGTGACGTTATGTATTTTGTTACGTCATTTATTTTTGTGACGTTATGTATTTTGTGACGTCATTTATTTTTGTGACTTTATGTATTTTGTGACGTAATTAATTTTTGTGACGTCATTTATTTTTGTGAAGTTATGTATTTTGTGACTTAATTAATTTTTGTGACGTCATTTATTTTTGTGACGTTATGTATTTTGTGACTTAATTAATTTTTGTGACGCCATTTATTTTTGTGACGTTATGTATTTTGTGACGTCATTTATGTTTGTGACGTTATGTATTTTGTGACGCTATTTATTTTTGTGACGTTATGAATTTTGTGACGTCATTAATGTTTGTGACGTTATGTATTTTGTGACGTCATTTATTTTTAGTACATTATGTATTTTGTGACGTAATCAATTTTTGTGACGTCATTTATTTTTGTGAAGTTATGTATTTTGTGACTCCATTTATTTTTGTGACGTTATGTATTTTGTGACGTCGTTTATTTTTGTGACGTTATGTATTTTGTAACGTCTTTTTTTGTGACGTTATGTATTTTGTGACGTCATTTTTTGGGACGTTATGTATTTTGTGACGTCATTTATTTTTGTGACGTTATGTATTTTGTTACGTCATTTATTTTTGTGACGGTATGTATTTTTTGACGTCATTTATTTTTTTGACGTTATGTATTATGTGACGTCATTTATTTTTGTGACGTTATGTATTTTGTGACGTTATGTATTTTGTGACGTTATGTATTTTGTGACGTAATTCATTTTTGTGACGTTATGTATTTTGTGACTTAATTAATTTTTGTGACGTCATTTATTTTTGTGACGTTATGTATTTTGTGACGTCATTTATTTTTGTGACGTTATGTATTTTGTGACGTCATTTATTTTTGTGACGTTATGTATTTTGTGACGTCATTTATTTTTTTGACGTTATGTATTTTGTGACGTCATTTATTTTTGTGACGTTATGTATTTTGTGACGTCATTTATTTTTGTGACGTTATGTATTTTGTGACGTTATTTATTTTTTTGACGTTATGTATTTTGTGACGCCATTTATTTTTGTGACGTTATGTATTTTGTGACGTTATGTATTTCGTGACGTTATATATTTTGTGACGTAATTCATTTTTGTGACGTTATGTATTTTGTGACTTAATTAATATTTGTGACGTCATTTATTTTTTTGACGTTATGTATTTTGTGACGTCATTTATTTTTCTGACGTTATGTATTTTGTGACGTAATTAATATTTTGTGACGTCATTAATTTTTGTGACGTTATGTATTTTGTGACGTCATTTATTTTTGTGACGTTATGTATTTTGTGACGTCATTTATTTTTGTGACGTTATGTATTTTGTGACGTCATTTATTTTTTTGACGTTATGTATTTTGTGACGCCATTTATTTTTGTGACGTTATGTATTTTGTGACGTTATGTATTTTGTGACGTTATGTATTTTGTGACGTTATATATTTTGTGACGTAATTCATTTTTGTGACGTTATGTATTTTGTGACTTAATTAATATTTGTGACGTTATGTATTTTGTGACGTCATTTATTTTTGTGACGTTATGTATTTTGTGACGTCATTTATTTTTTTGACGTTATGTATTTTGTGACGTCATTTATTTTTAGTACATTATGTATTTTGTGACGTAATCAATTTTTGTGACGTCATTTATTTTTGTGAAGTTATGTATTTTGTGACTCCATTTATTTTTGTGACGTTATGTATTTTGTGACGTCGTTTATTTTTGTGACGTTATGTAATTTGTGACGTCATTTATTTTTGTGACGTTATGTATTTTGTGACGTCATTTATTTTTGTGACGTTATGTATTTTGTGACGTCATTTATTTTTGTGACGTTATGTTTTTGTGACGTTATGTATTTTGTGACGTCATTTATTTTTGTGACGTTATGTATTTTGTGACGTAATTTATAATTTGTGACGTGATTTATTTTTGTGACGTTATGTATTTTGTGACGTCTTTTTTTGTGACGTTATGTATTTTGTGACGTCAAATTTTGGGACGTTATGTATTTTGTGACGTCATTTATTTTTGTGACGTTATGTATTTTGTTACGTCATTTATTTTTGTGACGTTATGTATTTTGTGACGTCATTTATTTTTGTGACTTTATGTATTTTGTGACGTAATTAATTTTTGTGACGTCATTTATTTTTGTGAAGTTATGTATTTTGTGACTTAATTAATTTTTGTGACGTCATTTATTTTTGTGACGTTATGTATTTTGTGACTTAATTAATTTTTGTGACGCCATTTATTTTTGTGACGTTATGTATTTTGTGACGTCATTTATGTTTGTGACGTTATGTATTTTGTGACGCTATTTATTTTTGTGACGTTATGAATTTTGTGACGTCATTAATGTTTGTGACGTTATGTATTTTGTGGCGTCATTTATTTTTAGTACATTATGTATTTTGTGACGTAATCAATTTTTGTGACGTCATTTATTTTTGTGAAGTTATGTATTTTGTGACTCCATTTATTTTTGTGACGTTATGTATTTTGTGACGTCATTTATTTTTGTGACGTTATGTATTTTGTAACGTCTTTTTATGTGACGTTATGTATTTTGTGACGTCATTTTTTGGGACGTTATGTATTTTGTGACGTCATTTATTTTTGTGACGTTATGTATTTTGTTACGTCATTTATTTTTGTTACGGTATGTATTTTGTGACGTCATTTATTTTTTTGACGTTATGTATTATGTGACGCCATTTATTTTTGTGACGTTATGTATTTTGTGACGTTATGTATTTTGTGACGTTATGTATTTTGTGACGTAATTCATTTTTGTGACGTTATGTATTTTGTGACTTAATTAATTTTTGTGACGTCATTTATTTTTGTGACGTTATGTATTTTGTGACGTCATTTATTTTTGTGACGTTATGTATTTTGTGACGTCATTTATTTTTGTGACGTTATGTATTTTGTGACGTCATTTATTTTTGTGACGTTAAGTATTTTGTGACGTCATTTATTTTTGTGACGTTATGTATTTTGTTACGTCATTTATTTTTGTGACGTTATGTATTTTGTGACGTTTTGTATTTTGTGACGTCATTTATTTTTGTGACGTTATGTATTTTGTGACGTCATTTTTTTTGTGACGTTATGTATTTTGTGACGTAATTTATTTTTGTGACGTTATGTATTTTGTGACCTAATTAATTTTTGTGACGTCATTTATTTTTGTGACGTTTTGTATTTTGTGACGTCATTTATTTTTGTGACGTTATGCATTTTGTGACGTGATTAATATTTTGTGACGTCATTTATTTTTCTGACGTTATGTATTTTGTGACGTAATTAATATTTTGTGACGTCATTAATTTTTGTAACGTTATGTATTTTGTGACGTCATTTATTTTTGTGACGTTATGTATTTTGTGACGTCATTTATTTTTGTGACGTTATGTATTTTGTGACGTCATTTATTTTTGTGACGTTATGTATTTTGTGACGTCATTTATTTTTGTGACGTTAAGTATTTTATGACGTCATTTATTTTTTTGACGTTATGTATTTTGTGACGTCATTTATTTTTGTGACGTTATGTATTTTGTGACGTTATGTATTTTATGATGTCATTTATTTTTGTGACGTTATGTATTTTGTGACGTCATTTATTTTTGTGACGTCATTTATTTTTGTGACGTTATGTATTTTGTGACGTAATTAATATTTTGTGACGTCATTTATTTTTGTGACGTTATGTATTTTGTGACGTCATTTATTTTTGTGACGTTATGTATTCTGTGACGTCATTTATTTTTGTGACGTTATGTATTTTGTGACGTCATTTATTTTTGTGACGTTATGTATTTTGTGACGTCATTTATTTTTGTGACGTTATGTTTTTGTGACGTTATGTATTTTGTGACGTCATTTATTTTTGTGACGTTATGTATTTTGTGACGTAATTTATAATTTGTGACGTCATTTATTTTTGTGACGCTATGTATTTTGTGACGTCTTTTTTTGTGACGTTATGTATTTTGTGACGTCATTTTTTGGGACGTTATGTATTTTGTGACGTCATTTATTTTTGTGACGTTATGTATTTTGTTACGTCATTTATTTTTGTGACGTTATGTATTTTGTGACGTCATTTATTTTTGTGACGTTATGTATTTTGTTACGTCATTTATTTTTGTGACGTTATGTATTTTGTGACGTTTTGTATTTTGTGACGTAATTCATTTTTGTGACGTTATGTATTTTGTGACTTAATTAATTTTTGTGACGTCATTTATTTTTGTGACGTTATGTATTTTGTGACGTCATTTATTTTTGTGACGTTATGTATTTTGTGACGTCATTTATTTTTGTGACGTTATGTATTTTGTGACGTCATTTATTTTTTTGACGTTATGTATTTTGTGACGTCATTTATTTTTGTGACGTTATGTATTTTGTGACGTCATTTATTTTTGTGAAGTTATGTATTTTTTGACGTCATTTATTTTGTGACGTTATGCATTTTGTGACGTGATTAATATTTTGTGACGTCATTTATTTTTGTGACGTTATGTATTTTGTGACGTAAATTATATTTTGTGACGTCATTTATTTTTGTGACGTTATGTATTTTGTGACGTCATTTATATTTGTGACGTTATGTATTTTGTGACGTCATTTATTTTTGTGACGTTATGTATTTTGTGACGTCATTTATTTTTGTGACGTTATGTATTTTTTGACGTCATTTATTTTTGTGACGTTATGCATTTTGTGACGTGATTAATATTTTGTGACGTCATTTATTTTTCTGACGTTATGTATTTTGTGACGTAATTAATATTTTGTGACGTCATTAATTTTTGTAACGTTATGTATTTCGTGACGTCATTTATTTTTGTGACGTTATGTATTTTGTGACGTCATTTATTTTTGTGACGTTATGTATTTCGTGACGTCATTTATTTTTGTGACGTTATGTATTTTGTCACGTCATTTATTTTTGTGACGTTAAGTATTTTGTGACGTCATTTATTTTTGTGACGTTATGTATTTTGTGACGTTATGTATTTTATGTCGTCATTTATTTTTGTGACGTTATGTATTTTGTGACGTCATTTATTTTTGTGACGTCATTTATTTTTGTGACGTTATGTATTTTGTGACGTTATGTATTTTGTGACGTCATTTATTTTTGTGACGTTATGTATTTTGTGACGTAATTAATATTTTGTGACGTCATTTATTTTTGTGACGTTATGTATTTTGTGACGTCATTTATTTTTGTGACCTTATGTATTTTGTGACGTCATTTATTTTTGTGACGTTATGTATTTTGTGACGTCATTTATTTTTGTGACCTTATGTTTTTGTGACGTTATGTATTTTGTGACGTCATTTATTTTTGTGACGTTATGTATTTTGTGACGTAATTTATAATTTGTGAGGTCATTTATTTTTGTGACGTTATGTATTTTGTGACGTCTTTTTTTGTGACGTTATGTATTTTGTGACGTCATTTCTTGGGACGTTATGTATTTTGTGACGTCATTTATTTTTGTGACGTTATGTATTTTGTTACGTCATTTATTTTTGTGACGTTATGTATTTTGTGACGTCATTTATTTTTTTGACGTTATGTATTTTGTGACGTCATTTATTTTTGTGACGTTATGTATTTTGTGACGTCATTTATTTTTGTGAAGTTATGTATTTTTTGACGTCATTTATTTTGTGACGTTATGCATTTTGTGACGTGATTAATATTTTGTGACGTCATTTATTTTTGTGACGTTATGTATTTTGTGACGTAAATTATATTTTGTGACGTCATTTATTATTGTGACGTTATGTATTTTGTGACGTCATTTATATTTGTGACGTTATGTATTTTGTGACGTCATTTATTTTTGTGACGTTATGTATTTTGTGACGTCATTTATTTTTGTGACGTTATGTATTTTGTGACGTCATTTATTTTTGTGACGTTAAGTATTTTGTGACGTCATTTATTTTTGTGACGTTATGTATTTTTTTACGTCATTTATTTTTGTGACGTTATGTATTTTGTGACGTTTTGTATTTTGTGACGTCATTTATTTTTGTGACGTTATGTATTTTGTGACGTCATTTTTTTGTGACGTTATGTATTTTGTGACGTAATTAATATTTTGTGACGTCATTTATTTTTGTGACGTTATGTATTTTGTGACGACTATTTTTTGTGACGTCATTTTTTGTGACGTTATGTATTTTGTGACGTTATGTATTTTGTGACGTCATTTATTTTTGTGACGTTATGTATTTTGTGACGTCATTTATTTTTGTGACGTTATGTATTTTGTGACGTCATTTATTTTTTTGACGTTATGTATTTTGTGACTTAATTAATTTTTGTGACGTCATTTATTTTTGTGACGTTATGTATTTTGTGACGTCATTTATTTTTGTGACGTTATGTATTTTGTGACGTCATTTATTTTTGTGACGTTATGTATTTTGTGACGTCATTTTTTTTGACGTTATGTATTTCGTGACGCCATTTATTTATGTGACGTTATGTATTTTGTGACGTTATGTATTTTGTGACGTAATTTATTTTTGTGACGTTATGTATTTTGTGACTTAATTAATTTTTGTGACGTCATTTATTTTTGTGACGTTATGTATTTTTTGACGTCATTTATTTTTGTGACGTTATGCATTTTGTGACGTGATTAATATTTTGTGACGTCATTTATTTTTCTGACGTTATGTATTTTGTGACGTAATTAATATTTTGTGACGTCATTAATTTTTGTAACGTTATGTATTTTGTGACGTCATTTATTTTTGTGACGTTATGTATTTTGTGACGTCATTTATTTTTGTGACGTTATGTATTTCGTGACGTCATTTATTTTTGTGACGTTATGTATTTTGTCACGTCATTTATTTTTGTGACGTTAAGTATTTTGTGACGTCATTTATTTTTGTGACGTTATGTATTTTGTGACGTCATTTATTTTTGTGACGTTATGTATTTTGTGACGTTATGTATTTTATGTCGTCATTTATTTTTGTGACGTTATGTATTTTGTGACGTCATTTATTTTTGTGACGTCATTTATTTTTGTGACGTTATGTATTTTGTGACGTTATGTATTTTGTGACGTCATTTATTTTTGTGACGTTATGTATTTTGTGACGTAATTAATATTTTGTGACGTCATTTATTTTTGTGACGTTATGTATTTTGTGACGTCATTTATTTTTGTGACGTTATGTATTTTGTGACGTCATTTATTTTTGTGACGTTATGTATTTTGTGACGTCATTTATTTTTGTGACCTTATGTTTTTGTGACGTTATGTATTTTGTGACGTCATTTATTTTTGTGACGTTATGTATTTTGTGACGTAATTTATAATTTGTGAGGTCATTTATTTTTGTGACGTTATGTATTTTGTGACGTCTTTTTTTGTGACGTTATGTATTTTGTGACGTCATTTTTTGGGACGTTATGTATTTTGTGACGTCATTTATTTTTGTGACCTTATGTTTTTGTGACGTTATGTATTTTGTGACGTCATTTATTTTTGTGACGTTATGTATTTTGTGACGTAATTTATAATTTGTGAGGTCGTTTATTTTTGTGACGTTATGTATTTTGTGACGTCTTTTTTTGTGACGTTATGTATTTTGTGACGTCATTTCTTGGGACGTTATGTATTTTGTGACGTCATTTATTTTTGTGACGTTATGTATTTTGTTACGTCATTTATTTTTGTGACGTTATGTATTTTGTGACGTCATTTATTTTTTTGACGTTATGTATTTTGTGACGTCATTTATTTTTGTGACGTTATGTATTTTGTGACGTCATTTATTTTTGTGAAGTTATGTATTTTTTGACGTCATTTATTTTGTGACGTTATGCATTTTGTGACGTGATTAATATTTTGTGACGTCATTTATTTTTGTGACGTTATGTATTTTGTGACGTAAATTATATTTTGTGACGTCATTTATTTTTGTGACGTTATGTATTTTGTGACGTCATTTATATTTGTGACGTTATGTATTTTGTGACGTCATTTATTTTTGTGACGTTATGTATTTTGTGACGTCATTTATTTTTGTGACGTTATGTATTTTGTGACGTCATTTATTTTTGTGACGTTAAGTATTTTGTGACGTCATTTATTTTTGTGACGTTATGTATTTTTTTACGTCATTTATTTTTGTGACGTTATGTATTTTGTGACGTTTTGTATTTTGTGACGTCATTTATTTTTGTGACGTTATGTATTTTGTGACGTCATTTTTTTGTGACGTTATGTATTTTGTGACGTAATTAATATTTTGTGACGTCATTTATTTTTGTGACGTTATGTATTTTGTGACGACTTTTTTTTGTGACGTTATGTATTTTGTGACGTCATTTTTTGTGACGTTATGTATTTTGTGACGTCATTTATTTTTGTGACGTTATGTATTTTGTGACGTCATTTATTTTTGTGACGTTATGTATTTTGTGACGTCATTTATTTTTTTGACGTTATGTATTTTGTGACTTAATTAATTTTTGTGACGTCATTTATTTTTGTGACGTTATGTATTTTGTGACGTCATTTATTTTTGTGACGTTATGTATTTTGTGACGTCATTTATTTTTGTGACGTTATGTATTTTGTGACGTCATTTTTTTTGACGTTATGTATTTCGTGACGCCATTTATTTATGTGACGTTATGTATTTTGTGACGTTATGTATTTTGTGACGTAATTTATTTTTGTGACGTTATGTATTTTGTGACTTAATTAATTTTTGTGACGTCATTTATTTTTGTGACGTTATGTATTTTTTGACGTCATTTATTTTTGTGACGTTATGCATTTTGTGACGTGATTAATATTTTGTGACGTCATTTATTTTTCTGACGTTATGTATTTTGTGACGTAATTAATATTTTGTGACGTCATTAATTTTTGTAACGTTATGTATTTTGTGACGTCATTTATTTTTGTGACGTTATGTATTTTGTGACGTCATTTATTTTTGTGACGTTATGTATTTCGTGACGTCATTTATTTTTGTGACGTTATGTATTTTGTCACGTCATTTATTTTTGTGACGTTAAGTATTTTGTGACGTCATTTATTTTTGTGACGTTATGTATTTTGTGACGTCATTTATTTTTGTGACGTTATGTATTTTGTGACGTTATGTATTTTATGTCGTCATTTATTTTTGTGACGTTATGTATTTTGTGACGTCATTTATTTTTGTGACGTCATTTATTTTTGTGACGTTATGTATTTTGTGACGTTATGTATTTTGTGACGTCATTTATTTTTGTGACGTTATGTATTTTGTGACGTAATTAATATTTTGTGACGTCATTTATTTTTGTGACGTTATGTATTTTGTGACGTCATTTATTTTTGTAAAGTTATGTATTTTGTGACGTCATTTATTTTTGTGACGTTATGTATTTTGTGACGTCATTTATTTTTGTGACCTTATGTTTTTGTGACGTTATGTATTTTGTGACGTCATTTATTTTTGTGACGTTATGTATTTTGTGACGTAATTTATAATTTGTGAGGTCATTTATTTTTGTGACGTTATGTATTTTGTGACGTCTTTTTTTGTGACGTTATGTATTTTGTGACGTCATTTCTTGGGACGTTATGTATTTTGTGACGTCATTTATTTTTGTGACGTTATGTATTTTGTTACGTCATTTATTTTTGTGACGTTATGTATTTTGTGACGTCATTTATTTTTGTGACTTTATGTATTTTGTGACGTAATTAATTTTTGTGACGTCATTTATTTTTGTGAAGTTATGTATTTTGTGACTTAATTAATTTTTGTGACGCCATTTATTTTTGTGACGTTATGTATTTTGTGACGTCATTTATGTTTGTGACGTTATGTATTTTGTGACGCTATTTATTTTTGTGACGTTATGAATTTTGTGACGTCATTAATGTTTGTGACGTTATGTATTTTGTGACGTGATTTATTTTTAGTACATTATGTATTTTGTGACGTAATCAATTTTTGTGACGTCATTTATTTTTGTGAAGTTATGTATTTTGTGACTCCATTTATTTTTGTGACGTTATGTATTTTGTGACGTCATTTATTTTTGTGACGTTATGTATTTTGTAACGTCTTTTTTTGTGACGTTATGTATTTTGTGACGTCATTTTTTGGGACGCTATGTATTTTGTGACGTCATTTATTTTTGTGACGTTATGTATTTTGTTACGTCATTTATTTTTGTGACGGTATGTATTTTGTGACGTCATTTATTTTTTTGACGTTATGTATTATGTGACGCCATTTATTTTTGTGACGTTATGTATTTTGTGACGTTATGTATTTTGTGACGTTATGTATTTTGTGACGTAATTCATTTTTGTGACGTTACGTATTTTGTGACGTCATTTATTTTTGTGACGTTATGTATTTTGTGACGTCATTTATTTTTTTGACGTTATGTATTTTGTGACGCCATTTATTTTTGTGACGTTATGTATTTTGTGACGTTATGTATTTTGTGACGTTATATATTTTGTGACGTAATTCATTTTTGTGACGTTATGTATTTTGTGACGTCATTTATTTTTGTGACGTTATGTATTTTGTGACGTCATTTCTTGGGACGTTATGTATTTTGTGACGTCATTTATTTTTGTGACGTTATGTATTTTGTGACGTCATTTATTTTTGTGACGTTATGTTTTTGTGACGTTATGTATTTTGTGACGTCATTTATTTTTGTGACGTTATGTATTTTGTGACGTAATTTATAATTTGTGAGGTCATTTATTTTTGTGACGTTATGTATTTTGTGACGTCTTTTTTTGTGACGTTATGTATTTTGTGACGTCATTTCTTGGGACGTTATGTATTTTGTGACGTCATTTATTTTTGTGACGTTATGTATTTTGTTACGTCATTTATTTTTGTGACGTTATGTATTTTGTGACGTCATTTATTTTTGTGACTTTATGTATTTTGTGACGTAATTAATTTTTGTGACGTCATTTATTTTTGTGAAGTTATGTATTTTGTGACTTAATTAATTTTTGTGACGTCATTTATTTTTGTGATGTTATGTATTTTGTGACTTAATTAATTTTTGTGACGCCATTTATTTTTGTGACGTTATGTATTTTGTGACGTCATTTATGTTTGTGACGTTATGTATTTTGTGACGCTATTTATTTTTGTGACGTTATGAATTTTGTGACGTCATTAATGTTTGTGACGTTATGTATTTTGTGACGTGATTTATTTTTAGTACATTATGTATTTTGTGACGTAATCAATTTTTGTGACGTCATTTATTTTTGTGAAGTTATGTATTTTGTGACTCCATTTATTTTTGTGACGTTATGTATTTTGTGACGTCATTTATTTTTGTGACGTTATGTATTTTGTAACGTCTTTTTTTGTGACGTTATGTATTTTGTGACGTCATTTTTTGGGAAGCTATGTATTTTGTGACGTCATTTATTTTTGTGACGTTATGTATTTTGTTACGTCATTTATTTTTGTGACGGTATGTATTTTGTGACGTCATTTATTATTTTGACGTTATGTATTATGTGACGCCATTTATTTTTGTGACGTTATGTATTTTGTGACGTTATGTATTTTGTGACGTTATGTATTTTGTGACGTAATTCATTTTTGTGACGTTATGTATTTTGTGACTTAATTAATTTTTGTGACGTCATTTATTTTTGTGACGTTATGTATTTTGTGACGTCATTTATTTTTTTGACGTTATGTATTTTGTGACGTCATTTATTTTTGTGACGTTATGTATTTTGTGACGTCATTTATTTTTTTGACGTTATGTATTTTGTGACGTCATTTATTTTTGTGACGTTATGTATTTTGTGACGTCATTTATTTTTGTGACGTTATGTATTTTGTGACGTCATTTCTTGGGACGTTATGTATTTTGTGACGTCATTTATTTTTGTGACGTTATGTATTTTGTTACGTCATTTATTTTTGTGACGTTATGTATTTTGTGACGTAATTAATTTTTGTGACGTCATTTATTTTTGTGAAGTTATGTATTTTGTGACTTAATTAATTTTTGTGACGTCATTTATTTTTGTGACGTTATGTATTTTGTGACTTAATTAATTTTTGTGACGCCATTTATTTTGTGACGTTATGTATTTTGTGACGTCATTTATGTTTGTGACGTTATGTATTTTGTGACGCTATTTATTTTTGTGACGTTATGAATTTTGTGACGTCATTAATGTTTGTGACGTTATGTATTTTGTGACGTGATTTATTTTTAGTACATTATGTATTTTGTGACGTAATCAATTTTTGTGACGTCATTTATTTTTGTGAAGTTATGTATTTTGTGACTCCATTTATTTTTGTGACGTTATGTATTTTGTGACGTCATTTATTTTTGTGACGTTATGTATTTTGTAACGTCTTTTTTTGTGACGTTATGTATTTTGTGACGTCATTTTTTGGGACGCTATGTATTTTGTGACGTCATTTATTTTTGTGACGTTATGTATTTTGTTACGTCATTTATTTTTGTGACGGTATGTATTTTGTGACGTCATTTATTTTTTTGACGTTATGTATTATGTGACGCCATTTATTTTTGTGACGTTATGTATTTTGTGACGTTATGTATTTTGTGACGTAATTCATTTTTGTGACGTTATGTATTTTGTGACTTAATTAATTTTTGTGACGTCATTTATTTTTGTGACGTTATGTATTTTGTGACGTCATTTATTTTTTTGACGTTATGTATTTTGTGACGTCATTTATTTTTGTGACGTTATGTATTTTGTGACGTCATTTATTTTTTTGACGTTATGTATTTTGTGACGTCATTTATTTTTGTGACGTTATGTATTTTGTGACGTCATTTATTTTTGTGACGTTATGTAATTTGTGACGTCATTTATTTTTTTGACGTTATGTATTTTGTGACGCCATTTATTTTTGTGACGTTATGTATTTTGTGACGTTATGTATTTTGTGACGTTATATATTTTGTGACATAATTCATTTTTGTGACGTTATGTATTTTGTGACTTAATTAATATTTGTGACGTCATTTATTTTTGTGACGTTATGTATTTTGTGACGTCATTTATTTTTGTGACGTTATGTATTTTGTGACGTCATTTATTTTTGTGACGTTATGTTTTTGTGACGTTATGTATTTTGTGACTTAATTAATTTTTGTGACGTCATTTATTTTTGTGACGTTATGTATTTTGTGACGTCATTTATTTTTTTGACGTTATGTATTTTGTGACGCCATTTATATTTGTGACGTTATGTATTTTGTGACGTTGTGTATTTTGTGACGTTATATATTTTGTGACGTAATTCATTTTTGTGACGTTATGTATTTTGTGACTTAATTAATATTTGTGACGTCATTTATTTTTGTGACGTTATGTATTTTGTGACGTTATGTATTTTGTGACGTTTTGTATTTTGTGACGTCATTTATTTTTGTGACGTTATGTATTTTGTGACGTCATTTTTTTTGTGACGTTATGTATTTTGTGACGTCATTTATTTTTGTGACGTTATGTATTTTGTGACGTCATTTATTTTTGTGACGTTATGTATTTTGTGTCGCCATTTATTTTTGTGATGTTATGTATTTTGTGACATTATGTATTTTGTGACGTTATGTATTTTTTGACGTAATTCATTTTTGTGACGTTATGTATTTTGTGACTTAATTAATTTTTGTGACGTCATTTATTTTTGTGACGTTATGTATTTTGTGACGTCATTTATTTTTGTGACGTTATGTATTTTGTGACGTCATTTATTTTTGTGACGTTATGTATTTTGTGACGTCATTTATTTTTTTGACGTTATGTATTTTGTGACGTCATTTATTTTTGTGACGTTATGTATTTTGTGACGTCATTTATTTTTGTGACGTTATGTATTTTGTGACGTCATTTATTTTTGTGACGTTATGTTTTTGTGACGTTATGTATTTTGTGACGTCATTTATTTTTGTGACGTTATGTATTTTGTGACGTAATTTATAATTTGTGACGTCATTTATTTTTCTGACGTTATGTATTTTGTGACGTCTTTTTTTGTGACGTTATGTATTTTGTGACGTCATTTCTTGGGACGTTATGTAATTTGTGACGTCATTTATTTTTGTGACGTTATGTATTTTGTTACGTCATTTATTTTTGTGACGTTATGTATTTTGTGACGTCATTTATTTTTGTGACTTTATGTATTTTGTGACGTAATTAATTTTTGTGACGTCATTTATTTTTGTGAAGTTATGTATTTTGTGACTTAATTAATTTTTGTGACGTCATTTATTTTTGTGACGTTATGTATTTTGTGACTTAATTAATTTTTGTGACGCCATTTATTTTTGTGACGTTATGTATTTTGTGACGTCATTTATATTTGTGACGTTATGTATTTTGTGACGCTATTTATTTTTGTGACGTTATGAATTTTGTGACGTCATTAATGTTTGTGACGTTATGTATTTTGTGGCGTCATTTATTTTTAGTACATTATGTATTTTGTGACGTAATCAATTTTTGTGACGTCATTTATTTTTGTGAAGTTATGTATTTTGTGACTCCATTTATTTTTGTGACGTTATGTATTTTGTGACGTCATTTATTTTTGTGACGTTATGTATTTTGTAACGTCTTTTTTTGTGACGTTATGTATTTTGTGACGTCATTTTTTGGGACGTTATGTATTTTGTGACGTCATTTATTTTTGTGACGTTATGTATTTTGTTACGTCATTTATTTTTGTGACGGTATGTATTTTGTGACGTCATTTATTTTTTTGACGTTATGTATTATGTGACGCCATTTATTTTTGTGACGTTATGTATTTTGTGACGTTATGTATTTTGTGACGTTATGTATTTTGTGACGTAATTCATTTTTGTGACGTTATGTATTTTGTGACTTAATTAATTTTTGTGACGTCATTTATTTTTTGTGACGTTATGTATTTTGTGACGTCATTTATTTTTGTGACGTTATATATTTTGTGACGTCATTTATTTTTGTGACGTTATGTATTTTGTGACGTCATTTATTTTTTTGACGTTATGTATTTTGTGACGTCATTTATTTTTGTGACGTTATGTATTTTGTGACGTCATTTATTTTTGTGACGTTATGTATTTTGTGACGTCATTTATTTTTTTGACGTTATATATTTTGTGACGCCATTTATTTTTGTGACGTTATGTATTTTGTGACGTTATGTATTTTGTGACGTTATATATTTTGTGACGTAATTCATTTTTGTGACGTTATGTATTTTGTGACTTAATTAATATTTGTGACGTCATTTATTTTTGTGACGTTATGTATTTTGTGACGTCATTTATTTTTGTGACGTTATGTATTTTGTGACGTCATTTATTTTTGTGACGTTATGTATTTTGTGACGTCATTTATTTTCGTGACGTTATGTATTTTGTGACGTCATTTTTTTACGTTATGTATTTTGTGACGCCATTTATTTTTGTGACGTTATGTATTTTGTGACGTTATGTATTTTGTGACGTTATATATTTTGTGACGTCATTTATTTTTGTGACGTTATGTATTTTGTGACGTTATGTATTTTGTGATGTTTTGTATTTTGTGACGTCATTTATTTTTGTGACGTTATGTATTTTGTGACGTCATTTTTTTTGTGACGTTATGTATTTTGTGACGTCATTTATTTTTGTGACGTTATGTATTTTGTGACGTCATTTATTTTTGTGACGTTATGTATTTTGTGTCGCCATTTATTTTTGTGACGTTATGTATTTTGTGACATTATGTATTTTGTGACGTTATGTATTTTTTGACGTAATTCATTTTTGTGACGTTTGACGTTATGTATTTTGTTACGTCATTTATTTTTGTGACGTTATGTATTTTGTGACGTTTTGTATTTTGTGACGTCATTTATTTTTGTGACGTTATGTATTTTGTGACGTCATTTTTTTGTGACGTTATGTATTTTGTGACGTCATTTATTTTTGTGACGTTATGTATTTTGTGACGTCATTTATTTTTTTGACGTTATGTATTTTGTGACGCCATTTATTTTGGTGACGTTATGTATTTTGTGACGTTATGTATTTTGTGACGTTATGTATTTTGTAACGTAATTCATTTTTGTGACGTTATGTATTTTGTGACTTAATTTATTTTTGTGACATCATTTATTTTTGTGACGTTATGTATTTTGTGACGTCATTTATTTTTGTGACGTTATGTATTTTGTGACGTCATTTATTTTTGTGACGTTATGTATTTTGTGACGTCATTTATTTTTGTGACGTTATGTATTTTGTGACGTCATTTATTTTTTTGACGTTATGTATTTTGTGACGTCATTTATTTTTGTGACGTTATGTATTTTGTGACGTCATTTATTTTTGTGACGTTATGTATTTTTTGACGTCATTTATTTTGTGACGTTATGCATTTTGTGACGTGATTAATATTTTGTGACGTCATTTATTTTTGTGACGTTATGTATTTTGTGACGTAAATTATATTTTGTGACGTCATTTATTTTTGTGACGTTATGTATTTTGTGACGTCATTTATTTTTGTGACGTTATGTATTTTGTGACGTCATTTATTTTTGTGACGTTATGTATTTTGTGACGTCATTTATTTTTGTGACGTTATGTATTTTGTGACGTCATTTATTTTTGTGACGTTAAGTATTTTGTGACGTCATTTATTTTTGTGACGTTATGTATTTTGTTACGTCATTTATTTTTGTGACGTTATGTATTTTGTGACGTTTTGTATTTTGTGACGTCATTTATTTTTGTGACGTTATATATTTTGTGACGTCATTTTTTTGTGACGTTATGTATTTTGTGACGTAATTAATATTTTGTGACGTCATTTATTTTTGTGACGTTATGTATTTTGTGACGACTTTTTTTGTGACGTTATGTATTTTGTGACGTCATTTTTGTGACGTTATGTATTTTGTGACGTCATTTATTTTTGTGACGTTATGTATTTTGTGACGTCATTTATTTTTGTGACGTTATGTATTTTGTGACGTCATTTATTTTTGTGACGTTATGTATTTTGTGACGTCATTTATTTTTTTGACGTTATGTATTTTGTGACTTAATTAATTTTTGTGACGTCATTTATTTTTGTGACGTTATGTATTTTGTGACGTCATTTATTTTTGTGACGTTATGTATTTTGTGACGTCATTTATTTTTGTGACGTTATGTATTTTGTGACGTCATTTTTTTTTGACGTTATGTATTTCGTGACGCCATTTATTTTTGTGACGTTATGTATTTTGTGACGTTATGTATTTTGTGACGTAATTTATTTTTGTGACGTTATGTATTTTGTGACTTAATTAATTTTTGTGACGTCATTTATTTTTGTGACGTTATGTATTTTTTGACGTCATTTATTTTTGTGACGTTATGCATTTTGTGACGTGATTAATATTTTGTGACGTCATTTATTTTTCTGACGTTATGTATTTTGTGACGTAATTAATATTTTGTGACGTCATTAATTTTTGTAACGTTATGTATTTTGTGACGTCATTTATTTTTGTGACGTTATGTATTTTGTGACGTCATTTATTTTTGTGACGTTATGTATTTTGTGACGTCATTTATTTTTGTGACGTTATGTATTTTGTGACGTCATTTATTTTTGTGACGTTAAGTATTTTGTGACGTCATTTATTTTTGTGACGTTATGTATTTTGTGACGTCATTTATTTTTGTGACGTTATGTATTTTGTGAGGTCATTTTTTTTTGACGTTATGTATTTTGTGACGCCATTTATTTTTGTGACGTTATGTATTTTGTGACGTAATTTATTTTTGTGACGTTATGTATTTTGTGACTTAATTAATTTTTGTGACGTCATTTATTTTTGTGACGTTATGTATTTTTTGACGTCATTTATTTTTGTGACGTTATGCATTTTGTGACGTGATTAATATTTTGTGACGTCATTTATTTTTGTGACGTTATGTATTTTGTGACGTCATTTATTTTTGTGACGTTATGTATTTTGTGACGTTATGTATTTTATGACGTCATTTATTTTTGTGACGTTATGTATTTTGTGACGTCATTTATTTTTGTGACGTCATTTATTTTTGTGACGTTATGTATTTTGTGACGTTATGTATTTTGTGACGTCATTTATTTTTGTGACGTTATGTATTTTGTGACGTAATTAATATTTTGTGACGTCATTTATTTTTGTGACGTTATGTATTTTGTGACGTCATTTATTTTTGTGACGTTATGTATTTTGTGACGTCATTTATTTTTGTGACGTTATGTATTTTGTGACGTCATTTATTTTTGTGACGTTATGTATTTTGTGACGTCATTTATTTTTGTGACGTTATGTTTTTGTGACGTTATGTATTTTGTGACGTCATTTTTTTTTGTGACGTTATGTATTTTGTGACGTAATTTATAATTTGTGACGTCATTTATTTTTGTGACGTTATGTATTTTGTGACGTCTTTTTTTGTGACGTTATGTATTTTGTGACGTCATTTTTTGGGACGTTATGTATTTTGTGACGTCATTTATTTTTGTGACGTTATGTATTTTGTTACGTCATTTATTTTTGTGACGTTATGTATTTTGTGACGTCATTTATTTTTGTGACGTTATGTATTTTGTTACGTCATTTATTTTTGTGACGTTATGTATTTTGTAACGTTTTGTATTTTGTGACGTCATTTATTTTTGTGACGTTATGTATTTTGTGACGTCATTTTTTTGTGACGTTATGTATTTTGTGACGTCATTTATTTTTGTGACGTAATGTATTTTGTGACGTCATTTATTTTTTTGACGTTATGTATTTTGTGACGCCATTTATTTTGGTGACGTTATGTATTTTGTGACGTTATGTATTTTGTGACGTTATGTATTTTGTGACGTAATTCATTTTTGTGACGTTATGTATTTTGTGACTTAATTAATTTTTGTGACGTCATTTATTTTTGTGACGTTATGTATTTTGTGACGTCATTTATTTTTGTGACGTTATGTATTTTGTGACGTCATTTATTTTTGTGACGTTATGTATTTTGTGACGTCATTTATTTTTTTGACGTTATGTATTTTGTGACGTCATTTATTTTTGTGACGTTATGTATTTTGTGACGTCATTTATTTTTGTGACGTTATGTATTTTTTGACGTCATTTATTTTGTGACGTTATGCATTTTGTGACGTGATTAATATTTTGTGACGTCATTTATTTTTGTGACGTTATGTATTTTGTGACGTCATTTATTTTTGTGACGTTATGTATTTTGTGTCGCCATTTATTTTTGTGACGTTATGTATTTTGTGACATTATGTATTTTGTGACGTTATGTATTTTTTGACGTAATTCATTTTTGTGACGTTATGTATTTTGTGACTTAATTAATTTTTGTGACGTCATTTATTTTTGTGACGTTATGTATTTTGTGACGTCATTTATTTTTGTGACGTTATGTATTTTGTGACGTCATTTATTTTTGTGACGTTATGTATTTTGTGACGTCATTTATTTTTTTGACGTTATGTATTTTGTGACGTCATTTATTTTTGTGACGTTATGTATTTTGTGACGTCATTTATTTTTGTGACGTTATGTATTTTGTGACGTCATTTATTTTTGTGACGTTATGTTTTTGTGACGTTATGTATTTTGTGACGTCATTTATTTTTGTGACGTTATGTATTTTGTGACGTAATTTATAATTTGTGACGTCATTTATTTTTGTGACGTTATGTATTTTGTGACGTCTTTTTTTGTGACGTTATGTATTTTGTGACGTCATTTCTTGGGACGTTATGTATTTTTTGACGTCATTTATTTTTGTGACGTTATGTATTTTGTTACGTCATTTATTTTTGTGACGTTATGTATTTTGTGACGTCATTTATTTTTGTGACTTTATGTATTTTGTGACGTAATTAATTTTTGTGACGTCATTTATTTTTGTGAAGTTATGTATTTTGTGACTTAATTAATTTTTGTGACGTCATTTATTTTTGTGACGTTATGTATTTTGTGACTTAATTAATTTTTGTGACGCCATTTATTTTTGTGACGTTATGTATTTTGTGACGTCATTTATGTTTGTGACGTTATGTATTTTGTGACGCTATTTATTTTTGTGACGTTATGAATTTTGTGACGTCATTAATGTTTGTGACGTTATGTATTTTGTGGCGTCATTTATTTTTAGTACATTATGTATTTTGTGACGTAATCAATTTTTGTGACGTCATTTATTTTTGTGAAGTTATGTATTTTGTGACTCCATTTATTTTTGTGACGTTATGTATTTTGTGACGTCATTTATTTTTGTGACGTTATGTATTTTGTAACGTCTTTTTTTGTGACGTTATGTATTTTGTGACGTCATTTTTTGGGACGTTATGTATTTTGTGACGTCATTTATTTTTGTGACGTTATGTATTTTGTTACGTCATTTATTTTTGTGACGGTATGTATTTTGTGACGTCATTTATTTTTTTGACGTTATGTATTATGTGACGCCATTTATTTTTGTGACGTTATGTATTTTGTGACGTTATGTATTTTGTGACGTTATGTATTTTGTGACGTAATTCATTTTTGTGACGTTATGTATTTTGTGACTTAATTAATTTTTGTGACGTCATTTATTTTTGTGACGTTATGTATTTTGTGACGTCATTTATTTTTGTGACGTTATGTATTTTGTGACGTCATTTATTTTTGTGACGTTATGTATTTTGTGACGTCATTTATTTTTTTGACGTTATGTATTTTGTGACGTCATTTATTTTTGTGACGTTATGTATTTTGTGACGTCAGTTATTTTTGTGACGTTATGTATTTTGTGACGTCATTTTTTTTACGTTATGTATTTTGTGACGCCATTTATTTTTGTGACGTTATGTATTTTGTGACGTTATGTATTTTGTGACGTTATATATTTTGTGACGTAATTCATTTTTGTGACGTTATGTATTTTGTGACTTAATTAATATTTGTGACGTCATTTATTTTTGTGACGTTATGTATTTTGTGACGTTATGTATTTTGTGACGTTTTGTATTTTGTGACGTCATTTTTTTTGTGACGTTATGTATTTTGTGACGTCATTTTTTTTGTGACGTTATGTATTTTGTGACGTCATTTATTTTTGTGACGTTATGTATTTTGTGACGTCATTTATTTTTGTGACGTTATGTATTTTGTGTCGCCATTTATTTTTGTGACGTTATGTATTTTGTGACATTATGTATTTTGTGACGTTATGTATTTTTTGACGTAATTCATTTTTGTGACGTTTGACGTTATGTATTTTGTTACGTCATTTATTTTTGTGACGTTATGTATTTTGTGACGTTTTGTATTTTGTGACGTCATTTATTTTTGTGACGTTATGTATTTTGTGACGTTATGTATTTTGTGACGTTTTGTATTTTGTGACGTCATTTTTTTGTGACGTTATCTATTTTGTGACGTCATTTATTTTTGTGACGTTATGTATTTTGTGACGTCATTTATTTTTTTGACGTTATGTATTTTGTGACGCCATTTATTTTGGTGACGTTATGTATTTTGTGACGTTATGTATTTTGTGACATTATGTATTTTGTAACGTAATTCATTTTTGTGACGTTATGTATTTTGTGACTTAATTTATTTTTGTGACATCATTTATTTTTGTGACGTTATGTATTTTGTGACGTCATTTATTTTTGTGACGTTATGTATTTTGTGACGTCATTTATTTTTGTGACGTTATGTATTTTGTGACGTCATTTATTTTTGTGACGTTATGTATTTTGTGACGTCATTTATTTTTTTGACGTTATGTATTTTGTGACGTCATTTATTTTTGTGACGTTATGTATTTTGTGACGTCATTTATTTTTGTGACGTTATGTATTTTTTGACGTCATTTATTTTGTGACGTTATGCATTTTGTGACGTGATTAATATTTTGTGACGTCATTTATTTTTGTGACGTTATGTATTTTGTGACGTAAATTATATTTTGTGACGTCATTTATTTTTGTGACGTTATGTATTTTGTGACGTCATTTATTTTTGTGACGTTATGTATTTTGTGACGTCATTTATTTTTGTGACGTTATGTATTTTGTGACGTCATTTATTTTTGTGACGTTATGTATTTTGTGACGTCATTTATTTTTGTGACGTTAAGAATTTTGTGACGTCATTTATTTTTGTGACGTTATGTATTTTGTTACGTCATTTATTTTTGTGACGTTATGTATTTTGTGACGTTTTGTATTTTGTGACGTCATTTATTTTTGTGACGTTATATATTTTGTGACGTCATTTTTTTGTGACGTTATGTATTTTGTGACGTAATTAATATTTTGTGACGTCATTTATTTTTGTGACGTTATGTATTTTGTGACGACTTTTTTTGTGACGTTATGTATTTTGTGACGTCATTTTTGTGACGTTATGTATTTTGTGACGTCATTTATTTTTGTGACGTTATGTATTTTGTGACGTCATTTATTTTTGTGACGTTATGTATTTTGTGACGTCATTTATTTTTGTGACGTTATGTATTTTGTGACGTCATTTATTTTTTTGACGTTATGTATTTTGTGACTTAATTAATTTTTGTGACGTCATTTATTTTTGTGACGTTATGTATTTTGTGACGTCATTTATTTTTGTGACGTTATGTATTTTGTGACGTCATTTTTTTTGACGTTATGTATTTCGTGACGCCATTTATTTTTGTGACGTTATGTATTTTGTGACGTTATGTATTTTGTGACGTAATTTATTTTTGTGACGTTATGTATTTTGTGACTTAATTAATTTTTGTGACGTCATTTATTTTTGTGACGTTATGTATTTTTTGACGTCATTTATTTTTGTGACGTTATGCATTTTGTGACGTGATTAATATTTTGTGACGTCATTTATTTTTCTGACGTTATGTATTTTGTGACGTAATTAATATTTTGTGACGTCATTAATTTTTGTAACGTTATGTATTTTGTGACGTCATTTATTTTTGTGACGTTATGTATTTTGTGACGTCATTTATTTTTGTGACGTTATGTATTTTGTGACGTCATTTATTTTTGTGACTTTATGTATTTTGTGACGTAATTAATTTTTGTGACGTCATTTATTTTTGTGAAGTTATGTATTTTGTGACTTAATTAATTTTTGTGACGTCATTTATTTTTGTGACGTTATGTATTTTGTGACTTAATTAATTTTTGTGACGCCATTTATTTTTGTGACGTTATGTATTTTGTGACGTCATTTATGTTTGTGACGTTATGTATTTTGTGACGCTATTTATTTTTGTGACGTTATGAATTTTGTGACGTCATTAATGTTTGTGACGTTATGTATTTTGTGGCGTCATATATTTTTAGTACATTATGTATTTTGTGACGTAATCAATTTTTGTGACGTCATTTATTTTTGTGAAGTTATGTATTTTGTGACTCCATTTATTTTTGTGACGTTATGTATTTTGTGACGTCATTTATTTTTGTGACGTTATGTATTTTGTAACGTCTTTTTTTGTGACGTTATGTATTTTGTGACGTCATTTTTTGGGACGTTATGTATTTTGTGACGTCATTTATTTTTGTGACGTTATGTATTTTGTTACGTCATTTATTTTTGTGACGGTATGTATTTTGTGACGTCATTTATTTTTTTGACGTTATGTATTATGTGACGCCATTTATTTTTGTGACGTTATGTATTTTGTGACGTTATGTATTTTGTGACGTTATGTATTTTGTGACGTAATTCATTTTTGTGACGTTATGTATTTTGTGACTTAATTAATTTTTGTGACGTCATTTATTTTTGTGACGTTATGTATTTTGTGACGTCATTTATTTTTGTGACGTTATGTATTTTGTGACGTCATTTATTTTTGTGACGTTATGTATTTTGTGACGTCATTTATTTTTTTGACGTTATGTATTTTGTGACGTCATTTATTTTTATGACGTTATGTATTTTGTGACGTCATTTATTTTTGTGACGTTATGTATTTTGTGACGTCATTTATTTTTTTGACGTTATATATTTTGTGACGCCATTTATTTTTGTGACGTTATGTATTTTGTGACGTTATGTATTTTGTGACGTTATATATTTTGTGACGTAATTCATTTTTGTGACGTTATGTATTTTGTGACTTAATTAATATTTGTGACGTCATTTATTTTTGTGACGTTATGTATTTTGTGACGTCATTTATTTTTGTGACGTTATGTATTTTGTGACGTCATTTATTTTTGTGACGTTATGTAATTTGTGACGTCATTTATTTTTGTGACGTTATGTATTTTGTGACGTCATTTTTTTTACGTTATGTATTTTGTGACGCCATTTATTTTTGTGACGTTATGTATTTTGTGACGTTATGTATTTTGTGACGTTATATATTTTGTGACGTAATTCATTTTTGTGACGTTATGTATTTTGTGACTTAATTAATATTTGTGACGTCATTTATTTTTGTGACGTTATGTATTTTGTGACGTTATGTATTTTGTGACGTTTTGTATTTTGTGACGTCATTTTTTTTTGTGACGTTATGTATTTTGTGACGTCATTTTTTTTGTGACGTTATGTATTTTGTGACGTCATTTATTTTTGTGACGTTATGTATTTTGTGACGTCATTTATTTTTGTGACGTTATGTATTTTGTGTCGCCATTTATTTTTGTGACGTTATGTATTTTGTGACATTATGTATTTTGTGACGTTATGTATTTTTTGACGTAATTCATTTTTGTGACGTTTGACGTTATGTATTTTGTTACGTCATTTATTTTTGTGACGTTATGTATTTTGTGACGTTTTGTATTTTGTGACGTCATTTATTTTTGTGACGCTATGTATTTTGTGACGTCATTTTTTTGTGACGTTATGTATTTTGTGACGTCATTTATTTTTGTGACGTTATGTATTTTGTGACGTCATTTATTTTTTTGACGTTATGTATTTTGTGACGCCATTTATTTTGGTGACGTTATGTATTTTGTGACGTTATGTATTTTGTGACGTTATGTATTTTGTAACGTAATTCATTTTTGTGACGTTATGTATTTTGTGACTTAATTTATTTTTGTGACATCATTTATTTTTGTGACGTTATGTATTTTGTGACGTCATTTATTTTTGTGACGTTATGTATTTTGTGACGTCATTTATTTTTGTGACGTTATGTATTTTGTGACGTCATTTATTTTTGTGACGTTATGTATTTTGTGACGTCATTTATTTTTTTGACGTTATGTATTTTGTGACGTCATTTATTTTTGTGACGTTATGTATTTTGTGACGTCATTTATTTTTGTGACGTTATGTATTTTTTGACGTCATTTATTTTGTGACGTTATGCATTTTGTGACGTGATTAATATTTTGTGACGTCATTTATTTTTGTGACGTTATGTATTTTGTGACGTAAATTATATTTTGTGACGTCATTTATTTTTGTGACGTTATGTATTTTGTGACGTCATTTATTTTTGTGACGTTATGTATTTTGTGACGTCATTTATTTTTGTGACGTTATGTATTTTGTGACGTCATTTATTTTTGTGACGTTATGTATTTTGTGACGTCATTTATTTTTGTGACGTTAAGTATTTTGTGACGTCATTTATTTTTGTGACGTTATGTATTTTGTTACGTCATTTATTTTTGTGACGTTATGTATTTTGTGACGTTTTGTATTTTGTGACGTCATTTATTTTTGTGACGTTATATATTTTGTGACGTCATTTTTTTGTGACGTTATGTATTTTGTGACGTAATTAATATTTTGTGACGTCATTTATTTTTGTGACGTTATGTATTTTGTGACGACTTTTTTTGTGACGTTATGTATTTTGTGACGTCATTTTTGTGACGTTATGTATTTTGTGACGTCATTTATTTTTGTGACGTTATGTATTTTGTGACGTCATTTATTTTTGTGACGTTATGTATTTTGTGACGTCATTTATTTTTGTGACGTTATGTATTTTGTGACGTCATTTATTTTTTTGACGTTATGTATTTTGTGACTTAATTAATTTTTGTGACGTCATTTATTTTTGTGACGTTATGTATTTTGTGACGTCATTTATTTTTGTGACGTTATGTATTTTGTGACGTCATTTATTTTTGTGACGTTATGTATTTTGTGACGTCATTTTTTTGACGTTATGTATTTCGTGACGCCATTTATTTTTGTGAATTTATGTATTTTGTGACGTTATGTATTTTGTGACGTAATTTATTTTTGTGACGTTATGTATTTTGTGACTTAATTAATTTTTGTGACGTCATTTATTTTTGTGACGTTATGTATGTTTTGACGTCATTTATTTTTGTGACGTTATGCATTTTGTGACGTGATTAATATTTTGTGACGTCATTTATTTTTCTGACGTTATGTATTTTGTGACGTAATTAATATTTTGTGACGTCATTAATTTTTGTAACGTTATGTATTTTGTGACGTCATTTATTTTTGTGACGTTATGTATTTTGTGACGTCATTTATTTTTGTGACGTTATGTATTTTGTGACGTCATTTATTTTTGTGACGTTATGTATTTTGTGACGTCATTTATTTTTGTGACGTTAAGTATTTTGTGACGTCATTTATTTTTGTGACGTTATGTATTTTGTGACGTCATTTATTTTTGTGACGTTATGTATTTTGTGAGGTCATTTTTTTTGACGTTATGTATTTTGTGACGCCATTTATTTTTGTGACGTTATGTATTTTGTGACGTAATTTATTTTTGTGACGTTATGTATTTTGTGACTTAATTAATTTTTGTGACGTCATTTATTTTTGTGACGTTATGTATTTTTTGACGTCATTTATTTTTGTGACGTTATGCATTTTGTGACGTGATTAATATTTTGTGACGTCATTTATTTTTGTGACGTTATGTATTTTGTGACGTCATTTATTTTTGTGACGTTATGTATTTTGTGACGTTATGTATTTTATGACGTCATTTATTTTTGTGACGTTATGTATTTTGTGACGTCATTTATTTTTGTGACGTCATTTATTTTTGTGACGTTATGTATTTTGTGACGTTATGTATTTTGTGACGTCATTTATTTTTGTGACGTTATGTATTTTGTGACGTAATTAATATTTTGTGACGTCATTAATTTTTGTGACGTTATGTATTTTGTGACGTCATTTATTTTTGTGACGTTATGTATTTTGTGACGTCATTTATTTTTGTGACGTTATGTATTTTGTGACGTCATTTATTTTTGTGACGTTATGTATTTTGTGACGTCATTTATTTTTGTGACGTTATGTTTTTGTGACGTTATGTATTTTGTGACGTCATTTTTTTTTGTGACGTTATGTATTTTGTGACGTAATTTATAATTTGTGACGTCATTTATTTTTGTGACGTTATGTATTTTGTGACGTCTTTTTTTGTGACGTTATGTATTTTGTGACGTCATTTTTTGGGACGTTATGTATTTTGTGACGTCATTTATTTTTGTGACGTTATGTATTTTGTTACGTCATTTATTTTTGTGACGTTATGTATTTTGTGACGTCATTTATTTTTGTGACGTTATGTATTTTGTTACGTCATTTATTTTTGTGACGTTATGTATTTTGTAACGTTTTGTATTTTGTGACGTCATTTATTTTTGTGACGTTATGTATTTTGTGACGTCATTTTTTTGTGACGTTATGTATTTTGTGACGTCATTTATTTTTGTGACGTTATGTATTTTGTGACGTCATTTATTTTTTTGACGTTATGTATTTTGTGACGCCATTTATTTTGGTGGCGTTATGTATTTTGTGACGTTATGTATTTTGTGACGTTATGTATTTTGTGACGTAATTCATTTTTGTGACGTTATGTATTTTGTGACTTAATTAATTTTTGTGACGTCATTTATTTTTGTGACGTTATGTATTTTGTGACGTCAATTATTTTTGTGACGTTATGTATTTTGTGACGTCATTTATTTTTGTGACGTTATGTATTTTGTGACGTCATTTATTTTTTTGACGTTATGTATTTTGTGACGTCATTTATTTTTGTGACGTTATGTATTTTGTGACGTCATTTATTTTTGTGACGTTATGTATTTTTTGACGTCATTAATTTTGTGACGTTATGCATTTTGTGACGTGATTAATATTTTGTGACGTCATTTATTTTTGTGACGTTATGTATTTTGTGACGTAAATTATATTTTGTGACGTCATTTATTTTTGTGACGTTATGTATTTTGTGACGTCATTTATTTTTGTGACGTTATGTATTTTGTGACGTCATTTATTTTTGTGACGTTATGTATTTTGTGACGTCATTTATTTTTGTGACGTTATGTATTTTGTGACGTCATTTATTTTTGTGACGTTATGTATTTTGTGACGTTTTGTATTTTGTGACGTCATTTATTTTTGTGACGTTATGTATTTTGTGACGTCATTTTTTTTGTGACGTTATGTATTTTGTGACGTAATTAATATTTTGTGACGTCATTTATTTTTGTGACGTGATGTATTTTGTGACGACTTTTTTTGTGACGTTATGTATTTTGTGACGTCATTTTTTGTGACGTTATGTATTTTGTGACGTCATTTATTTTTGTGACGTTATGTATTTTGTGACGTCATTTATTTTTGTGACGTTATGTATTTTGTGACGTCATTTATTTTTTTGACGTTATGTATTTTGTGACTTAATTAATTTTTGTGACGTCATTTATTTTTGTGACGTTATGTATTTTGTGACGTCATTTATTTTTGTGACGTTATGTATTTTGTGACGTCATTTATTTTTGTGACGTTATGTATTTTGTTACGTCATTTTTTTTGACGTTATGTATTTCGTGACGCCATTTATTTTTGTGACGTTATGTATTTTGTGACGTTATGTATTTTGTGACGTAATTTATTTTTGTGACGTTATGTATTTTGTGACGTCATTTATTTTTGTGACGTTAAGTATTTTGTGACGTCATTTATTTTGTGACGTTATGTATTTTGTGACGTTATGTATTTTATGTCGTCATTTATTTTTGTGACGTTATGTATTTTGTGACGTCATTTATTTTTTGACGTCATTTATTTTTGTGACGTTATGTATTTTGTGACGTTATGTATTTTGTGACGTCATTTATTTTTGTGACGTTATGTATTTTGTGACGTAATTAATATTTTGTGACGTCATTTATTTTTGTGACGTTATGTATTTTGTGACGTCATTTATTTTTGTGACGTTATGTATTTTGTGACGTCATTTATTTTTGTGACGTTATGTATTTTGTGACGTCATTTATTTTTGGGACGTTATGTTTTTGTGACGTTATGTATTTTGTGACGTCATTTATTTTCGTGACGTTATGTATTTTGTGACGTAATTTATAATTTGTGACGTCATTTATTTTTGTGACGTTATGTATTTTGTGACGTCAATTATTTTTGTGACGTTATGTATTTTGTGACGTCATTTATTTTTGTGACGTTATGTATTTTGTGACTTAATTAATTTTTGTGACGTCATTTATTTTTGTGACGTTATGTATTTTGTGACGTCAATTATTTTTGTGACGTTATGTATTTTGTGACGTCATTTATTTTTGTGACGTTATGTATTTTGTGACGTCATTTATTTTTTTGACGTTATGTATTTTGTGACGTCATTTATTTTTGTGACGTTATGTATTTTGTGACGTCATTTATTTTTGTGACGTTATGTATTTTTTGACGTCATTTATTTTGTGACGTTATGCATTTTGTGACGTGATTAATATTTTGTGACGTCATTTATTTTTGTGACGTTATGTATTTTGTGACGTAAATTATATTTTGTGACGTCATTTATTTTTGTGACGTTATGTATTTTGTGACGTCATTTATTTTTGTGACGTTATGTATTTTGTGACGTCATTTATTTTTGTGACGTTATGTATTTTGTGACGTCATTTATTTTTGTGACGTTATGTATTTTGTGACGTCATTTATTTTTGTGACGTTATGTATTTTGTGACGTTTTGTATTTTGTGACGTCATTTATTTTTGTGACGTTATGTATTTTGTGACGTCATTTTTTTTGTGACGTTATGTATTTTGTGACGTAATTAATATTTTGTGACGTCATTTATTTTTGTGACGTGATGTATTTTGTGACGACTTTTTTTTGTGACGTTATGTATTTTGTGACGTCATTTTTTGTGACGTTATGTATTTTGTGACGTCATTTATTTTTGTGACGTTATGTATTTTGTGACGTCATTTATTTTTGTGACGTTATGTATTTTGTGACGTCATTTATTTTTTTGACGTTATGTATTTTGTGACTTAATTAATTTTTGTGACGTCATTTATTTTTGTGACGTTATGTATTTTGTGACGTCATTTATTTTTGTGACGTTATGTATTTTGTGACGTCATTTATTTTTGTGACGTTATGTATTTTGTGACGTCATTTTTTTTGACGTTATGTATTTCGTGACGCCATTTATTTTTGTGACGTTATGTATTTTGTGACGTTATGTATTTTGTGACGTCATTTATTTTTGTGACGTTATGTATTTTGTGACTTAATTAATTTTTGTGACGTCATTTATTTTTGTGACGTTATGTATTTTTTGACGTCATTTATTTTTGTGACGTTATGCATTTTGTGACGTGATTAATATTTTTTGACGTCATTTATTTTTCTGACGTTATGTATTTTGTGACGTAATTAATATTTTGTGACGTCATTAATTTTTGTAACGTTATGTATTTTGTGACGTCATTTATTTTTGTGACGTTATGTATTTTGTGACGTCATTTATTTTTGTGACGTTATGTATTTCGTGACGTCATTTATTTTTGTGACGTTATGTATTTTGTGACGTCATTTATTTTTGTGACGTTAAGTATTGTGTGACGTCATTTATTTTGTGACGTTATGTATTTTGTGACGTTATGTATTTTATGTCGTCATTTATTTTTGTGACGTTATGTATTTTGTGACGTCATTTATTTTTTGACGTCATTTATTTTTGTGACGTTATGTATTTTGTGACGTTATGTATTTTGTGACGTCATTTATTTTTGTGACGTTATGTATTTTGTGACGTAATTAATATTTTGTGACGTCATTTATTTTTGTGACGTTATGTATTTTTTGACGTCATTTATTTTTGTGACGTTATGTATTTTGTGACGTCATTTATTTTTGTGACGTTATGTATTTTGTGACGTCATTTATTTTTGGGACGTTATGTTTTTGTGACGTTATGTATTTTGTGACGTCATTTATTTTCGTGACGTTATGTATTTTGTGACGTAATTTATAAATTGTGACGTCATTTATTTTTGTGACGTTATGTATTTTGTGACGTCTTTTTTTGTGACGTTATGTATTTTGTGACGTCATTTCTTGGGACGTTATGTATTTTGTGACGTCATTTATTTTTGTGACGTTATTTATTTTGTTACGTCATTTATTTTTGTGACGTTATGTATTTTGTGACGTCATTTATTTTTGTGACTTTATGTATTTTGTGACGTAATTAATTTTTGTGACGTCATTTATTTTTGTGAAGTTATGTATTTTGTGACTTAATTAATTTTTGTGACGTCATTTATTTTTGTGACGTTATGTATTTTGTGACTTAATTAATTTTTGTGACGCCATTTATTTTTGTGACGTTATGTATTTTGTGACGTCATTTATGTTTGTGACGTTATGTATTTTGTGACGCTATTTATTTTTGTGACATAATGAATTTTGTGACGTCATTAATGTTTGTGACGTTATGTATTTTGTGGCGTCATTTATTTTTAGTACATTATGTATTTTGTGACGTAATCAATTTTTGTGACGTCATTTATTTTTGTGACGTTATGTATTTTGTGACTCCATTTATTTTTGTGACGTTATGTATTTTGTGACGTCATTTATTTTTGTGACGTTATGTATTTTGTAACGTCTTTTTTTGTGACGTTATGTATTTTGTGACGTCATTTTTTGGGACGTTATGTATTTTGTGACGTCATTTATTTTTGTGACGTTATGTATTTTGTTACGTCATTTATTTTTGTGACGGTATGTATTTTGTGACGTCATTTATTTTTTTGACGTTATGTATTATGTGACGCCATTTATTTTTGTGACGTTATGTATTTTGTGACGTTATGTATTTTGTGACGTTATGTATTTTGTGACGTCATTTATTTTTGTGACGTTATGTATTTTGTGACGTCATTTATTTTTTTGACGTTATGTATTTTGTGACGCCATTTATTTTTGTGACGTTATGTATTTTGTGACGTTATGTATTTTGTGACGTTATGTATTTTGTGACGTTATGTATTTTGTTACGTAATTCATTTTTGTGACGTTATGTATTTTGTGACTTAATTAATATTTGTGACGTCATTTATTTTTGTGACGTTATGTATTTTGTGACGTCATTTATTTTTGTGACGTTATGTATTTTGTGACGTCATTTATTTTTGTGACGTTATGTATTTTGTGACGTCATTTATTTTTGTGACGTTATGTATTTTGTGACGTCATTTATTTTTGTGACGTTAAGTATTTTGTGACGTCATTTATTTTTGTGACGTTATGTATTTTGTTACGTCATTTATTTTTGTGACGTTATGTATTTTGTGACGTTTTGTATTTTGTGACGTCATTTATTTTTGTGACGTTATGTATTTTGTGACGTCATTTTTTTGTGAAGTTATGTATTTTGTGACGTCATTTATTTTTGTGACGTTATGTATTTTGTGACGTCATTTATTTCTTTGACGTTATGTATTTTGTGTCGCCATTTATTTTTGTGACGTTATGTATTTTGTGACATTATGTATTTTGTGACGTTATGTATTTTGTGACGTAATTCTTTTTTGTGACGTTATGTATTTTGTGACTTAATTAATTTTTGTGACGTCATTTATTTTTGTGACGTTATGTATTTTGTGACATCATTTATTTTTGTGACGTTATGTATTTTGTGACGTCATTTATTTTTTTGACGTTATGTATTTTGTGACGTCATTTATTTTTGTGACGTTATGTATTTTGTGACGTCATTTATTTTTGTGACGTTATGTATTTTTTGACGTCATTTATTTTGTGACGTTATGCATTTTGTGACGTGATTAATATTTTGTGACGTCATTTATTTTTGTGACGTTATGTATTTTGTGAAGTAAATTATATTTTGTGACGTCATTTATTTTTGTGACGTTATGTATTTTGTGACGTCATTTATTTTTGTGACGTTATGTATTTTGTGACGTCATTTATTTTTGTGACGTTATGTATTTTGTGACGTCATTTATTTTTGTGACGTTATGTATTTTGTGACGTCATTTATTTTTGTGACGTTATGTATTTTGTGACGTCATTTATTTTTGTGACGTTAAGTATTTTGCGACGTCATTTATTTTTGTGACGTTATGTATTTTGTTACGTCATTTATTTTTGTGACGTTATGTATTTTGTGACGTTTTGTATTTTGTGACGTCATTTATTTTTGTGACGTTATGTATTTTGTGACGTCATTTTTTTTGTGACGTTATGTATTTTGTGACGTAATTAATATTTTGTGACGTCATTTATTTTTGTGACGTTATGTATTTTGTGACGACTTTTTTTGTGACGTTATGTATTTTGTGACGTCATTTTTTGTGACGTTATGTATTTTGTGACGTCATTTATTTTTGTGACGTTATGTATTTTGTGGCGTCATTTATTTTTGTGACGTTATGTATTTTGTGACGTCATTTATTTTTTTGACGTTATGTATATTGTGACTTAATTTATTTTTGTGACGTCATTTATTTTTGTGACGTTATGTATTTTGTGACGTCATTTATTTTTGTGACGTTATGTATTTTGTGACGTCATTTATTTTTGTGACGTTATGTATTTTGTGACGTCATTTATTTTTGTGACGTTATGTATTTTGTGACGTCATTTATTTTTGTGACGTTAAGTATTTTGTGACGTCATTTATTTTTTTGACGTTATGTATTTTGTTACGTCATTTATTTTTGTGACGTTATGTATTTTGTGACGTTTTGTATTTTGTGACGTCATTTATTTTTGTGACGTTATGTATTTTGTGACGTCATTTTTTTGTAACGTTATGTATTTTGTGACGTCATTTATTTTTGTGACGTTATGTATTTTGTGACGTCATTTATTTCTTTGACGTTATGTATTTTGTGTCGCCATTTATTTTTGTGACGTTATGTATTTTGTGACATTATGTATTTTGTGACGTTATGTATTTTGTGACGTAATTCATTTTTGTGACGTTATGTATTTTGTGACTTAATTAATTTTTGTGACGTCATTTATTTTTGTGACGTTATGTATTTTGTGACGTCATTTATTTTTGTGACGTTATGTATTTTGTGACGTCATTTATTTTTTTGACGTTATGTATTTTGTGACGTCATTTATTTTTGTGACGTTATGTATTTTGTGACGTCATTTATTTTTGTGACGTTATGTATTTTTTGACGTCGTTTATTTTGTGACGTTATGCATTTTGTGACGTGATTAATATTTTGTGACGTCATTTATTTTTGTGACGTTATGTATTTTGTGACGTCATTTATTTTTGTGACGTTATGTATTTTGTGACGTCATTTATTTTTGTGACGTTATGTATTTTGTGACGTCATTTATTTTTGTGACGTTAAGTATTTTGCGACGTCATTTATTTTTGTGACGTTATGTATTTTGTTACGTCATTTATTTTTGTGACGTTAGTTATTTTGTGACGTTTTGTATTTTGTGACGTCATTTATTTTTGTGACGTTATGTATTTTGTGACGTCATTTTTTTTGTGACGTTATGTATTTTGTGACGTAATTAATATTTTGTGACGTCATTTATTTTTGTGACGTTATGTATTTTGTGACGACTTTTTTTGTGACGTTATGTATTTTGTGACGTCATTTTTTGTGACGTTATGTATTTTGTGACGTCATTTATTTTTGTGACGTTATGTATTTTGTGACGTCATTTATTTTTGTGACGTTATGTATTTTGTGACGTCATTTATTTTTTTGACGTTATGTATATTGTGACTTAATTTATTTTTGTGACGTCATTTATTTTTGTGACGTAATGTATTTTGTGACGTCATTTATTTTTGTGACGTTATGTATTTTGTGACGTTATGTATTTTGTGACGTAATTCATTTTTGTGACGTTATGTATTTTGTGACTTAATTTATTTTTGTGACGTCATTTATTTTTGTGACGTTATGTATTTTGTGACGTCATTTATTTTTGTGACGTTATGTATTTTGTGACGTCATTTATTTTTGTGACGTTATGTATTTTGTGACGTCATTTATTTTTGTGACGTTATGTATTTTGTGACGTCATTTATTTTTTTGACGTTATGTATTTTGTGACGTCATTTATTTTTGTGACGTTATGTATTTTGTGACGTCATTTATCTTTGTGACGTTATGTATTTTTTGACGTCATTTATTTTGTGACGTTATGCATTTTGTGACGTGATTAATATTTTGTGACGTCATTTATTTTTGTGACGTTATGTATTTTGTGACGTAAATTATATTTTGTGACGTCATTTATTTTTGTGACGTTATGTATTTTGTGACGTCATTTATTTTTGTGACGTTATGTATTTTGTGACGTCATTTATTTTTGTGACGTTATGTATTTTGTGACGTCATTTATTTTTGTGACGTTATGTATTTTGTGACGTCATTTATTTTTGTGACGTTAAGTATTTTGTGACGTCATTTATTTTTGTGACGTTATGTATTTTGTTACGTCATTTATTTTTGTGACGTTATGTATTTTGTGACGTTTTGTATTTTGTGACGTCATTTATTTTTGTGACGTTGTGTATTTTGTGACGTCATTTTTTTTGTGACGTTATGTATTTTGTGACGTAATTAATATTTTGTGACGTCATTTATTTTTGTGACGTTATGTATTTTGTGACGACTTTTTTTTGTGACGTTATGTATTTTGTGACGTCATTTTTGTGACGTTATGTATTTTGTGACGTCATTTATTTTTGTGACGTTATGTATTTTGTGACGTCATTTATTTTTGTGACGTTATGTATTTTGTGACGTCATTTATTTTTGTGACGTTAAGTATTTTGCGACGTCATTTATTTTTGTGACGTTATGTATTTTGTTACGTCATTTATTTTTGTGACGTTATGTATTTTGTGACGTTTTGTATTTTGTGACGTCATTTATTTTTGTGACGTTATGTATTTTGTGACGTCATTTTTTTTGTGACGTTATGTATTTTGTGACGTAATTAATATTTTGTGACGTCATTTATTTTTGTGACGTTATGTATTTTGTGACGACTTTTTTTGTGACGTTATGTATTTTGTGACGTCATTTTTTGTGACGTTATGTATTTTGTGACGTCATTTATTTTTGTGACGTTATGTATTTTGTGGCGTCATTTATTTTTGTGACGTTATGTATTTTGTGACGTCATTTATTTTTTTGACGTTATGTATATTGTGACTTAATTTATTTTTGTGACGTCATTTATTTTTGTGACGTTATGTATTTTGTGACGTCATTTATTTTTGTGACGTTATGTATTTTGTGACGTCATTTATTTTTGTGACGTTATGTATTTTGTGACGTCATTTATTTTTGTGACGTTATGTATTTTGTGACGTCATTTATTTTTGTGACGTTAAGTATTTTGTGACGTCATTTATTTTTGTGACGTTATGTATTTTGTTACGTCATTTATTTTTGTGACGTTATGTATTTTGTGACGTTTTGTATTTTGTGACGTCATTTATTTTTGTGACGTTATGTATTTTGTGACGTCATTTTTTTGTAACGTTATGTATTTTGTGACGTCATTTATTTTTGTGACGTTATGTATTTTGTGACGTCATTTATTTCTTTGACGTTATGTATTTTGTGTCGCCATTTATTTTTGTGACGTTATGTATTTTGTGACATTATGTATTTTGTGACGTTATGTATTTTGTGACGTAATTCATTTTTGTGACGTTATGTATTTTGTGACTTAATTAATTTTTGTGACGTCATTTATTTTTGTGACGTTATGTATTTTGTGACGTCATTTATTTTTGTGACGTTATGTATTTTGTGACGTCATTTATTTTTTTGACGTTATGTATTTTGTGACGTCATTTATTTTTGTGACGTTATGTATTTTGTGACGTCATTTATTTTTGTGACGTTATGTATTTTTTGACGTCGTTTATTTTGTGACGTTATGCATTTTGTGACGTGATTAATATTTTGTGACGTCATTTATTTTTGTGACGTTATGTATTTTGTGAAGTAAATTATATTTTGTGACGTCATTTATTTTTGTGACGTTATGTATTTTGTGACGTCATTTATTTTTGTGACGTTATGTATTTTGTGACGTCATTTATTTTTGTGACGTTATGTATTTTGTGACGTCATTTATTTTTGTGACGTTATGTATTTTGTGACGTCATTTATTTTTGTGACGTTATGTATTTTGTGACGTCATTTATTTTTGTGACGTTAAGTATTTTGCGACGTCATTTATTTTTGTGACGTTATGTATTTTGTTACGTCATTTATTTTTGTGACGTTATGTATTTTGTGACGTTTTGTATTTTGTGACGTCATTTATTTTTGTGACGTTATGTATTTTGTGACGTCATTTTTTTTGTGACGTTATGTATTTTGTGACGTAATTAATATTTTGTGACGTCATTTATTTTTGTGACGTTATGTATTTTGTGACGACTTTTTTTGTGACGTTATGTATTTTGTGACGTCATTTTTTGTGACGTTATGTATTTTGTGACGTCATTTATTTTTGTGACGTTATGTATTTTGTGACGTCATTTATTTTTGTGACGTTATGTATTTTGTGACGTCATTTATTTTTTTGACGTTATGTATATTGTGACTTAATTTATTTTTGTGACGTCATTTATTTTTGTGACGTTATGTATTTTGTGACGTCATTTATTTTTGTGACGTTATGTATTTTGTGACGTCATTTATTTTTGTGACGTTATGTATTTTGTGACGTCATTTATTTTTGTGACGTTATGTATTTTGTGACGTCTTTTATTTTTGTGACGTTAAGTATTTTGTGACGTCATTTATTTTTGTGACGTTATGTATTTTGTTACGTCATTTATTTTTGTGACGTTATGTATTTTGTGACGTTTTGTATTTTGTGACGTCATTTATTTTTGTGACGTTATGTATTTTGTGATGTCATTTTTTTGTGACGTTATGTATTTTGTGACGTCATTTATTTTTGTGACGTTATGTATTTTGTGACGTCATTTATTTTTTTGACGTTATGTATTTTGTGACGCCATTTATTTTGGTGACGTTATGTATTTTGTGACGTTATGTATTTTGTGACGTTATGTATTTTGTGACGTAATTCATTTTTGTGACGTTATGTATTTTGTGACTTAATTTATTTTTGTGACGTCATTTATTTTTGTGACGTTATGTATTTTGTGACGTCATTTATTTTTGTGACGTTATGTATTTTGTGACGTCATTTATTTTTGTGACGTTATGTATTTTGTGACGTCATTTATTTTTGTGACGTTATGTATTTTGTGACGTCATTTATTTTTTTGACGTTATGTATTTTGTGACGTCATTTATTTTTGTGACGTTATGTATTTTGTGACGTCATTTATCTTTGTGACGTTATGTATTTTTTGACGTCATTTATTTTGTGACGTTATGCATTTTGTGACGTGATTAATATTTTGTGACGTCATTTATTTTTGTGACGTTATGTATTTTGTGACGTAAATTATATTTTGTGACGTCATTTATTTTTGTGACGTTATGTATTTTGTGACGTCATTTATTTTTGTGACGTTATGTATTTTGTGACGTCATTTATTTTTGTGACGTTATGTATTTTGTGACGTCATTTATTTTTGTGACGTTATGTATTTTGTGACGTCATTTATTTTTGTGACGTTAAGTATTTTGTGACGTCATTTATTTTTGTGACGTTATGTATTTTGTTACGTCATTTATTTTTGTGACGTTATGTATTTTGTGACGTTTTGTATTTTGTGACGTCATTTATTTTTGTGACGTTGTGTATTTTGTGACGTCATTTTTTTTGTGACGTTATGTATTTTGTGACGTAATTAATATTTTGTGACGTCATTTATTTTTGTGACGTTATGTATTTTGTGACGACTTTTTTTTGTGACGTTATGTATTTTGTGACGTCATTTTTGTGACGTTATGTATTTTGTGACGTCATTTATTTTTGTGACGTTATGTATTTTGTGACGTCATTTATTTTTGTGACGTTATGTATTTTGTGACGTCATTTATTTTTGTGACGTTATGTATTTTGTGACGTCATTTATTTTTGTGACGTTATGTATTTTGTGACGTCATTTATTTTTGTGACGTTATGTATTTTGTGACGTCATTTATTTTTGTGACGTTATGTATTTTGTGACGTCATTTATTTTTGTGACGTTATGTATTTTGTGACGTCATTTATTTTTGTGACGTTAAGTATTTTGTGACGTCATTTATTTTTGTGACGTTATGTATTTTGTTACGTCATTTATTTTTGTGACGTTATGTATTTTGTGACGTTTTGTATTTTGTGACGTCATTTATTTTTGTGACGTTGTGTATTTTGTGACGTCATTTTTTTTGTGACGTTATGTATTTTGTGACGTAATTAATATTTTGTGACGTCATTTATTTTTGTGACGTTATGTATTTTGTGACGACTTTTTTTTGTGACGTTATGTATTTTGTGACGTCATTTTTGTGACGTTATGTATTTTGTGACGTCATTTATTTTTGTGACGTTATGTATTTTGTGACGTCATTTATTTTTGTGACGTTATGTATTTTGTGACGTCATTTATTTTTGTGACGTTATGTATTTTGTGACGTCATTTATTTTTTTGACGTTATGTATTTTGTGACTTAATTAATTTTTGTGACGTCATTTATTTTTGTGACGTTATGTATTTTGTGACGTCATTTATTTTTGTGACGTTATGTATTTTGTGACGTCATTTATTTTTGTGACGTTATGTATTTTGTGACGTCATTTTTTTTGACGTTATGTATTTCGTGACGCCATTTATTTTTGTGACGTTATGTATTTTGTGACGTTATGTATTTTGTGACGTAATTTATTTTTGTGACGTTATGTATTTTGTGACTTAATTAATTTTTGTGACGTCATTTATTTTTGTGACGTTATGTATTTTTTGACGTCATTTATTTTTGTGACGTTATGTATTTTTTGACGTCGTTTATTTTGTGACGTTATGCATTTTGTGACGTGATTAATATTTTGTGACGTCATTTATTTTTGTGACGTTATGTATTTTGTGAAGTAAATTATATTTTGTGACGTCATTTATTTTTGTGACGTTATGTATTTTGTGACGTCATTTATTTTTGTGACGTTATGTATTTTGTGACGTCATTTATTTTTGTGACGTTATGTATTTTGTGACGTCATTTATTTTTGTGACGTTATGTATTTTGTGACGTCATTTATTTTTGTGACGTTATGTATTTTGTGACGTCATTTATTTTTGTGACGTTAAGTATTTTGCGACGTCATTTATTTTTGTGACGTTATGTATTTTGTTACGTCATTTATTTTTGTGACGTTATGTATTTTGTGACGTTTTGTATTTTGTGACGTCATTTATTTTTGTGACGTTATGTATTTTGTGACGTCATTTTTTTTGTGACGTTATGTATTTTGTGACGTAATTAATATTTTGTGACGTCATTTATTTTTGTGACGTTATGTATTTTGTGACGACTTTTTTTGTGACGTTATGTATTTTGTGACGTCATTTTTTGTGACGTTATGTATTTTGTGACGTCATTTATTTTTGTGACGTTATGTATTTTGTGACGTCATTTATTTTTGTGACGTTATGTATTTTGTGACGTCATTTATTTTTTTGACGTTATGTATATTGTGACTTAATTTATTTTTGTGACGTCATTTATTTTTGTGACGTTATGTATTTTGTGACGTCATTTATTTTTGTGACGTTATGTATTTTGTGACGTCATTTATTTTTGTGACGTTATGTATTTTGTGACGTCATTTATGTTTGTGACGTTATGTATTTTGTGACGTCATTTATTTTTGTGACGTTAAGTATTTTGTGACGTCATTTATTTTTGTGACGTTATGTATTTTGTTACGTCATTTATTTTTGTGACGTTATGTATTTTGTGACGTTTTGTATTTTGTGACGTCATTTATTTTTGTGACGTTATGTATTTTGTGACGTCATTTTTTTGTGACGTTATGTATTTTGTGACGTCATTTATTTTTGTGACGTTATGTATTTTGTGACGTCATTTATTTTTTTGACGTTATGTATTTTGTGACGCCATTTATTTTGGTGACGTTATGTATTTTGTGACGTTATGTATTTTGTGACGTTATGTATTTTGTGACGTAATTCATTTTTGTGACGTTATGTATTTTGTGACTTAATTTATTTTTGTGACGTCATTTATTTTTGTGACGTTATGTATTTTGTGACGTCATTTATTTTTGTGACGTTATGTATTTTGTGACGTCATTTATTTTTGTGACGTTATGTATTTTGTGACGTCATTTATTTTTGTGACGTTATGTATTTTGTGACGTCATTTATTTTTTTGACGTTATGTATTTTGTGACGTCATTTATTTTTGTGACGTTATGTATTTTGTGACGTCATTTATCTTTGTGACGTTATGTATTTTTTGACGTCATTTATTTTGTGACGTTATGCATTTTGTGACGTGATTAATATTTTGTGACGTCATTTATTTTTGTGACGTTATGTATTTTGTGACGTAAATTATATTTTGTGACGTCATTTATTTTTGTGACGTTATGTATTTTGTGACGTCATTTATTTTTGTGACGTTATGTATTTTGTGACGTCATTTATTTTTGTGACGTTATGTATTTTGTGACGTCATTTATTTTTGTGACGTTATGTATTTTGTGACGTCATTTATTTTTGTGACGTTAAGTATTTTGTGACGTCATTTATTTTTATGACGTTATGTATTTTGTTACGTCATTTATTTTTGTGACGTTATGTATTTTGTGACGTTTTGTATTTTGTGACGTCATTTATTTTTGTGACGTTGTGTATTTTGTGACGTCATTTTTTTTGTGACGTTATGTATTTTGTGACGTAATTAATATTTTGTGACGTCATTTATTTTTGTGACGATATGTATTTTGTGACGACTTTTTTTTGTGACGTTATGTATTTTGTGACGTCATTTTTGTGACGTTATGTATTTTGTGACGTCATTTATTTTTGTGACGTTATGTATTTTGTGACGTCATTTATTTTTGTGACGTTATGTATTTTGTGACGTCATTTATTTTTGTGACGTTATGTATTTTGTGACGTCATTTATTTTTTTGACGTTATGTATTTTGTGACTTAATTAATTTTTGTGACGTCATTTATTTTTGTGACGTTATGTATTTTGTGACGTCATTTATTTTTGTGACGTTATGTATTTTGTGACGTCATTTATTTTTGTGACGTTATGTATTTTGTGACGTCATTTTTTTTGACGTTATGTATTTCGTGACGCCATTTATTTTTGTGACGTTATGTATTTTGTGACGTTATGTATTTTGTGACGTAATTTATTTTTGTGACGTTATGTATTTTGTGACTTAATTAATTTTTGTGACGTCATTTATTTTTGTGACGTTATGTATTTTTTGACGTCATTTATTTTTGTGACGTTATGCATTTTGTGACGTGATTAATATTTTGTGACGTCATTTATTTTTCTGACGTTATGTATTTTGTGACGTAATTAATATTTTGTGACGTCATTAATTTTTGTAACGTTATGTATTTTGTGACGTCATTTATTTTTGTGACGTTATGTATTTTGTGACGTCATTTATTTTTGTGACGTTATGTATTTTGTGACGTCATTTATTTTTGTGACGTTATGTATTTTGTGACGTCATTTATTTTTGTGACGTTAAGTATTTTGTGACGTCATTTATTTTTGTGACGTTATGTATTTTGTGACGTCATTTATTTTTGTGACGTTATGTATTTTGTGACGTTATGTATTTTATGACGTCATTTATTTTTGTGACGTTATGTATTTTGTGACGTCATTTATTTTTGTGAAGTCATTTATTTTTGTGACGTTATGTATTTTGTGACGTTATGTATTTTGTGACGTCATTTATTTTTGTGACGTTATGTATTTTGTGACGTAATTAATATTTTGTGACGTCATTTATTTTTGTGACGTTATGTATTTTGTGACGTCATTTATTTTTGTGACGTTATGTATTTTGTGACGTCATTTATTTTTGTGACGTTATGTATTTTGTGACATCATTTATTTTTGTGACGTTATGTTTTTGTGACGTTATGTATTTTGTGACGTCATTTATTTTTGTGACGTTATGTATTTTGTGACGTAATTTATAATTTGTGACGTCATTTATTTTTGTGACGTTATGTATTTTGTGACGTCATTTATTTTTGTGACGTTATGTATTTTGTGACGTCATTCATTTTTTTGACTTTATGTATTTTGTGACGTCATTTATTTTTGTGACGTTATGTATTTTGTGACGTCATTTATTTTTGTGACGTTATGTATTTTTTGACGTCATTTATTTTGTGACGTTATGCATTTTGTGACGTGATTAATATTTTGTGACGTCATTTATTTTTGTGACGTTATGTATTTTGTGACGTAAATTATATTTTGTGACATCATTTATTTTTGTGACGTTATGTATTTTGTGACGTCATTTTTTTTTGTGACGTTATGTATTTTGTGACGTCATTTATTTTTGTGACGTTATGTATTTTGTGACGTCATTTATTTTTGTGACGTTATGTATTTTGTGACGTCATTTATTTTTGTGACGTTAAGTATTTTGTGACGTCATTTATTTTTGTGACGTTATATATTTTGTTACGTCATTTATTTTTGTGACGTTATGTATTTTGTGACGTTTTGTATTTTGTGACGTCATTTATTTTTGTGACGCTATGTATTTTGTGACGTCATTTTTTTGTGACGTTATGTATTTTGTGACGTAATTAATATTTTGTGACGTCATTTATTTTTGTGACGTTATGTATTTTGTGACGACTTTTTTTGTGACGTTATGTATTTTGTGACGTCATTTTTGTGACGTTATGCATTTTGTGACGTCATTTATTTTTGTGACGTTATGTATTTTGTGACGTCATTTATTTTTGTGACGTTATGTATTTTGTGACGTCATTTATTTTTGTGACGTTATGTATTTTGTGATGTCATTTATTTTTTTGACGTTATGTATTTTGTGACTTAATTAATTTTTGTGACGTCATTTATTTTTGTGACGTTTTGTATTTTGTGACGTCATTTATTTTTGTGACGTTATGTATTTTGTGACGTCATTTATTTTTGTGACGTTATGTATTTTGTGACGTCATTTTTTTTGACGTTATGTATTTCGTGACGCCATTTATTTTTGTGACGTTATGTATTTTGTGACGTTATGTATTTTGTGACGTAATTTATTTTTGTGACGTTATGTATTTTGTGACGTCATTTATTTTTTTGACGTTATGCATTTTGTGACGTGATTAATATTTTGTGACGTCATTTATTTTTCTGACGTTATGTATTTTGTGACGTAATTAATATTTTGTGACGTCATTAATTTTTGTAACGTTATGTATTTTGTGACGTCATTTATTTTTGTGACGTTATGTATTTTGTGACGTCATTTATTTTTGTGACGTTATGTATTTTGTGACGTCATTTATTTTTGTGACGTTATGTATTTTGTGACGTCATTTATTTTTGTGACGTTAAGTATTTTGTGACGTCATTTATTTTTGTGACGTTATGTATTTTGTGACGTCATTTATTTTTGTGACGTTATGTATTTTGTGACGTTATGTATTTTTTGACGTCATTTATTTTTGTGACGTTATGTATTTTGTGACGTCATTTATTTTTGTGACGTCATTTATTTTTGTGACGTTATGTATTTTGTGACGTTATGTATTTTGTGACGTCATTTATTTTTGTGACGTTATGTATTTTGCGACGTAATTAATATTTTGTGACGTCATTTATTTTTGTGACGTTATGTATTTTGTGACGTCATTTATTTTTGTGACGTTATGTATTTTGTGACGTCATTTATTTTTGTGACGTTATGTATTTTGTGACGTCATTTATTTTTGTGACGTTATGTTTTTGTGACGTTATGTATTTTGTGACGTCATTTATTTTTGTGACGTTATGTATTTTGTGACGTAATTTATAATTTGTGACGTAATTTATTTTTGTGACGTTATGTATTTTGTGACTTAATTAATTTTTGTGACGTCATTTATTTTTGTGACGTTATGTATTTTTTGACGTCATTTATTTTTGTGACGTTATGCATTTTGTGACGTGATTAATATTTTGTGACGTCATTTATTTTTCTGACGTTATGTATTTTGTGACGTAATTAATATTTTGTGACGTCATTAATTTTTGTAACGTTATGTATTTTGTGACGTCATTTATTTTTGTGACGTTATGTATTTTGTGACGTCATTTATTTTTGTGACGTTATGTATTTTGTGACGTCATTTATTTTTGTGACGTTATGTATTTTGTGACGTCATTTATTTTTTTGACGTTATGTATTTTGTGACGTCATTTATTTTTGTGACGTTATGTATTTTGTGACGTCATTTATTTTTGTGACGTTATGTATTTTGTGACGTCATTTATTTTTGTGACGTTATGTATTTTTTGACGTCATTTATTTTGTGACGTTATGCATTTTGTGACGTGATTAATATTTTGTGACGTCATTTATTTTTGTGACGTTATGTATTTTGTGAAGTAAATTATATTTTGTGACGTCATTTATTTTTGTGACGTTATGTATTTTGTGACGTCATTTATTTTTGTGACGTTATGTATTTTGTGACGTCATTTATTTTTGTGACGTTATGTATTTTGTGACGTCATTTATTTTTGTGACGTTATGTATTTTGTGACGTCATTTATTTTTGTGACGTTATGTATTTTGTGACGTCATTTATTTTTGTGACGTTAATTATTTTGTGACGTCATTTATTTTTGTGACGTTATGTATTTTGTTACGTCATTTATTTTTGTGACGTTATGTATTTTGTGACGTTTTGTATTTTGTGACGTCATTTATTTTTGTGACGTTATGTATTTTGTGACGTCATTTTTTTGTGACGTTATGTATTTTGTGACGTCATTTATTTTTGTGACGTTATGTTATTTGTGACGTCATTTATTTTTTTGACGTTATGTATTTTGTGACGCCATTTATTTTGGTGACGTTATGTATTTTGTGACGTTATGTATTTTGTGACGTTATATTTTGTGACGTAATTCATTTTTGTGACGTTATGTATTTTGTGACGTAATTTATTTTTGTGACGTCATTTATTTTTGTGACGTTATGTATTTTGTGACGTCATTTATTTTTGTGACGTTATGTATTTTGTGACGTCATTTATTTTTGTGACGTTATGTATTTTGTGACGTCATTTATTTTTGTGACGTTATGTATTTTGTGACGTCATTTATTTTTTTGACGTTATGTATTTTGTGACGTCATTTATTTTTGTGACGTTATGTATTTTGTGACGTCATTTATCTTTGTGACGTTATGTATTTTTTGACGTCATTTATTTTGTGACGTTATGCATTTTGTGACGTGATTAATATTTTGTGACGTCATTTATTTTTGTGACGTTATGTATTTTGTGACGTAAATTATATTTTGTGACGTCATTTATTTTTGTGACGTTATGTATTTTGTGACGTCATTTATTTTTGTGACGTTATGTATTTTGTGACGTCATTTATTTTTGTGACGTTATGTATTTTGTGACGTCATTTATTTTTGTGACGTTATGTATTTTGTGACGTCATTTATTTTTGTGACGTTAAGTATTTTGTGACGTCATTTATTTTTGTGACGTTATGTATTTTGTTACGTCATTTATTTTTGTGACGTTATGTATTTTGTGACGTTTTGTATTTTGTGACGTCATTTATTTTTGTGACGTTGTGTATTTTGTGACGTCATTTTTTTTGTGACGTTATGTATTTTGTGACGTAATTAATATTTTGTGACGTCATTTATTTTTGTGACGTTATGTATTTTGTGACGACTTTTTTTTGTGACGTTATGTATTTTGTGACGTCATTTTTGTGACGTTATGTATTTTGTGACGTCATTTATTTTTGTGACGTTATGTATTTTGTGACGTCATTTATTTTTGTGACGTTATGTATTTTGTGACGTCATTTATTTTTGTGACGTTATGTATTTTGTGACGTCATTTATTTTTTTGACGTTATGTATTTTGTGACTTAATTAATTTTTGTGACGTCATTTATTTTTGTGACGTTATGTATTTTGTGACGTCATTTATTTTTGTGACGTTATGTATTTTGTGACGTCATTTATTTTTGTGACGTTATGTATTTTGTGACGTCATTTTTTTTGACGTTATGTATTTCGTGACGCCATTTATTTTTGTGACGTTATGTATTTTGTGACGTTATGTATTTTGTGACGTAATTTATTTTTGTGACGTTATGTATTTTGTGACTTAATTAATTTTTGTGACGTCATTTATTTTTGTGACGTTATGTATTTTTTGACGTCATTTATTTTTGTGACGTTATGCATTTTGTGACGTGATTAATATTTTGTGACGTCATTTATTTTTCTGACGTTATGTATTTTGTGACGTAATTAATATTTTGTGACGTCATTAATTTTTGTAACGTTATGTATATTGTGACGTCATTTATTTTTGTGACGTTATATATTTTGTGACGTCATTTATTTTTGTGACGTTGTGTATTTTGTGACGTCATTTATTTTTGTGACGTTATGTATTTTGTGACGTCATTTATTTTTGTGACGTTAAGTATTTTGTGACGTCATTTATTTTTGTGACGTTATGTATTTTGTGACGTCATTTATTTTTGTGACGTTATGTATTTTGTGACGTTATGTATTTTATGACGTCATTTATTTTTGTGACGTTATGTATTTTTTGACGTCATTTATTTTTGTGAAGTCATTTATTTTTGTGACGTTATGTATTTTGTGACGTTAGTTATTTTGTGACGTCATTTATTTTTGTTACGTTATGTATTTTGTGACGTAATTAATATTTTGTGACGTCATTTATTTTTGTGACGTTATGTATTTTGTGACGTCATTTATTTTTGTGACGTTATGTATTTTGTGACGTCATTTATTTTTGTGACGTAATGTATTTTGTGACGTCATTTATTTTTGTGACGTTATGTTTTTGTGACGTTATGTATTTTGTGACGTCATTTATTTTTGTGACGTTATGTATTTTGTGACGTAATTTATAATTTGTGACGTCATTTATTTTTGTGACGTTATGTATTTTGTGACGTCATTTATTTTTTTGACGTTATGTATTTTGTGACGTCATTTATTTTTGTGACGTTATGTATTTTGTGACGTCATTTATTTTTGTGACGTTATGTATTTTTTGACGTCATTTATTTTGTGACGTTATGCATTTTGTGACGTGATTAATATTTTGTGACGTCATTTATTTTTGTGACGTTATGTATTTTGTGACGTAAATTATATTTTGTGACGTCATTTATTTTTGTGACGTTATGTATTTTGTGACGTCATTTATTTTTGTGACGTTATGTATTTTGTGACGTCATTTATTTTTGTGACGTTATGTATTTTGTGACGTCATTTATTTTTGTGACGTTATGTATTTTGTGACGTCATTTATTTTTGTGACGTTAAGTATTTTGTGACGTCATTTATTTTTGTGACGTTATATATTTTCTTACGTCATTTATTTTTGTGACGTTATGTATTTTGTGACGTTTTGTATTTTGTGACGTCATTTATTTTTGTGACGCTATGTATTTTGTGACGTCATTTTTTTTGTGACGTTATGTATTTTGTGACGTAATTAATATTTTGTGACGTCATTTATTTTTGTGACGTTATGTATTTTGTGACGACTTTTTTTTGTGACGTTATGTATTTTGTGACGTCATTTTTGTGACGTTATGTATTTTGTGACGTCATTTATTTTTGTGACGTTATGTATTTTGTGACGTCATTTATTTTTGTGACGTTATGTATTTTGTGACGTCATTTATTTTTGTGACGTTATGTATTTTGTGACGTCATTTATTTTTTTGACGTTATGTATTTTGTGACTTAATTAATTTTTGTGACGTCATTTATTTTTGTGACGTTATGTATTTTGTGACGTCATTTATTTTTGTGACGTTATGTATTTTGTGACGTCATTTATTTTTGTGACGTTATGTATTTTGTGACGTCATTTATTTTTGTGACGTTATGTATTTTGTGACTTAATTAATTTTTGTGACGTCATTTATTTTTGTGACGTTATGTATTTTTTGACGTCATTTATTTTTGTGACGTTATGCATTTTGTGACGTGATTAATATTTTGTGACGTCATTTATTTTTCTGACGTTATGTATTTTGTGACGTAATTAATATTTTGTGACGTCATTAATTTTTGTAACGTTATGTATTTTGTGACGTCATTTATTTTTGTGACGTTATGTATTATGTGACGTCATTTATTTTTGTGACGTTATGTATTTTGTGACGTCATTTATTTTTGTGACGTTATGTATTTTGTGACGTCATTTATTTTTGTGACGTTAAGTATTTTGTGACGTCATTTATTTTTGTGACGTTATATATTTTGTGACGTCATTTATTTTTGTGACGTTATGTATTTTGTGACGTTATGTATTTTGTGAAGTCATTTATTTTTGTGACGTTATGTATTTTGTGACGTCATTTATTTTTGTGACGTTATGTTTTTGTGACGTTATGTATTTTGTGACGTCATTTATTTTTGTGACGTTATGTATTTTGTGACGTTATGTATTTTGTGACGTCATTTATTTTTGTGACGTTATGTATTTTGTGACGTAATTAATATTTTGTGACGTCATTTATTTTTGTGACGTTATGTATTTTGTGACGTCATTTATTTTTGTGACGTTATGTATTTTGTGACGTCATTTATTTTTGTGACGTTATGTATTTTGTGACGTCATTTATTTTTGTGACGTCTTTTTTTGTGACGTTATGTATTTTGTGACGTCATTTTTTGGGACGTTATGTATTTTGTGACGTCATTTATTTTTGTGACGTTATGTATTTTGTTACGTCATTTATTTTTGTGACGTTATGTATTTTGTGACGTCATTTATTTTTGTGACTTTATGTATTTTGTGACGTAATTAATTTTTGTGACGTCATTTATTTTTGTGAAGTTATGTATTTTGTGACTTAATTAATTTTTGTGACGTCATTTATTTTTGTGACGTTATGTATTTTGTGACTTAATTAATTTTTGTGACGCCATTTATTTTTGTGACGTTATGTATTTTGTGACGTCATTTATGTTTGTGACGTTATGTATTTTGTGACGCTATTTATTTTTGTGACGTTATGAATTTTGTGACGTCATTAATGTTTGTGACGTTATGTATTTTGTGACGTAATTAATTTTTGTGACGTCATTTATTTTTGTGAAGTTATGTATTTTGTGACGTCATTTATTTTTGTGACGTTATGTATTTTTTGACGTCATTTATTTTTGTGACGTTATGTATTTAGTGACGTCATTTATTTTTGTGACGTCATTTATTTTTGTGACGTTATGTATTTTGTGACGTTATGTATTTTGTGACGTCATTTATTTTTGTGACGTTATGTATTTTGTGACGTAATTAATATTTTGTGACGTCATTTATTTTTGTGACGTTATGTATTTTGTGGCGTCATTTATTTTTGTGACGTTATGTATTTTGTGACGTCATTTATTTTTGTGACGTTATGTATTTTGTGACGTCATTTATTTTTGTGACGTTATGTTTTTGTGACGTTATGTATTTTGTGACGTCATTTATTTTTGTGACGTTATGTATTTTGTGACGTTATGTATTTTGTGACGTCATTTATTTTTGTGACGTTATGTATTTTGTGACGTAATTAATATTTTGTGACGTCATTTATTTTTGTGACGTTATGTATTTTGTGACGTCATTTATTTTTGTGACGTTATGTATTTTGTGACGTCATTTATTTTTGTGACGTTATGTATTTTGTGACGTCATTTATTTTTGTGACGTCTTTTTTTGTGACGTTATGTATTTTGTGACGTCATTTTTTGGGACGTTATGTATTTTGTGACGTCATTTATTTTTGTGACGTTATGTATTTTGTTACGTCATTTATTTTTGTGACGTTATGTATTTTGTGACGTCATTTATTTTTGTGACTTTATGTATTTTGTGACGTAATTAATTTTTGTGACGTCATTTATTTTTGTGAAGTTATGTATTTTGTGACTTAATTAATTTTTGTGACGTCATTTATTTTTGTGACGTTATGTATTTTGTGACTTAATTAATTTTTGTGACGCCATTTATTTTTGTGACGTTATGTATTTTGTGACGTCATTTATGTTTGTGACGTTATGTATTTTGTGACGCTATTTATTTTTGTGACGTTATGAATTTTGTGACGTCATTAATGTTTGTGACGTTATGTATTTTGTGACGTAATTAATTTTTGTGACGTCATTTATTTTTGTGAAGTTATGTATTTTGTGACGTCATTTATTTTTGTGACGTTATGTATTTTTTGACGTCATTTATTTTTGTGACGTTATGTATTTTGTGACGTCATTTATTTTTGTGACGTTATGTATTTTGTGACGTCATTTTTTTTGACGTTATGTATTTCGTGACGCCATTTATTTTTGTGACGTTATGTATTTTGTGACGTTATGTATTTTGTGACGTAATTTATTTTTGTGACGTTATGTATTTTGTGACTTAATTGATTTTTGTGACGTCATTTATTTTTGTGACGTTATGTATTTTTTGACGTCATTTATTTTTGTGACGTTATGCATTTTGTGACGTGATTAATATTTTGTGACGTCATTTATTTTTCTGACTTTATGTATTTTGTGACGTAATTAATATTTTGTGACGTCATTAATTTTTGTAACGTTATGTATTTTGTGACGTCATTTATTTTTGTGACGTTATGTATTTTGTGACATCATTTATTTTTGTGACGTTATGTATTTTGTGACGTCATTTATTTTTGTGACGTTATGTATTTTGTGACGTCATTTATTTTTGTGACGTTATGTATTTTGTGAGGTCATTTTTTTTGACGTTATGTATTTTGTGACGCCATTTATTTTTGTGACGTTATGTATTTTGTGACGTAATTTATTTTTGTGACGTTATGTATTTTGTGACTTAATTAATTTTTGTGACGTCATTTATTTTTGTGACGTTATGTATTTTTTGACGTCATTTATTTTTGTGACGTTATGCATTTTGTGACGTGATTAATATTTTGTGACGTCATTTATTTTTGTGACGTTATGTATTTTGTGACGTCATTTATTTTTGTGACGTTATGTATTTTGTGACGTTATGTATTTTATGACGTCATTTATTTTTGTGACGTTATGTATTTTGTGACGTCATTTATTTTTGTGACGTCATTTATTTTTGTGACGTTATGTATTTTGTGACGTTATGTATTTTGTGACGTCATTTATTTTTGTGACGTTATGTATTTTGTGACATAATTAATATTTTGTGACGTCATCTATTTTTGTGACGTTATGTATTTTGTGACGTCATTTATTTTTGTGACGTTATGTATTTTGTGACGTCATTTATTTTTGTGACGTTATGTATTTTGTGACGTCATTTATTTTTGTGACGTTATGTATTTTGTGACGTCATTTATTTTTGTGACGTTATGTTTTTGTGACGTTATGTATTTTGTGACGTCATTTATTTTTGTGACGTTATGTATTTTGTGACGTAATTTATAATTTGTGACGACATTTATTTTTGTGACGTTATGTATTTTGTGACGTATTTTTTTGTGACGTTATGTATTTTGTGACGTCATTTTTTGGGACGTTATGTATTTTGTGACGTCATTTATTTTTGTGACGTTATGTATTTTGTTACGTCATTTATTTTTGTGACGTTATGTATTTTGTGACGTCATTTATTTTTGTGACGTTATGTATTTTGTTACGTCATTTATTTTTGTGACGTTATGTATTTTGTAACGTTTTGTATTTTGTGACGTCATTTATTTTTGTGACGTTATGTATTTTGTGACGTCATTTTTTTGTGACGTTATGTATTTTGTGAGTCATTTATTTTTGTGACGTTATGTATTTTGTGACGTCATTTATTTTTTTGACGTTATGTATTTTGTGACGCCATTTATTTTGGTGACGTTATGTATTTTGTGACCTTATGTATTTTGTGACGTTATGTATTTTGTGACGTAATTCATTTTTGTGACGTTATGTATTTTGTGACTTAATTAATTTTTGTGACGTCATTTATTTTTGTGACGTTATGTATTTTGTGACGTCATTTATTTTTGTGACGTTATGTATTTTGTGACGTCATTTATTTTTGTGACGTTATGTATTTTGTGACGTCATTTATTTTTTTGACGTTATGTATTTTGTGACGTCATTTATTTTTGTGACGTTATGTATTTTGTGACGTCATTTATTTTTGTGACGTTATGTATTTTGTGACGTCATTTTTTTGTGACGTTATGTATTTTGTGAGTCATTTATTTTTGTGACGTTATGTATTTTGTGACGTCATTTATTTTTTTGACGTTATGTATTTTGTGACGCCATTTATTTTGGTGACGTTATGTATTTTGTGACCTTATGTATTTTGTGACGTTATGTATTTTGTGACGTAATTCATTTTTGTGACGTTATGTATTTTGTGACTTAATTAATTTTTGTGACGTCATTTATTTTTGTGACGTTATGTATTTTGTGACGTCATTTATTTTTGTGACGTTATGTATTTTGTGACGTCATTTATTTTTGTGACGTTATGTATTTTGTGACGTCATTTATTTTTTTGACGTTATGTATTTTGTGACGTCATTTATTTTTGTGACGTTATGTATTTTGTGACGTCATTTATTTTTGTGACGTTATGTATTTTTTGACGTCATTTATTTTGTGACGTTATGCATTTTGTGACGTGATTAATATTTTGTGACGTCATTTATTTTTGTGACGTTATGTATTTTGTGACGTAAATTATATTTTGTGACGTCATTTATTTTTGTGACGTTATGTATTTTGTGACGTCATTTATTTTTGTGACGTTATGTATTTTGTGACGTCATTTATTTTTGTGACGTTATGTATTTTGTGACGTCATTTATTTTTGTGACGTTATGTATTTTGTGACGTTATGTATTTTATGACGTCATTTATTTTTGTGACGTTATGTATTTTGTGACGTCATTTATTTTTGTGAAGTCATTTATTTTTGTGACGTTATGTATTTTGTGACGTTATGTATTTTGTGACGTCATTTATTTTTGTGACGTTATGTATTTTGTGACGTAATTAATATTTTGTGACGTCATTTATTTTTGTGACGTTATGTATTTTGTGACGTCATTTATTTTTGTGACGTTATGTATTTTGTGACGTCATTTATTTTTGTGACGTTATGTATTTTGTGACGTCATTTATTTTTGTGACGTTATGTTTTTGTGACGTTATGTATTTTGTGACGTCATTTATTTTTGTGACGTTATGTATTTTGTGACGTAATTTATAATTTGTGACGTCATTTATTTTTGTGACGTTATGTATTTTGTGACGTCATTTATTTTTGTGACGTTATGTATTTTGTGACGTCATTTATTTTTTTGACGTTATGTATTTTGTGACGTCATTTATTTTTGTGACGTTATGTATTTTGTGACGTCATTTATTTTTGTGACGTTATGTATTTTTTGACGTCATTTATTTTGTGACGTTATGCATTTTGTGACGTGATTAATATTTTGTGACGTCATTTATTTTTGTGACGTTATGTATTTTGTGACGTAAATTATATTTTGTGACGTCATTTATTTTTGTGACGTTATGTATTTTGTGACGTCATTTATTTTTGTGACGTTATGTATTTTGTGACGTCATTTATTTTTGTGACGTTATGTATTTTGTGACGTCATTTATTTTTGTGACGTTATGTATTTTGTGACGTCATTTATTTTTGTGACGTTAAGTATTTTGTGACGTCATTTATTTTTGTGACGTTATATATTTTGTTACGTCATTTATTTTTGTGACGTTATGTATTTTGTGACGTTTTGTATTTTGTGACGTCATTTATTTTTGTGACGCTATGTATTTTGTGACGTCATTTTTTTTGTGACGTTATGTATTTTGTGACGTAATTATTATTTTGTGACGTCATTTATTTTTGTGACGTTATGTATTTTGTGACGACTTTTTTTTGTGACGTTATGTATTTTGTGACGTTATTTTTGTGACGTTATGTATTTTGTGACGTCATTTATTTTTGTGACGTTATGTATTTTGTGACGTCATTTATTTTTGTGACGTTATGTATTTTGTGACGTCATTTATTTTTGTGACAATATGTGTTTTGTGACGTCATTTATTTTTTTGACGTTATGTATTTTGTGACTTAATTAATTTTTGTGACGTCATTTATTTTTGTGACGTTATGTATTTTGTGACGTCATTTATTTTTGTGACGTTATGTATTTTGTGACGTCATTTATTTTTGTGACGTTATGTATTTTGTGACGTCATTTTTTTTGACGTTATGTATTTCGTGACGCCATTTATTTTTGTGACGTTATGTATTTTGTGACGTTATGTATTTTGTGACGTAATTTATTTTTGTGACGTTATGTATTTTGTGACTTAATTAATTTTTGTGACGTCATTTATTTTTGTGACGTTATGTATTTTTTGACGTCATTTATTTTTGTGACGTTATGCATTTTGTGACGTGATTAATATTTTGTGACGTCATTTATTTTTCTGACGTTATGTATTTTGTGATGTAATCAATATTTTGTGACGTCATTAATTTTTGTAACGTTATGTATTTTGTGACGTCATTTATTTTTGTGACGTTATGTATTTTGTGACGTCATTTATTTTTGTGACGTTATGTATTTTGTGACGTCATTTATTTTTGTGACGTTATGTATTTTGTGACGTCATTTATTTTTGTGACGTTAAGTATTTTGTGACGTCATTTATTTTTGTGACGTTATATATTTTGTGACGTCATTTATTTTTGTGACGTTATGTATTTTGTGACGTTATGTATTTTATGACGTCATTTATTTTTGTGACGTTATGTATTTTGTGACGTCATTTATTTTTGTGACGTCATTTATTTTTGTGACGTTATGTATTTTGTGACGTTATGTATTTTGTGACGTCATTTATTTTTGTGACGTTATTATTTTGTGACGTAATTAATATTTTGTGACGTCATTTATTTTTGTGACGTTATGTGTTTTGTGACGTCATTTATTTTTGTGACGTTATGTTTTTGTGACGTTATGTATTTTGTGACGTCATTTATTTTTGTGACGTTATGTATTTTGTGACGTAATTTATAATTTGTGACGTAATTTATTTTTGTGACGTTATGTATTTTGTGACTTAATTAATTTTTGTGACGTCATTTATTTTTGTGACGTTATGTATTTTTTGACGTCATTTATTTTTGTGACGTTATGCATTTTGTGACGTGATTAATATTTTGTGACGTCATTTATTTTTCTGACGTTATGTATTTTGTGACGTAATTAATATTTTGTGACGTCATTAATTTTTGTAACGTTATGTATTTTGTGACGTCATTTATTTTTGTGACGTTATGTATTTTGTGACGTCATTTATTTTTGTGACGTTATGTATTTTGTGACGTCATTTATTTTTGTGACGTTATGTATTTTGTGACGTCATTTATTTTTGTGACGTTAAGTATTTTGTGACGTCATTTATTTTTGTGACGTTATGTATTTTGTGACGTCATTTATTTTTGTGACGTTATGTATTTTGTGACGTCATTTATTTTTGTGACGTTATGTATTTTGTGACGTCATTTATGTTTGTGACGTTATGTATTTTGTGACGCTATTTATTTTTGTGACGTTATGAATTTTGTGACTTAATTAATTTTTGTGACGTCATTTATTTTTGTGACGTTATGTATTTTGTGACGTCATTTATTTTTGTGACGTTAAGTATTTTGTGACGTCATTTATTTTTGTGACGTTATATATTTTGTGACGTCATTTATTTTTGTGACGTTATGTATTTTGTGACGTTATGTATTTTATGACGTCATTTATTTTTGTGACGTTATGTATTTTGTGACGTCATTTATTTTTGTGACGTTATGTATTTTGTGACGTCATTTATTTTTGTGACGTTAAGTATTTTGTGACGTCATTTATTTTTGTGACGTTATGTATTTTGTGACGTCATTTATTTTTGTGACGTTATGTATTTTGTGACGTCATTTATTTTTGTGACGTTATGTATTTTGTGACGTCATTTATGTTTGTGACGTTATGTATTTTGTGACGCTATTTATTTTTTTGACGTTATGAATTTTGTGACGTCATTAATGTTTGTGACGTTATGTATTTTGTGACGTAATTAATTTTTGTGACGTCATTTATTTTTGTGAAGTTATGTATTTTGTGACGTCATTTATTTTTGTGACGTTATGTATTTTTTGACGTCATTTATTTTTGTGACGTTATGTATTTTGTGACGTCATTTATTTTTGTGACGTTATGTATTTTGTGACGTCATTTTTTTGACGTTATGTATTTCGTGACGCCATTTATTTTTGTGACGTTATGTATTTTGTGACGTTATGTATTTTGTGACGTAATTTATTTTTGTGACGTTATGTATTTTGTGAATTAATTAATTTTTGTGACGTCATTTATTTTTGTGACGTTATGTATTTTTTGACGTCATTTATTTTTGTGACGTTATGCATTTTGTGACGTGATTAATATTTTGTGACGTCATTTATTTTTCTGACTTTATGTATTTTGTGACGTAATTAATATTTTGTGACGTCATTAATTTTTGTAACGTTATGTATTTTGTGACGTCATTTATTTTTGTGACGTTATGTATTTTGTGACATCATTTATTTTTGTGACGTTATGTATTTTGTGACGTCATTTATTTTTGTGACGTTATGTATTTTGTGACGTCATTTATTTTTGTGACGTTAAGTATTTTGTGACGTCATTTATTTTTGTGACGTTATGTATTTTGTGACGTCATTTATTTTTGTGACGTTATGTATTTTGTGAGGTCATTTTTTTTGACGTTATGTATTTTGTGACGCCATTTATTTTTGTGACGTTATGTATTTTGTGACGTAATTTATTTTTGTGACGTTATGTATTTTGTGACTTAATTAATTTTTGTGACGTCATTTATTTTTGTGACGTTATGTATTTTTTGACGTCATTTATTTTTGTGACGTTATGCATTTTGTGACGTGATTAATATTTTGTGACGTCATTTATTTTTGTGACGTTATGTATTTTGTGACGTCATTTATTTTTGTGACGTTATGTATTTTGTGACGTTATGTATTTTATGACGTCATTTATTTTTGTGACGTTATGTATTTTGTGACGTCATTTATTTTTGTGACGTCATTTATTTTTGTGACGTTATGTATTTTGTGACGTTATGTATTTTGTGACGTCATTTATTTTTGTGACGTTATGTATTTTGTGACATAATTAATATTTTGTGACGTCATTTATTTTTGTGACGTTATGTATTTTGTGACGTCATTTATTTTTGTGACGTTATGTATTTTGTGACGTCATTTATTTTTGTGACGTTATGTATTTTGTGACGTCATTTATTTTTGTGACGTTATGTATTTTGTGACGTCATTTATTTTTGTGACGTTATGTTTTTGTGACGTTATGTATTTTGTGACGTCATTTATTTTTGTGACGTTATGTATTTTGTGACGTAATTTATAATTTGTGACGTCATTTATTTTTGTGACGTTATGTATTTTGTGACGTCTTTTTTTGTGACGTTATGTATTTTGTGACGTCATTTTTTGGGACGTTATGTATTTTGTGACGTCATTTATTTTTGTGACGTTATGTATTTTGTTACGTCATTTATTTTGTGACGTTATGTATTTTGTGACGTCATTTATTTTTGTGACGTTATGTATTTTGTTACGTCATTTATTTTTGTGACGTTATGTATTTTGTAACGTTTTGTATTTTGTGACGTCATTTATTTTTGTGACGTTATGTATTTTGTGACGTCATTTTTTTGTGACGTTATGTATTTTGTGAGTCATTTATTTTTGTGACGTTATGTATTTTGTGACGTCATTTATTTTTTTGACGTTATGTATTTTGTGACGCCATTTATTTTGGTGACGTTATGTATTTTGTGACGTTATGTATTTTGTGACGTTATGTATTTTGTGACGTAATTCATTTTTGTGACGTTATGTATTTTGTGACTTAATTAATTTTTGTGACGTCATTTTTTTTTGTGACGTTATGTATTTTGTGACGTCATTTATTTTTGTGACGTTATGTATTTTGTGACGTCATTTATTTTTGTGACGTTATGTATTTTGTGACGTCATTTATTTTTTTGACGTTATGTATTTTGTGACGTCATTTATTTTTGTGACGTTATGTATTTTGTGACGTCATTTATTTTTGTGACGTTATGTATTTTTTGACGTCATTTATTTTGTGACGTTATGCATTTTGTGACGTGATTAATATTTTGTGACGTCATTTATTTTTGTGACGTTATGTATTTTGTGACGTCATTTATTTTTGTGACGTTATGTATTTTGTGACGTCATTTATTTTTGTGACGTTATGTATTTTGTGACGTCATTTATTTTTGTGACGTTATGTATTTTGTGACGTCATTTATTTTTGTGACGTTATGTATTTTGTGACGTTATGTATTTTATGACGTCATTTATTTTTGTGACGTTATGTATTTTGTGACGACATTTATTTTTGTGAAGTCATTTATTTTTGTGACGTTATGTATTTTGTGACGTTATGTATTTTGTGACGTCATTTATTTTTGTGACGTTATGTATTTTGTGACGTAATTAATATTTTGTGACGTCATTTATTTTTGTGACGTTATGTATTTTGTGACGTCATTTATTTTTGTGACGTTATGTATTTTGTGACGTCATTTATTTTTGTGACGTTATGTATTTTGTGACGTCATTTATTTTTGTGACGTTATGTATTTTGTGAGGTCATTTTTTTTGACGTTATGTATTTTGTGACGCCATTTATTTTTGTGACGTTATGTATTTTGTGACGTAATTTATTTTTGTGACGTTATGTATTTTGTGACTTAATTAATTTTTGTGACGTCATTTATTTTTGTGACGTTATGTATTTTTTGACGTCATTTATTTTTGTGACGTTATGCATTTTGTGACGTGATTAATATTTTGTGACGTCATTTATTTTTGTGACGTTATGTATTTTGTGACGTCATTTATTTTTGTGACGTTATGTATTTTGTGACGTTATGTATTTTATGACGTCATTTATTTTTGTGACGTTATGTATTTTGTGACGTCATTTATTTTTGTGACGTCATTTATTTTTGTGACGTTATGTATTTTGTGACGTTATGTATTTTGTGACGTCATTTATTTTTGTGACGTTATGTATTTTGTGACATAATTAATATTTTGTGACGTCATTTATTTTTGTGACGTTATGTATTTTGTGACGTCATTTATTTTTGTGACGTTATGTATTTTGTGACGTCATTTATTTTTGTGACGTTATGTATTTTGTGACGTCATTTATTTTTGTGACGTTATGTATTTTGTGACGTCATTTATTTTTGTGACGTTATGTTTTTGTGACGTTATGTATTTTGTGACGTCATTTATTTTTGTGACGTTATGTATTTTGTGACGTAATTTATAATTTGTGACGTCATTTATTTTTGTGACGTTATGTATTTTGTGACGTCTTTTTTTGTGACGTTATGTATTTTGTGACGTCATTTTTTGGGACGTTATGTATTTTGTGACGTCATTTATTTTTGTGACGTTATGTATTTTGTTACGTCATTTATTTTTGTGACGTTATGTATTTTGTGACGTCATTTATTTTTGTGACGTTATGTATTTTGTTACGTCATTTATTTTTGTGACGTTATGTATTTTGTAACGTTTTGTATTTTGTGACGTCATTTATTTTTGTGACGTTATGTATTTTGAGACGTCATTTTTTTGTGACGTTATGTATTTTGTGAGTCATTTATTTTTGTGACGTTATGTATTTTGTGACGTCATTTATTTTTTTGACGTTATGTATTTTGTGACGCCATTTATTTTGGTGACGTTATGTATTTTGTGACGTTATGTATTTTGTGACGTTATGTATTTTGTGACGTAATTCATTTTTGTGACGTTATGTATTTTGTGACTTAATTAATTTTTGTGACGTCATTTATTTTTGTGACGTTATGTATTTTGTGACGTCATTTATTTTTGTGACGTTATGTATTTTGTGACGTCATTTATTTTTGTGACGTAATGTATTTTGTGACGTCATTTATTTTTTTGACGTTATGTATTTTGTGACGTCATTTATTTTTGTGACGTTATGTATTTTGTGACGTCATTTATTTTTGTGACGTTATGTATTTTTTGACGTCATTTATTTTGTGACGTTATGCATTTTGTGACGTGATTAATATTTTGTGACGTCATTTATTTTTGTGACGTTATGTATTTTGTGACGTAAATTATATTTTGTGACGTCATTTATTTTTGTGACGTTATGTATTTTGTGACGTCATTTATTTTTGTGACGTCATTTATTTTTGTGACGTTATGTATTTTGTGACGTTATGTATTTTGTGACGTCATTTATTTTTGTGACGTTATGTATTTTGTGACGTTATGTATTTTATGACGTCATTTATTTTTGTGACGTTATGTATTTTGTGACGTCATTTATTTTTGTGAAGTCATTTATTTTTGTGACGTTATGTATTTTGTGACGTTATGTATTTTGTGACGTCATTTATTTTTGTGACGTTATGTATTTTGTGACGTAATTAATATTTTGTGACGTCATTTATTTTTGTGACGTTATGTATTTTGTGACGTCATTTATTTTTGTGACGTTATGTATTTTGTGACGTCATTTATTTTTGTGACGTTATGTATTTTGTGACGTCATTTATTTTTGTGACGTTATGTTTTTGTGACGTTATGTATTTTGTGACGTCATTTATTTTTGTGACGTTATGTATTTTGTGACGTAATTTATAATTTGTGACGTCATTTATTTTTTTGACGTTATGTATTTTGTGACGTCATTTATTTTTGTGACGTTATGTATTTTGTGACGTCATTTATTTTTTTGACGTTATGTATTTTGTGACGTCATTTATTTTTGTGACGATATGTATTTTGTGACGTCATTTATTTTTGTGACGTTATGTATTTTTTGACGTCATTTATTTTGTGACGTTATGCATTTTGTGACATGATTAATATTTTGTGACGTCATTTATTTTTGTGACGTTATGTATTTTGTGACGTAAATTATATTTTGTGACGTCATTTATTTTTGTGACGTTATGTATTTTGTGACGTCATTTATTTTTGTGACGTTATGTATTTTGTGACGTCATTTATTTTTGTGACGTTATGTATTTTGTGACGTCATTTATTTTTGTGACGTTATGTATTTTGTGACGTCATTTATTTTTGTGACGTCATTTATTTTTGTGACGTTATGTATTTTGTGACGTTATGTATTTTGTGACGTCATTTATTTTTGTGACGTTATGTATTTTGTGACATAATTAATATTTTGTGACGTCATTTATTTTTGTGACGTTATGTATTTTGTGACGTCATTTATTTTTGTGACGTTATGTATTTTGTGACGTCATTTATTTTTGTGACGTTATGTATTTTGTGACGTCATTTATTTTTGTGACGTTATGTATTTTGTGACGTCATTTATTTTTGTGACGTTATGTTTTTGTGACGTTATGTATTTTGTGACGTCATTTATTTTTGTGACGTTATGTATTTTGTGACGTAATTTATAATTTGTGACGTCATTTATTTTTGTGACGTTATGTATTTTGTTACGTCATTTATTTTTGTGACGTTATGTATTTTGTAACGTTTTGTATTTTGTGACGTCATTTATTTTTGTGACGTTATGTATTTTGTGACGTCATTTTTTTGTGACGTTATGTATTTTGTGAGTCATTTATTTTTGTGACGTCATGTATTTTGTGACGTCATTTATTTTTTTGACGTTATGTATTTTGTGACGCCATTTATTTTGGTGACGTTATGTATTTTGTGACGTTATGTATTTTGTGACGTTATGTATTTTGTGACGTAATTCATTTTTGTGACGTTATGTATTTTGTGACTTAATTAATTTTTGTGACGTCATTTATTTTTGTGACGTTATGTATTTTGTGACGTCATTTATTTTTGTGACGTTATGTATTTTGTGACGTCATTTATTTTTGTGACGTAATGTATTTTGTGACGTCATTTATTTTTTTGACGTTATGTATTTTGTGACGTCATTTATTTTTGTGACGTTATGTATTTTGTGACGTCATTTATTTTTGTGACGTTATGTATTTTGTGACGTAATTTATAATTTGTGACGTCATTTATTTTTGTGACGTTATGTATTTTGTGACGTCATTTATTTTTGTGACGTTATGTATTTTGTGACGTAATTAATATTTTGTGACGTCATTTATTTTTGTGACGTTATGTATTTTGTGACGTCATTTATTTTTGTGACGTTATGTATTTTGTGACGTCATTTATTTTTGTGACGTTATGTATTTTGTGACGTCATTTATTTTTGTGACGTTATGTTTTTGTGACGTTATGTATTTTGTGACGTCATTTATTTTTGTGACGTTATGTATTTTGTGACGTAATTTATAATTTGTGACGTCATTTATTTTTGTGACGTTATGTATTTTGTGACGTCATTTATTTTTGTGACGTTATGTATTTTGTGACGTCATTTATTTTTTTGACGTTATGTATTTTGTGACGTCATTTATTTTTGTGACGATATGTATTTTGTGACGTCATTTATTTTTGTGACGTTATGTATTTTTTGACGTCATTTATTTTGTGACGTTATGCATTTTGTGACATGATTAATATTTTGTGACGTCATTTATTTTTGTGACGTTATGTATTTTGTGACGTAAATTATATTTTGTGACGTCATTTATTTTTGTGACGTTATGTATTTTGTGACGTCATTTATTTTTGTGACGTTATGTATTTTGTGACGTCATTTATTTTTGTGACGTTATGTATTTTGTGACGTCATTTATTTTTGTGACGTTATGTATTTTGTGACGTCATTTATTTTTGTGACGTCATTTATTTTTGTGACGTTATGTATTTTGTGACGTTATGTATTTTGTGACGTCATTTATTTTTGTGACGTTATGTATTTTGTGACATAATTAATATTTTGTGACGTCATTTATTTTTGTGACGTTATGTATTTTGTGACGTCATTTATTTTTGTGACGTTATGTATTTTGTGACGTCATTTATTTTTGTGACGTTATGTATTTTGTGACGTCATTTATTTTTGTGACGTTATGTATTTTGTGACGTCATTTATTTTTGTGACGTTATGTTTTTGTGACGTTATGTATTTTGTGACGTCATTTATTTTTGTGACGTTATGTATTTTGTGACGTAATTTATAATTTGTGACGTCATTTATTTTTGTGACGTTATGTATTTTGTTACGTCATTTATTTTTGTGACGTTATGTATTTTGTAACGTTTTGTATTTTGTGACGTCATTTATTTTTGTGACGTTATGTATTTTGTGACGTCATTTTTTTGTGACGTTATGTATTTTGTGAGTCATTTATTTTTGTGACGTTATGTATTTTGTGACGTCATTTATTTTTTTGACGTTATGTATTTTGTGACGCCATTTATTTTGGTGACGTTATGTATTTTGTGACGTTATGTATTTTGTGACGTTATGTATTTTGTGACGTAATTCATTTTTGTGACGTTATGTATTTTGTGACTTAATTAATTTTTGTGACGTCATTTATTTTTGTGACGTTATGTATTTTGTGACGTCATTTATTTTTGTGACGTTATGTATTTTGTGACGTCATTTATTTTTGTGACGTAATGTATTTTGTGACGTCATTTATTTTTTTGACGTTATGTATTTTGTGACGTCATTTATTTTTGTGACGTTATGTATTTTGTGACGTCATTTATTTTTGTGACGTTATGTATTTTGTGACGTAATTTATAATTTGTGACGTCATTTATTTTTGTGACGTTATGTATTTTGTGACGTCATTTATTTTTGTGACGTTATGTATTTTGTGACGTAATTAATATTTTGTGACGTCATTTATTTTTGTGACGTTATGTATTTTGTGACGTCATTTATTTTTGTGACGTTATGTATTTTGTGACGTCATTTATTTTTGTGACGTTATGTATTTTGTGACGTCATTTATTTTTGTGACGTTATGTTTTTGTGACGTTATGTATTTTGTGACGTCATTTATTTTTGTGACGTTATGTATTTTGTGACGTCATTTATTTTTGTGACGTTATGTATTTTGTGACGTCATTTATTTTTGTGACGTTATGTTTTTGTGACGTTATGTATTTTGTGACGTCATTTATTTTTGTGACGTTATGTATTTTGTGACGTAATTTATAATTTGTGACGTCATTTATTTTTGTGACGTTATGTATTTTGTGACGTCATTTATTTTTGTGACGTTATGTATTTTGTGACGTCATTTATTTTTTTGACGTTATGTATTTTGTGACGTCATTTATTTTTGTGACGATATGTATTTTGTGACGTCATTTATTTTTGTGACGTTATGTATTTTTTGACGTCATTTATTTTGTGACGTTATGCATTTTGTGACATGATTAATATTTTGTGACGTCATTTATTTTTGTGACGTTATGTATTTTGTGACGTAAATTATATTTTGTGACGTCATTTATTTTTGTGACGTTATGTATTTTGTGACGTCATTTATTTTTGTGACGTTATGTATTTTGTGACGTCATTTATTTTTGTGACGTTATGTATTTTGTGACGTCATTTATTTTTGTGACGTTATGTATTTTGTGACGTCATTTATTTTTGTGACGTTAAGTATTTTGTGACGTCATTTATTTTTGTGACGTTATATATTTTGTTACGTCATTTATTTTTGTGACGTTATGTATTTTGTGACGTTTTGTATTTTGTGACGTCATTTATTTTTGTGACGCTATGTATTTTGTGACGTCATTTTTTTTGTGACGTTATGTATTTTGTGACGTAATTATTATTTTGTGACGTCATTTATTTTTGTGACGTTATGTATTTTGTGACGACTTTTTTTTGTGACGTTATGTATTTTGTGACGTCATTTTTGTGACGTTATGTATTTTGTGACGTCATTTATTTTTGTGACGTTATGTATTTTGTGACGTCATTTATTTTTGTGACGTTATGTATTTTGTGACGTCATTTATTTTTGTGACAATATGTATTTTGTGACGTCATTTATTTTTTTGACGTTATGTATTTTGTGACTTAATTAATTTTTGTGACGTCATTTATTTTTGTGACGTTATGTATTTTGTGACGTCATTTATTTTTGTGACGTTATGTATTTTGTGACGTCATTTATTTTTGTGACGTTATGTATTTTGTGACGTCATTTTTTTTGACGTTATGTTTTTCGTGACGCCATTTATTTTTGTGACGTTATGTATTTTGTGACGTTATGTATTTTGTGACGTAATTTATTTTTGTGACGTTATGTATTTTGTGACTTAATTAATTTTTGTGACATCATTTATTTTTGTGACGTTATGTATTTTTTGACGTCATTTATTTTTGTGACGTTATGCATTTTGTGACGTGATTAATATTTTGTGACGTCATTTATTTTTCTGACGTTATGTATTTTGTGATGTAATTAATATTTTGTGACGTCATTAATTTTTGTAACGTTATGTATTTTGTGACGTCATTTATTTTTGTGACGTTATGTATTTTGTGACGTCATTTATTTTTGTGACGTTATGTATTTTGTGACGTCATTTATTTTTGTGACGTTATGTATTTTGTGACGTCATTTATTTTTGTGACGTTAAGTATTTTGTGACGTCATTTATTTTTGTGACGTTATATATTTTGTGACGTCATTTATTTTTGTGACGTTATGTATTTTGTGACGTTATGTATTTTATGACGTCATTTATTTTTGTGACGTTATGTATTTTGTGACGTCATTTATTTTTGTGACGTCATTTATTTTTGTGACGTTATGTATTTTGTGACGTTATGTATTTTGTGACGTCATTTATTTTTGTGACGTTATGTATTTTGTGACGTAATTAATATTTTGTGACGTCATTTATTTTTGTGACGTTATGTATTTTGTGACGTCATTTATTTTTGTGACGTTATGTATTTTGTGACGTCATTTATTTTTGTGACGTTATGTATTTTGTGACGTCATTTATTTTTGTGACGTTATGTATTTTGTGACGTTATGTATTTTGTGACGTCATTTATTTTTGTGACGTTATGTATTTTGTGACATAATTAATATTTTGTGACGTCATTTATTTTTGTGACGTTATGTATTTTGTGACGTCATTTATTTTTGTGACGTTATGTATTTTGTGACGTCATTTATTTTTGTGACGTTATGTATTTTGTGACGTCATTTATTTTTGTGACGTTATGTATTTTGTGACGTCATTTATTTTTGTGACGTTATGTTTTTGTGACGTTATGTATTTTGTGACGTCATTTATTTTTGTGACGTTATGTATTTTGTGACGTAATTTATAATTTGTGACGTCATTTATTTTTGTGACGTTATGTATTTTGTGACGTCTTTTTTTGTGACGTTATGTATTTTGTGACGTCATTTTTTGGGACGTTATGTATTTTGTGACGTCATTTATTTTTGTGACGTTATGTATTTTGTTACGTCATTTATTTTTGTGACGTTATGTATTTTGTGACGTCATTTATTTTTGTGACGTTATGTATTTTGTTACGTCATTTATTTTTGTGACGTTATGTATTTTGTAACGTTTTGTATTTTGTGACGTCATTTATTTTTGTGACGTTATGTATTTTGTGACGTCATTTTTTTGTGACGTTATGTATTTTGTGAGTCATTTATTTTTGTGACGTTATGTATTTTGTGACGTCATTTATTTTTTTGACGTTATGTATTTTGTGACGCCATTTATTTTTGTGACGTTAAGTATTTTGTGACGTCATTTATTTTGGTGACGTTATGTATTTTGTGACGTCATTTATTTTTGTGACGTTATGTATTTTGTGACGTTATGTATTTTATGACGTCATTTATTTTTGTGACGTTATGTATTTTGTGACGTCATTTATTTTTGTGACGTCATTTATTTTTGTGACGTTATGTATTTTGTGACGTTATGTATTTTGTGACGTCATTTATTTTTGTGACGTTATGTATTTTGTGACGTAATTAATATTTTGTGACGTCATTTATTTTTGTGACGTTATGTATTTTGTGACGTCATTTAGTTTTGTGACGTTATGTATTTTGTGACGTCATTTATTTTTGTGACGTTATGTATTTTGTGACGTCATTTATTTTTGTGACGTTAAGTATTTTGTGACGTCATTTATTTTTGTGACGTTATGTATTTTGTGACGTCATTAATTTTTGTGACGTTATGTATTTTGTGACGTTATGTATTTTATGACGTCATTTATTTTTGTGACGTTATGTATTTTGTGACGTCATTTATTTTTGTGACGTCATTTATTTTTGTGACGTTATGTATTTTGTGACGTTATGTATTTTGTGACGTCATTTATTTTTGTGACGTTATGTATTTTGTGACGTAATTAATATTTTGTGACGTCATTTATTTTTGTGACGTTATGTATTTTGTGACGTCATTTATTTTTGTGACGTTATGTATTTTGTGACGTCATTTATTTTTGTGACGTTATGTATTTTGTGACGTCATTTATTTTTGTGACGTCTTTTTTTGTGACGTTATGTATTTTGTGACGTCATTTTTTGGGACGTTATGTATTTTGTGACGTCATTTATTTTTGTGACGTTATGTATTTTGTTACGTCATTTATTTTTGTGACGTTATGTATTTTGTGACGTCATTTATTTTTGTGACTTTATGTATTTTGTGACGTAATTAATTTTTGTGACGTCATTTATTTTTGTGAAGTTATGTATTTTGTGACTTAATTAATTTTTGTGACGTCATTTATTTTTGTGACGTTATGTATTTTGTGACTTAATTAATTTTTGTGACGCCATTTATTTTTGTGACGTTATGTATTTTGTGACGTCATTTATTTTTGTGACATTAAGTATTTTGTGACGTCATTTATTTTTGTGACGTTATGTATTTTGTGACGTCATTTATTTTTGTGACGTTATGTATTTTGTGACGTTATGTATTTTATGACGTCATTTATTTTTGTGACGTTATGTATTTTGTGACGTCATTTATTTTTGTGACGTCATTTATTTTTGTGACGTTATGTATTTTGTGACGTTATGTATTTTGTGACGTCATTTATTTTTGTGACGTTATGTATTTTGTGACGTAATCAATATTTTGTGACGTCATTTATTTTTGTGACGTTATGTATTTTGTGACGTCATTTATTTTTGTGACGTTATGTATTTTGTGACGTCATTTATTTTTGTGACGTTATGTATTTTGTGACGTCATTTATTTTTGTGACGTTATGTATTTTGTGACGTTTTGTATTTTGTGACGTCATTTATTTTTGTGACGTTATGTATTTTGTGACTTAATTAATTTTTGTGACGTCATTTATTTTTGTGACGTTATGTATTTTGTGAGGTCATTTTTTTGACGTTATGTATTTTGTGACGCCATTTATTTTTGTGACGTTATGTATTTTGTGACGTAATTTATTTTTGTGACGTTATGTATTTGGTGACTTAATTAATTTTTGTGACGTCATTTATTTTTGTGACGTTATGTATTTTTTGACGTCATTTATTTTTGTGACGTTATGCATTTTGTGACGTGATTAATATTTTGTGACGTCATTTATTTTTGTGACGTTATGTATTTTGTGACGTCATTTATTTTTGTGACGTTATGTATTTTGTGACGTTATGTATTTTATGACGTCATTTATTTTTGTGACGTTATGTATTTTGTGACGTCATTTATTTTTGTGACGTCATTTATTTTTGTGACGTTATGTATTTTGTGACGTTATGTATTTTGTGACGTCATTTATTTTTGTGACGTTATGTATTTTGTGACGTCATTTATTTTTGTGACGTTATGTATTTTGTGACGTCATTTATTTTTGTGACGTTATGTTTTTGTGACGTTATGTATTTTGTGACGTCATTTATTTTTGTGACGTTATGTATTTTGTGACGTTTTTTTTGTGACGTTATGTATTTTGTGACGTCATTTTTTGGGACGTTATGTATTTTGTGACGTCATTTATTTTTGTGACGTTATGTATTTTGTTACGTCATTTATTTTTGTGACGTTATGTATTTTGTGACGTCATTTATTTTTGTGACGTTATGTATATTGTTACGTCATTTATTTTTGTGACGTCATGTATTTTGTAACGTTTTGTATTTTGTGACGTCATTTATTTTTGTGACGTTATGTATTTTGTGACGTCATTTTTTTGTGACGTTATGTATTTTGTGAGTCATTTATTTTTGTGACGTTATGTATTTTGTGACGTCATTTATTTTTTTGACGTTATGTATTTTGTGACGCCATTTATTTTGGTGACGTTATGTATTTTGTGACGTTATGTATTTTGTGACGTTATGTATTTTGTGACGTAATTCATTTTTGTGACGTTATGTATTTTGTGACTTAATTAATTTTTGTGACGTCATTTATTTTTGTGACGTTATGTATTTTGTGACGTCATTTATTTTTGTGACGTTATGTATTTTGTGACGTCATTTATTTTTGTGACGTTATGTATTTTGTGACGTCATTTATTTTTTTGACGTTATGTATTTTGTGACGTCATTTATTTTTGTGACGTTATGTATTTTGTGACGTCATTTATTTTTGTGACGTTATGTATTTTGTGACGTCATTTATTTTTGTGACGTTATGTTTTTGTGACGTTATGTATTTTGTGACGTCATTTATTTTTTTGACGTTATGTATTTTGTGACGTCATTTATTTTTGTGACGTTATGTATTTTGTGACGTCATTTATTTTTGTGACGTTATGTATTTTGTGACGTCATTTATTTTTGTGACGTTATGTTTTTGTGACGTTATGTATTTTGTGACGTCATTTATTTTTGTGACGTTATGTATTTTGTGACGTAATTTATAATTTGTGACGTCATTTATTTTTGTGACGTTATGTATTTTGTGACGTTTTTTTTGTGACGTTATGTATTTTGTGACGTCATTTTTTTGTGACGTTATGTATTTTGTGAGTCATTTATTTTTGTGACGTTATGTATTTTGTGACGTCATTTATTTTTTTGACGTTATGTATATTGTTACGTCATTTATTTTTGTGACGTCATGTATTTTGTAACGTTTTGTATTTTGTGACGTCATTTATTTTTGTGACGTTATGTATTTTGTGACGTCATTTTTTTGTGACGTTATGTATTTTGTGAGTCATTTATTTTTGTGACGTTATGTATTTTGTGACGTCATTTATTTTTTTGACGTTATGTATTTTGTGACGCCATTTATTTTGGTGACGTTATGTATTTTGTGACGTTATGTATTTTGTGACGTTATGTATTTTGTGACGTAATTCATTTTTGTGACGTTATGTATTTTGTGACTTAATTAATTTTTGTGACGTCATTTATTTTTGTGACGTTATGTATTTTGTGACGTCATTTATTTTTGTGACGTTATGTATTTTGTGACGTCATTTATTTTTGTGACGTTATGTATTTTGTGACGTCATTTATTTTTTTGACGTTATGTATTTTGTGACGTCATTTATTTTTGTGACGTTATGTATTTTGTGACGTCATTTATTTTTGTGACGTTATGTATTTTTTGACGTCATTTATTTTGTGACGTTATGCATTTTGTGACGTGATTAATATTTTGTGACGTCATTTATTTTTGTGACGTTATGTATTTTGTGACGTAAATTATATTTTGTGACGTCATTTATTTTTGTGACGTTATGTATTTTGTGACGTCATTTATTTTTGTGACGTTATGTATTTTGTGACGTCATTTATTTTTGTGACGTTATGTATTTTGTGACGTCATTTATTTTTGTGACGTTATGTATTTTGTGACGTTTTGTATTTTGTGACGTCATTTATTTTTGTGACGTTATGTATTTTGTGACGTCATTTTTTTTGTGACGTTATGTATTTTGTGACGTAATTAATATTTTGTGACGTCATTTATTTTTGTGACGTTATGTATTTTGTGACGACTTTTTTTTGTGACGTTATGTATTTTGTGACGTCATTTTTTGTGACGTTATGTATTTTGTGACGTCATTTATTTTTGTGACGTTATGTATTTTGTGACGTCATTTATTTTTGTGACGTTATGTATTTTGTGACGTCATTTATTTTTTTGACGTTATGTATTTTGTGACTTAATTAATTTTTGTGACGTCATTTATTTTTGTGACGTTATGTATTTTGTGACGTCATTTATTTTTGTGACGTTATGTATTTTGTGACGTCATTTATTTTTGTGACGTTATGTATTTTGTGACGTCATTTTTTTTGACGTTATGTATTTCGTGACGCCATTTATTTTTGTGACGTTATGTATTTTGTGACGTTATGTATTTTGTGACATAATTTATTTTTGTGACGTTATGTATTTTGTGACTTAATTAATTTTTGTGACGTCATTTATTTTTGTGACGTTATGTATTTTTTGACGTCATTTATTTTTGTGACGTTATGCATTTTGTGACGTGATTAATATTTTGTGACGTCATTTATTTTTCTGACGTTATGTATTTTGTGACGTAATTAATATTTTGTGACGTCATTAATTTTTGTAACGTTATGTATTTTGTGACGTCATTTATTTTTGTGACGTTATGTATTTTGTGACGTCATTTATTTTTGTGACGTTATGTATTTCGTGACGTCATTTATTTTTGTGACGTTATGTATTTTGTGACGTCATTTATTTTTGTGACGTTAAGTATTTTGTGACGTCATTTATTTTTGTGACGTTATGTATTTTGTGACGTTATGTATTTTATGTCGTCATTTATTTTTGTGACGTTATGTATTTTGTGACGTCATTTATTTTTGTGACGTCATTTATTTTTGTGACGTTATGTATTTTGTGACGTTATGTATTTTGTGACGTCATTTATTTTTGTGACGTTATGTATTTTGTGACGTAATTAATATTTTGTGACGTCATTTATTTTTGTGACGTTATGTATTTTGTGACGTCATTTATTTTTGTGACGTTATGTATTTTGTGACGTCATTTATTTTTGTGACGTTATGTATTTTGTGACGTCATTTATTTTTGTGACGTTATGTTTTTGTGACGTTATGTATTTTGTGACGCCATTTATTTTTGTGACGTTATGTATTTTGTGACGTAATTTATTTTTGTGACGTTATGTATTTTGTGACTTAATTAATTTTTGTGACGTCATTTATTTTTGTGACGTTATGTATTTTTTGACGTCATTTATTTTTGTGACGTTATGCATTTTGTGACGTGATTAATATTTTGTGACGTCATTTATTTTTGTGACGTTATGTATTTTGTGACGTCATTTATTTTTGTGACGTTATGTATTTTGTGACGTTATGTATTTTATGACGTCATTTATTTTTGTGACGTTATGTATTTTGTGACGTCATTTATTTTTGTGACGTCATTTATTTTTGTGACGTTATGTATTTTGTGACGTTATGTATTTTGTGACGTCATTTATTTTTGTGACGTTATGTATTTTGTGACGTCATTTATTTTTGTGACGTTATGTATTTTGTGACGTCATTTATTTTTGTGACGTTATGTTTTTGTGACGTTATGTATTTTGTGACGTCATTTATTTTTGTGACGTTATGTATTTTGTGACGTAATTTATAATTTGTGACGTCATTTATTTTTGTGACGTTATGTATTTTGTGACGTTTTTTTTGTGACGTTATGTATTTTGTGACGTCATTTTTTGGGACGTTATGTATTTTGTGACGTCATTTATTTTTGTGACGTTATGTATTTTGTTACGTCATTTATTTTTGTGACGTTATGTATTTTGTGACGTCATTTATTTTTGTGACGTTATGTATATTGTTACGTCATTTATTTTTGTGACGTCATGTATTTTGTAACGTTTTGTATTTTGTGACGTCATTTATTTTTGTGACGTTATGTATTTTGTGACGTCATTTTTTTGTGACGTTATGTATTTTGTGAGTCATTTATTTTTGTGACGTTATGTATTTTGTGACGTCATTTATTTTTTTGACGTTATGTATTTTGTGACGCCATTTATTTTGGTGACGTTATGTATTTTGTGACGTTATGTATTTTGTGACGTTATGTATTTTGTGACGTAATTCATTTTTGTGACGTTATGTATTTTGTGACTTAATTAATTTTTGTGACGTCATTTATTTTTGTGACGTTATGTATTTTGTGACGTCATTTATTTTTGTGACGTTATGTATTTTGTGACGTCATTTATTTTTGTGACGTTATGTATTTTGTGACGTCATTTATTTTTTTGACGTTATGTATTTTGTGACGTCATTTATTTTTGTGACGTTATGTATTTTGTGACGTCATTTATTTTTGTGACGTTATGTATTTTGTGACGTCATTTATTTTTGTGACGTTATGTATTTTGTGACGTCATTTATTTTTGTGACGTTATGTATTTTTTGACGTCATTTATTTTGTGACGTTATGCATTTTGTGACGTGATTAATATTTTGTGACGTCATTTATTTTTTTGACGTTATGTATTTTGTGACGTCATTTATTTTTGTGACGTTATGTATTTTGTGACGTCATTTATTTTTGTGACGTTATGTATTTTGTGACGTAATTTTTTTTGTGACGTTATGTATTTTGTGACGTAATTAATATTTTGTGACGTCATTTATTTTTGTGACGTTATGTATTTTGTGACGACTTTTTTTTGTGACGTTATGTATTTTGTGACGTCATTTTTTGTGACGTTATGTATTTTGTGACGTCATTTATTTTTGTGACGTTATGTATTTTGTGACGTCATTTATTTTTGTGTCGTTATGTATTTTGTGACGTCATTTATTTTTTTGACGTTATGTATTTTGTGACTTAATTAATTTTTGTGACGTCATTTATTTTTGTGACGTTATGTATTTTGTGACGTAAATTATATTTTGTGACGTCATTTATTTTTGTGACGTTATGTATTTTGTGACGTCATTTATTTTTGTGACGTTATGTATTTTGTGACGTCATTTATTTTTGTGACGTTATGTATTTTGTGACGTCATTTATTTTTGTGACGTTATGTATTTTGTGACGTCATTTATTTTTGTGACGTTATGTATTTTGTGACGTCATTTATTTTTGTGACGTTATGTATTTTGTGACGTCATTTATTTTTGTGACGTTATGTATTTTTTGACGTCATTTATTTTGTGACGTTATGCATTTTGTGACGTGATTAATATTTTGTGACGTCATTTATTTTTTTGACGTTATGTATTTTGTGACGTCATTTATTTTTGTGACGTTATGTATTTTGTGACGTCATTTATTTTTGTGACGTTATGTATTTTGTGACGTCATTTTTTTTGTGACGTTATGTATTTTGTGACGTAATTAATATTTTGTGACGTCATTTATTTTTGTGACGTTATGTATTTTGTGACGACTTTTTTTTGTGACGTTATGTATTTTGTGACGTCATTTTTTGTGACGTTATGTATTTTGTGACGTCATTTATTTTTGTGACGTTATGTATTTTGTGACGTCATTTATTTTTGTGACGTTATGTATTTTGTGACGTCATTTATTTTTTTGACGTTATGTATTTTGTGACTTAATTAATTTTTGTGACGTCATTTATTTTTGTGACGTTATGTATTTTGTGACGTCATTTATTTTTGTGACGTTATGTATTTTGTGACGTCATTTATTTTTGTGACGTTATGTATTTTGTGACGTCATTTTTTTTGACGTTATGTATTTCGTGACGCCATTTATTTTTGTGACGTTATGTATTTTGTGACATAATTTATTTTTGTGACGTTATGTATTTTGTGACTTAATTAATTTTTGTGACGTCATTTATTTTTGTGACGTTATGTATTTTTTGACGTCATTTATTTTTGTGACGTTATGCATTTTGTGACGTGATTAATATTTTGTGACGTCATTTATTTTTCTGACGTTTTGTATTTTGTGACGTAATTAATATTTTGTGACGTCATTAATTTTTGTAACGTTATGTATTTTGTGACGTCATTTATTTTTGTGACGTTATGTATTTTGTGACGTCATTTATTTTTGTGACGTTATGTATTTCGTGACGTCATTTATTTTTGTGACGTTATGTATTTTGTGACGTCATTTATTTTTGTGACGTTAAGTATTTTGTGACGTCATTTATTTTTGTGACGTTATGTATTTTGTGACGTTATGTATTTTATGTCGTCATTTATTTTTGTGACGTTATGTATTTTGTGACGTCATTTATTTTTGTGACGTCATTTATTTTTGTGACGTTATGTATTTTGTGACGTTATGTATTTTGTGACGTCATTTATTTTTGTGACGTTATGTATTTTGTGACGTAATTAATATTTTGTGACGTCATTTATTTTTGTGACGTTATGTATTTTGTGACGTCATTTATTATTGTGACGTTATGTATTTTGTGACGTCATTTATTTTTGTGACGTTATGTATTTTGTGACGTCATTTATTTTTGTGACGTTATGTTTTTGTGACGTTATGTATTTTGTGACGTCATTTATTTTTGTGACGTTATGTATTTTGTGACGTAATTTATAATTTGTGACGTCATTTATTTTTGTGACGTTATGTATTTTGTGACGTCTTTTTTTGTGACGTTATGTATTTTGTGACGTCATTTCTTGGGACGTTATGTATTTTGTGACGTCATTTATTTTTGTGACGTTATGTATTTTGTTACGTCATTTATTTTTGTGACGTTATGTATTTTGTGACGTCATTTATTTTTGTGACTTTATGTATTTTGTGACGTAATTAATTTTTGTGACGTCTTTTATTTTTGTGAAGTTATGTATTTTGTGACTTAATTAATTTTTGTGACGTCATTTATTTTTGTGACGTTATGTATTTTGTGACTTAATTAATTTTTGTGACGCCATTTATTTTTGTGACGTTATGTATTTTGTGACGTCATTTATGTTTGTGACGTTATGTATTTTGTGACGATATTTATTTTTGTGACGTTATGAATTTTGTGACGTCATTAATGTTTGTGACGTTATGTATTTTGTGGCGTCATTTATTTTTAGTACATTATGTATTTTGTGACGTAATCAATTTTTGTGACGTCATTTATTTTTGTGAAGTTATGTATTTTGTGACTCCATTTATTTTTGTGACGTTATGTATTTTGTGACGTCATTTATATTTGTGACGTTATGTATTTTGTAACGTCTTTTTTTGTGACGTTATGTATTTTGTGACGTCATTTTTTGGGACGTTATGTATTTTGTGACGTCATTTATTTTTGTGACGTTATGTATTTTGTTACGTCATTTATTTTTGTGACGGTATGTATTTTGTGACGTCATTTATTTTTTTGACGTTATGTATTATGTGACGCCATTTATTTTTGTGACGTTATGTATTTTGTGACGTTATGTATTTTGTGACGTTATGTATTTTGTGACGTAATTCATTTTTGTGACGTTATGTATTTTGTGACTTAATTAATTTTTGTGACGTCATTTATTTTTGTGACGTTATGTATTTTGTGACGTCATTTATTTTTGTGACGTTATGTATTTTGTGACGTCATTTATTTTTGTGACGTTATGTATTTTGTAACGTCATTTATTTTTTTGACGTTATGTATTTTGTGACGTCATTTTTTTTGTGACGTTATGTATTTTGTGACGTCATTTATTTTTGTGACGTTATGTATTTTGTGACGTCATTTATTTCTTTGACGTTATGTATTTTGTGTCGCCATTTATTTTTGTGACGTTATGTATTTTGTGACATTATGTATTTTGTGACGTTATGTATTTTGTGACGTAATTCATTTTTGTTACGTTATGTATTTTGTGACTTAATTAATTTTTGTGACGTCATTTATTTTTGTGACGTTATGTATTTTGTGACGTCATTTATTTTTGTGACGTTATGTATTTTGTGACGTCATTTATTTTTGTGACGTTATGTATTTTGTGACGTCATTTTTTTTGACGTTATGTATTTCGTGACGCCATTTATTTTTGTGACGTTATGTATTTTGTGACATAATTTATTTTTGTGACGTTATGTATTTTGTGACTTAATTAATTTTTGTGACGTCATTTATTTTTGTGACGTTATGTATTTTTTGACGTCATTTATTTTTGTGACGTTATGCATTTTGTGACGTGATTAATATTTTGTGACGTCATTTATTTTTCTGACGTTTTGTATTTTGTGACGTAATTAATATTTTGTGACGTCATTAATTTTTGTAACGTTATGTATTTTGTGACGTCATTTATTTTTGTGACGTTATGTATTTTGTGACGTCATTTATTTTTGTGACGTTATGTATTTCGTGACGTCATTTATTTTTGTGACGTTATGTATTTTGTGACGTCATTTATTTTTGTGACGTTAAGTATTTTGTGACGTCATTTATTTTTGTGACGTTATGTATTTTGTGACGTTATGTATTTTATGTCGTCATTTATTTTTGTGACGTTATGTATTTTGTGACGTCATTTATTTTTGTGACGTCATTTATTTTTGTGACGTTATGTATTTTGTGACGTTATGTATTTTGTGACGTCATTTATTTTTGTGACGTTATGTATTTTGTGACGTAATTAATATTTTGTGACGTCATTTATTTTTGTGACGTTATGTATTTTGTGACGTCATTTATTATTGTGACGTTATGTATTTTGTGACGTCATTTATTTTTGTGACGTTATGTATTTTGTGACGTCATTTATTTTTGTGACGTTATGTTTTTGTGACGTTATGTATTTTGTGACGTCATTTATTTTTGTGACGTTATGTATTTTGTGACGTAATTTATAATTTGTGACGTCATTTATTTTTGTGACGTTATGTATTTTGTGACGTCTTTTTTTGTGACGTTATGTATTTTGTGACGTCATTTCTTGGGACGTTATGTATTTTGTGACGTCATTTATTTTTGTGACGTTATGTATTTTGTTACGTCATTTATTTTTGTGACGTTATGTATTTTGTGACGTCATTTATTTTTGTGACTTTATGTATTTTGTGACGTAATTAATTTTTGTGACGTCTTTTATTTTTGTGAAGTTATGTATTTTGTGACTTAATTAATTTTTGTGACGTCATTTATTTTTGTGACGTTATGTATTTTGTGACTTAATTAATTTTTGTGACGCCATTTATTTTTGTGACGTTATGTATTTTGTGACGTCATTTATGTTTGTGACGTTATGTATTTTGTGACGATATTTATTTTTGTGACGTTATGAATTTTGTGACGTCATTAATGTTTGTGACGTTATGTATTTTGTGGCGTCATTTATTTTTAGTACATTATGTATTTTGTGACGTAATCAATTTTTGTGACGTCATTTATTTTTGTGAAGTTATGTATTTTGTGACTCCATTTATTTTTGTGACGTTATGTATTTTGTGACTTCATTTATATTTGTGACGTTATGTATTTTGTAACGTCTTTTTTTGTGACGTTATGTATTTTGTGACGTCATTTTTTGGGACGTTATGTATTTTGTGACGTCATTTATTTTTGTGACGTTATGTATTTTGTTACGTCATTTATTTTTGTGACGGTATGTATTTTGTGACGTCATTTATTTTTTTGACGTTATGTATTATGTGACGCCATTTATTTTTGTGACGTTATGTATTTTGTGACGTTATGTATTTTGTGACGTTATGTATTTTGTGACGTAATTCATTTTTGTGACGTTATGTATTTTGTGACTTAATTAATTTTTGTGACGTCATTTATTTTTGTGACGTTATGTATTTTGTGACGTCATTTATTTTTGTGACGTTATGTATTTTGTGACGTCATTTATTTTTGTGACGTTATGTATTTTGTAACGTCATTTATTTTTTTGACGTTATGTATTTTGTGACGTCATTTTTTTTGTGACGTTATGTATTTTGTGACGTCATTTATTTTTGTGACGTTATGTATTTTGTGACGTCATTTATTTCTTTGACGTTATGTATTTTGTGTCGCCATTTATTTTTGTGACGTTATGTATTTTGTGACATTATGTATTTTGTGACGTTATGTATTTTGTGACGTAATTCATTTTTGTTACGTTATGTATTTTGTGACTTAATTAATTTTTGTGACGTCATTTATTTTTGTGACGTTATGTATTTTGTGACGTCATTTATTTTTGTGACGTTATGTATTTTGTGACGTCATTTATTTTTTTGACGTTATGTATTTTGTGACGTCATTTATTTTTGTGACGTTATGTATTTTGTGACGTCATTTATTTTTGTGACGTTATGTTTTTTTTGACGTCATTTATTTTGTGACGTTATGCATTTTGTGACGTGATTAATATTTTGTGAGTCATTTATTTTTGTGACGTTATGTATTTTGTGACGTCATTTATTTTTTTGACGTTATGTATTTTGTGACGCCATTTATTTTGGTGACGTTATGTATTTTGTGACGTTATGTATTTTGTGACGTTATGTATTTTGTGACGTAATTCATTTTTGTGACGTTATGTATTTTGTGACTTAATTAATTTTTGTGACGTCATTTATTTTTGTGACGTTATGTATTTTGTGACGTCATTTATTTTTGTGACGTTATGTATTTTGTGACGTCATTTATTTTTATGACGTTATGTATTTTGTGACGTCATTTATTTTTTTGACGTTATGTATTTTGTGACGTCATTTATTTTTGTGACGTTATGTATTTTGTGACGTCATTTATTTTTGTGACGTTATGTATTTTTTGACGTCATTTATTTTGTGACGTTATGCATTTTGTGACGTGATTAATATTTTGTGACGTCATTTATTTTTGTGACGTTATGTATTTTGTGACGTAAATTATATTTTGTGACGTCATTTATTTTTGTGACGTTATGTATTTTGTGACGTCATTTATTTTTGTGACGTTATGTATTTTGTGACGTCATTTATTTTTGTGACGTTATGTATTTTGTGACGTCATTTATTTTTGTGACGTTATGTATTTTGTGACGTCATTTATTTTTGTGACGTTATGTATTTTGTGACGTCATTTATTTTTGTGACGTTATGTATTTTGTGACGTCATTTATTTTTGTGACGTTATGTATTTTTTGACGTCATTTATTTTGTGACGTTATGCATTTTGTGACGTGATTAATATTTTGTGACGTCATTTATTTTTTTGACGTTATGTATTTTGTGACGTCATTTATTTTTGTGACGTTATGTATTTTGTGACGTCATTTATTTTTGTGACGTTATGTATTTTGTGACGTCATTTTTTTTGTGACGTTATGTATTTTGTGACGTAATTAATATTTTGTGACGTCATTTATTTTTGTGACGTTATGTATTTTGTGACGACTTTTTTTTGTGACGTTATGTATTTTGTGACGTCATTTTTTGTGACGTTATGTATTTTGTGACGTCATTTATTTTTGTGACGTTATGTATTTTGTGATGTCATTTATTTTTGTGACGTTATGTATTTTGTGACGTCATTTATTTTTTTGACGTTATGTATTTTGTGACTTAATTAATTTTTGTGACGTCATTTATTTTTGTGACGTTATGTATTTTGTGACGTCATTTATTTTTGTGACGTTATGTATTTTGTGACGTCATTTTTTTTGACGTTATGTATTTCGTGACGCCATTTATTTTTGTGACGTTATGTATTTTGTGACGTTATGTATTTTGTGACATAATTTATTTTTGTGACGTTATGTATTTTGTGACTTAATTAATTTTTGTGACGTCATTTATTTTTGTGACGTTATGTATTTTTTGACGTCATTTATTTTTGTGACGTTATGCATTTTGTGACGTGATTAATATTTTGTGACGTCATTTATTTTTCTGACGTTATGTATTTTGTGACGTAATTAATATTTTGTGACGTCATTAATTTTTGTAACGTTATGTATTTTGTGACGTCATTTATTTTTGTGACGTTATGTATTTTGTGACGTCATTTATTTTTGTGACGTTATGTATTTCGTGACGTCATTTATTTTTGTGACGTTATGTATTTTGTGACGTCATTTATTTTTGTGACGTTAAGTATTTTGTGACGTCATTTATTTTTGTGACGTTATGTATTTTGTGACGTTATGTATTTTATGTCGTCATTTATTTTTGTGACGTTATGTATTTTGTGACGTCATTTATTTTTGTGACGTCATTTATTTTTGTGACGTTATGTATTTTGTGACGTTATGTATTTTGTGACGTCATTTATTTTTGTGACGTTATGTATTTTGTGACGTAATTAATATTTTGTGACGTCATTTATTTTTGTGACGTTATGTATTTTGTGACGTCATTTATTATTGTGACGTTATGTATTTTGTGACGTCATTTATTTTTGTGACGTTATGTATTTTGTGACGTCATTTATTTTTGTGACGTTATGTTTTTGTGACGTTATGTATTTTGTGACGTCATTTATTTTTGTGACGTTATGTATTTTGTGACGTAATTTATAATTTGTGACGTCATTTATTTTTGTGACGTTATGTATTTTGTGACGTCTTTTTTTGTGACGTTATGTATTTTGTGACGTCATTTCTTGGGACGTTATGTATTTTGTGACGTCATTTATTTTTGTGACGTTATGTATTTTGTTACGTCATTTATTTTTGTGACGTTATGTATTTTGTGACGTCATTTATTTTTGTGACTTTATGTATTTTGTGACGTAATTAATTTTTGTGACGTCTTTTATTTTTGTGAAGTTATGTATTTTGTGACTTAATTAATTTTTGTGACGTCATTTATTTTTGTGACGTTATGTATTTTGTGACTTAATTAATTTTTGTGACGCCATTTATTTTTGTGACGTTATGTATTTTGTGACGTCATTTATGTTTGTGACGTTATGTATTTTGTGACGTCATTTATTTTTGTGACGTTATGAATTTTGTGACGTCATTAATGTTTGTGACGTTATGTATTTTGTGGCGTCATTTATTTTTAGTACATTATGTATTTTGTGACGTAATCAATTTTTGTGACGTCATTTATTTTTGTGAAGTTATGTATTTTGTGACTCCATTTATTTTTGTGACGTTATGTATTTTGTGACGTCATTTATATTTGTGACGTTATGTATTTTGTAACGTCTTTTTTTGTGACGTTATGTATTTTGTGACGTCATTTTTTGGGACGTTATGTATTTTGTGACGTCATTTATTTTTGTGACGTTATGTATTTTGTTACGTCATTTATTTTTGTGACGGTATGTATTTTGTGACGTCATTTATTTTTTTGACGTTATGTATTATGTGACGCCATTTATTTTTGTGACGTTATGTATTTTGTGACGTTATGTATTTTGTGACGTTATGTATTTTGTGACGTAATTCATTTTTGTGACGTTATGTATTTTGTGACTTAATTAATTTTTGTGACGTCATTTATTTTTGTGACGTTATGTATTTTGTGACGTCATTTATTTTTGTGACGTTATGTATTTTGTGACGTCATTTATTTTTGTGACGTTATGTATTTTGTAACGTCATTTATTTTTTTGACGTTATGTATTTTGTGACGTCATTTTTTTTGTGACGTTATGTATTTTGTGACGTCATTTATTTTTGTGACGTTATGTATTTTGTGACGTCATTTATTTCTTTGACGTTATGTATTTTGTGTCGCCATTTATTTTTGTGACGTTATGTATTTTGTGACATTATGTATTTTGTGACGTTATGTATTTTGTGACGTAATTCATTTTTGTTACGTTATGTATTTTGTGACTTAATTAATTTTTGTGACGTCATTTATTTTTGTGACGTTATGTATTTTGTGACGTCATTTATTTTTGTGACGTTATGTATTTTGTGACGTCATTTATTTTTTTGACGTTATGTATTTTGTGACGTCATTTATTTTTGTGACGTTATGTATTTTGTGACGTCATTTATTTTTGTGACGTTATGTTTTTTTTGACGTCATTTATTTTGTGACGTTATGCATTTTGTGACGTGATTAATATTTTGTGACGTCATTTATTTTTGTGACGTTATGTATTTTGTGAAGTAAATTATATTTTGTGACGTCATTTATTTTTGTGACGTTATGTATTTTGTGACGTCATTTATTTTTGTGACGTTATGTATTTTGTGACGTCATTTATTTTTGTGACGTTATGTATTTTGTGACGTCATTTATTTTTGTGACGTTATGTATTTTGTGACGTCATTTATTTTTGTGACGTTATGTATTCTGTGACGTCATTTATTTTTGTGACGTTAAGTATTTTGCGACGTCATTTATTTTTGTGACGTTATGTATTTTGTTACGTCATTTATTTTTGTGACGTTATGTATTTTGTGACGTTTTGTATTTTGTGACGTCATTTATTTTTGTGACGTTATGTATTTTGTGACGTCATTTTTTTTGTGACGTTATGTATTTTGTGACGTAATTAATATTTTGTGACGTCATTTATTTTTGTGACGTTATGTATTTTGTGACGACTTTTTTTGTGACGTTATGTATTTTGTGACGTCATTTTTTGTGACGTTATATATTTTGTGACGTCATTTATTTTTGTGACGTTATGTATTTTGTGACGTCATTTATTTTTGTGACGTTATGTATTTTGTGACGTCATTTATTTTTTTGACGTTATGTATATTGTGACTTAATTTATTTTTGTGACGTCATTTATTTTTGTGACGTTATGTATTTTGTGACGTCATTTATTTTTGTGACGTTATGTATTTTGTGACGTCATTTATTTTTGTGACGTTATGTATTTTGTGACGTCATTTATTTTTGTGACGTTATGTATTTTGTTACGTCATTTATTTTTGTGACGTTATGTATTTTGTGACGTTTTGTATTTTGTGACGTCATTTATTTTTGTGACGTTATGTATTTTGTGACGTCATTTTTTTGTGACGTTATGTATTTTGAGACGTCATTTATTTTTGTGACGTTATGTATTTTGTGACGTCATTTATTTTTTTGACGTTATGTATTTTGTGACGCCATTTATTTTGGTGACGTTATGTATTTTGTGACGTTATGTATTTTGTGACGTTATGTATTTTGTGACGTAATTCATTTTTGTGACGTTATGTATTTTGTGACTTAATTTATTTTTGTGACGTCATTTATTTTTGTGACGTTATGTATTTTGTGACGTCATTATTTTTTGTGACGTTATGTATTTTGTGACGTCATTTATTTTTGTGACGTTATGTATTTTGTGACGTCATTTATTTTTGTGACGTTATGTATTTTGTGACGTCATTTATTTTTTTGACGTTATGTATTTTGTGACGTCATTTATTTTTGTGACGTTATGTATTTTGTGACGTCATTTATTTTTGTGACGTTATGTATTTTTTGACGTCATTTATTTTTGTGACGTTATGTATTTTGTGACGTCATTTATTTTTGTGACGTTATGTATTTTGTGACGTCATTTATTTTTGTGACTTTATTTATTTTGTGACGTCATTTATTTTTGTGACGTTATGTATTTTGTGACGTTATGTATTTTGTGACGTTATTTATTTTTGTGACGTTATGTATTTTGTGACGTCATTTATTTTTTTGACGTTATGTATTTTGTGACGTCATTTATTTTTGTGACGTTATGTATTTTGTGACTTAATTAATTTTTGTGACGCCATTTATTTTTGTGACGTTATGTATTTTGTGACGTCATTTATGTTTGTGACGTTATGTATTTTGTGACGTCATTTATTTTTGTGACGTTATGAATTTTGTGACGTCATTAATGTTTGTGACGTTATGTATTTTGTGGCGTCATTTATTTTTAGTACATTATGTATTTTGTGACGTAATCAATTTTTGTGACGTCATTTATTTTTGTGAAGTTATGTATTTTGTGACTCCATTTATTTTTGTGACGTTATGTATTTTGTGACGTCATTTATATTTGTGACGTTATGTATTTTGTAACGTCTTTTTTTGTGACGTTATGTATTTTGTGACGTCATTTTTTGGGACGTTATGTATTTTGTGACGTCATTTATTTTTGTGACGTTATGTATTTTGTTACGTCATTTATTTTTGTGACGGTATGTATTTTGTGACGTCATTTATTTTTTTGACGTTATGTATTATGTGACGCCATTTATTTTTGTGACGTTATGTATTTTGTGACGTTATGTATTTTGTGACGTTATGTATTTTGTGACGTAATTCATTTTTGTGACGTTATGTATTTTGTGACTTAATTAATTTTTGTGACGTCATTTATTTTTGTGACGTTATGTATTTTGTGACGTCATTTATTTTTGTGACGTTATGTATTTTGTGACGTCATTTATTTTTGTGACGTTATGTATTTTGTAACGTCATTTATTTTTTTGACGTTATGTATTTTGTGACGTCATTTTTTTTGTGACGTTATGTATTTTGTGACGTCATTTATTTTTGTGACGTTATGTATTTTGTGACGTCATTTATTTCTTTGACGTTATGTATTTTGTGTCGCCATTTATTTTTGTGACGTTATGTATTTTGTGACATTATGTATTTTGTGACGTTATGTATTTTGTGACGTAATTCATTTTTGTTACGTTATGTATTTTGTGACTTAATTAATTTTTGTGACGTCATTTATTTTTGTGACGTTATGTATTTTGTGACGTCATTTATTTTTGTGACGTTATGTATTTTGTGACGTCATTTATTTTTTTGACGTTATGTATTTTGTGACGTCATTTATTTTTGTGACGTTATGTATTTTGTGACGTCATTTATTTTTGTGACGTTATGTTTTTTTTGACGTCATTTATTTTGTGACGTTATGCATTTTGTGACGTGATTAATATTTTGTGACGTCATTTATTTTTGTGACGTTATGTATTTTGTGAAGTAAATTATATTTTGTGACGTCATTTATTTTTGTGACGTTATGTATTTTGTGACGTCATTTATTTTTGTGACGTTATGTATTTTGTGACGTCATTTATTTTTGTGACGTTATGTATTTTGTGACGTCATTTATTTTTGTGACGTTATGTATTTTGTGACGTCATTTATTTTTGTGACGTTATGTATTCTGTGACGTCATTTATTTTTGTGACGTTAAGTATTTTGCGACGTCATTTATTTTTGTGACGTTATGTATTTTGTTACGTCATTTATTTTTGTGACGTTATGTATTTTGTGACGTTTTGTATTTTGTGACGTCATTTATTTTTGTGACGTTATGTATTTTGTGACGTCATTTTTTTTGTGACGTTATGTATTTTGTGACGTAATTAATATTTTGTGACGTCATTTATTTTTGTGACGTTATGTATTTTGTGACGACTTTTTTTGTGACGTTATGTATTTTGTGACGTCATTCTTTGTGACGTTATATATTTTGTGACGTCATTTATTTTTGTGACGTTATGTATTTTGTGACGTCATTTATTTTTGTGACGTTATGTATTTTGTGACGTCATTTATTTTTTTGACGTTATGTATATTGTGACTTAATTTATTTTTGTGACGTCATTTATTTTTGTGACGTTATGTATTTTGTGACGTCATTTATTTTTGTGACGTTATGTATTTTGTGACGTCATTTATTTTTGTGACGTTATGTATTTTGTGACGTCATTTATTTTTGTGACGTTATGTATTTTGTTACGTCATTTATTTTTGTGACGTTATGTATTTTGTGACGTTTTGTATTTTGTGACGTCATTTATTTTTGTGACGTTATGTATTTTGTGACGTCATTTTTTTGTGACGTTATGTATTTTGAGACGTCATTTATTTTTGTGACGTTATGTATTTTGTGACGTCATTTATTTTTTTGACGTTATGTATTTTGTGACGCCATTTATTTTGGTGACGTTATGTATTTTGTGACGTTATGTATTTTGTGACGTTATGTATTTTGTGACGTAATTCATTTTTGTGACGTTATGTATTTTGTGACTTAATTTATTTTTGTGACGTCATTTATTTTTGTGACGTTATGTATTTTGTGACGTCATTATTTTTTGTGACGTTATGTATTTTGTGACGTCATTTATTTTTGTGACGTTATGTATTTTGTGACGTCATTTATTTTTGTGACGTTATGTATTTTGTGACGTCATTTATTTTTTTGACGTTATGTATTTTGTGACGTCATTTATTTTTGTGACGTTATGTATTTTGTGACGTCATTTATTTTTGTGACGTTATGTATTTTTTGACGTCATTTATTTTTGTGACGTTATGTATTTTGTGACGTCATTTATTTTTGTGACGTTATGTATTTTGTGACGTCATTTATTTTTGTGACTTTATTTATTTTGTGACGTCATTTATTTTTGTGACGTTATGTATTTTGTGACGTTATGTATTTTGTGACGTTATTTATTTTTGTGACGTTATGTATTTTGTGACGTCATTTATTTTTTTGACGTTATGTATTTTGTGACGTCATTTGTTTTTGTGACGTTTTGTATTTTGTGACGTCATTTATTTTTGTGACGTTATGTATTTTGTGACGTCATTTATTTTTGTGACGTTATGTTTTTTGTAACGTCATTTATTTTTGTGACGTTATGTATTTTGTGACGTCATTTATTTTTGTGACGTTATGTATTTTGTGACGTCATTTTTGTGACGTTATGTATTTTGTGACGTCATTTATTTTTGTGACGTTATGTATTTTGTGACGTCATTTATTTTTGTAACGTTATGTATTTTGTGACGTCATTTATTTTTGTGACGTTATGTATTTTGTGACGTCATTTATTATTGTGACGTCATTTATTTTTGTGACGTTATGTATTTTGTGACGTCATTTATTTTTGTGACGTTATGTATTTTGTGACGTCATTTATTTTTGTGACGTTATGTATTTTGTGACGTCATTTATTTTTGTGACGTTATGTATTTTGTGACGTCATTTATTTTTGTGACGTAATGTATTTTGTGACGTCATTTATTTTTGTGACGTTATGTATTTTGTGACGTCATTTATTTTTGTGACAATATGTATTTTGTGACGTCATTATGTTTGTGACGTCATTTATTTTTGTGACGTTATGTATTTTGTGACGTCATTTATTTTTGTGACGTAATGTATTTTGTGACGTTATGTATTTTGTGACGTCATTTATTTTTGTGACGTTATGTATTTTGTGAAGTAATTAATTTTTGTGACGTCATTTATTTTTATGACGTTATGTATTTTGTGACGTCATTTTTTTTGACGTTATGTATTTTGTGACATCATTTATTTTTGTGACGTTATGTATTTTGTGACGTCATTTATTTTTGTGACAATATGTATTTTGTGACGTCATTATGTTTGTGACGTCATTTATTTTTGTGACGTTATGTATTTTGTGACGTTATGTATTTTGTGACGTCATTTATTTTTGTGACGTTATGTATTTTTTGACGTCATTTATTTTTGTGACGTTATGTATTTTGTGACGTCATTAATTTTTGTGACGTTATGTATTTTGTGTCGTCATTTATTTTTGTGACTTTATTTATTTTGTGACGTCATTTATTTTTGTGACGTTATGTATTTTGTGACGTCATTAATTTTTGTGACGTTATGTATTTTGTGACGTCATTTATTTTTGTGACTTTATTTATTTTGTGACGTCATTTATTTTTGTGACGTTATGTATTTTGTGACGTTATTTATTTTTGTGACGCTATGTATTTTGTGACGTACTTAATTTTTGTGACGTCATTTATTTTTGTGACGTTATATATTTTGTGACGTTATGCATTTTGTGACGTAATTAATTTTTGTGACGTCATTTATTTTTGTGACTTTATTTATTTTGTGACGTCATTTAATTTTGTGTCGTTAAATATTTTGTGACGTCATTTATTTTTGTGACGTTATGTATTTTGTGACGTAATTAATTTTGTGACGTCATTTATTTTTGTGACGTTATGTATTTATTGACGTCATTTATTTTTGTGACGTTATGTATTTTGTGACGTAATTTTTTTGTGACGTTATGTATTTTGGACGTCATTTATATTTGTGACGTTATGTATTTTGTGACGTCATTTATTTTTGTAACGTTATGTATTTTGTGACGTCATTTATTTTTGTGACGTTATGTATTTTGTGACGTCATTTATTTTTGTGACGTTATGTATTTTGTGACGTCATTTAATTTTGTGACGTAATGTATTTTGATACGTCATTTATTTTTGTGACGTTATGTATTTTTTTGACGTCATTTATTTTTTTGACGTTATGTATTTTGTGACGTCATTTATTTTTGTGACGTTATGTACTTTGTGACGTCTTTTATTTTTGTGCCGCTATGTATTTTGTGACGTTATGTATTTTGTGACGTTATTTATTTTCGTGACGTAATAAATTTTTGTGACGTCATTTATTTTTGTGACGTTATGTATTTTATGACGTCATTTATTTTTGTGACGTTATGTATTTTGTGACATCATTTATTTTTGTGACGTTATGCATTTTGTGACGTCATTTATTTTTGTGACTTTATTTATTTTGTGACGTCATTTATTTTTGTGACGTTATGTATTTTGTGACGTTATTTATTTTTGTTACGTTATGTATTTTGTGACGTCATTTATTTTTGTGACGTAATATATTTTGTGACGTTATGTATTTTGTGACGTCATTTATTTTTGTGACGTTATGTATTTTGTGAAGTAATTAATTTTTGTGACGTCATTTATTTTTATGACGTTATGTATTTTGTGACGTCATTTTTTTGACGTTATGTATTTTGTGACGTCATTTATTTTTGTGACGTTATGTATTTTGTGACGTCATTTATTTTTGTGACAATATGTATTTTGTGACGTCATTATGTTTGTGACGTCATTTATTTTTGTGACGTTATGTATTTTTTGACGTCATTTATTTTTGTGACGTTATGTATTTTGTGACGTCATTTATTTTTGTGACGTTATGTATTTTGGGACGTCATTTATTTTTGTGACATTATGTATTTTGTGACGTCATTTTTTTGTGACGTTATGTATTTTCTGACGTCATTTATTTTTGTGACGTTATCTATTTTGTGACGTCATTTATTTTTGTGACGTTATGTATTTTGTAACGTCATTTATTTTTGTGACGTTATGTATTTTGTGACGTCATTTATTTTTGTGACGTTATGTATTTTGTGACGTCATTTATTTTTGTGACGTTATGTATTTTGTGACGTCATTTATTTTTGTGACGTTATGTATTTTGTGACGTCATTTATTTTTGTGTCGTTATGTATTTTGTGACATCATTTATTTTTGTGAGGTTTTGTATTTTTTGACGTCATTTATTTTTGTGACGTTATGTAATTTGTGACGTAATTAATTTTTGTGACGTCATTTATTTTTGTGACGTTATGTATTTTGTGACGTTATTTATTTTTGTGACGTTATGTATTTTGTGACGTCATTTATTTTTGTAATTTAATATATTTTGTGACGTTATGTATTTTGTGACGTCATTTATTTTTGTGACGTTATGTATTTTGTGACGTCATTTATTTTTGTGACGTTATGTATTTTGTGACGTCATTTATTTTTGTGACGTTATGTATTTTGTGACATCATTTATTTTTGTGAGGTTTTGTATTTTTTGACGTCATTTATTTTTGTGACGTTATGTAATTTGTGACGTAATTAATTTTTGTGACGTCATTTATTTTTGTGACGTTATGTATTTTGTGACGTTTTTTATTTTTGTGACGTTATGTATTTTGTGACGTCATTTATTTTTGTGACGTAATATATTTTGTGACGTTATGTATTTTGTGACGTCACTTATTTTTGTGACGTTATGTATTTTGTGAAGTAATTAATTTTCGTGACGTCATTTATTTTTATGACGTTATGTATTTTGTGACGTCATTTTTTTTGACGTTATGTATTTTGTGACGTCATTTATTTTTGTGACGTTATGTATTTTGTGACGTCATTTATTTTTGTGACAATATGTATTTTGTGACGTCATTATGTTTGTGACGTCATTTATTTTTGTGACGTTATGTTTTTTGTAACGTCATTTATTTTTGTGACGTTATGTATTTTGTGACGTCATTTATTTTTGTGACGTTATGTATTTTGTGACGTCATTTTTTGTGACGTTATGTATTTTGTGACGTCATTTATTTTTGTGACGTTATGTATTTTGTGACGTCATTTATTTTTGTAACGTTATGTATTTTGTGACGTCATTTATTTTTGTGACGTTATGTATTTTGTGACGTCATTTATTATTGTGACGTCATTTATTTTTGTGACGTTATGTATTTTGTGACGTCATTTATTTTTGTGACGTTATGTATTTTGTGACGTCATTTATTTTTTTGACGTTATGTATTTTGTGACGTCATTTATTTTTGTGACGTTATGTATTTTGTGACGTCATTTATTTTTGTGACGTTATGTATTTTGTGACGTTATGTATTTTGTGACGTTATTTATTTTTGTGACGTCATTTATTTTTGTGACGTTATGTATTTTGTGACGTCATTTATTTTTGTGACGTTATGTATTTTGTGACGTCATTTATTTTTGTGACGTAATGTATTTTGTGACGTCATTTATTTTTGTGACGTTATGTATTTTGTGACGTCATTTATTTTTGTGACAATATGTATTTTGTGACGTCATTATGTTTGTGACGTCATTTATTTTTGTGACGTTATGTATTTTGTGACGTCATTTATTTTTGTGACGTAATGTATTTTGTGACGTCATTTATTTTTGTGACGTTATGTATTTTGTGACGTCATTTTTTGTGACGTTATGTATTTTGTGACGTCATTTATTTTTGTGACGTTATGTATTTTGTGACGTCATTTATTTTTGTAACGTTATGTATTTTGTGACGTCATTTATTTTTGTGACGTTATGTATTTTGTGACGTCATTTATTATTGTGACGTCATTTATTTTTGTGACGTTATGTATTTTGTGACGTCATTTATTTTTGTGACGTTATGTATTTTGTAACGTCATTTATTTTTTTGACGTTATGTATTTTGTGACGTCATTTATTTTTGTGACGTTATGTATTTTGTGACGTCATTTATTTTTGTGACGTTATGTATTTTGTGACGTTATGTATTTTGTGACGTTATTTATTTTTGTGACGTCATTTATTTTTGTGACGTTATGTATTTTGTGACGTCATTTATTTTTGTGACGTTATGTATTTTGTGACGTCATTTATTTTTGTGACGTAATGTATTTTGTGACGTCATTTATTTTTGTGACGTTATGTATTTTGTGACGTCATTTATTTTTGTGACAATATGTATTTTGTGACGTCATTATGTTTGTGACGTCATTTATTTTTGTGACGTTATGTATTTTGTGACGTCATTTATTTTTGTGACGTAATGTATTTTGTGACGTTATGTATTTTGTGACGTCATTTATTTTTGTGACGTTATGTATTTTGTGAAGTAATTAATTTTTGTGACGTCATTTATTTTTATGACGTTATGTATTTTGTGACGTCATTTTTTTGACGTTATGTATTTTGTGACATCATTTATTTTTGTGACGTTATGTATTTTGTGACGTCATTTATTTTTGTGACAATATGTATTTTGTGACGTCATTATGTTTGTGAAGTCATTTATTTTTGTGACGTTATGTATTTTGTGACGTTATGTATTTTGTGACGTCATTTATGTTTGTGACGTTATGTATTTTGTGACGTCATTTATTTTTGTGACGTTATGTATTTTGTGACGTCATTAATTTTTGTGACGTTATGTATTTTGTGTCGTCATTCATTTTTGTGACTTTATTTATTTTGTGACGTCATTTATTTTTGTGACGTTATGTATTTTGTGACGTCATTAATTTTTGTGACGTTATGTATTTTGTGACGTCATTTATTTTTGTGACTTTATTTATTTTGTGACTTAATTTTTTTTTGTGATGTTATGTATTTTGTGACGTTATTTATTTTTGTGACGCTATGTATTTTGTGACGTACTTAATTTTTGTGACGTCATTTATTTTTGTTACGTTATATATTTTGTGACGTTATGCATTTTGTGACGTAATTAATTTTTGTGACGTCATTTATTTTTGTGACTTTATTTATTTTGTGACGTCATTTAATTTTGTGTCGTTAAATATTTTGTGACGTCATTTATTTTTGTGACGTTATGTATTTTGTGACGTAATTAATTTTGTGACGTCATTTATTTTTGTGACGTTATGTATTTATTGACGTCATTTATTTTTGTGACGTTATGTATTTTGTGACGTAATTTTTTTGTGACGTTATGTATTTTGGACGTCATTTATATTTGTGACGTTATGTATTTTGTGACGTCATTTATTTTTGTAACGTTATGTATTTTGTGACGTCATTTATTTTTGTGACGTTATGTATTTTGTGACGTCATTTATTTTTGTGACGTTATGTATTTTGTGACGTCATTTAATTTTGTGACGTAATGTATTTTGATACGTCATTTATTTTTGTGACGTTATGTATTTTTTTGACGTCATTTATTTTTTTGACGTTATGTATTTTGTGACGTCATTTATTTTTGTGACGTTATGTACTTTGTGACGTCTTTTATTTTTGTGCCGCTATGTATTTTGTGACGTTATGTATTTTGTGACGTTATTTATTTTCGTGACGTAATAAATTTTTGTGACGTCATTTATTTTTGTGACGTTATGTATTTTATGACGTCATTTATTTTTGTGACGTTATGTATTTTGTGACATCATTTATTTTTGTGACGTTATGCATTTTGTGACGTCATTTATTTTTGTGACTTTATTTATTTTGTGACGTCATTTATTTTTGTGACGTTATGTATTTTGTGACGTTATGTATTTTGTGACGTTATTTATTTTTGTTACGTTATGTATTTTGTGACGTCATTTATTTTTGTGACGTAATATATTTTGTGACGTTATGTATTTTGTGACGTCATTTATTTTTGTGACGTTATGTATTTTGTGAAGTAATTAATTTTTGTGACGTCATTTATTTTTATGACGTTATGTATTTTGTGACGTCATTTATTTTTGTGACAATATGTATTTTGTGACGTCATTATGTTTGTGACGTCATTTATTTTTGTGACGTTATGTATTTTTTGACGTCATTTATTTTTGTGACGTTATGTATTTTGTGACGTCATTTATTTTTGTGACGTTATGTATTTTGGGACGTCATTTATTTTTGTGACATTATGTATTTTGTGACGTCATTTTTTTGTGACGTTATGTATTTTCTGACGTCATTTATTTTTGTGACGTTATCTATTTTGTGACGTCATTTATTTTTGTGACGTTATGTATTTTGTAACGTCATTTATTTTTGTGACGTTATGTATTTTGTGACGTCATTTATTTTTGTGACGTTATGTATTTTGTGACGTCATTTATTTTTGTGACGTTATGTATTTTGTGACGTCATTTATTTTTGTGACGTTATGTATTTTGTGACGTCATTTATTTTTGTGTCGTTATGTATTTTGTGACATCATTTATTTTTGTGAGGTTTTGTATTTTTGACGTCATTTATTTTTGTGACGTTATGTAATTTGTGACGTAATTAATTTTTGTGACGTCATTTATTTTTGTGACGTTATGTATTTTGTGACGTTATTTATTTTTGTGACGTTATGTATTTTGTGACGTCATTTATTTTTGTAATGTAATATATTTTGTGACGTTATGTATTTTGTGACGTCATTTATTTTTGTGACGTTATGTATTTATTGACGTCATTTATTTTTGTGACGTTATGTATTTTGTGACGTAATTTTTTTGTGACGTTATGTATTTTGGACGTCATTTATATTTGTGACGTTATGTATTTTGTGACGTCATTTATTTTTGTAACGTTATGTATTTTGTGACGTCATTTATTTTTGTGACGTTATGTATTTTGTGACGTCATTTATTTTTGTGACGTTATGTATTTTGTGACGTCATTTAATTTTGTGACGTAATGTATTTTGATACGTCATTTATTTTTGTGACGTTATGTATTTTTTTGACGTCATTTATTTTTTTGACGTTATGTATTTTGTGACGTCATTTATTTTTGTGACGTTATGTACTTTGTGACGTCTTTTATTTTTGTGCCGCTATGTATTTTGTGACGTTATGTATTTTGTGACGTTATTTATTTTCGTGACGTAATAAATTTTTGTGACGTCATTTATTTTTGTGACGTTATGTATTTTATGACGTCATTTATTTTTGTGACGTTATGTATTTTGTGACATCATTTATTTTTGTGACGTTATGCATTTTGTGACGTCATTTATTTTTGTGACTTTATTTATTTTGTGACGTCATTTATTTTTGTGACGTTATGTATTTTGTGACGTTATGTATTTTGTGACGTTATTTATTTTTGTTACGTTATGTATTTTGTGACGTCATTTATTTTTGTGACGTAATATATTTTGTGACGTTATGTATTTTGTGACGTCATTTATTTTTGTGACGTTATGTATTTTGTGAAGTAATTAATTTTTGTGACGTCATTTATTTTTATGACGTTATGTATTTTGTGACGTCATTTATTTTTGTGACAATATGTATTTTGTGACGTCATTATGTTTGTGACGTCATTTATTTTTGTGACGTTATGTATTTTTTGACGTCATTTATTTTTGTGACGTTATGTATTTTGTGACGTCATTTATTTTTGTGACGTTATGTATTTTGGGACGTCATTTATTTTTGTGACATTATGTATTTTGTGACGTCATTTTTTTGTGACGTTATGTATTTTCTGACGTCATTTATTTTTGTGACGTTATCTATTTTGTGACGTCATTTATTTTTGTGACGTTATGTATTTTGTAACGTCATTTATTTTTGTGACGTTATGTATTTTGTGACGTCATTTATTTTTGTGACGTTATGTATTTTGTGACGTCATTTATTTTTGTGACGTTATGTATTTTGTGACGTCATTTATTTTTGTGACGTTATGTATTTTGTGACGTCATTTATTTTTGTGTCGTTATGTATTTTGTGACATCATTTATTTTTGTGAGGTTTTGTATTTTTTGACGTCATTTATTTTTGTGACGTTATGTAATTTGTGACGTAATTAATTTTTGTGACGTCATTTATTTTTGTGACGTTATGTATTTTGTGACGTTATTTATTTTTGTGACGTTATGTATTTTGTGACGTCATTTATTTTTGTAATGTAATATATTTTGTGACGTTATGTATTTTGTGACGTCATTTATTTTTGTGACGTTATGTATTTTGTGACGTCATTTATTTTTGTGACGTTATGTATTTTATGACGTCATTTATTTTTGTGACGTTATGTATTTTGTGACATCATTTATTTTTGTGAGGTTTTGTATTTTTTGACGTCATTTATTTTTGTGACGTTATGTAATTTGTGACGTAATTAATTTTTGTGACGTCATTTATTTTTGTGACGTTATGTATTTTGTGACGTTATTTATTTTTGTGACGTTATGTATTTTGTGACGTCATTTATTTTTGTGACGTAATATATTTTGTGACGTTATGTATTTTGTGACGTCATTTATTTTTGTGACGTTATGTATTTTGTAAAGTAATTAATTTTTGTGACGTCATTTATTTTTATGACGTTATGTATTTTGTGACGTCATTTTTTTTTGACGTTATGTATTTTGTGACGTCATTTATTTTTGTGACGTTATGTATTTTGTGACGTCATTTATTTTTGTGACAATATGTATTTTGTGACGTCATTATGTTTGTGACGTCATTTATTTTTGTGACGTTATGTTTTTTGTAACGTCATTTATTTTTGTGATGTTATGTATTTTGTGACGTCATTTATTTTTGTGACGTTATGTATTTTGTGACGTCATTTTTTGTGACGTTATGTATTTTGTGACGTCATTTATTTTTGTGACGTTATGTATTTTGTGACGTCATTTATTTTTGTAACGTTATGTATTTTGTGACGTCATTTATTTTTGTGACGTTATGTATTTTGTGACGTCATTTATTATTGTGACGTCATTTATTTTTGTGACGTTATGTATTTTGTGACGTCATTTATTTTTGTGACGTTATGTATTTTGTGACGTCATTTATTTTTTTGACGTTATGTATTTTGTGACGTCATTTATTTTTGTGACGTTATGTATTTTGTGACGTCATTTATTTTTGTGACGTTATGTATTTTGTGACGTTATGTATTTTGTGACGTTATTTATTTTTGTGACGTCATTTATTTTTGTGACGTTATGTATTTTGTGACGTCATTTATTTTTGTGACGTTATGTATTTTGTGACGTCATTTATTTTTGTGACGTTATGTATTTTGTGACGTCATTTATTTTTGTGACGTTATGTATTTTGTGACATCATTTATTTTTGTGAGGTTTTGTATTTTTTGACGTCATTTATTTTGTGACGTTATGTATTTTGTGACGTAATTAATTTTTGTGACGTCATTTATTTTTGTGACGTTATGTATTTTGTGACGTTATTTATTTTTGTGACGTTATGTATTTTGTGACGTCATTTATTTTTGTGACGTAATGTATTTTGTGACGTTATGTATTTTGTGACGTCATTTATTTTTGTGACGTTATGTATTTTGTGAAGTAATTAATTTTTGTGACGTCATTTATTTTTATGACGTTATGTATTTTGTGACGTCATTTTTTTTGACGTTATGTATTTTGTGACGTCATTTATTTTTGTGACGTTATGTATTTTGTGACGTCATTTATTTTTGTGACAATATGTATTTTGTGACGTCATTATGTTTGTGACGTCATTTATTTTTGTGACGTTATGTATTTTGTGACGTCATTTATTTTTGTGACGTTATGTATTTTGTGACGTCATTTATTTTTGTGACGTTATGTATTTTGTGACGTCATTTATTTTTGTGACGTTATGTATTTTGTAACGTCATTTATTTTTTTGACGTTATGTATTTTGTGACGTCATTTTTTGTGACGTTATGTATTTTATGACGTTATGTATTTTGTGACGTCATTTATTTCTGTGACGTTATGTATTTTGTGACGTCATTTATTATTGTGACGTCATTTATTTTTGTGACGTTATGTATTTTGTGACGTCATTTATTTTTGTGACGTTATGTATTTTTTTGACGTCATTTATTTTTTTGACGTTATGTATTTTGTGACGTCATTTATTTTTGTGACGTTATGTACTTTGTGACGTCTTTTATTTTTGTGCCGCTATGTATTTTGTGACGTTATGTATTTTGTGACGTTATTTATTTTCGTGACGTAATAAATTTTTGTGACGTCATTTATTTTTGTGACGTTATGTATTTTATGACGTCATTTATTTTTGTGACGTTATGTATTTTGTGACATCATTTATTTTTGTGACGTTATACATTTTGTGACGTCATTTATTTTTGCGACTTTATTTATTTTGTGACGTCATTTATTTTTGTGACGTTATGTATTTTGTGACGTTATGTATTTTGTGACGTTATTTATTTTTGTGACGTTATGTATTTTGTGACTTAATTAATTCTTGTGACGTCATTTATTTTTGTGACGTTATATATTTTGTGACGTTATGTATTTTTGTGACGTAATTAAATTTTGTGACGTCATTTATTTTTGTGACGTTATGTATTTTGTGACGTCATTTATTTTTGTGACGTTATGTATTTTGTGACGTCATTTGTTTTTGTGACCTTATGTATTTTGTGACGTCATTTATTTTTGTGACGTTATGTATTTTGTGACGTCATTTATTTTTGTGACGTTATGTATTTTGTGACGTCATTTATTTTTGTGACGTTATGTATTTTATGAAATATGTATTTTGTGACGTCATTTAATTTTGTGTCGTTAAATATTTTGTGACGTCATTTATTTTTGTAACGTTATGTATTTCGTGACGTCATTTATTTTTGTGACGTTATGCATTTTGTGACGTCATTTATTTTTGTGACTTTATTTATTTTGTGACGTCATTTATTTTTGTGACGTTATGTATTTTGTGACGTTATGTATTTTGTGACGTTATTTATTTTTGTGACGTTATGTATTTTGTGACCTAATTAGTTTTTGTGACGTCATTTATTTTTGTGACGTTATGTATTTTGTGACGTAATTAATTTTTGTGACGTCATTTATTTTTGTGACGTTATGTATTTTGTGACGTCATTTATTTTTGTGACGTTATGTATTTTGTGACGTCATTTATTATTGTGACGTCATTTATATTTGTGACGTTATGTATTTTGTGACGTCATTTATTTTTGTGACGTTATGTATTTTGTGACGTCATTTATATTTGTGACGTTATGTATTTTATGAAATATGTATTTTGTGACGTCATTTAATTTTGTGTCGTTAAATATTTTGTGACGTCATTTATTTTTGTAACGTTATGTATTTTGTGACGTCATTTATTTTTGTGACGTTATGTATTTTTTGACGTCATTTATTTTTGTGACGTTATGTATTTTGTGACGTCATTTATTATTGTGACGTCATTTATTTTTGTGACGTTATGTATTTTGTGACGTCATTTATTTTTGTGACGTTATGTATTTTGTGACGTCATTTATTTTGTGACGTTATGTTTTTTGTAACGTCATTTATTTTTGTGACGTTATGTATTTTGTGACGTCATTTATTTTTGTGACGTTATGTATTTTGTGACGTCATTTTTTGTGACGTTATGTATTTTTTGACGTCATTAATTTTTGTGACGTTATGTATTTTGGGACGTCATTTATTTTTGTGACATTATGTATTTTGTGACGTCATTTTTTTGTGACGTTATGTATTTTGTGACGTTATTTATTTTTGTGACGTTATGTATTTTGTGACGTCATTTATTTTTGTGACGTAATGTATTTTGTGACGTTATGTATTTTGTGACGTCATTTATTTTTGTGACGTTATGTATTTTGTGAAGTAATTAATTTTTGTGACGTCATTTATTTTTATGACGTTATGTATTTTGTGACGTCATTTTTTTTGACGTTATGTATTTTGTGACGTCATTTATTTTTGTGACGTTATGTATTTTGTGACGTCATTTATTTTTGTGACAATATGTATTTTGTGACGTCATTATGTTTGTGACGTCATTTATTTTTGTGACGTTATGTATTTTGTGACGTCATTTATTTTTGTGACGTTATGTATTTTGTGACGTCATTTATTTTTGTGACGTTATGTATTTTGTGACGTCATTTATTTTTGTGACGTTATGTATTTTGTAACGTCATTTATTTTTTTGACGTTATGTATTTTGTGACGTCATTTTTTGTGACGTTATGTATTTTATGACGTTATGTATTTTGTGACGTCATTTATTTTTGTGACGTTATGTATTTTGTGACGTCATTTATTTTTGTGACGTTATGTATTTTTTTGACGTCATTTATTTTTTTGACGTTATGTATTTTGTGACGTCATTTATTTTTGTGACGTTATGTACTTTGTGACGTCTTTTATTTTTGTGCCGCTATGTATTTTGTGACGTTATGTATTTTGTGACGTTATTTATTTTCGTGACGTAATAAATTTTTGTGACGTCATTTATTTTTGTGACGTTATGTATTTTATGACGTCATTTATTTTTGTGACGTTATGTATTTTGTGACATCATTTATTTTTGTGACGTTATACATTTTGTGACGTCATTTATTTTTGTGACTTTATTTATTTTGTGACGTCATTTATTTTTGTGACGTTATGTATTTTGTGACGTTATGTATTTTGTGACGTTATTTATTTTTGTGACGTTATGTATTTTGTGACTTAATTAATTCTTGTGACGTCATTTATTTTTGTGACGTTATATATTTTGTGACGTTATGTATTTTTGTGACGTAATTAAATTTTGTGACGTCATTTATTTTTGTGACGTTATGTATTTTGTGACGTCATTTATTTTTGTGACGTTATGTATTTTGTGACGTCATTTGTTTTTGTGACCTTATGTATTTTGTGACGTCATTTATTTTTGTGACGTTATGTATTTTGTGACGTCATTTATTTTTGTGACGTTATGTATTTTGTGACGTCATTTATTTTTGTGACGTTATGTATTTTATGAAATATGTATTTTGTGACGTCATTTAATTTTGTGTCGTTAAATATTTTGTGACGTCATTTATTTTTGTAACGTTATGTATTTCGTGACGTCATTTATTTTTGTGACGTTATGCATTTTGTGACGTCATTTATTTTTGTGACTTTATTTATTTTGTGACGTCATTTATTTTTGTGACGTTATGTATTTTGTGACGTTATGTATTTTGTGACGTTATTTATTTTTGTGACGTTATGTATTTTGTGACCTAATTAGTTTTTGTGACGTCTTTTATTTTTGTGACGTTATGTATTTTGTGACGTAATTAATTTTTGTGACGTCATTTATTTTTGTGACGTTATGTATTTTGTGACGTCATTTATTTTTGTGACGTTATGTATTTTGTGACGTCATTTATTATTGTGACGTCATTTATATTTGTGACGTTATGTATTTTGTGACGTCATTTATTTTTGTGACGTTATGTATTTTGTGACGTCATTTATTTTTGTGACGTTATGTATTTTTTGACGTCATTAATTTTTGTGACGTTATGTATTTTGTGTCGTCATTTATTTTTGTGACTTTATTTATTTTGTGACGTCATTTATTTTTGTGACGTTATGTATTTTGTGACGTCATTAATTTTTGTGACGTTATGTATTTTGTGACGTCATTTATTTTTGTGACTTTATTTATTTTGTGACTTAATTTTTTTTTGTGATGTTATGTATTTTGTGACGTTATTTATTTTTGTGACGCTATGTATTTTGTGACGTACTTAATTTTTGTGACGTCATTTATTTTTGTTACGTTATATATTTTGTGACGTTATGCATTTTGTGACGTAATTAATTTTTGTGACGTCATTTATTTTTGTGACTTTATTTATTTTGTGACGTCATTTAATTTTGTGTCGTTAAATATTTTGTGACGTCATTTATTTTTGTGACGTTATGTATTTTGTGACGTAATTAATTTTGTGACGTCATTTATTTTTGTGACGTTATGTATTTATTGACGTCATTTATTTTTGTGACGTTATGTATTTTGTGACGTAATTTTTTTGTGACGTTATGTATTTTGGACGTCATTTATATTTGTGACGTTATGTATTTTGTGACGTCATTTATTTTTGTAACGTTATGTATTTTGTGACGTCATTTATTTTTGTGACGTTATGTATTTTGTGACGTCATTTATTTTTGTGACGTTATGTATTTTGTGACGTCATTTAATTTTGTGACGTAATGTATTTTGATACGTCATTTATTTTTGTGACGTTATGTATTTTTTTGACGTCATTTATTTTTTTGACGTTATGTATTTTGTGACGTCATTTATTTTTGTGACGTTATGTACTTTGTGACGTCTTTTATTTTTGTGCCGCTATGTATTTTGTGACGTTATGTATTTTGTGACGTTATTTATTTTCGTGACGTAATAAATTTTTGTGACGTCATTTATTTTTGTGACGTTATGTATTTTATGACGTCATTTATTTTTGTGACGTTATGTATTTTGTGACATCATTTATTTTTGTGACGTTATGCATTTTGTGACGTCATTTATTTTTGTGACTTTATTTATTTTGTGACGTCATTTATTTTTGTGACGTTATGTATTTTGTGACGTTATGTATTTTGTGACGTTATTTATTTTTGTTACGTTATGTATTTTGTGACGTCATTTATTTTTGTGACGTAATATATTTTGTGACGTTATGTATTTTGTGACGTCATTTATTTTTGTGACGTTATGTATTTTGTGAAGTAATTAATTTTTGTGACGTCATTTATTTTTATGACGTTATGTATTTTGTGACGTCATTTTTTTGACGTTATGTATTTTGTGACGTCATTTATTTTTGTGACGTTATGTATTTTGTGACGTCATTTATTTTTGTGACAATATGTATTTTGTGACGTCATTATGTTTGTGACGTCATTTATTTTTGTGACGTTATGTATTTTTTGACGTCATTTATTTTTGTGACGTTATGTATTTTGTGACGTCATTTATTTTTGTGACGTTATGTATTTTGGGACGTCATTTATTTTTGTGACATTATGTATTTTGTGACGTCATTTTTTTGTGACGTTATGTATTTTCTGACGTCATTTATTTTTGTGACGTTATCTATTTTGTGACGTCATTTATTTTTGTGACGTTATGTATTTTGTAACGTCATTTATTTTTGTGACGTTATGTATTTTGTGACGTCATTTATTTTTGTGACGTTATGTATTTTGTGACGTCATTTATTTTTGTGACGTTATGTATTTTGTGACGTCATTTATTTTTGTGACGTTATGTATTTTGTGACGTCATTTATTTTTGTGTCGTTATGTATTTTGTGACATCATTTATTTTTGTGAGGTTTTGTATTTTTTGACGTCATTTATTTTTGTGACGTTATGTAATTTGTGACGTAATTAATTTTTGTGACGTCATTTATTTTTGTGACGTTATGTATTTTGTGACGTTATTTATTTTTGTGACGTTATGTATTTTGTGACGTCATTTATTTTTGTAATGTAATATATTTTGTGACGTTATGTATTTTGTGACGTCATTTATTTTTGTGACGTTATGTATTTTGTGACGTCATTTATTTTTGTGACGTTATGTATTTTATGACGTCATTTATTTTTGTGACGTTATGTATTTTGTGACATCATTTATTTTTGTGAGGTTTTGTATTTTTTGACGTCATTTATTTTTGTGACGTTATGTAATTTGTGACGTAATTAATTTTTGTGACGTCATTTATTTTTGTGACGTTATGTATTTTGTGACGTTATTTATTTTTGTGACGTTATGTATTTTGTGACGTCATTTATTTTTGTGACGTAATATATTTTGTGACGTTATGTATTTTGTGACGTCATTTATTTTTGTGACGTTATGTATTTTGTAAAGTAATTAATTTTTGTGACGTCATTTATTTTTATGACGTTATGTATTTTGTGACGTCATTTTTTTTGACGTTATGTATTTTGTGACGTCATTTATTTTTGTGACGTTATGTATTTTGTGACGTCATTTATTTTTGTGACAATATGTATTTTGTGACGTCATTATGTTTGTGACGTCATTTATTTTTGTGACGTTATGTTTTTTGTAACGTCATTTATTTTTGTGACGTTATGTATTTTGTGACGTCATTTATTTTTGTGACGTTATGTATTTTGTGACGTCATTTTTTGTGACGTTATGTATTTTGTGACGTCATTTATTTTTGTGACGTTATGTATTTTGTGACGTCATTTATTTTTGTAACGTTATGTATTTTGTGACGTCATTTATTTTTGTGACGTTATGTATTTTGTGACGTCATTTATTATTGTGACGTCATTTATTTTTGTGACGTTATGTATTTTGTGACGTCATTTATTTTTGTGACGTTATGTATTTTGTGACGTCATTTATTTTTTTGACGTTATGTATTTTGTGACGTCATTTATTTTTGTGACGTTATGTATTTTGTGACGTCATTTATTTTTGTGACGTTATGTATTTTGTGACGTTATGTATTTTGTGACGTTATTTATTTTTGTGACGTCATTTATTTTTGTGACGTTATGTATTTTGTGACGTCATTTATTTTTGTGACGTTATGTATTTTGTGACGTCATTTATTTTTGTGACGTTATGTATTTTGTGACGTCATTTATTTTTGTGACGTTATGTATTTTGTGACATCATTTATTTTTGTGAGGTTTTGTATTTTTTGACGTCATTTATTTTGTGACGTTATGTATTTTGTGACGTAATTAATTTTTGTGACGTCATTTATTTTTGTGACGTTATGTATTTTGTGACGTTATTTATTTTTGTGACGTTATGTATTTTGTGACGTCATTTATTTTTGTGACGTAATGTATTTTGTGACGTTATGTATTTTGTGACGTCATTTATTTTTGTGACGTTATGTATTTTGTGAAGTAATTAATTTTTGTGACGTCATTTATTTTTATGACGTTATGTATTTTGTGACGTCATTTTTTTTGACGTTATGTATTTTGTGACGTCATTTATTTTTGTGACGTTATGTATTTTGTGACGTCATTTATTTTTGTGACAATATGTATTTTGTGACGTCATTATGTTTGTGACGTCATTTATTTTTGTGACGTTATGTATTTTGTGACGTCATTTATTTTTGTGACGTTATGTATTTTGTGACGTCATTTATTTTTGTGACGTTATGTATTTTGTGACGTCATTTATTTTTGTGACGTTATGTATTTTGTAACGTCATTTATTTTTTTGACGTTATGTATTTTGTGACGTCATTTTTTGTGACGTTATGTATTTTATGACGTTATGTATTTTGTGACGTCATTTATTTCTGTGACGTTATGTATTTTGTGACGTCATTTATTATTGTGACGTCATTTATTTTTGTGACGTTATGTATTTTGTGACGTCATTTATTTTTGTGACGTTATGTATTTTTTTGACGTCATTTATTTTTTTGACGTTATGTATTTTGTGACGTCATTTATTTTTGTGACGTTATGTACTTTGTGACGTCTTTTATTTTTGTGCCGCTATGTATTTTGTGACGTTATGTATTTTGTGACGTTATTTATTTTCGTGACGTAATAAATTTTTGTGACGTCATTTATTTTTGTGACGTTATGTATTTTATGACGTCATTTATTTTTGTGACGTTATGTATTTTGTGACATCATTTATTTTTGTGACGTTATACATTTTGTGACGTCATTTATTTTTGTGACTTTATTTATTTTGTGACGTCATTTATTTTTGTGACGTTATGTATTTTGTGACGTTATGTATTTTGTGACGTTATTTATTTTTGTGACGTTATGTATTTTGTGACTTAATTAATTCTTGTGACGTCATTTATTTTTGTGACGTTATATATTTTGTGACGTTATGTATTTTTGTGACGTAATTAAATTTTGTGACGTCATTTATTTTTGTGACGTTATGTATTTTGTGACGTCATTTATTTTTGTGACGTTATGTATTTTGTGACGTCATTTGTTTTTGTGACCTTATGTATTTTGTGACGTCATTTATTTTTGTGACGTTATGTATTTTGTGACGTCATTTATTTTTGTGACGTTATGTATTTTGTGACGTCATTTATTTTTGTGACGTTATGTATTTTATGAAATATGTATTTTGTGACGTCATTTAATTTTGTGTCGTTAAATATTTTGTGACGTCATTTATTTTTGTAACGTTATGTATTTCGTGACGTCATTTATTTTTGTGACGTTATGCATTTTGTGACGTCATTTATTTTTGTGACTTTATTTATTTTGTGACGTCATTTATTTTTGTGACGTTATGTATTTTGTGACGTTATGTATTTTGTGACGTTATTTATTTTTGTGACGTTATGTATTTTGTGACCTAATTAGTTTTTGTGACGTCATTTATTTTTGTGACGTTATGTATTTTGTGACGTAATTAATTTTTGTGACGTCATTTATTTTTGTGACGTTATGTATTTTGTGACGTCATTTATTTTTGTGACGTTATGTATTTTGTGACGTCATTTATTATTGTGACGTCATTTATATTTGTGACGTTATGTATTTTGTGACGTCATTTATTTTTGTGACGTTATGTATTTTGTGACGTCATTTATATTTGTGACGTTATGTATTTTATGAAATATGTATTTTGTGACGTCATTTAATTTTGTGTCGTTAAATATTTTGTGACGTCATTTATTTTTGTAACGTTATGTATTTTGTGACGTCATTTATTTTTGTGACGTTATGTATTTTTTGACGTCATTTATTTTTGTGACGTTATGTATTTTGTGACGTCATTTATTATTGTGACGTCATTTATTTTTGTGACGTTATGTATTTTGTGACGTCATTTATTTTTGTGACGTTATGTATTTTGTGACGTCATTTATTTTGTGACGTTATGTTTTTTGTAACGTCATTTATTTTTGTGACGTTATGTATTTTGTGACGTCATTTATTTTTGTGACGTTATGTATTTTGTGACGTCATTTTTTGTGACGTTATGTATTTTGTGACGTCATTTATTTTTGTGACGTTATGTATTTTGGGACGTCATTTATTTTTGTGACATTATGTATTTTGTGACGTCATTTTTTTGTGACGTTATGTATTTTGTGACGTTATTTATTTTTGTGACGTTATGTATTTTGTGACGTCATTTATTTTTGTGACGTAATGTATTTTGTGACGTTATGTATTTTGTGACGTCATTTATTTTTGTGACGTTATGTATTTTGTGAAGTAATTAATTTTTGTGACGTCATTTATTTTTATGACGTTATGTATTTTGTGACGTCATTTTTTTTGACGTTATGTATTTTGTGACGTCATTTATTTTTGTGACGTTATGTATTTTGTGACGTCATTTATTTTTGTGACAATATGTATTTTGTGACGTCATTATGTTTGTGACGTCATTTATTTTTGTGACGTTATGTATTTTGTGACGTCATTTATTTTTGTGACGTTATGTATTTTGTGACGTCATTTATTTTTGTGACGTTATGTATTTTGTGACGTCATTTATTTTTGTGACGTTATGTATTTTGTAACGTCATTTATTTTTTTGACGTTATGTATTTTGTGACGTCATTTTTTGTGACGTTATGTATTTTATGACGTTATGTATTTTGTGACGTCATTTATTTTTGTGACGTTATGTATTTTGTGACGTCATTTATTTTTGTGACGTTATGTATTTTTTTGACGTCATTTATTTTTTTGACGTTATGTATTTTGTGACGTCATTTATTTTTGTGACGTTATGTACTTTGTGACGTCTTTTATTTTTGTGCCGCTATGTATTTTGTGACGTTATGTATTTTGTGACGTTATTTATTTTCGTGACGTAATAAATTTTTGTGACGTCATTTATTTTTGTGACGTTATGTATTTTATGACGTCATTTATTTTTGTGACGTTATGTATTTTGTGACATCATTTATTTTTGTGACGTTATACATTTTGTGACGTCATTTATTTTTGTGACTTTATTTATTTTGTGACGTCATTTATTTTTGTGACGTTATGTATTTTGTGACGTTATGTATTTTGTGACGTTATTTATTTTTGTGACGTTATGTATTTTGTGACTTAATTAATTCTTGTGACGTCATTTATTTTTGTGACGTTATATATTTTGTGACGTTATGTATTTTTGTGACGTAATTAAATTTTGTGACGTCATTTATTTTTGTGACGTTATGTATTTTGTGACGTCATTTATTTTTGTGACGTTATGTATTTTGTGACGTCATTTGTTTTTGTGACCTTATGTATTTTGTGACGTCATTTATTTTTGTGACGTTATGTATTTTGTGACGTCATTTATTTTTGTGACGTTATGTATTTTGTGACGTCATTTATTTTTGTGACGTTATGTATTTTATGAAATATGTATTTTGTGACGTCATTTAATTTTGTGTCGTTAAATATTTTGTGACGTCATTTATTTTTGTAACGTTATGTATTTCGTGACGTCATTTATTTTTGTGACGTTATGCATTTTGTGACGTCATTTATTTTTGTGACTTTATTTATTTTGTGACGTCATTTATTTTTGTGACGTTATGTATTTTGTGACGTTATGTATTTTGTGACGTTATTTATTTTTGTGACGTTATGTATTTTGTGACCTAATTAGTTTTTGTGACGTCATTTATTTTTGTGACGTTATGTATTTTGTGACGTAATTAATTTTTGTGACGTCATTTATTTTTGTGACGTTATGTATTTTGTGACGTCATTTATTTTTGTGACGTTATGTATTTTGTGACGTCATTTATTATTGTGACGTCATTTATATTTGTGACGTTATGTATTTTGTGACGTCATTTATTTTTGTGACGTTATGTATTTTGTGACGTCATTTATTTTTGTGACGTTATGTATTTTATGAAATATGTATTTTGTGACGTCATTTAATTTTGTGTCGTTAAATATTTTGTGACGTCATTTATTTTTGTAACGTTATGTATTTTGTGACGTCATTTATTTTTGTGACGTTATGTATTTTTTGACGTCATTTATTTTTGTGACGTTATGTATTTTGTGACGTCATTTATTATTGTGACGTCATTTATTTTTGTGACGTTATGTATTTTGTGACGTCATTTATTTTTGTGACGTTATGTATTTTGTGACGTCATTTATTTTTGTGACGTTATGTTTTTTGTAACGTCATTTATTTTTGTGACGTTATGTATTTTGTGACGTCATTTATTTTTGTGACGTTATGTATTTTGTGACGTCATTTTTTGTGACGTTATGTATTTTGTGACGTCATTTATTTTTGTGACGTTATGTATTTTGGGACGTCATTTATTTTTGTGACATTATGTATTTTGTGACGTCATTTTTTTGTGACGTTATGTATTTTGTGACGTCATTTATTTTTGTGACGTTATGTATTTTGTGAAGTAATTAATTTTTGTGACGTCATTTATTTTTATGACGTTATGTATTTTGTGACGTCATTTTTTTTGACGTTATGTATTTTGTGACGTCATTTATTTTTGTGACGTTATGTATTTTGTGACGTCATTTATTTTTGTGACAATATGTATTTTGTGACGTCATTATGTTTGTGACGTCATTTATTTTTGTGACGTTATGTATTTTGTGACGTCATTTATTTTTGTGACGTTATGTATTTTGTGACGTCATTTATTTTTGTGACGTTATTTATTTTGGGACGTCATTTATTTTTGTGACATTATGTATTTTGTGACGTCATTTTTTTGTGACGTTATTTATTTTGTGACGTCATTTATTTTTGTGACGTTATGTATTTTGTGACGTCATTTATTTTTGTGACGTTATGTATTTTGTAACGTCATTTATTTTTTTGACGTTATGTATTTTGTGACGTCATTTTTTGTGACGTTATGTATTTTATGACGTTATGTATTTTGTGACGTCATTTATTTCTGTTACGTTATGTATTTTGTGACGTCATTTATTTTTGTGACGTCATTTATTTTTGTGACTTTATTTATTTTGTGACGTCATTTAATTTTGTGTCGTTAAATATTTTGTGACGTCATTTATTTTTGTGACGTTATGTATTTTATGACGTTATGTATTTTGTGACGTCATTTATTTTTGTGACGCTATGTATTTTGTGACGTACTTAATTTTTGTGACGTCATTTATTTTTGTGACGTTATATATTTTGTGACGTTATGCATTTTGTGACGTAATTAATTTTTGTGACGTCATTTATTTTTGTGACTTTATTTATTTTGTGACGTCAATTAATTTTGTGTCGTTAAATATTTTGTGACGTCATTTATTTTTGTGACGTTATGTATTTTGTGACGTAATTAATTTTGTGACGTCATTTATTTTTGTGACGTTATGTATTTTTTGACGTCATTTATTTTTGTGACGTTATGTATTTTGTGACGTCATTTTTTGGTGACGTTATGTATTTTGGACGTCATTTATTTTTGTGACGTTATGTATTTTATGAAATATGTATTTTGTGACGTCATTTAATTTTGTGTCGTTAAATATTTTGTGACGTCATTTATTTTTGTAACGTTATGTATTTCGTGACGTCATTTATTTTTGTGACGTTATGCATTTTGTGACGTCATTTATTTTTGTGACTTTATTTATTTTGTAACGTCATTTATTTTTGTGACGTTATGTATTTTGTGACGTTATTTATTTTTGTGACGTTATGTATTTTGTGACCTAATTAGTTTTTGTGACGTCATTTATTTTTGTGACGTTATGTATTTTGTGACGTAATTAATTTTTGTGACGTCATTTATTTTTGTGACGTTATGTATTTTGTGACGTCATTTATTTCTGTGACGTTATGTATTTTGTGACGTCATTTATTATTGTGACGTCATTTATATTTGTGACGTTATGTATTTTGTGACATCATTTATTTTTGTGACGTTATACATTTTGTGACGTCATTTATTTTTGTGACTTTATTTATTTTGTGACGTCATTTATTTTTGTGACGTTATGTATTTTGTGACGTTATGTATTTTGTGACGTTATTTATTTTTGTGACGTTATGTATTTTGTGACTTAATTAATTCTTGTGACGTCATTTATTTTTGTGACGTTATATATTTTGTGACGTTATGTATTTTTGTGACGTAATTAAATTTTGTGACGTCATTTATTTTTGTGACGTTATGTATTTTGTGACGTCATTTATTTTTGTGACGTTATGTATTTTGTGACGTCATTTGTTTTTGTGACCTTATGTATTTTGTGACGTCATTTATTTTTGTGACGTTATGTATTTTGTGACGTCATTTATTTTTGTGACGTTATGTATTTTGTGACGTCATTTATTTTTGTGACGTTATGTATTTTATGAAATATGTATTTTGTGACGTCATTTAATTTTGTGTCGTTAAATATTTTGTGACGTCATTTATTTTTGTAACGTTATGTATTTCGTGACGTCATTTATTTTTGTGACGTTATGCATTTTGTGACGTCATTTATTTTTGTGACTTTATTTATTTTGTGACGTCATTTATTTTTGTGACGTTATGTATTTTGTGACGTCATTATGTTTGTGACGTCATTTATTTTTGTGACGTTATGTATTTTGTGACGTCATTTATTTTTGTGACGTTATGTATTTTGTGACGTCATTTATTTTTGTGACGTTATTTATTTTGGGACGTCATTTATTTTTGTGACATTATGTATTTTGTGACGTCATTTTTTTGTGACGTTATTTATTTTGTGACGTCATTTATTTTTGTGACGTTATGTATTTTGTGACGTCATTTATTTTTGTGACGTTATGTATTTTGTAACGTCATTTATTTTTTTGACGTTATGTATTTTGTGACGTCATTTTTTGTGACGTTATGTATTTTATGACGTTATGTATTTTGTGACGTCATTTATTTCTGTTACGTTATGTATTTTGTGACGTCATTTATTTTTGTGACGTCATTTATTTTTGTGACTTTATTTATTTTGTGACGTCATTTAATTTTGTGTCGTTAAATATTTTGTGACGTCATTTATTTTTGTGACGTTATGTATTTTATGACGTTATGTATTTTGTGACGTCATTTATTTTTGTGACGCTATGTATTTTGTGACGTACTTAATTTTTGTGACGTCATTTATTTTTGTGACGTTATATATTTTGTGACGTTATGCATTTTGTGACGTAATTAATTTTTGTGACGTCATTTATTTTTGTGACTTTATTTATTTTGTGACGTCAATTAATTTTGTGTCGTTAAATATTTTGTGACGTCATTTATTTTTGTGACGTTATGTATTTTGTGACGTAATTAATTTTGTGACGTCATTTATTTTTGTGACGTTATGTATTTTTTGACGTCATTTATTTTTGTGACGTTATGTATTTTGTGACGTCATTTTTTGGTGACGTTATGTATTTTGGACGTCATTTATTTTTGTGACGTTATGTATTTTATGAAATATGTATTTTGTGACGTCATTTAATTTTGTGTCGTTAAATATTTTGTGACGTCATTTATTTTTGTAACGTTATGTATTTCGTGACGTCATTTATTTTTGTGACGTTATGCATTTTGTGACGTCATTTATTTTTGTGACTTTATTTATTTTGTAACGTCATTTATTTTTGTGACGTTATGTATTTTGTGACGTTATTTATTTTTGTGACGTTATGTATTTTGTGACCTAATTAGTTTTTGTGACGTCATTTATTTTTGTGACGTTATATATTTTGTGACGTAATTAATTTTTGTGACGTCATTTATTTTTGTGACGTTATGTATTTTGTGACGTCATTTATTTCTGTGACGTTATGTATTTTGTGACGTCATTTATTATTGTGACGTCATTTATATTTGTGACGTTATGTATTTTGTGACATCATTTATTTTTGTGACGTTATACATTTTGTGACGTCATTTATTTTTGTGACTTTATTTATTTTGTGACGTCATTTATTTTTGTGACGTTATGTATTTTGTGACGTTATGTATTTTGTGACGTTATTTATTTTTGTGACGTTATGTATTTTGTGACTTAATTAATTCTTGTGACGTCATTTATTTTTGTGACGTTATATATTTTGTGACGTTATGTATTTTTGTGACGTAATTAAATTTTGTGACGTCATTTATTTTTGTGACGTTATGTATTTTGTGACGTCATTTATTTTTGTGACGTTATGTATTTTGTGACGTCATTTGTTTTTGTGACCTTATGTATTTTGTGACGTCATTTATTTTTGTGACGTTATGTATTTTGTGACGTCATTTATTTTTGTGACGTTATGTATTTTGTGACGTCATTTATTTTTGTGACGTTATGTATTTTATGAAATATGTATTTTGTGACGTCATTTAATTTTGTGTCGTTAAATATTTTGTGACGTCATTTATTTTTGTAACGTTATGTATTTCGTGACGTCATTTATTTTTGTGACGTTATGCATTTTGTGACGTCATTTATTTTTGTGACTTTATTTATTTTGTGACGTCATTTATTTTTGTGACGTTATGTATTTTGTGACGTTATGTATTTTGTGACGTTATTTATTTTTGTGACGTTATGTATTTTGTGACCTAATTAGTTTTTGTGACGTCATTTATTTTTGTGACGTTATGTATTTTGTGACGTAATTAATTTTTGTGACGTCATTTATTTTTGTGACGTTATGTATTTTGTGACGTCATTTATTTTTGTGACGTTATGTATTTTGTGACGTCATTTATTATTGTGACGTCATTTATATTTGTGACGTTATGTATTTTGTGACGTCATTTATTTTTGTGACGTTATGTATTTTGTGACGTCATTTATATTTGTGACGTTATGTATTTTATGAAATATGTATTTTGTGACGTCATTTAATTTTGTGTCGTTAAATATTTTGTGACGTCATTTATTTTTGTAACGTTATGTATTTTGTGACGTCATTTATTTTTGTGACGTTATGTATTTTTTGACGTCATTTATTTTTGTGACGTTATGTATTTTGTGACGTCATTTATTATTGTGACGTCATTTATTTTTGTGACGTTATGTATTTTGTGACGTCATTTATTTTTGTGACGTTATGTATTTTGTGACGTCATTTATTTTGTGACGTTATGTTTTTTGTAACGTCATTTATTTTTGTGACGTTATGTATTTTGTGACGTCATTTATTTTTGTGACGTTATGTATTTTGTGACGTCATTTTTTGTGACGTTATGTATTTTGTGACGTCATTTATTTTTGTGACGTTATGTATTTTGGGACGTCATTTATTTTTGTGACATTATGTATTTTGTGACGTCATTTTTTTGTGACGTTATGTATTTTGTGACGTTATTTATTTTTGTGACGTTATGTATTTTGTGACGTCATTTATTTTTGTGACGTAATGTATTTTGTGACGTTATGTATTTTGTGACGTCATTTATTTTTGTGACGTTATGTATTTTGTGAAGTAATTAATTTTTGTGACGTCATTTATTTTTATGACGTTATGTATTTTGTGACGTCATTTTTTTTGACGTTATGTATTTTGTGACGTCATTTATTTTTGTGACGTTATGTATTTTGTGACGTCATTTATTTTTGTGACAATATGTATTTTGTGACGTCATTATGTTTGTGACGTCATTTATTTTTGTGACGTTATGTATTTTGTGACGTCATTTATTTTTGTGACGTTATGTATTTTGTGACGTCATTTATTTTTGTGACGTTATGTATTTTGTGACGTCATTTATTTTTGTGACGTTATGTATTTTGTAACGTCATTTATTTTTTTGACGTTATGTATTTTGTGACGTCATTTTTTGTGACGTTATGTATTTTATGACGTTATGTATTTTGTGACGTCATTTATTTTTGTGACGTTATGTATTTTGTGACGTCATTTATTTTTGTGACGTTATGTATTTTTTTGACGTCATTTATTTTTTTGACGTTATGTATTTTGTGACGTCATTTATTTTTGTGACGTTATGTACTTTGTGACGTCTTTTATTTTTGTGCCGCTATGTATTTTGTGACGTTATGTATTTTGTGACGTTATTTATTTTCGTGACGTAATAAATTTTTGTGACGTCATTTATTTTTGTGACGTTATGTATTTTATGACGTCATTTATTTTTGTGACGTTATGTATTTTGTGACATCATTTATTTTTGTGACGTTATACATTTTGTGACGTCATTTATTTTTGTGACTTTATTTATTTTGTGACGTCATTTATTTTTGTGACGTTATGTATTTTGTGACGTTATGTATTTTGTGACGTTATTTATTTTTGTGACGTTATGTATTTTGTGACTTAATTAATTCTTGTGACGTCATTTATTTTTGTGACGTTATATATTTTGTGACGTTATGTATTTTTGTGACGTAATTAAATTTTGTGACGTCATTTATTTTTGTGACGTTATGTATTTTGTGACGTCATTTATTTTTGTGACGTTATGTATTTTGTGACGTCATTTGTTTTTGTGACCTTATGTATTTTGTGACGTCATTTATTTTTGTGACGTTATGTATTTTGTGACGTCATTTATTTTTGTGACGTTATGTATTTTGTGACGTCATTTATTTTTGTGACGTTATGTATTTTATGAAATATGTATTTTGTGACGTCATTTAATTTTGTGTCGTTAAATATTTTGTGACGTCATTTATTTTTGTAACGTTATGTATTTCGTGACGTCATTTATTTTTGTGACGTTATGCATTTTGTGACGTCATTTATTTTTGTGACTTTATTTATTTTGTGACGTCATTTATTTTTGTGACGTTATGTATTTTGTGACGTTATGTATTTTGTGACGTTATTTATTTTTGTGACGTTATGTATTTTGTGACCTAATTAGTTTTTGTGACGTCATTTATTTTTGTGACGTTATGTATTTTGTGACGTAATTAATTTTTGTGACGTCATTTATTTTTGTGACGTTATGTATTTTGTGACGTCATTTATTTTTGTGACGTTATGTATTTTGTGACGTCATTTATTATTGTGACGTCATTTATATTTGTGACGTTATGTATTTTGTGACGTCATTTATTTTTGTGACGTTATGTATTTTGTGACGTCATTTATTTTTGTGACGTTATGTATTTTATGAAATATGTATTTTGTGACGTCATTTAATTTTGTGTCGTTAAATATTTTGTGACGTCATTTATTTTTGTAACGTTATGTATTTTGTGACGTCATTTATTTTTGTGACGTTATGTATTTTTTGACGTCATTTATTTTTGTGACGTTATGTATTTTGTGACGTCATTTATTATTGTGACGTCATTTATTTTTGTGACGTTATGTATTTTGTGACGTCATTTATTTTTGTGACGTTATGTATTTTGTGACGTCATTTATTTTTGTGACGTTATGTTTTTTGTAACGTCATTTATTTTTGTGACGTTATGTATTTTGTGACGTCATTTATTTTTGTGACGTTATGTATTTTGTGACGTCATTTTTTGTGACGTTATGTATTTTGTGACGTCATTTATTTTTGTGACGTTATGTATTTTGGGACGTCATTTATTTTTGTGACATTATGTATTTTGTGACGTCATTTTTTTGTGACGTTATGTATTTTGTGACGTCATTTATTTTTGTGACGTTATGTATTTTGTGAAGTAATTAATTTTTGTGACGTCATTTATTTTTATGACGTTATGTATTTTGTGACGTCATTTTTTTTGACGTTATGTATTTTGTGACGTCATTTATTTTTGTGACGTTATGTATTTTGTGACGTCATTTATTTTTGTGACAATATGTATTTTGTGACGTCATTATGTTTGTGACGTCATTTATTTTTGTGACGTTATGTATTTTGTGACGTCATTTATTTTTGTGACGTTATGTATTTTGTGACGTCATTTATTTTTGTGACGTTATTTATTTTGGGACGTCATTTATTTTTGTGACATTATGTATTTTGTGACGTCATTTTTTTGTGACGTTATTTATTTTGTGACGTCATTTATTTTTGTGACGTTATGTATTTTGTGACGTCATTTATTTTTGTGACGTTATGTATTTTGTAACGTCATTTATTTTTTTGACGTTATGTATTTTGTGACGTCATTTTTTGTGACGTTATGTATTTTATGACGTTATGTATTTTGTGACGTCATTTATTTCTGTTACGTTATGTATTTTGTGACGTCATTTATTTTTGTGACGTCATTTATTTTTGTGACTTTATTTATTTTGTGACGTCATTTAATTTTGTGTCGTTAAATATTTTGTGACGTCATTTATTTTTGTGACGTTATGTATTTTATGACGTTATGTATTTTGTGACGTCATTTATTTTTGTGACGCTATGTATTTTGTGACGTACTTAATTTTTGTGACGTCATTTATTTTTGTGACGTTATATATTTTGTGACGTTATGCATTTTGTGACGTAATTAATTTTTGTGACGTCATTTATTTTTGTGACTTTATTTATTTTGTGACGTCAATTAATTTTGTGTCGTTAAATATTTTGTGACGTCATTTATTTTTGTGACGTTATGTATTTTGTGACGTAATTAATTTTGTGACGTCATTTATTTTTGTGACGTTATGTATTTTTTGACGTCATTTATTTTTGTGACGTTATGTATTTTGTGACGTCATTTTTTGGTGACGTTATGTATTTTGGACGTCATTTATTTTTGTGACGTTATGTATTTTATGAAATATGTATTTTGTGACGTCATTTAATTTTGTGTCGTTAAATATTTTGTGACGTCATTTATTTTTGTAACGTTATGTATTTCGTGACGTCATTTATTTTTGTGACGTTATGCATTTTGTGACGTCATTTATTTTTGTGACTTTATTTATTTTGTAACGTCATTTATTTTTGTGACGTTATGTATTTTGTGACGTTATTTATTTTTGTGACGTTATGTATTTTGTGACCTAATTAGTTTTTGTGACGTCATTTATTTTTGTGACGTTATGTATTTTGTGACGTAATTAATTTTTGTGACGTCATTTATTTTTGTGACGTTATGTATTTTGTGACGTCATTTATTTCTGTGACGTTATGTATTTTGTGACGTCATTTATTATTGTGACGTCATTTATATTTGTGACGTTATGTATTTTGTGACGTCATTTATTTTTGTGACGTTATGTATTTTGTGACGTCATTTATTTTTGTGACGTTATGTATTTTATGAAATATGTATTTTGTGACGTCATTTAATTTTGTGTCGTTAAATATTTTGTGACGTCATTTATTTTTGTAACGTTATGTATTTTGTGACGTCATTTATTTTTGTGACGTTATGTATTTTTTGACGTCATTTATTTTTGTGACGTTATGTATTTTGTGACGTCATTTATTATTGTGACGTCATTTATTTTTGTGACGTTATGTATTTTGTGACGTCATTTATTTTTGTGACGTTATGTATTTTGTGACGTCATTTATTTTTGTGACGTTATGTTTTTTGTAACGTCATTTATTTTTGTGACGTTATGTATTTTGTGACGTCATTTATTTTTGTGACGTTATGTATTTTGTGACGTCATTTTTTGTGACGTTATGTATTTTGTGACGTCATTTATTTTTGTGACGTTATGTATTTTGTGACGTCATTTATTTTTGTGACTTTATTTATTTTGTGACGTTATTTATTTTTTTGACGTTATGTATTTTTTGACGTTATGTATTTTGTGACGTTATTTATTTTTGTGACGTTATGTATTTTGTGACGTAATTAATTTTTGTGACCTCATTTATTTTTGTGACGTTATATATTTTGTGACGTTATGTATTTTGTGACGTAATTGATTTTTGTGACGTCATTTATTTTTGTGACGTTATGTATTTTGTGACGTCATTTATTTTTGTGACGTTATGTATTTTGTGACGTCATTTATTTTTGTGACGTTATGTTTTTTGTAACGTCATTTATTTTTGTGACGTTATGTATTTTGTGACGTCATTTATTTTTGTGACGTTATGTATTTTGTGACGTCATTTTTTGTGACGTTATGTATTTTGTGACGTCATTTATTTTTGTGACGTTATGTATTTTGTGACGTCATTTATTTTTTACCGTTATGTATTATGTGACGTTATGCATTTTGTGACGTTATTTATTTTTGTGACGTCATTTATTTTTGTGACGTTATGTATTTTGTGACGTCATTTATTTTTGTGACGTTATGTATTTTGTGACGTCATTTATTTTTGTGACGTTATGTATTTTGTGACGTCATTTATTTTTGTGACGTTATGTATTTTGTGACATCATTTATTTTTGTGAGGTTATGTATTTTTTGACGTCATTTATTTTTGTGACGTTATGTATTTTGTGACGTAATTAATTTTTGTGACGTCATTTATTTTTGTGACGTTATGTATTTTGTGACGTAATTAATTTTTGTGACGTCATTTATTTTTGTGACGTTATGTATTTTGTGACGTTATGTATTTTGTGACGTTATTTATTTTTGTGACGTTATGTATTTTGAGACGTCATTTATTTTTTTGACGTTATGTATTTTGTGACGTCATTTGTTTTTGTGACGTTTTGTATTTTGTGACGTCATTTATTTTTGTGACGTTATGTTTTTTGTAACGTCATTTATTTTTGTGACGTTATGTATTTTGTGACGTAATTTATTTTTGTGACGTTATGTATTTTGTGACGTCATTTTTTGTGACGTTATTTATTTTGTGACGTCATTTATTTTTGTGACGTTATGTATTTTATGACGTCATTTATTTTTGTAACGTTATGTATTTTGTGACGTCATTTATTTTTGTGACGTTATGTATTTTGTGACGTCATTTATTATTGTGACGTCATTTATTTTTGTTTCGTTATGTATTTTGTGACGTCATTTATTTTTGTGACGTTATGTATTTTGTGACGTCATTTATTTTTTTGACGTTATGTATTTTGTGACGTCATTTATTTTTGTGACGTTATGTATTTTGTGACGTCATTTATTTTTGTGACGTTATGTATTTTGTGACGTTATGTATTTTGTGACGTTATGTATTTTGTGACGTTATTTATTTTTGTGACGTCATTTATTTTTGTGACGTTATGTATTTTGTGACGTCATTTATTTTTGTGACGTTATGTATTTTGTGACGTCATTTATTTTTGTGACGTTATGTATTTTGTGACGTCATTTATTTTTGTGACGTTATGTATTTTGTGACGTTATGTATTTTGTGACGTCATTTATTTTTGTGACGTTATGTATTTTGTGACGTCATTTATTTTTGTGACGTTATGTATTTTGTGACGTCATTTATTTTTGTGACGTTATGTATTTTGTGACATTTATTATTTGTGTGAGGTTTTGTATTTTTTGACGTCATTTATTTTTGTGACGTTATGTATTTTGTGACGTAATTAATTTTTGTGACGTCATTTATTTTTGTGACGTTATGTATTTTGTGACGTTATTTATTTTTGTGACGTTATGTATTTTGTGACGTCATTTATTTTTGTGACGTAATATATTTTGTGACGTTATGTATTTTGTGACGTCATTTATTTTTGTGACGTTATGTATTTTGTGAAGTAATTAATTTTTGTGACGTCATTTATTTTAATGACGTTATGTATTTTGTGACGTCATTTTTTTTGACGTTATGTATTTTGTGACGTCATTTATTATGTATTTTGTGACGTCATTTTTTTTTGACGTTATGTATTTTGTGACGTCATTTATTTTTGTGACGTTATGTATTTTGTGACGTCATTTATTTTTGTGACAATATGTATTTTGTGACGTCATTATGTTTGTGACGTCATTTATTTTTGTGACGTTATGTATTTTTTGACGTCATTTATTTTTGTGACGTTATGTATTTTGTGACGTCATTTATTTTTTTGACGTTATGTATTTTGGGACGTCATTTATTTTTGTGACATTATGTATTTTGTGACGTCATTTTTTTTGTGACGTTATGTATTTTCTGACGTCATTTATTTTTGTGACGTTATGTATTTTGTGACGTCATTTATTTTTGTGACGTTATGTATTTTGTAACGTCATTTATTTTTTTGACGTTATGTATTTTGTGACGTCATTTTTTGTGACGTTATGTATTTTATGACGTTATGTATTTTGTGACGTCATTTATTTTTGTGACGTTATGTATTTTGTGACGTCATTTATTTTTGTGACGTTATGTATTTTGTGACGTCATTAATTTTTGTGACGTTATGTATTTTGTGACGTCATTTATTTTTGTGACTTTATTTATTTTGTGACGTCATTTATTTTTGTGACGTTATGTATTTTGTGACGTTATGTATTTTGTGACGTTATTTATTTTTGTGACGCTATGTATTTTGTGACGTACTTAATTTTTGTGACGTCATTTATTTTTGTGACGTTATATATTTTGTGACGTTATGCATTTTGTGACGTAATTAATGTTTGTGACGTCATTTATTTTTGTGACTTTATTTATTTTGTGATGTCATTTAATTTTGTGTCGTTAAATATTTTGTGACGTCATTAATTTTTGTGACGTTATGTATTTTGTGACGTAATTAATTTTGTGACGTTATGTATTTTGTGACGTCATTTATTTTTGTGACGTTATGTATTTTGTGACGTCATTTATTTTTGTGACTTTATTTATTTTGTGACGTCATTAATTTTTGTGACGTTATGTATTTTGTGACGTTATGTATTTTGTGACGTTATTTATTTTTGTGACGTTATGTATTTTGTGACGTCATTTATTTTTTTGACGTTATGTATTTTGTGACGTCATTTGTTTTTGTGACGTTTTGTATTTTGTGACGTCATTTATTTTTGTGACGTTATGTATTTTGTGACGTCATTTATTTTTGTAACGTTATGTTTTTTGTAACGTCATTTATTTTTTTGACGTTATGTATTTTGTGACGTCATTTATTTTTGTGACGTTATGTATTTTGTGACGTCATTTTTGTGACGTTATGTATTTTGTGACGTCATTTATTTTTGTGACGTTATGTATTTTGTGACGTCATTTATTTTTGTGACGTTATGTATTTTGTGACGTCATTTATTATTGTGACGTCATTTATTTTTGTGACGTTATGTATTTTGTGACGTCATTTATTTTTGTGACGTTATGTATTTTGTGACGTCATTTATTTTTGTGACGTTATGTATTTTGTGACGTCATTTATTTTTGTGACATCATTTATTTTTGTGACGTTATGTATTTTGTGACGTCATTTATTTTTGTGACGTTATGTATTTTGTGACGTCATTTATTTTTGTGACGTTATGTATTTTGTGACGTCATTTATTTTTGTGACGTTATGTATTTTGTGACATCATTTATTTTTGTGAGGTTTTGTATTTTTTGACGTTATTTATTTTTGTGACGTTATGTATTTTGTGACGTAATTAATTTTTGTGACGTCATTTATTTTTGTGACGTTATGTATTTTGTGACGTTATTTATTTTTGTGACGTTATGTATTTTGTGACGTCATTTATTTTTGTGACGTAATGTATTTTGTGACGTTATGTATTTTGTGACGTCATTTATTTTTGTGACGTTATGTATTTTGTGAAGAAATTAATTTTCGTGACGTCATTTATTTTTATGACGTTATGTATTTTGTGACGTCATTTTTTTTGACGTTATGTATTTTGTGACGTCATTTATTTTTGTGACGTTATGTATTTTGTGACGTCATTTATTTTTGTGACAATATGTATTTTGTGACGTCATTATGTTTGTGACGTCATTTATTTTTGTGACGTTATGTATTTTGTGACGTCATTTATTTTTGTGACGTTATGTATTTTGTGACGTCATTTATTTTTGTGACGTTATGTATTTTGGGACGTCATTTATTTTTGTGACATTATGTATTTTGAGACGTCATTTTTTTGTGACGTTATGTATTTTGTGACGTCATTCATTTTTGTGACGTTATGTATTTTGTGACGTCATTTATTTTTGTGATGTTATGTATTTTGTAACGTCATTTATTTTTGTGACTTTATTTATTTTGTGACGTCATTTATTTTTGTGACGTTATGTATTTTGTGACGTTATTTATTTTTGTGACGCTATGTATTTTGTGACGTACTTAATTTTTGTGACGTCATTTATTTTTGTGACGTTATATATTTTGTGACGTTATGCATTTTGTGACGTAATTAATTTTTGTGACGTCATTTATTTTTGTGACTTTATTTATTTTGTGACGTCATTTAATTTTGTGTCGTTAAATATTTTGTGACGTCATTTATTTTTGTGACGTTATGTATTTTGTGACGTAATTAATTTTGTGACGTCATTTATTTTTGTGATGTTATGTATTTTTTGACGTCATTTATTTTTGTGACGTTATGTATTTTGTGACATTTATTATTTGTGTGAGGTTTTGTATTTTTTGACGTCATTTATTTTTGTGACGTTATGTATTTTGTGACGTAATTAATTTTTGTGACGTCATTTATTTTTGTGACGTTATGTATTTTGTGACGTTATTTATTTTTGTGACGTTATGTATTTTGTGACGTCATTTATTTTTGTGACGTAATATATTTTGTGACGTTATGTATTTTGTGACGTCATTTATTTTTGTGACGTTATGTATTTTGTGAAGTAATTAATTTTTGTGACGTCATTTATTTTAATGACGTTATGTATTTTGTGACGTCATTTTTTTTGACGTTATGTATTTTGTGACGTCATTTATTATGTATTTTGTGACGTCATTTTTTTTTGACGTTATGTATTTTGTGACGTCATTTATTTTTGTGACGTTATGTATTTTGTGACGTCATTTATTTTTGTGACAATATGTATTTTGTGACGTCATTATGTTTGTGACGTCATTTATTTTTGTGACGTTATGTATTTTTTGACGTCATTTATTTTTGTGACGTTATGTATTTTGTGACGTCATTTATTTTTTGACGTTATGTATTTTGGGACGTCATTTATTTTTGTGACATTATGTATTTTGTGACGTCATTTTTTTTGTGACGTTATGTATTTTCTGACGTCATTTATTTTTGTGACGTTATGTATTTTGTGACGTCATTTATTTTTGTGACGTTATGTATTTTGTAACGTCATTTATTTTTTTGACGTTATGTATTTTGTGACGTCATTTTTTGTGACGTTATGTATTTTATGACGTTATGTATTTTGTGACGTCATTTATTTTTGTGACGTTATGTATTTTGTGACGTCATTTATTTTTGTGACGTTATGTATTTTGTGACGTCATTAATTTTTGTGACGTTATGTATTTTGTGACGTCATTTATTTTTGTGACTTTATTTATTTTGTGACGTCATTTATTTTTGTGACGTTATGTATTTTGTGACGTTATGTATTTTGTGACGTTATTTATTTTTTCGACGCTATGTATTTTGTGACGTACTTAATTTTTGTGACGTCATTTATTTTTGTGACGTTATATATTTTGTGACGTTATGCATTTTGTGACGTAATTAATGTTTGTGACGTCATTTATTTTTGTGACTTTATTTATTTTGTGATGTCATTTAATTTTGTGTCGTTAAATATTTTGTGACGTCATTAATTTTTGTGACGTTATGTATTTTGTGACGTAATTAATTTTGTGACGTTATGTATTTTGTGACGTCATTTATTTTTGTGACGTTATGTATTTTGTGACGTCATTTATTTTTGTGACTTTATTTATTTTGTGACGTCATTAATTTTTGTGACGTTATGTATTTTTGTGACGTTATGTATTTTGTGACGTTATTTATTTTTGTGACGTTATGTATTTTGTGACGTCATTTATTTTTTTGACGTTATGTATTTTGTGACGTCATTTGTTTTTGTGACGTTTTGTATTTTGTGACGTCATTTATTTTTGTGACGTTATGTATTTTGTGACGTCATTTATTTTTGTAACGTTATGTTTTTTGTAACGTCATTTATTTTTTTGACGTTATGTATTTTGTGACGTCATTTATTTTTGTGACGTTATGTATTTTGTGACGTCATTTTTGTGACGTTATGTATTTTGTGACGTCATTTATTTTTGTGACGTTATGTATTTTGTGACGTCATTTATTTTTGTGACGTTATGTATTTTGTGACGTCATTTATTATTGTGACGTCATTTATTTTTGTGACGTTATGTATTTTGTGACGTCATTTATTTTTGTGACAATATGTATTTTGTGACGTCATTATGTTTGTGACGTCATTTATTTTTGTGACGTTATGTATTTTGTGACGTCATTTATTTTTGTGACGTTATGTATTTTGTGACGTCATTTATTTTTGTGACGTTATGTATTTTGGGACGTCATTTATTTTTGTGACATTATGTATTTTGAGACGTCATTTTTTTGTGACGTTATGTATTTTGTGACGTCATTCATTTTTGTGACGTTATGTATTTTGTGACGTCATTTATTTTTGTGATGTTATGTATTTTGTAACGTCATTTATTTTTGTGACTTTATTTATTTTGTGACGTCATTTATTTTTGTGACGTTATGTATTTTGTGACGTTATTTATTTTTGTGACGCTATGTATTTTGTGACGTACTTAATTTTTGTGACGTCATTTATTTTTGTGACGTTATATATTTTGTGACGTTATGCATTTTGTGACGTAATTAATTTTTGTGACGTCATTTATTTTTGTGACTTTATTTATTTTGTGACGTCATTTAATTTTGTGTCGTTAAATATTTTGTGACGTCATTTATTTTTGTGACGTTATGTATTTTGTGACGTAATTAATTTTGTGACGTCATTTATTTTTGTGATGTTATGTATTTTTTGACGTCATTTATTTTTGTGACGTTATGTATTTTGTGACATTTATTATTTGTGTGAGGTTTTGTATTTTTTGACGTCATTTATTTTTGTGACGTTATGTATTTTGTGACGTAATTAATTTTTGTGACGTCATTTATTTTTGTGACGTTATGTATTTTGTGACGTTATTTATTTTTGTGACGTTATGTATTTTGTGACGTCATTTATTTTTGTGACGTAATATATTTTGTGACGTTATGTATTTTGTGACGTCATTTATTTTTGTGACGTTATGTATTTTGTGAAGTAATTAATTTTTGTGACGTCATTTATTTTAATGACGTTATGTATTTTGTGACGTCATTTTTTTTGACGTTATGTATTTTGTGACGTCATTTATTATGTATTTTGTGACGTCATTTTTTTTTGACGTTATGTATTTTGTGACGTCATTTATTTTTGTGACGTTATGTATTTTGTGACGTCATTTATTTTTGTGACAATATGTATTTTGTGACGTCATTATGTTTGTGACGTCATTTATTTTTGTGACGTTATGTATTTTTTGACGTCATTTATTTTTGTGACGTTATGTATTTTGTGACGTCATTTATTTTTTGACGTTATGTATTTTGGGACGTCATTTATTTTTGTGACATTATGTATTTTGTGACGTCATTTTTTTTGTGACGTTATGTATTTTCTGACGTCATTTATTTTTGTGACGTTATGTATTTTGTGACGTCATTTATTTTTGTGACGTTATGTATTTTGTAACGTCATTTATTTTTTTGACGTTATGTATTTTGTGACGTCATTTTTTGTGACGTTATGTATTTTATGACGTTATGTATTTTGTGACGTCATTTATTTTTGTGACGTTATGTATTTTGTGACGTCATTTATTTTTGTGACGTTATGTATTTTGTGACGTCATTAATTTTTGTGACGTTATGTATTTTGTGACGTCATTTATTTTTGTGACTTTATTTATTTTGTGACGTCATTTATTTTTGTGACGTTATGTATTTTGTGACGTTATGTATTTTGTGACGTTATTTATTTTTTCGACGCTATGTATTTTGTGACGTACTTAATTTTTGTGACGTCATTTATTTTTGTGACGTTATATATTTTGTGACGTTATGCATTTTGTGACGTAATTAATGTTTGTGACGTCATTTATTTTTGTGACTTTATTTATTTTGTGATGTCATTTAATTTTGTGTCGTTAAATATTTTGTGACGTCATTAATTTTTGTGACGTTATGTATTTTGTGACGTAATTAATTTTGTGACGTTATGTATTTTGTGACGTCATTTATTTTTGTGACGTTATGTATTTTGTGACGTCATTTATTTTTGTGACTTTATTTATTTTGTGACGTCATTAATTTTTGTGACGTTATGTATTTTTGTGACGTTATGTATTTTGTGACGTTATTTATTTTTGTGACGTTATGTATTTTGTGACGTCATTTATTTTTTTGACGTTATGTATTTTGTGACGTCATTTGTTTTTGTGACGTTTTGTATTTTGTGACGTCATTTATTTTTGTGACGTTATGTATTTTGTGACGTCATTTATTTTTGTAACGTTATGTTTTTTGTAACGTCATTTATTTTTTTGACGTTATGTATTTTGTGACGTCATTTATTTTTGTGACGTTATGTATTTTGTGACGTCATTTTTGTGACGTTATGTATTTTGTGACGTCATTTATTTTTGTGACGTTATGTATTTTGTGACGTCATTTATTTTTGTGACGTTATGTATTTTGTGACGTCATTTATTATTGTGACGTCATTTATTTTTGTGACGTTATGTATTTTGTGACGTCATTTATTTTTGTGACGTTATGTATTTTGTGACGTCATTTATTTTTGTGACGTTATGTATTTTGTGACGTCATTTATTTTTGTGACATCATTTATTTTTGTGACGTTATGTATTTTGTGACGTCATTTATTTTTGTGACGTTATGTATTTTGTGACGTCATTTATTTTTGTGACGTTATGTATTTTGTGACGTCATTTATTTTTGTGACGTTATGTATTTTGTGACATCATTTATTTTTGTGAGGTTTTGTATTTTTTGACGTTATTTATTTTTGTGACGTTATGTATTTTGTGACGTAATTAATTTTTGTGACGTCATTTATTTTTGTGACGTTATGTATTTTGTGACGTTATTTATTTTTGTGACGTTATGTATTTTGTGACGTCATTTATTTTTGTGACGTAATGTATTTTGTGACGTTATGTATTTTGTGACGTCATTTATTTTTGTGACGTTATGTATTTTGTGAAGAAATTAATTTTTGTGACGTCATTTATTTTTATGACGTTATGTATTTTGTGACGTCATTTTTTTTGACGTAATGTATTTTGTGACGTCATTTATTTTTGTGACGTTATGTATTTTGTGACGTCATTTATTTTTGTGACAATATGTATTTTGTGACGTCATTATGTTTGTGACGTCATTTATTTTTGTGACGTTATGTATTTTGTGACGTCATTTATTTTTGTGACGTTATGTATTTTGTGACGTCATTTATTTTTGTGACGTTATGTATTTTGGGACGTCATTTATTTTTGTGACATTATGTATTTTGAGACGTCATTTTTTTTGTGACGTTATGTATTTTGTGACGTCATTCATTTTTGTGACGTTATGTATTTTGTGACGTCATTTATTTTTGTGATGTTATGTATTTTGTAACGTCATTTATTTTTTTGACGTTATGTATTTTGTGACGTCATTTATTTTTGTGACTTTATTTATTTTGTGACGTCATTTATTTTTGTGACGTTATGTATTTTGTGACGTTATTTATTTTTGTGACGCTATGTATTTTGTGACGTACTTAATTTTTGTGACGTCATTTATTTTTGTGACGTTATATATTTTGTGACGTTATGCATTTTGTGACGTAATTAATTTTTGTGACGTCATTTATTTTTGTGACTTTATTTATTTTGTGACGTCATTTAATTTTGTGTCGTTAAATATTTTGTGACGTCATTTATTTTTGTGACGTTATGTATTTTGTGACGTAATTAATTTTGTGACGTCATTTATTTTTGTGATGTTATGTATTTTTTGACGTCATTTATTTTTGTGACGTTATGTATTTTGTGACGTCATTTTTTTGTGACGTTATGTATTTTGGACGTCATTTATTTTTGTGACGTTATGTATTTTGTGACCTCATTTATTTTTGTAACGTTATGTATTTTGTGACGTCATTTATTTTTGTGACGTTATGTATATTGTGACGTCATTTATTTTTGTGACGTTATGTATTTTGTGACGTCATTTATTTTTGTGACGTTATGTATTTTGTGACGTCATTTATTTTTGTGACGTTATGTATTTTTTTGACGTCATTTATTTTTTTGACGTTATGTATTTTGTGACGTCATTTATTTTTGTGACGTTATGTACTTTGTGACGTCTTTTATTTTTGTGCCGCTATGTATTTTGTGACGTTATGTATTTCGTGACGTTATTTATTTTCGTGACGTAATAAATTTTTGTGACGTCATTTATTTTTGTGACGTTATGTATTTTATGACGTCATTTATTTTTGTGACGTTATGTATTTTGTGACATCATTTATTTTTGTGACGTTATGCATTTTGTGACGTCATTTATTTCTGTGACGTTATGTATTTTGTGACGTCATTTATTTTTGTGACGTCATTTATTTTTGTGACTTTATTTATTTTGTGACGTCATTTAATTTTGTGTCGTTAAATATTTTGTGACGTCATTTATTTTTGTGACGTTATGTATTTTATGACGTTATGTATTTTGTGACGTCATTTATTTTTGTGACGCTATGTATTTTGTGACGTACTTAATTTTTGTGACGTCATTTATTTTTGTGACGTTATATATTTTGTGACGTTATGCATTTTGTGACGTAATTAATTTTTGTGACGTCATTTATTTTTGTGACTTTATTTATTTTGTGACGTCAATTAATTTTGTGTCGTTAAATATTTTGTGACGTCATTTATTTTTGTGACGTTATGTATTTTGTGACGTAATTAATTTTGTGACGTCATTTATTTTTGTGACGTTATGTATTTTTTGACGTCATTTATTTTTGTGACGTTATGTATTTTGTGACGTCATTTTTTTGTGACGTTATGTATTTTGGACGTCATTTATTTTTGTGACGTTATGTATTTTGTGACGTCATTTATTTTTGTAACGTTATGTATTTTGTGACGTCATTTATTTTTGTGACGTTATGTATTTTGTGACGTCATTTATTATTGTGACGTCATTTATTTTTGTGACGTTATGTATTTTGTGACGTCATTTATTTTTGTGACGTTATGTATTTTGTGAAGTAATTAATTTTTGTGACGTCATTTATTTTAATGACGTTATGTATTTTGTGACGTCATTTTTTTTGACGTTATGTATTTTGTGACGTCATTTATTATGTATTTTGTGACGTCATTTTTTTTTGACGTTATGTATTTTGTGACGTCATTTATTTTTGTGACGTTATGTATTTTGTGACGTCATTTATTTTTGTGACAATATGTATTTTGTGACGTCATTATGTTTGTGACGTCATTTATTTTTGTGACGTTATGTATTTTTTGACGTCATTTATTTTTGTGACGTTATGTATTTTGTGACGTCATTTATTTTTTTGACGTTATGTATTTTGGGACGTCATTTATTTTTGTGACATTATGTATTTTGTGACGTCATTTTTTTGTGACGTTATGTATTTTCTGACGTCATTTATTTTTGTGACGTTATGTATTTTGTGACGTCATTTATTTTTGTGACGTTATGTATTTTGTAACGTCATTTATTTTTTTGACGTTATGTATTTTGTGACGTCATTTTTTGTGACGTTATGTATTTTATGACGTTATGTATTTTGTGACGTCATTTATTTTTGTGACGTTATGTATTTTGTGACGTCATTTATTTTTGTGACGTTATGTATTTTGTGACGTCATTAATTTTTGTGACGTTATGTATTTTGTGACGTCATTTATTTTTGTGACTTTATTTATTTTGTGACGTCATTTATTTTTGTGACGTTATGTATTTTGTGACGTTATGTATTTTGTGACGTTATTTATTTTTTCGACGCTATGTATTTTGTGACGTACTTAATTTTTGTGACGTCATTTATTTTTGTGACGTTATATATTTTGTGACGTTATGCATTTTGTGACGTAATTAATGTTTGTGACGTCATTTATTTTTGTGACTTTATTTATTTTGTGATGTCATTTAATTTTGTGTCGTTAAATATTTTGTGACGTCATTAATTTTTGTGACGTTATGTATTTTGTGACGTAATTAATTTTGTGACGTTATGTATTTTGTGACGTCATTTATTTTTGTGACGTTATGTATTTTGTGACGTCATTTATTTTTGTGACTTTATTTATTTTGTGACGTCATTAATTTTTGTGACGTTATGTATTTTGTGACGTTATGTATTTTGTGACGTTATTTATTTTTGTGACGTTATGTATTTTGTGACGTCATTTATTTTTTTGACGTTATGTATTTTGTGACGTCATTTGTTTTTGTGACGTTTTGTATTTTGTGACGTCATTTATTTTTGTGACGTTATGTATTTTGTGACGTCATTTATTTTTGTAACGTTATGTTTTTTGTAACGTCATTTATTTTTTTGACGTTATGTATTTTGTGACGTCATTTATTTTTGTGACGTTATGTATTTTGTGACGTCATTTTTGTGACGTTATGTATTTTGTGACGTCATTTATTTTTGTGACGTTATGTATTTTGTGACGTCATTTATTTTTGTGACGTTATGTATTTTGTGACGTCATTTATTATTGTGACGTCATTTATTTTTGTGACGTTATGTATTTTGTGACGTCATTTATTTTTGTGACGTTATGTATTTTGTGACGTCATTTATTTTTGTGACGTTATGTATTTTGTGACGTCATTTATTTTTGTGACATCATTTATTTTTGTGACGTTATGTATTTTGTGACGTCATTTATTTTTGTGACGTTATGTATTTTGTGACGTCATTTATTTTTGTGACGTTATGTATTTTGTGACGTCATTTATTTTTGTGACGTTATGTATTTTGTGACATCATTTATTTTTGTGAGGTTTTGTATTTTTTGACGTTATTTATTTTTGTGACGTTATGTATTTTGTGACGTAATTAATTTTTGTGACGTCATTTATTTTTGTGACGTTATGTATTTTGTGACGTTATTTATTTTTGTGACGTTATGTATTTTGTGACGTCATTTATTTTTGTGACGTAATGTATTTTGTGACGTTATGTATTTTGTGACGTCATTTATTTTTGTGACGTTATGTATTTTGTGAAGAAATTAATTTTTGTGACGTCATTTATTTTTATGACGTTATGTATTTTGTGACGTCATTTTTTTTGACGTTATGTATTTTGTGACGTCATTTATTTTTGTGACGTTATGTATTTTGTGACGTCATTTATTTTTGTGACAATATGTATTTTGTGACGTCATTATGTTTGTGACGTCATTTATTTTTGTGACGTTATGTATTTTGTGACGTCATTTATTTTTGTGACGTTATGTATTTTGTGACTTCATTTATTTTTGTGACGTTATGTATTTTGGGACGTCATTTATTTTTGTGACATTATGTATTTTGAGACGTCATTTTTTTTGTGACGTTATGTATTTTGTGACGTCATTCATTTTTGTGACGTTATGTATTTTGTGACGTCATTTATTTTTGTGATGTTATGTATTTTGTAACGTCATTTATTTTTTTGACGTTATGTATTTTGTGACGTCATTTATTTTTGTGACTTTATTTATTTTGTGACGTCATTTATTTTTGTGACGTTATGTATTTTGTGACGTTATTTATTTTTGTGACGCTATGTATTTTGTGACGTACTTAATTTTTGTGACGTCATTTATTTTTGTGACGTTATATATTTTGTGACGTTATGCATTTTGTGACGTAATTAATTTTTGTGACGTCATTTATTTTTGTGACTTTATTTATTTTGTGACGTCATTTAATTTTGTGTCGTTAAATATTTTGTGACGTCATTTATTTTTGTGACGTTATGTATTTTGTGACGTAATTAATTTTGTGACGTCATTTATTTTTGTGATGTTATGTATTTTTTGACGTCATTTATTTTTGTGACGTTATGTATTTTGTGACGTCATTTTTTTGTGACGTTATGTATTTTGGACGTCATTTATTTTTGTGACGTTATGTATTTTGTGACCTCATTTATTTTTGTAACGTTATGTATTTTGTGACGTCATTTATTTTTGTGACGTTATGTATTTTGTGACGTCATTTATTTTTGTGACGTTATGTATTTTGTGACGTCATTTATTTTTGTGACGTTATGTATTTTGTGACGTCATTTATTTTTGTGACGTTATGTATTTTTTTGACGTCATTTATTTTTTTGACGTTATGTATTTTGTGACGTCATTTATTTTTGTGACGTTATGTACTTTGTGACGTCTTTTATTTTTGTGCCGCTATGTATTTTGTGACGTTATGTATTTCGTGACGTTATTTATTTTCGTGACGTAATAAATTTTTGTGACGTCATTTATTTTTGTGACGTTATGTATTTTATGACGTCATTTATTTTTGTGACGTTATGTATTTTGTGACATCATTTATTTTTGTGACGTTATGCATTTTGTGACGTCATTTATTTCTGTGACGTTATGTATTTTGTGACGTCATTTATTTTTGTGACGTCATTTATTTTTGTGACTTTATTTATTTTGTGACGTCATTTAATTTTGTGTCGTTAAATATTTTGTGACGTCATTTATTTTTGTGACGTTATGTATTTTATGACGTTATGTATTTTGTGACGTCATTTATTTTTGTGACGCTATGTATTTTGTGACGTACTTAATTTTTGTGACGTCATTTATTTTTGTGACGTTATATATTTTGTGACGTTATGCATTTTGTGACGTAATTAATTTTTGTGACGTCATTTATTTTTGTGACTTTATTTATTTTGTGACGTCAATTAATTTTGTGTCGTTAAATATTTTGTGACGTCATTTATTTTTGTGACGTTATGTATTTTGTGACGTAATTAATTTTGTGACGTCATTTATTTTTGTGACGTTATGTATTTTTTGACGTCATTTATTTTTGTGACGTTATGTATTTTGTGACGTCATTTTTTTGTGACGTTATGTATTTTGGACGTCATTTATTTTTGTGACGTTATGTATTTTGTGACGTCATTTATTTTTGTAACGTTATGTATTTTGTGACGTCATTTATTTTTGTGACGTTATGTATTTTGTGACGTCATTTATTATTGTGACGTCATTTATTTTTGTGACGTTATGTATTTTGTGACGTCATTTATTTTTGTGACGTTATGTATTTTTTGACGTCATTTATTTTTTTGACGTTATGTATTTTGTGACGTCATTTATTTTTGTGACGTTATGTACTTTATGACGTCTTTTATTTTTGTGCCGCTATGTATTTTGTGACGTTATGTATTTTGTGACGTTATTTATTTTCGTGACGTAATAAATTTTTGTGACGTCATTTATTTTTGTGACGTTATGTATTTTATGACGTCATTTATTTTTGTGACGTTATGTATTTTGTGACATCATTTATTTTTGTGACGTTATGCATTTTGTGACGTCATTTATTTTTGTGACTTTATTTATTTTGTGACGTCATTTATTTTTGTGACGTTATGTATTTTGTGACGTTATGTATTTTGTGACGTTATTTATTTTTGTGACGTTATGTATTTTGTGACTTAATTAATTCTTGTGACGTCATTTATTTTTGTGACGTTATATATTTTGTGACGTGATGTATTTTGTGACGTAATTAAATTTTGTGACGTCATTTATTTTTGTGACGTTATGTATTTTGTGACGTCATTTATTTTTGTGACGTTATGTATTTTGTGACGTCATTTGTTTTTGTGACCTTATGTATTTTGTGACGTCATTTATTTTTGTGTCGTTATGTATTTTGTGACGTCATTTATTTTTGTGACGTTATGTATTTTGTGACGTCATTTATTTTTGTGACGTTATGTATTTTATGAAATATGTATTTTGTGACGTCATTTAATTTTGTGTCGTTAAATATTTTGTGACGTCATTTATTTTTGTAACGTTATGTATTTCGTGACGTCATTTATTTTTGTGACGTTATGCATTTTGTGACGTCATTTATTTTTGTGACTTTATTTATTTTGTGACGTCATTTATTTTTGTGACGTTATGTATTTTGTGACGTTATGTATTTTGTGACGTTATTTATTTTTGTGACGTTATGTATTTTGTGACCTAATTAGTTTTTGTGACGTCATTTATTTTTGTGACGTTATGTATTTTGTGACGTAATTAATTTTTGTGACGTCATTTATTTTTGTGACGTTATGTATTTTGTGACGTCATTTATTTCTGTGACGTTATGTATTTTGTGACGTCATTTATTATTGTGACGTCATTTATATTTGTGACGTTATGTATTTTGTGACGTCATTTATTTTTGTGACGTTATGTATTTTGTGACGTCATTTATTTTTGTGACGTTATGTATTTTATGAAATATGTATTTTGTGACGTCATTTAATTTTGTGTCGTTAAATATTTTGTGACGTCATTTATTTTTGTAACGTTATGTATTTTGTGACGTCATTTATTTTTGTGACGTTATGTATTTTTTGACGTCATTTATTTTTGTGACGTTATGTATTTTGTGACGTCATTTATTATTGTGACGTCATTTATTTTTGTGACGTTATGTATTTTGTGACGTCATTTATTTTTGTGACGTTATGTATTTTGTGACGTCATTTATTTTTGTGACGTTATGTTTTTTGTAACGTCATTTATTTTTGTGACGTTATGTATTTTGTGACGTCATTTATTTTTGTGACGTTATGTATTTTGTGACGTCATTTTTTGTGACGTTATGTATTTTGTGACGTCATTTATTTTTGTGACGTTATGTATTTTGTGACGTCATTTATTTTTGTGACTTTATTTATTTTGTGACGTCATTTATTTTTTTGACGTTATGTATTTTTTGACGTTATGTATTTTGTGACGTTATTTATTTTTGTGCCGTTATGTATTTTGTGACGTAATTAATTTTTGTGACCTCATTTATTTTTGTGACGTTATATATTTTGTGACGTTATGTATTTTGTGACGTAATTAATTTTTGTGACGTCATTTATTTTTGTGACGTTATGTATTTTGTGACGTCATTTATTTTTGTGACGTTATGTATTTTGTGACGTCTTTTGTTTTTGTGACCTTATGTATTTTGTGACGTCATTTATTTTTGTGACGTTATGTATTTTGTGACGTCATTTATTTTTGTGACGTTATGTATTTTGTGACGTCATTTATTTTTGTGACGTTATGTATTTTATGAAATATGTATTTTGTGACGTCATTTAATTTTGTGTCGTTAAATATTTTGTGACGTCATTTATTTTTGTAACGTTATGTATTTCGTGACGTCATTTATTTTTGTGACGTTATGCATTTTGTGACGTCATTTATTTTTGTGACTTTATTTATTTTGTGACGTCATTTATTTTTGTGACGTTATGTATTTTGTGACGTTATGTATTTTGTGACGTTATTTATTTTTGTGACGTTATGTATTTTGTGACCTAATTAGTTTTTGTGACGTCATTTATTTTTGTGACGTTATGTATTTTGTGACGTAATTAATTTTTGTGACGTCATTTATTTTTGTGACGTTATGTATTTTGTGACGTCATTTATTTCTGTGACGTTATGTATTTTGTGACGTCATTTATTATTGTGACGTCATTTATATTTGTGACGTTATGTATTTTGTGACGTCATTTATTTTTGTGACGTTATGTATTTTGTGACGTCATTTATTTTTGTGACGTTATGTATTTTATGAAATATGTATTTTGTGACGTCATTTAATTTTGTGTCGTTAAATATTTTGTGACGTCATTTATTTTTGTAACGTTATGTATTTTGTGACGTCATTTATTTTTGTGACGTTATGTATTTTTTGACGTCATTTATTTTTGTGACGTTATGTATTTTGTGACGTCATTTATTATTGTGACGTCATTTATTTTTGTGACGTTATGTATTTTGTGACGTCATTTATTTTTGTGACGTTATGTATTTTGTGACGTCATTTATTTTTGTGACGTTATGTTTTTTGTAACGTCATTTATTTTTGTGACGTTATGTATTTTGTGACGTCATTTATTTTTGTGACGTTATGTATTTTGTGACGTCATTTTTTGTGACGTTATGTATTTTGTGACGTCATTTATTTTTGTGACGTTATGTATTTTGTGACGTCATTTATTTTTGTGACTTTATTTATTTTGTGACGTCATTTATTTTTTTGACGTTATGTATTTTTTGACGTTATGTATTTTGTGACGTTATTTATTTTTGTGACGTTATGTATTTTGTGACGTAATTAATTTTTGTGACCTCATTTATTTTTGTGACGTTATATATTTTGTGACGTTATGTATTTTGTGACGTAATTAATTTTTGTGACGTCATTTATTTTTGTGACGTTATGTATTTTGTGACGTCATTTATTTTTGTGACGTTATGTATTTTGTGACGTCTTTTGTTTTTGTGACGTTATGTATTTTGTGACGTCATCTATTTTTGTGACGTTATGTATTTTGTGACGTCATTTATTTTTGTGACGTTATGTATTTTGTGACGTCATTTATTTTTGTGACGTTATGTTTTTTGTAACGTCATTTATTTTTGTGACGTTATGTATTTTGTGACGTCATTTATTTTTGTGACGTTATGTATTTTGTGACGTCATTTTTTGTGACGTTATGTATTTTGTGACGTCATTTATTTTTGTGACGTTATGTATTTTGTGACGTCATTTATTTTTTACCGTTATGTATTTTGTGACGTTATGCATTTTGTGACGTTATTTATTTTTGTGACGTCATTTATTTTTGTGACGTTATGTATTTTGTGACGTCATTTATTTTTGTGATGTTATGTATTTTGTGACGTCATTTATTTTTGTGACGTTATGTATTTTGTGACGTCATTTATTTTTGTGACGTTATGTATTTTGTGACATCATTTATTTTTGTGAGGTTATGTATTTTTTGACGTCATTTATTTTTGTGACGTTATGTATTTTGTGACGTAATTAATTTTTGTGACGTCATTTATTTTTGTGACGTTATGTATTTTGTGACGTAATTAATTTTTGTGACGTCATTTATTTTTGTGACGTTATGTATTTTGTGACGTCATTTATTTTTGTGAGGTTATGTATTTTTTGACGTAATTAATTTTTGTGACGTTATGTATTTTGTGACGTAATTAATTTTTGTGACGTCATTAATTTTGTGACGTTATGTATTTTGTGACGTCATTTATTTTTGTGACGTTATGTATTTTGTGACGTCATTTATTTTTGTGACTTTATTTATTTTGTGACGTCATTTATTTTTGTGACGTTATGTATTTTGTGACGTTATGTATTTTGTGACGTTATTTATTTTTGTGACGTTATGTATTTTGAGACGTCATTTATTTTTTTGACGTTATGTATTTTGTGACGTCATTTGTTTTTTTGACGTTTTGTATTTTGTGACGTCATTTATTTTTGTGACGTTATGTTTTTTGTAACGTCATTTATTTTTGTGACGTTATGTATTTTGTGACGTAATTTATTTTTGTGACGTTATGTATTTTGTGACGTCATTTTTTGTGACGTTATTTATTTTGTGACGTCATTTATTTTTGTGACGTTATGTATTTTATGACGTCATTTATTTTTGTAACGTTATGTATTTTGTGACGTCATTTATTTTTGTGACGTTATGTATTTTGTGACGTCATTTATTATTGTGACGTCATTTATTTTTGTTTCGTTATGTATTTTGTGACGTCATTTATTTTTGTGACGTTATGTATTTTGTGACGTCATTTATTTTTTTGACGTTATGTATTTTGTGACGTCATTTATTTTTGTGACGTTATGTATTTTGTGACGTCATTTATTTTTGTGACGTTATGTATTTTGTGACGTTATGTATTTTGTGACGTTATGTATTTTGTGACGTTATTTATTTTTGTGACGTCATTTATTTTTGTGACGTTATGTATTTTGTGACGTCATTTATTTTTGTGACGTTATGTATTTTGTGACGTCATTTATTTTTGTGACGTTATGTATTTTGTGACGTCATTTATTTTTGTGACGTTATGTATTTTGTGACGTTATGTATTTTGTGACGTCATTTATTTTTGTGACGTTATGTATTTTGTGACGTCATTTATTTTTGTGACGTTATGTATTTTGTGACGTCATTTATTTTTGTGACGTTATGTATTTTGTGACATTTATTATTTGTGTGAGGTTTTGTATTTTTTGACGTCATTTATTTTTGTGACGTTATGTATTTTGTGACGTAATTAATTTTTGTGACGTCATTTATTTTTGTGACGTTATGTATTTTGTGACGTTATTTATTTTTGTGACGTTATGTATTTTGTGACGTCATTTATTTTTGTGACGTAATATATTTTGTGACGTTATGTATTTTGTGACGTCATTTATTTTTGTGACGTTATGTATTTTGTGAAGTAATTAATTTTTGTGACGTCATTTATTTTAATGACGTTATGTATTTTGTGACGTCATTTTTTTTGACGTTATGTATTTTGTGACGTCATTTATTATGTATTTTGTGACGTCATTTTTTTTTGACGTTATGTATTTTGTGACGTCATTTATTTTTGTGACGTTATGTATTTTGTGACGTCATTTATTTTTGTGACAATATGTATTTTGTGGCGTCATTATGTTTGTGACGTCATTTATTTTTGTGACGTTATGTATTTTTTGACGTCATTTATTTTTGTGACGTTATGTATTTTGTGACGTCATTTATTTTTTTGACGTTATGTATTTTGGGACGTCATTTATTTTTGTGACATTATGTATTTTGTGACGTCATTTTTTTTGTGACGTTATGTATTTTCTGACGTCATTTATTTTTGTGACGTTATGTATTTTGTGACGTCATTTATTTTTGTGACGTTATGTATTTTGTAACGTCATTTATTTTTTTGACGTTATGTATTTTGTGACGTCATTTTTTGTGACGTTATGTATTTTATGACGTTATGTATTTTGTGACGTCATTTATTTTTGTGACGTTATGTATTTTGTGACGTCATTTATTTTTGTGACGTTATGTATTTTGTGACGTTATGTATTTTGTGACGTTATGTATTTTGTGACGTTATGTATTTTGTGACTTTATTTATTTTTGTGACGTCATTTATTTTTGTGACGTTATGTATTTTGTGACGTCATTTATTTTTGTGACGTTATGTATTTTGTGACGTCATTTATTTTTGTGACGTTATGTATTTTGTGACGTCATTTATTTTTGTGACGTTATGTATTTTGTGACGTTATGTATTTTGTGACGTCATTTATTTTTGTGACGTTATGTATTTTGTGACGTCATTTATTTTTGTGACGTTATGTATTTTGTGACGTCATTTATTTTTGTGACGTTATGTATTTTGTGACATTTATTATTTGTGTGAGGTTTTGTATTTTTTGACGTCATTTATTTTTGTGACGTTATGTATTTTGTGACGTAATTAATTTTTGTGACGTCATTTATTTTTGTGACGTTATGTATTTTGTGACGTTATTTATTTTTGTGACGTTATGTATTTTGTGACGTCATTTATTTTTGTGACGTAATATATTTTGTGACGTTATGTATTTTGTGACGTCATTTATTTTTGTGACGTTATGTATTTTGTGAAGTAATTAATTTTTGTGACGTCATTTATTTTAATGACGTTATGTATTTTGTGACGTCATTTTTTTTGACGTTATGTATTTTGTGACGTCATTTATTATGTATTTTGTGACGTCATTTTTTTTTGACGTTATGTATTTTGTGACGTCATTTATTTTTGTGACGTTATGTATTTTGTGACGTCATTTATTTTTGTGACAATATGTATTTTGTGACGTCATTATGTTTGTGACGTCATTTATTTTTGTGACGTTATGTATTTTTTGACGTCATTTATTTTTGTGACGTTATGTATTTTGTGACGTCATTTATTTTTTTGACGTTATGTATTTTGGGACGTCATTTATTTTTGTGACATTATGTATTTTGTGACGTCATTTTTTTTGTGACGTTATGTATTTTCTGACGTCATTTATTTTTGTGACGTTATGTATTTTGTGACGTCATTTATTTTTGTGACGTTATGTATTTTGTAACGTCATTTATTTTTTTGACGTTATGTATTTTGTGACGTCATTTTTTGTGACGTTATGTATTTTATGACGTTATGTATTTTGTGACGTCATTTATTTTTGTGACGTTATGTATTTTGTGACGTCATTTATTTTTGTGACGTTGTGTATTTTGTGACGTCATTAATTTTTGTGACGTTATGTATTTTGTGACGTCATTTATTTTTGTGACTTTAATTATTTTGTGACGTCATTTATTTTTGTGACGTTATGTATTTTGTGACGTTATGTATTTTGTGACGTTATTTATTTTTGTGACGCTATGTATTTTGTGACGTACTTAATTTTTGTAACGTCATTTATTTTTGTGACGTTATATATTTTGTGACGTTATGCATTTTGTGACGTAATTAATGTTTGTGACGTCATTTATTTTTGTGACTTTATTTATTTTGTGACGTCATTAATTTTTGTGACGTTATGTATTTTGTGACGTAATTAATTTTGTGACGTTATGTATTTTGTGACGTCATTTATTTTTGTGACGTTATGTATTTTGTGACGTCATTTATTTTTTTGACGTTATGTATTTTGTGACGTCATTTGTTTTTGTGACGTTTTGTATTTTGTGACGTCATTTATTTCTGTGACGTTATATATTTTGTGACGTCATTTATTTTTGTAACGTTATGTTTTTTGTAACGTCATTTATTTTTTTGACGTTATGTATTTTGTGACGTCATTTATTTTTGTGACGTTATGTATTTTGTGACGTCATTTTTGTGACGTTATGTATTTTGTGACGTCATTTATTTTTGTGACGTTATGTATTTTGTGACGTCATTTATTTTTGTGACGTTATGTATTTTGTGACGTCATTTATTATTGTGACGTCATTTATTTTTGTGACGTTATGTATTTTGTGACGTCATTTATTTTTGTGACGTTATGTATTTTGTGACGTCATTTATTTTTGTGACGTTATGTATTTTGTGACGTCATTTATTTTTGTGACATCATTTATTTTTGTGACGTTATGTATTTTGTGACGTCATTTATTTTTGTGACGTTATGTATTTTGTGACGTCATTTATTTTTGTGACGTTATGTATTTTGTGACGTCATTTATTTTTGTGACGTTATGTATTTTGTGACATCATTTATTTTTGTGAGGTTTTGTATTTTTTGACGTTATTTATTTTTGTGACGTTATGTATTTTGTGACGTAATTAATTTTTGTGACGTCATTTATTTTTGTGACGTTATGTATTTTGTGACGTTATTTATTTTTGTGACGTTATGTATTTTGTGACGTCATTTATTTTTGTGACGTAATGTATTTTGTGACGTTATGTATTTTGTGACGTCATTTATTTTTGTGACGTTATGTATTTTGTGAAGAAATTAATTTTTGTGACGTCATTTATTTTTGTGACGTTATGTATTTTGTGACGTCATTTTTTTTTGACGATATGTATTTTGTGACGTCATTTATTTTTGTGACGTTATGTATTTTGTGACGTCATTTATTTTTGTGACAATATGTATTTTGTGACGTCATTATGTTTGTGACGTCATTTATTTTTGTGACGTTATGTATTTTGTGACGTCATTTATTTTTGTGACGTTATGTATTTTGTGACGTCATTTATTTTTGTGACGTTATGTATTTTGGGACGTCATTTATTTTTGTGACATTATGTATTTTGAGACGTCATTTTTTTTGTGACGTTATGTATTTTGTGACGAAATTTATTTTTGTGACGTTATGTATTTTGTGACGTCATTTATTTTTGTGATGTTATGTATTTTGTAACGTCATTTATTTTTTTGACGTTATGTATTTTGTGACGTCATTTATTTTTGTGACTTTATTTATTTTGTGACGTCATTTATTTTTGTGACGTTATGTATTTTGTGACGTTATTTATTTTTGTGACGCTATGTATTTTGTGACGTACTTAATTTTTGTGACGTCATTTATTTTTGTGACGTTATATATTTTGTGACGTTATGCATTTTGTGACGTAATTAATTTTTGTGACGTCATTTATTTTTGTGACTTTATTTATTTTGTGACGTCATTTAATTTTGTGTCGTTAAATATTTTGTGACGTCATTTATTTTTGTGACGTTATGTATTTTGTGACGTAATTAATTTTGTGACGTCATTTATTTTTGTGATGTTATGTATTTTTTGACGTCATTTATTTTTGTGACGTTATGTATTTTGTGACGTCATTTTTTTGTGACGTTATGTATTTTGGACGTCATTTATTTTTGTGACGTTATGTATTTTGTGACCTCATTTATTTTTGTAACGTTATGTATTTTGTGACGTCATTTATTTTTGTGACGTTATGTATTTTGTGACGTCATTTATTTTTGTGACGTTATGTATTTTGTGACGTCATTTATTTTTGTGACGTTATGTATTTTGTGACGTCATTTATTTTTGTGACGTTATGTATTTTTTTGACGTCATTTATTTTTTTGACGTTATGTATTTTGTGACGTCATTTATTTTTGTGACGTTATGTACTTTGTGACGTCTTTTATTTTTGTGCCGCTATGTATTTTGTGACGTTATGTATTTCGTGACGTTATTTATTTTCGTGACGTAATAAATTTTTGTGACGTCATTTATTTTTGTGACGTTATGTATTTTATGACGTCATTTATTTTTGTGACGTTATGTATTTTGTGACGTCATTTTTTTGTGACGTTATGTATTTTGGACGTCATTTATTTTTGTGACGTTATGTATTTTGTGACCTCATTTATTTTTGTGACATTATGTATTTTGTGACGTCATTTTTTTTGTGACGTTATGTATTTTCTGACGTCATTTATTTTTGTGACGTTATGTATTTTGTGACGTCATTTATTTTTGTGACGTTATGTATTTTGTAACGTCATTTATTTTTTTGACGTTATGTATTTTGTGACGTCATTTTTTGTGACGTTATGTATTTTATGACGTTATGTATTTTGTGACGTCATTTATTTTTGTGACGTTATGTATTTTGTGACGTCATTCATTTTTGTGACGTTATGTATTTTGTGACGTTATGTATTTTGTGACGTTATGTATTTTGTGACGTTATTTATTTTTGTGACGTCATTTATTTTTGTGACGTTATGTATTTTGTGACGTCATTTATTTTTGTGACGTTATGTATTTTGTGACGTCATTTATTTTTGTGACGTTATGTATTTTGTGACGTCATTTATTTTTGTGACGTTATGTATTTTGTGACGTTATGTATTTTGTGACGTCATTTATTTTTGTGACGTTATGTATTTTGTGACGTCATTTATTTTTGTGACGTTATGTATTTTGTGACGTCATTTATTTTTGTGACGTTATGTATTTTGTGACATTTATTATTTGTGTGAGGTTTTGTATTTTTTGACGTCATTTATTTTTGTGACGTTATGTATTTTGTGACGTAATTAATTTTTGTGACGTCATTTATTTTTGTGACGTTATGTATTTTGTGACGTTATTTATTTTTGTGACGTTATGTATTTTGTGACGTCATTTATTTTTGTGACGTAATATATTTTGTGACGTTATGTATTTTGTGACGTCATTTATTTTTGTGACGTTATGTATTTTGTGAAGTAATTAATTTTTGTGACGTCATTTATTTTAATGACGTTATGTATTTTGTGACGTCATTTTTTTTGACGTTATGTATTTTGTGACGTCATTTATTATGTATTTTGTGACGTCATTTTTTTTGACGTTATGTATTTTGTGACGTCATTTATTTTTGTGACGTTATGTATTTTGTGACGTCATTTATTTTTGTGACAATATGTATTTTGTGACGTCATTATGTTTGTGACGTCATTTATTTTTGTGACGTTATGTATTTTTTGACGTCATTTATTTTTGTGACGTTATGTATTTTGTGACGTCATTTATTTTTTTGACGTTATGTATTTTGGGACGTCATTTATTTTTGTGACATTATGTATTTTGTGACGTCATTTTTTTTGTGACGTTATGTATTTTCTGACGTCATTTATTTTTGTGACGTTATGTATTTTGTGACGTCATTTATTTTTGTGACGTTATGTATTTTGTAACGTCATTTATTTTTTTGACGTTATGTATTTTGTGACGTCATTTTTTGTGACGTTATGTATTTTATGACGTTATGTATTTTGTGACGTCATTTATTTTTGTGACGTTATGTATTTTGTGACGTCAGTTATTTTTGTGACGTTATGTATTTTGTGACGTCATTAATTTTTGTGACGTTATGTATTTTGTGACGTCATTTATTTTTGTGACTTTAATTATTTTGTGACGTCATTTATTTTTGTGACGTTATGTATTTTGTGACGTTATGTATTTTGTGACGTTATTTATTTTTGTGACGCTATGTATTTTGTGACGTACTTAATTTTTGTGACGTCATTTATTTTTGTGACGTTATATATTTTGTGACGTTATGCATTTTGTGACGTAATTAATGTTTGTGACGTCATTTATTTTTGTGACTTTATTTATTTTGTGACGTCATTAATTTTTGTGACGTTATGTATTTTGTGACGTAATTAATTTTGTGACGTTATGTATTTTGTGACGTCATTTATTTTTGTGACGTTATGTATTTTGTGACGTCATTTATTTTTGTGACTTTATTTATTTTGTGACGTCATTAATTTTTGTGACGTTATGTATTTTGTGACGTTATGTATTTTGTGACGTTATTAATTTTTGTGACGTTATGTATTTTGTGACGTCATTTATTTTTTTGACGTTATGTATTTTGTGACGTCATTTGTTTTTGTGACGTTTTGTATTTTGTGACGTCATTTATTTTTGTGACCTTATGTATTTTGTGACGTCATTTATTTTTGTAACGTTATGTTTTTTGTAACGTCATTTATTTTTTTGACGTTATGTATTTTGTGACGTCATTTATTTTTGTGACGTTATGTATTTTGTGACGTCATTTTTGTGACGTTATGTATTTTGTGACGTCATTTATTTTTGTGACGTTATGTATTTTGTGACGTCATTTATTTTTGTGACGTTATGTATTTTGTGACGTCATTTATTATTGTGACGTCATTTATTTTTGTGACGTTATGTATTTTGTGACGTCATTTATTTTTGTGACGTTATGTATTTTGTGACGTCATTTATTTTTGTGACGTTATGTATTTTGTGACGTCATTTATTTTTGTGACATCATTTATTTTTGTGACGTTATGTATTTTGTGACGTCATTTATTTTTGTGACGTTATGTATTTTGTGACGTCATTTATTTTTGTGACGTTATGTATTTTGTGACGTCATTTATTTTTGTGACGTTATGTATTTTGTGACATCATTTATTTTTGTGAGGTTTTGTATTTTGTGACGTCATTTATTTTTGTGACGTTATGTATTTTGTGACGTTATTTATTTTTGTGACGTTATGTATTTTGTGACGTCATTTATTTTTGTGACGTAATGTATTTTGTGACGTTATGTATTTTGTGACGTCATTTATTTTTGTGACGTTATGTATTTTGTGAAGAAATTAATTTTTGTGACGTCATTTATTTTTGTGACGTTATGTATTTTGTGACGTCATTTTTTTTTGACGATATGTATTTTGTGACGTCATTTATTTTTGTGACGTTATGTATTTTGTGACGTCATTTATTTTTGTGACAATATGTATTTTGTGACGTCATTATGTTTGTGACGTCATTTATTTTTGTGACGTTATGTATTTTGTGACGTCATTTATTTTTGTGACGTTATGTATTTTGTGACGTCATTTATTTTTGTGACGTTATGTATTTTGGGACGTCATTTATTTTGGTGACATTATGTATTTTGAGACGTCATTTTTTTTGTGACGTTATGTATTTTGTGACGTCATTTATTTTTGTGACGTTATGTATTTTGTGACGTCATTTATTTTTGTGATGTTATGTATTTTGTAACGTCATTTATTTTTTTGACGTTATGTATTTTGTGACGTCATTTATTTTTGTGACTTTATTTATTTTGTGACGTCATTTATTTTTGTGACGTTATGTATTTTGTGACGTTATTTATTTTTGTGACGCTATGTATTTTGTGACGTACTTAATTTTTGTGACGTCATTTATTTTTGTGACGTTATATATTTTGTGACGTTATGCATTTTGTGACGTAATTAATTTTTGTGACGTCATTTATTTTTGTGACTTTATTTATTTTGTGACGTCATTTAATTTTGTGTCGTTAAATATTTTGTGACGTCATTTATTTTTGTGACGTTATGTATTTTGTGACGTAATTAATTTTGTGACGTCATTTATTTTTGTGATGTTATGTATTTTTTGACGTCATTTATTTTTGTGACGTTATGTATTTTGTGACGTCATTTTTTTGTGACGTTATGTATTTTGGACGTCATTTATTTTTGTGACGTTATGTATTTTGTGACCTCATTTATTTTTGTAACGTTATGTATTTTGTGACGTCATTTATTTTTGTGACGTTATGTATTTTGTGACGTCATTTATTTTTGTGACGTTATGTATTTTGTGACGTCATTTATTTTTGTGACGTTATGTATTTTGTGACGTCATTTATTTTTGTGACGTTATGTATTTTTTTGACGTCATTTATTTTTTTGACGTTATGTATTTTGTGACGTCATTTATTTTTGTGACGTTATGTACTTTGTGACGTCTTTTATTTTTGTGCCGCTATGTATTTTGTGACGTTATGTATTTCGTGACGTTATTTATTTTCGTGACGTAATAAATTTTTGTGACGTCATTTATTTTTGTGACGTTATGTATTTTATGACGTCATTTATTTTTGTGACGTTTTGTATTTTGTGACATCATTTATTTTTGTGACGTTATGCATTTTGTGACGTCATTTATTTTTGTGACTTTATTTATTTTGTGACGTCATTTTATTTTGTGACGTAATATATTTTGTGACGTTATGTATTTTGTGACGTCATTTATTTTTGTGACGTTATGTATTTTGTGAAGTAATTAATTTTTGTGACGTCATTTATTTTTATGACGTTATGTATTTTGTGACGTCATTTTTTTTGACGTTATGTATTTTGTGACGTCATTTATTTTTGTGACGTTATGTATTTTGTGACGTCATTTATTTTTGTTACAATATGTATTTTGTGACGTCATTATGTTTGTGACGTCATTTATTTTTGTGACGTTATGTATTTTTTGACGTCATTTATTTTTGTGACGTTATGGTTTTTGTGACGTCATTTATTTTTGTGACGTTATGTATTTTGGGACGTCATTTATTTTTGTGACATTATGTATTTTGTGACGTCATTTTTTTTGTGACGTTATGTATTTTCTGACGTCAATTATTTTTGTGACGTTATGTATTTTGTGACGTCATTTATTTTTGTGACGTTATGTATTTTGTAACGTCATTTATTTATTTGACGTTATGTATTTTGTGACGTCATTTTTTGTGACGTTATGTATTTTATGACGTTATGTATTTTGTGACGTCATTTATTTTTGTGACGTTATGTATTTTGTGACGTCATTCATTTTTGTGACGTTATGTATTTTGTGACGTCTTTTTTTGTGACGTTATGTATTTTGTGACGTCATTTATTTTTGTGACGTTATGTATTTTGTGACGTCATTTATTTTTGTAACGTTATGTATTTTGTGACGTCATTTATTTTTGTGACGTTATGTATTTTGTGACGTCATTTATTATTGTGACGTCATTTATTTTTGTGACGTTATGTATTTTGTGACGTCATTTATTTTTGTGACGTTATGTATTTTGTGACGTCATTTATTTTTTTGACGTTATGTATTTTGTGACGTCATTTATTTTTGTGACGTTATGTATTTTGTGACGTTATGTATTTTGTGACGTTATTTATTTTTGTGACGTCATTTATTTTTGTGACGTTATGTATTTTGTAACGTCATTTATTTTTGTGACGTTATGTATTTTGTGACGTCATTTATTTTTGTGACGTTATGTATTTTGTGACGTCATTTATTTTTGTGACGTTATGTATTTTGTGACATCATTTATTTTTGTGAGGTTTTGTATTTTTTGACGTCATTTATTTTTGTGACGTTATGTAATTTGTGACGTAATTAATTTTTGTGACGTCATTTATTTTTGTGACGTTATGTATTTTGTGACGTTATTTATTTTTGTGACGTTATGTATTTTGTGACGTCATTTATTTTTGTGACGTAATATATTTTGTGACGTTATGTATTTTGTGACGTCATTTATTTTTGTGACGTTATGTATTTTGTGAAGTAATTAATTTTTGTGACGTCATTTATTTTTATGACGTTATGTATTTTGTGACGTCATTTTTTTTGACGTTATGTATTTTGGGACGTCATTTATTTTTATGACATTATGTATTTTGTGACGTCATTTTTTTTGAGACGTTATGTATTTTCTGACGTCATTTATTTTTGTGATGTTATGTATTTTGTGACGTCATTTATTTTTGTGACGTTATGTATTTTGTAACGTCATTTATTTTTTTGACGTAATGTATTTTGTGACGTCATTTTTTGTGACGTTATGTATTTTATGACGTTATGTATTTTGTGACGTCATTTATTTTTGTGACGTTATGTATTTTGTGACGTCATTTATTTTTGTGACGTTATGAATTTTGTGACGTCATTAATTTTTGTGACGTTATGTATTTTGTGACGTCATTTATTTTTGTGACTTTATTTATTTTGTGACGTCATTTATTTTTGTGACGTTATGTATTTTGTGACGTTATGTATTTTGTGACGTTATTTATTTTTGTGACGCTATGTATTTTGTGACGTACTTAATTTTTGTGACGTCATTTATTTTTGTGACGTTATATATTTTGTGACGTTATGTATTTTGTGACATCATTTATTTTTGTGAGGTTTTGTATTTTTTGACGTCATTTATTTTTGTGACGTTATGTATTTTGTGACGTAATTAATTTTTGTGACGTCATTTATTTTTGTGACGTTATGTATTTTGTGACGTAATTAATTTTGTGACGTTATGTATTTTGTGACGTCATTTATTTTTGTGACGTTATGTATTTTGTGACTTCATTTATTTTTGTGACTTTATTTATTTTGTGACGTCATTTATTTTTGTGACGTTATGTATTTTGTGACGTTATGTATTTTGTGACGTTATTTATTTTTGTGACGTTATGTATTTTGTGACGTCATTTATTTTTTTGACGTTATGTATTTTGTGACGTCATTTGTTTTTGTGACGTTTTGTATTTTGTGACGTCATTTATTTTTGTGACGTTATGTATTTTGTGACGTCATTTATTTTTGTGACGTTATGTTTTTTGTAACGTCATTTATTTTTGTGACGTTATGTATTTTGTGACGTCATTTATTTTTGTGACGTTATGTATTTTGTGACGTCATTTTTTGTGACGTTATGTATTTTGTGACGTCATTTATTTTTGTGACGTTATGTATTTTGTTACGTCATTTATTTTTGTAACGTTATGTATTTTGTGACGTCATTTATTTTTGTGACGTTATGTATTTTGTGACGTCATTTATTATTGTGACGTCATTTATTTTTGTGACGTTATGTATTTTGTGACGTCATTTATTTTTGTGACGTTATGTATTTTGTGACGTCATTTATTTTTTTGACGTTATGTATTTTGTGACGTCATTTATTTTTGTGACGTTATGTATTTTGTGACGTCATTTATTTTTGTGACGTTATGTATTTTGTGACGTTATGTATTTTGTGACGTTATTTATTTTTGTGACGTCATTTATTTTTGTGACGTTATGTATTTTGTGACGTCATTTATTTTTGTGACGTTATGTATTTTGTGACGTCATTTATTTTTGTGACGTTATGTATTTTGTGACGTCATTTATTTTTTTGACGTTATGTATTTTGTGACGTCATTTATTTTGTGACGTTATGTATTTTGTGACGTCATTTATTTTTGTGACGTTATGTATTTTGTGACGTTATGTATTTTGTGACGTTATTTATTTTTGTGACGTCATTTATTTTTGTGACGTTATGTATTTTGTGACGTCATTTATTTTTGTGACGTTATGTATTTTGTGACGTCATTTATTTTTGTGACGTTATGTATTTTGTGACCTCATTTATTTTTGTGACGTTATGTATTTTGTGACATCATTTATTTTTGTGACGTTATGTTTTTTGTAACGTCATTTATTTTTGTGACGTTATGTATTTTGTGACGTCATTTATTTTTGTGACGTTAAATATTTTGTGACGTCATTTATTTTTGTAACGTTATGTATTTCGTGACGTCATTTATTTTTGTGACGTTATGCATTTTGTGACGTCATTTATTTTTGTGACTTTATTTATTTTGTGACGTCATTTATTTTTGTGACGTTATGTATTTTGTGACGTTATGTATTTTGTGACGTCATTTATTTTTGTGACGTTATGTATTTTGTGACGTCATTTATTTTTGTGACGTTATGTATTTTGTGACGTCATTTATTTTTGTGACGTTATGTTTTTTGTAACGTCATTTATTTTTGTGACGTTATGTATTTTGTGACGTCATTTATTTTTGTGACGTTATGTATTTTGTGACGTCATTTTTTGTGACGTTATGTATTTTGTGACGTCATTTATTTTTGTGACGTTATGTATTTTGTGACGTCATTTATTTTTGTAATGTTATGTATTTTGTGACGTCATTTAATTTTGTGACGTTATGTATTTTGTGACGTCATTTATAATTGTGACGTCATTTATTTTTGTGACGTTATGTATTTTGTGACGTCATTTATTTTTGTGACGTTATGTATTTTGTGACGTCATTTATTTTTGTGACGTTATGTATTTTGTGACGTCATTTATTTTTGTGACTTTATTTATTTTGTGACGTCAATTATTTTTGTGACGTTATGTATTTTGTGACGTTATGTATTATGTGACGTTATGTATTTTGTGACATAATTAATTTTTGTGACGTCATTTATTTTTATGACGTTATGTATTTTGTGACGTCATTTTTTTTTACGTTTTGTATTTTGTGACGTCATTTATTTTTGTGACGTTATGTATTTTGTGACGTAATTAATTTTTGTGACGTCATTTATTTTGTGACGTTATGGATTTTGTGACGTCATTTATTTTTGTGACGTTATGTATTTTATGACGTCATTTATTTTTGTGACTTTATTTATTTTGTGACGTCAATTATTTTTGTGAGGTTATGTATTTTGTGACGTTATGTATTATGTTACGTTATATATTTTTGTGACGTTATGTATTTTGTGACGTAATTAATTTTTGTGACGTCATTTATATTTGTGACGTTATATATTTTGTGACGTTATGTATTTTGTGACGTAATTAATTTTTGTGACGTCATTTATTTTTGTGACGTTATGTATTTTGTGACGTCATTTATTTTTGTGACGTTATATATTTTGTGACGTCATTTGTTTTTGTGACGTTATGTATTTTGTGACTTCATTTATTTTTGTGACGTTATGTATTTTGTGACGTCATTTTTTTGTGACGTTATGTATTTTGTGACGTCATTTATTTTTGTGACGTTATGTATTTTTTGACGTCATTTATTTTTGTGACGTTATGTATTTTGTGACGTCATTTATTTTTGTGACGTTTTGTATTTTGTGACGTCATTTTTTTGTGACGTTATGTATTTTGTGACGTCATTTATTTTTGTGACGTTATGTATTTTGTGACGTCATTTATTTTTGTAACGTTATGTATTTTGTAACGTCATTTATTTTTGTGACGTTATGTATTTTGTGACGTCATTTATTATTGTGACGTCATTTATTTTTATGACGTTATGTATTTTTTGACGTCATTTATTTTTGTGACGTTATGTATTTTGTGACGTCATTTATTTTTGTGACGTTATGTATTTTGTGACGTCATTTATTTTTTGGACGTTATGTATTTTGTGACGTCATTTATTTTTGCGACGTTATGTATTTTGTGACGTCATTTATTTTTTTGCCGTTATGTATTTTGTGACGTTATGTATTTTGTGACGTTATTTATTTTTGTGACGTCATTTATTTTTGTGACGTTATGTATTTTGTGACGTCATTTATTTTTGTGACGTTATGTTTTTTGTAACGTCATTTATTTTTGTGACGTTATGTATTTTGTGACGTCATTTATTTTTGTGACGTTATGTATTTTGTGACGTCATTTTTTGTGACGTTATGTATTTTGTGACGTCATTTATTTTTGTGACGTTATGTATTTTGTGACGTCATTTATTTTTGTAATGTTATGTATTTTGTGACGTCATTTAATTTTGTGACGTTATGTATTTTGTGACGTCATTTATTATTGTGACGTCATTTATTTTTGTGACGTTATGTATTTTGTGACGTCATTTATTTTTGTGACGTTATGTATTTTGTGACGTCATTTATTTTTGTGACGTTATGTATTTTGTGACGTCATTTATTTTTGTGACTTTATTTATTTTGTGACGTCAATTATTTTTGTGACGTTATGTATTTTGTGACGTTATGTATTATGTGACGTTATGTATTTTGTGACATAATTAATTTTTGTGACGTCATTTATTTTTATGACGTTATGTAATTTGTGACGTCATTTTTTTTTGACGTTTTGTATTTTGTGACGTCATTTATTTTTGTGACGTTATGTATTTTGTGACGTCATTAATTTTGTGACAATATGTATTTTGTGACGTCATTATGTTTGTGACGTCATTTATTTTTGTGACGTTATGTATTTTGTGACGTAATTAATTTTTGTGACGTCATTTATTTTGTGACGTTATGGATTTTGTGACGTCATTTATTTTTGTGACGTTATGTATTTTGTGACGTCATTTATTTTTGTGACTTTATTTATTTTGTGACGTCAATTATTTTTGTGAGGTTATGTATTTTGTGACGTTATGTATTATGTTACGTTATTTATTTTTGTGACGTTATGTATTTTGTGACGTAATTAATTTTTGTGACGTCATTTATATTTGTGACGTTATATATTTTGTGACGTTATGTATTTTGTGACGTAATTAATTTTTGTGACGTCATTTATTTTTGTGACGTTATGTATTTTGTGACGTCATTTATTTTTGTGACGTTATATATTTTGTGACGTCATTTGTTTTTGTGACGTTATGTATTTTGTGACTTCATTTATTTTTGTGACGTTATGTATTTTGTGACGTCATTTATTTTTGTGACGTTATGTATTTTGTGACGTCATTTATTTTTGTGACGTTATGTATTTTTTGACGTCATTTATTTTTGTGACGTTATGTATTTTGTGACGTCATTTATTTTTGTGACGTTTTGTATTTTGTGACGTCATTTTTTTGTGACGTTATGTATTTTGTGACGTCATTTATTTTTGTGACGTTATGTATTTTGTGACGTCATTTATTTTTGTAACGTTATGTATTTTGTGACGTCATTTATTTTTGTGACGTTATGTATTTTGTGACGTCATTTATTATTGTGACGTCATTTATTTTTATGACGTTATGTATTTTTTGACGTCATTTATTTTTGTGACGTTATGTATTTTGTGACGTCATTTATTTTTTTGACGTTATGTATTTTGTGACGTCATTTATTTTTGCGACGTTATGTATTTTGTGACGTCATTTATTTTTTTGCCGTTATGTATTTTGTGACGTTATGTTTTTTGTGACGTTATTTATTTTTGTGACGTCATTTATTTTTGTGACGTTATGTATTTTGTGACGTCATTTATTTTTGTGACGTTATGTATTATGTAACGTCATTTATTTTTGTGACGTTATGTATTTTATGACGTCATTTATTTTTGTGACGTTATGTATTTTGTGACATCATTTATTTTTGTGAGGTTATGTATTTTTTGACGTCATTTATTTTTGTGACGTTATGTATTTTGTGACGTAATTAATTTTTGTGACGTCATTTATTTTTGTGACGTTATGTATTTTGTGACGACATTTATTTTTGTGAGGTTATGTATTTTTTGACGTAATTAATTTTTGTGACGTTATGTATTTTTTGACGTAATCAATTTTTGTGACGTCATTAATTTTGTGACGTTATGTATTTTGTGACGTCATTTATTTTTGTGACGTTATGTATTTTGTGACGTCATTTATTTTTGTGACTTTAATTATTTTGTGACGTCATTTATTTTTGTGACGTTATGTTTTTTGTGACGTTATGTATTTTGTGACGTTATTTATTTTTGTGACGTTATGTATTTTGTGACGTAATTAAGTTTTGTGACGTCATTTATTTTTGTGACGTTATATATTTTGTGACGTTATGTATTTTGTGACGTAATTAATTTTCTTAACGTCATTTATTTTTGTGACGTTATGTATTTTGTGACGTCATTTATTTTTGTGACGTTATTTATTTTGTGGTTTTATTTGTTTTTATGACGTTATGTATTTTGTGACGTCATTTATTTTTGTGACGTTATGTATTTTGTGACGTCATTTATTTTTGTGACGTTATGTATTTTGTGACGTCATTTATTTTTGTGACGTTATGTATTTTGTGACGTCATTTATTTTTGTGACGTTATGTATTTTGTGACGTTATGTATTTTGTGACGTTATTTATTTTTGTGACGTCATTTATTTTTGTGACGTTATGTATTTTGTGACGTCATTTATTTTTGTGACATTATGTATTTTGTGACGTCATTTTTTTTGACGTAATGTATTTTGTGACGTCATTTATTTTTGTGACGTTATGTATTTTGTGACGTCATTTATTTTTGTCACAATATGTATTTTGTGACATCATTATGTTTGTGACGTCATTTATTTTTGTGACGTTATGTATTTTGTGACGTCATTTATTTTTGTGACGTTATGTATTTTGTGACGTCATTTATTTTTCTGACGTAATGTATTTTGTGACGTTATGTATTTTGTGACGTCATTTATTTTTGTGACGTTATGTATTTTGTGAAGTAATTAATTTTTGTGACGTCATTTATTTTTATGACGTTATGTATTTTGTGACGTCATTTTTTTTGACGTTATGTATTTTGTGACGTCATTTATTTTTGTGACGTTATGTATTTTGTGACGTCATTTATTTTTGTGAGAATATGTATTTTGTGACGTCATTATGTTTGTGACGTCATTTATTTTTGTGACGTTATGTATTTTGTGACGTCATTTATTTTTGTGACGTTATGTATTTTGTGACGTCATTTATTTTTGTGACATTATGTATTTTGTGACGTCATTTATTTTTGACGTTTTGTATTTTGTGACGTCATTTATTTTTGTGACGTTATGTATTTTGTGACGTCATTAATTTTGTGACAATATGTATTTTGTGACGTCATTATGTTTGTGATGTCATTTATTTTTGTGACGTTATGTATTTTGTGACGTAATTAATTTTTGTGACGTCATTTATTTTGTGACGTTATGGATTTTGTGACGTCATTTATTTTTGTGACATAATGTATTTTGTGACGTCATTTATTTTTGTAACTTTATTTATTTTGTGACGTCAATTATTTTTGTGAGGTTATGTATTTTGTGACGTTATGTATTATGTGACGTTATTTATTTTTGTGACGTTATGTATTTTGTGACGTAATTAATTTTTGTGACGTCATTTATATTTGTGACGTTATATATTTTGTGAAGTTATATATTTTGTGACGTAATTAATTTTTGTGACGTCATTTATTTTTGTGACGTTATGTATTTTGTGACGTCATTTATTTTTGTGACGTTATATATTTTGTGACGTCATTTGTTTTTGTGACGTTATGTATTTTGTGACGTCATTTTTTTTGTGACGTTATGTATTTTGTGACGTCATTTATTTTTGTGACGTTATGTATTATGTGACGTCATTTATTTTTGTGACGTTATGTATTTTATGACGTCATTTATTTTTGTGACGTTATGTATTTTGTGACATCATTTATTTTTGTGAGGTTATGTATTTTTTGACGTCATTTATTTTTGTGACGTTATGTATTTTGTGACGTATAACGTCACAAAAACAAATGACGTCACAAAATACATAACGTCACAAAATACATAACGTCACAAAAATAAATGACGTTACAAAATAAATGACGTTTAAAAATACATAACGTTACCAAAATAAATGACGTCACAAAATACATAACGTCACAAAAATAAATGACGTCACAAAATACATAACGTCACAAAAATAAATGACGTCACAAAATACATAATGTCACAAAATACATAACGTCACAAAAATAAATGACGTTACAAAATAAATGACGTTACAAAATACATAACGTTACCAAAATAAATGACGTCACAAAATACATAACGTCACAAAAATAAATGACGTCACAAAATACATAACGTCACAAAAAAATGACGTCACAAAATACATAACGTCACAAAAATAAATGACGTCACAAAATACATAACGTCACGAAAATAAATGACTCACAAAATACATAACGTCACAAAAACAAATGACGTCACAAAATAAATAACGTCACAAAAATAAATGACGTCACAAAAATTAATTACGTCACAAAATACATAACCTCACAAAATATATAACGTCACAAAAATAAATGACGTCACAAAAATTAATTAAGTCACAAAATACATAACGTCACAAAAATAAATAACGTCACAAAATACATAACGTCACAAAATACATAACGTCACAAAAATAAATGACGTTACAAAATAAATGACGTTACAAAATACATAACGTTACCAAAATAAATGACGTCACAAAATACATAACGTCACAAAAATAAATGACGTCACAAAATACATAACGTCACAAAAAATAAATGACGTCACAAAAATTAATTACGTCTCAAAATACATATCGTCAAAAAATAAATGACGTCACAAAATACATAACGTCATAAAATACATAACGTCACAAAAAAAATGACGTCACAAAATACATAACGTCAAAAAAATAAATGACGTCACAAAATACATAACGTCACAAAAATAAATGACGTCACAAACATAATGACGTCACTAAATACATATTGTCACAAAAATAAATGACGTCACAAAATACATAACGTCACAAAAATAAATGACGTCACAAAATACATAACGTCAAAAAAATGACGTCACAAAATACATAACGTCATAAAAATAAATGACGTCACAAAATACATAATGTCACAAAATTAAATGACGTCCCAAAATACATAACGTCACAAATAAATGACGTCACAAAATACATAACGAAACAAAAATAAATGACGTCACAAAATACATAACGTCACCAAAATAAATGACGTCACAAACATAATGACGTCACTAAATACATATTGTCACAAAAATAAATGACGTCACAAAATACATAACGTCACAAAAATAAATGACGTCACAAAATACATAACGTCAAAAAAATGACGTCACAAAATACATAACGTCATAAAAATAAATGACGTCACAAAAATTAATTACTTCACAAAATACATAACGTCACAAAAATAAATGACGTCACAAAATACATAACGTCACAAAATACATTACGTCACAAAAATAAATGACGTCACAAAATACATAACGTCACAAAAATAAATGACGTCACAAAATACATAACGTCAAAAAAATAAATGACGTCACAAAATACATAACGTCACAAAAATAAATGACGTCACAAAATACATGACGTCACAAAAATAAATGACGTCACAAAAATAAATAACGTCACAAAATACATAACGTCACAAAATACATAACGGCAAAAAATAAATGACGTCACAAAATACATAACGTCACAAAAATAAATGTTGTCACAAAATACATAACGTCACAAAATACATAACGTCACAAAAATAAATGACGTTACAAAATACATAACGTTACAAAAATAAATGACGTCACAAAATACATAACGTCACAAAATTAATGACGTCACAAAAATTAATTACGTCACAAAATACATAACGTCACAAAAATTAATTACGTCAAAAAATACATAACCTCACAAAAATAAATGACGTCACAAAATACATAACGTCACAAAAATAAATGACGTCACAAAATACATAACGTCACAAAAATAAATGACGTCACAAAATACATATCGTCACGAAAATAAATGACTCACAAAATACATAACGTCACAAAAACAAATAACGTCACAAAATACATAACGTCACAAAAATAAATGATGTCACAAAATACATAACGTCACAAAATACATAACGTCACAAAAATAAATGACGTTACAAAATACGTAACGTTACCAAAATAAATGACGTCACAAAATACATAACGTCACAAAAATAAATGACGTCACAAAATACATAACGTCACAAAAAAATGACGTCACAAAATACATAACGTCACAAAAATAAATGACGTCACAAAATACATAACGTCACGAAAATAAATGATTCACAAAATACATAACGTCACAAAAAGAAATGACGTCACAAAATACATAACGTCACAAAAATAAATGACGTCACAAAATACATAACGTCACAAAAATAAATGACGTCACAAAATACATAACGTCACAAAATACATAACGTCACAAAAATAAATGACGTTACAAAATAAATGACGTTACAAAATACATAACGTTACCAAAATAAATGACGTCACAAAATACATAACGTCACAAAAAAATGACGTCACAAAATACATAACGTCACAAAAATAAATGACGTCACAAAATACATAACGTCACGAAAATAAATGACTCACAAAAATAACGTCACAAAAACAAATGACGTCACAAAATACATAACGTCAAAAAAATAAATGACGTCACAAAATACATAACGTCACAAAAATAAATGACGTCACAAAATACATAACGTCACAAAAATAAATGACGTCACAAAATACATAACGTCACAAAATACATAACGTAACAAAAATAAATGACGTTACAAAATAAATGACGTTACAAAATACATAACGTTACCAAAATAAATGACGTCACAAAATACATAACGTCACAAAAATAAATGACGTCACAAAATACATAACGTCACAAAAAAATGACGTCACAAAATACATAACGTCACAAAAATAAATGACGTCAGAAAATACATAACGTCACGAAAATAAATGACTCACAAAATACATAACGTCACAAAAACAAATGATGTCACAAAATACATAACGTCACAAAAATAAATGACGTCACAAAAATTAATTACGTCACAAAATACATAACCTCATAAAATATATAACGTCACAAAAATAAATGACGTCACAAAAATTAATTACGTCACAAAATACATAACGTCACAAAAATAAATGACGTCACAAAATACATAACGTCACAAAATACATAACGTCACAAAATACATAACGTCACAAAAATAAATGATGTCACAAAATAAATGACGTTACAAAATACATAACGTTACCAAAATAAATGACGTCACAAAATACATAACGTCACAAAAATAAATGACGTCACAAAATACATAACGTCACAAAAATAAATGACGTCACAAAATACATAACGTCACAAAATACATAACGTCACAAAAATAAATGACGTTACAAAATAAATGACGTTACAAAATACATAACGTTACCAAAATAAATGACGTCACAAAATACATAACGTCACAAAAACAAATGACGTCACAAAATACATAACGTCACAAAAATAAATGACGTCACAAAATACATAACGTCACGAAAATAAATGACCCACAAAATACATAACGTCACAAAAACAAATGACGTCACAAAATACATAACGTCAAAAAAATAAATGACGTCACAAAATACATAACGTCACAAAAATAAATGACGTCACAAAATACATAACGTCACAAAAATAAATGACGTCACAAAATACATAACGTCACAAAATACATAACGTCACAAAAATAAATGACGTTACAAAATACATAACGTTACCAAAATAAATGACGTCACAAAATACATAACGTCACAGAAATAAATGACGTCACAAAATACATAACGTCACAAAAAATGACGTCACAAAATACATAACGTCACAAAAATAAATGGCGTCACAAAATACATAACGTCACGAAAATAAATGACTCACAAAATACATAACGTCACAAAAACAAATGACGTCACAAAATACATAACGTCACAAAAATAAATGACGTCACAAAAATTAATTACGTCACAAAATACATAACCTCACAAAATATATAACGTCACAAAAATAAATGACGTCACAAAAATTAATTACGTCACAAAATACATAACGTTACAAAAATAAATAACTTCACAAAATACATAACGTCACAAAATACATAACGTCACAAAAATAAATGACGTCACAAAATAAATAAAGTCACAAAAATAAATGACGTCACAAAATACATAACGTCACAAAAATAAATGACGTCACAAAATACATAACGTCACAAAAATAAATGACGTCACAAAATACATAACGTCACAAAATACATAACGTCACAAAAATAAATGACGTCACAAAAATTAATTACGTCACAAAATACATAACGTCACAAAAATAAATGACGTCACAAAATACATAACGTCACAAAAAAATGACGTTACAAAATACATAACGTTACCAAAATAAATGACGTCACAAAATACATAACGTCACAAAAATAAATGACGTCACAAAATACATAACGTCACAAAAAAATGACGTCACAAAATACATAACGTCACAAAAATAAATGACGTCACAAAATACATAACGTCACGAAAATAAATGACTCACAAAATACATAACGTCACAAAAACAAATGACGTCACAAAATACATAACGTCACAAAAATAAATGACGTCACAAAAATTAATTACGTCACAAAATATATAACCTCACAAAATATATAACGTCACAAAAATTAATTACGTCACAAAATATATAACCTCACAAAATATATAACGTCACAAAAATAAATGACGTCACAAAAATTAATTACGTCACAAAATACATAACGTCACAAAAATAAATAACGTCACAAAATACATAACGTCACAAAATACATAACGTCACAAAAATAAATGACGTCACAAAATAAATAAAGTCACAAAAATAAATGACGTCACAAAATACATAACGTCACGAAAATAAATGACTCACAAAATACATAACGTCACAAAAACAAATGACGTCACAAAATACATAACGTCACAAAATACATAACGTCACAAAAATAAATGACGTTACAAAATAAATGACGTTACAATATACATAACGTTACCAAAATAAATGACGTCACAAAATACATAACGTCACAAAAATAAATGACGTCACAAAATACATAACGTCACAAAAAATGACGTCACAAAATACATAACGTCACAAAAAAAAATGACGTCACAAAATACATAACGTCACGAAAATAAATGACTCACAAAATACATAACGTCACAAAAATAAATGACGTCACAAAATACATAACGTCACAAAAATAAATGACGTCACAAAAATTAATTACGTCACAAAATACATAACCTCACAAAATATATAACGTCACAAAAATAAATGACGTCACAAAATACATAACGTCACAAAATACATAACGTCAAAAAAATAAATGACGTTACAAAATAAATGACGTTACAAAATACATAACGTTACCAAAATAAATGACGTCACAAAATACATAACGTCACAAAAATAAATGACGTCACAAAATACATAACTTCACAAAAAATAAATGACGTCACAAAAATTAATTACGTCACAAAATACATAACGTCAAAAAAATAAATGACGTCACAAAATACATAACGTCATAAAATACATAACGTCACAAAAAAAAATGACGTCAGAAAATACATAACGTCAAAAAAATAAATGACGTCACAAAATACATAACGTCACAAAAATAAATGACGTCACAAACATAATGACGTCACTAAATACATATTGTCACAAAAATAAATGACGTCACAAAATACATAACGTCACAAAAATAAATGACGTCACAAAATACATAACGTCAAAAAAATGACGTCACAAAATACATAACGTCATAAAAATAAATGACGTCACAAAATACATAATGTCACAAAATTAAATGACGTCCCAAAATACATAACGTCACAAATAAATGACGTCACAAAATACATAACGAAACAAAAATAAATGACGTCACAAAATACATAACGTCACCAAAATAAATGACGTCACAAACATAATGAAGTCACTAAATACATATTGTCACAAAAATAAATGACGTCACAAAATACATAACGTCACAAAAATAAATGACGTCACAAAATACATAACGTCACAAAATACATAACGTCACAAAAATAAATGACGTTACAAAATAAATGACGTTACAAAATACATAACGTTACCAAAATAAATGACGTCACAAAATACATAACGTCACAAAAATAAATGACGTCACAAAATACATAACGTCACAAAAAAATGACGTCACAAAATACATAACGTTACCGAAATAAATGACGTCACAAAATACATAACGTCACAAAAATAAATGACGTCACAAAATACATAACGTCACAAAAAATGACGTCACAAAATACATAACGTCACAAAAATAAATGACGTCACAAAATACATAACGTCACGAAAATAAATGACTCACAAAATACATAACGTCACAAAAACAAATGACGTCACAAAATACATAACGTCACAAAAATAAATGACGTCACAAAATACATAACGTCACAAAAATAAATGACGTCACAAAATACATAACGTCACAAAATACATAACGTCACAAAAATAAATGACGTTACAAAATAAATGACGTTACAAAATACATAACGTTACCAAAATAAATGACGTCACAAAATACATAACGTCACAAAAATAAATGACGTCACAAAATACATAACGTCACAAAAAAATGACGTCACAAAATACATAACGTCACAAAAATAAATGACGTCACAAAATACATAACGTCACGAAAATAAATGACTCACAAAATACATAACGTCACAAAAACAAATGACGTCACAAAATACATAACGTCACAAAAATAAATGACGTCAGAAAATACATAACGTCACGAAAATAAATGACTTACAAAATACATAACGTCACAAAAACAAATGACGTCACAAAATACATAACGTCACAAAAATAAATGACGTCACAAAAATTAATTACGTCACAAAATACATAACCTCACAAAATATATAACGTCACAAAAATATATGACGTCACAAAAATTAATTACGTCACAAAATACATAACGTCACAAAAATAAATAACGTCACAAAATACATAACGTCACAAAATACATAACGTCACAAAAATAAATGACGTCACAAAATAAATAAAGTCACAAAAATAAATGACGTCACAAAATACATAACGTCACAAAAATAAATGACGTCACAAAATACATAACGTCACAAAAATAAATGACGTCACAAAATACATAACGTCACAAAATACATAACGTCACAAAAATAAATGACGTTACAAAATAAATGACGTTACAAAATACATAACGTTACCAAAATAAATGACGTCACAAAATACATAACGTCACAAAAATAAATGACGTCACAAAATACATAACGTCACAAAATTAATGACGTCACAAAAATTAATTACGTCACAAAATACATAACGTCACAAAAATTAATTACGTCAAAAAATACATAACCTCACAAAAATAAATGACGTCACAAAATACATAACGTCACAAAAATAAATGACGTCACAAAATACATAACGTCACAAAAATAAATGACGTCACAAAATACATAACGTCACGAAAATAAATGACACACAAAATACATAACGTCACAAAATACATAACGTCACAAAAATAAATGACGTCACAAAATACATAACGTCACAAAAATAAATGACGTCACAAAATACATAACGTCACAAAATACATAACGTCATAAAAATAAATGACGTTACAAAATAAATGACGTTACAAAATACATAACGTTACCAAAATAAATGACGTCACAAAATACATAACGTCACAAAAATAAATGACGTCACAAAATACATAACGTCACAAAAAAATGACGTCACAAAATACATAACGTCACAAAAATAAATGGCGTCACAAAATACATAACGTCACGAAAATAAATGACTCACAAAATACATAACGTCACAAAAACAAATGACGTCACAAAATACATAACGTCACAAAAATAAATGACGTCACAAAAATTAATTACGTCACAAAAGACATAACCTCACACAATATATAACGTCACAAAAATAAATGACGTCACAAAAATTAATTACGTCACAAAATACATAACGTCACAAAAATAAATAACGTCACAAAATACATAACGTCACAAAATACATAACGTCACAAAAATAAATGACGTCACAAAATAAATAAAGTCACAAAAATAAATGACGTCACAAAATACATAACGTCACAAAAATAAATGACGTCAAAAAATACATAACGTCACAAAAATAAATGACGTCACAAAATACATAACGTCACAAAATACATAACGTCACAAAAATAAATGACGTCACAAAAATTAATTACGTCACAAAATACATAACGTCACAAAAATAAATGACGTCACAAAATACATAACGTCACAAAAAAATGACGTTACAAAATACATAACGTTACCAAAATAAATGACGTCACAAAATACATAACGTCACAAAAATAAATGACGTCACAAAATACAAAACGTCACAAAAAAATGACGTCACAAAATACATAACGTCACAAAAATAAATGACGTCACAAAATACATAACGTCACGAAAATAAATGACTCACAAAAACATAACGTCACAAAAACAAATGACGTCACAAAATACATAACGTCACAAAAATAAATGACGTCACAAAAATTAATTACGTCACAAAAGACATAACCTCACAAAATATATAACGTCACAAAAATAAATGACGTCACAAAAATTAATTACGTCACAAAATACATAACGTCACAAAAATAAATAACGTCACAAAATACATAACGTCACAAAATACATAACGTCACAAAAATAAATGACGTCACAAAATAAATAAAGTCACAAAAATAAATGACGTCACAAAATACATAACGTCACGAAAATAAATGACTCACAAAATACATAACGTCACAAAAACAAATGACGTCACAAAATACATAACGTCACAAAATACATAACGTCACAAAATACATAACGTCACAAAAATAAATGACGTTACAAAATAAATGACGTTACAAAATACATAACGTTACCAAAATAAATGACGTCACAAAATACATAACGTCACGAAAATAAATGACTCACAAAATACATAACGTCACAAAAACAAATGACGTCACAAAATACATAACGTCAAAAAAATAAATGACGTCACAAAATACATAACGTCACAAAAATAAATGAAGTCACAAAATACATAACGTCACAAAAATAAATGACGTCACAAAATACATAACGTCACAAAATACATAACGTCATAAAAATAAATGACGTTACAAAATAAATGACGTTACAAAATACATAACGTTACCAAAATAAATGACGTCACAAAATACATAACGTCACAAAAATAAATGACGTCACAAAATACATAATGTCACAAAAAAATGACGTCACAAAATACATAACGTCACAAAAATAAATGGCGTCACAAAATACATAACGTCACGAAAATAAATGACTCACAAAATACATAACGTCACAAAAACAAATGACGTCACAAAATACATAACGTCACAAAAAAATGACGTCACAAAATACATAACGTCACAAAAATTAATTACGTCACAAAATACATAACCTCACAAAATATATAACGTCACAAAAATAAATGACGTCACAAAAATTAATTACGTCACAAAATACATAACGTCACAAAAATAAATAACGTCACAAAATACATAACGTCACAAAATACATAACGTTACAAAAATAAATGACGTCACAAAATAATTAAAGTCACAAAAATAAATGACGTCACAAAATACATAACGTCACAAAAATAAATGACGTCACAAAATACATAACGTCACAAAAATAAATGACGTCACAAAATACATAACGTCACAAAATACATAACGTCACAAAAATAAATGACGTCACAAAAATTAATTACGTCACAAAATACATAACGTCACAAAAATAAATGACATCACAAAATACATAACGTCACAAAAAAATGACGTTACAAAATACATAACGTTACCAAAATAAATGACGTCACAAAATACATAACGTCACAAAAATAAATGACGTCACAAAATACATAACGTCACAAAAAAATGACGTCACAAAATACATAACGTCACAAAAATAAATGACGTCACAAAATACATAACGTCACGAAAATAAATGACTCACAAAAACATAACGTCACAAAAACAAATGACGTCACAAAATACATAACGTCACAAAAATAAATGACGTCACAAAAATTAATTACGTCACAAAAGACATAACCTCACAAAATATATAACGTCACAAAAATAAATGACGTCACAAAAATTAATTACGTCACAAAATACATAACGTCACAAAAATAAATAACGTCACAAAATACATAACGTCACAAAATACATAACGTCACAAAAATAAATGACGTCACAAAATAAATAAAGTCACAAAAATAAATGACGTCACAAAATACATAACGTCACGAAAATAAATGACTCACAAAGTACATAACGTCACAAAAACAAATGACGTCACAAAATACATAACGTCACAAAATACATAACGTCACAAAATACATAACGTCACAAAAATAAATGACGTTACAAAATAAATGACGTTACAAAATACATAACGTTACCAAAATAAATGACGTCACAAAATACATAACGTCACAAAAATAAATGACGTCACAAAATACATAACGTCACAAAAATAAATGACGTCACAATATACATAACGTCACAAAATACATAACGTCACAAAAATAAATGACGTTACAAAATAAATAACGTTACAAAATACATAACGTTACCAAAATAAATGACGTCACAAAATACATAACGTCACAAAAATAAATGACGTCACAAAATACATAACGTCACAAAAAAATTACGTCACAAAATACATAACGTCACAAAAATAAATGACGTCACAAAATACATAACGTCACGAAAATAAATTACTCACAAAATACATAACGTCACAAAAACAAATGACGTCACAAAAAACATAACGTCACAAAAATAAATGACGTCACAAAAATTAATTACGTCACAAAATACATAACCTCACAAAATATATAACGTCACAAAAATAAATGACGTCACAAAAATTAATTAAGTCACAAAATACATAACGTCACAAAAATAAATAACGTCACAAAATACATAACGTCACAAAATACATAACGTCACAAAAATAAATGACGTCACAAAATACATAACGTCAAAAAAATAAATGACGTCACAAAAATTAATTACGTCACCAAATACATAACGTCAAAAAAATAAATGACGTCACAAAATACATAACGTCATAAAATACATAACGTCACAAAAAAAATGACGTCACAAAATACATAACGTCAAAAAAATAAATGACGTCACAAAATACATAACGTCACAAAAATAAATGACGTCACAAACATAATGACGTCACAAAATACATATTGTCACAAAAATAAATGACGTCACAAAATACATAACGTCACAAAAACAAATGACGTCACAAAATACATAACGTCAAAAAAATAAATGACGTCACAAAATACATAACGTCACAAAAATAAATGACGTCACAAAATACATAACGTCACAAAAATAAATGACGTCACAAAATACATAACGTCACAAAAATAAATGACGTTACAAAATAAATGACGTTACAAAATACATAACGTTACCAAAATAAATGACGTCACAAAATACATAACGTCACAAAAATAAATGACGTCACAAAATACATAACGTCACAAAAATAAATGACGTCACAAAATACATAACGTCACAAAAATAAATGACGTCACAAAATACATAACGTCACAAAAAAATTACGTCACAAAATACATAACGTCACAAAAATAAATGACGTCACAAAATACATAACGTCACGAAAATAAATGACTCACAAAATACATAACGTCACAAAAACAAATGACGTCACAAAATACATAACGTCACAAAAATAAATGACGTCACAAAAATTAATTACGTCACAAAATACATAACCTCACAAAATATATAACGTCACAAAAATAAATGACGTCACAAAAATTAATTAAGTCACAAAATACATAACGTCACAAAAATAAATAACGTCACAAAATACATAACGTCACAAAATACATAACGTCACAAAAATAAATGACGTCACAAAATACATAACGTCAAAAAAATAAATGACGTCACAAAAATTAATTACGTCACCAAATACATAACGTCAAAAAAATAAATGACGTCACAAAATACATAACGTCATAAAATACATAACGTCACAAAAAAAATGACGTCACAAAATACATAACGTCAAAAAAATAAATGACGTCACAAAATACATAACGTCACAAAAATAAATGACGTCACAAACATAATGACGTCACAAAATACATATTGTCACAAAAATAAATGACGTCACAAAATACATAACGTCACAAAAACAAATGACGTCACAAAATAAATAACGTCAAAAAAATAAATGACGTCATAAAATACATAACGTCACAAAAATAAATGACGTCACAAAATACATAACGTCACAAAAATAAATGACGTCACAAAATACATAACGTCACAAAAATAAATGACGTTACAAAATAAATGACGTTACAAAATACATAACGTTACCAAAATAAATGACGTCACAAAATACATAACGTCACAAAAATAAATGACGTCACAAAATACATAACGTCACAAAAAAATGACGTCACAAAATACATAACGTCACAAAAATAAATGGCGTCACAAAATACATAACGTCGCGAAAATAAATGACTCACAAAATACATAACGTCACAAAAACAAATGACGTCACAAAATACATAACGTCACAAAAATAAATGACGTCACAAAATACATAACGTCACAAAAATAAATGACGTCACAAAAATTAATTACGTCACAAAATACATAACGTCACAAAAATAAATAACGTCACAAAATACATAACGTCACAAAAATAAATGACGTCACAAAATAAATAAAGTCACAAAAATAAATGACGTCACAAAATACATAACGTCACAAAAATAAATGACGTCACAAAATACATAACGTCACAAAATACATAACGTCACAAAAATAAATGACGTTACAAAATAAATGACGTTACAAAATACATAACGTTACCAAAATAAATGACGTCACAAAATACATAACGTCACAAAAATAAATGACGTCACAAAATACATAACGTCACAAAAAAATGACGTCACAAAATACATAACGTCACAAAAATAAATGACGACACAAAATACATAACGTCACGAAAATAAATGATTCACAAAATACATAACGTCACAAAAACAAATGACGTCACAAAAAGTAATTACGTCACAAAATACATAACCTCACAAAATATATAACGTCACAAAAATAAATGACGTCACAAAAATTAATTACGTCACAAAATACATAACGTCACAAAAATAAATAACGTCACAAAATACATAACGTCACAAAATACATAACGTCACAAAAATAAATGACGTCACAAAATAAATAAAGTCACAAAATACATAACGTCACAAAAATAAATGACGTCACAAAATACATAACGTCACAAAATTAATGACGTCACAAAAATTAATTACGTCACAAAATACATAACGTCACAAAAATTAATTACGTCAAAAAATACATAACCTCACAAAAATAAATGACGTCACAAAATACATAACGTCACAAAAATAAATGACGTCACAAAATACATAACTTCACAAAATACATAACGTCACAAAAATAAATGACGTTACAAAATAAATGACGTTACAAAATACATAACGTTACCAAAATAAATGACGTCACAAAATACATAACGTCACAAAAACAAATGACGTCACAAAATACATAACGTCACAAAAATAAATGACGTCACAAAATACATAACGTCACAAAAACAAATGACGTCACAAAATACATAACGTCACAAAATACATAACGTCACAAAATACATAACGTCACAAAAATAAATGACGTTACAAAATAAATGACGTTACAAAATACATAACGTTACCAAAATAAATGACGTCAAAAAATACATAACGTCACAAAAATAAATGACGTCACAAAATACATAACGTCACAAAAATAAATGACGTCACAAAATACATAACGTCACAAAATACATAACGTCACAAAAATAAATGACGTTACAAAATAAATGACGTTACAAAATACATAACGTTACCAAAATAAATGACGTCACAAAATACATAACGTCACAAAAATAAATGACGTCACAAAATACATAACGTCACAAAAAAATTACGTCACAAAATACATAACGTCACAAAAATAAATGACGTCACAAAATACATAACGTCACGAAAATAAATGACTCACAAAATACATAACGTCACAAAAACAAATGACGTCACAAAATACATAACGTCACAAAAATAAATGACGTCACAAAAATTAATTACGTCACAAAATACATAACCTCACAAAATATATAACGTCACAAAAATAAATGACGTCACAAAAATTAATTAAGTCACAAAATACATAACGTCACAAAAATAAATAACGTCACAAAATACATAACGTCACAAAATACATAACGTCACAAAAATAAATGACGTCACAAAATACATAACGTCAAAAAAATAAATGACGTCACAAAAATTAATTACGTCACCAAATACATAACGTCAAAAAAATAAATGACGTCACAAAATACATAACGTCATAAAATACATAACGTCACAAAAAAAATGACGTCACAAAATACATAACGTCAAAAAAATAAATGACGTCACAAAATACATAACGTCACAAAAATAAATGACGTCACAAACATAATGACGTCACAAAATACATATTGTCACAAAAATAAATGACGTCACAAAATACATAACGTCACAAAAACAAATGACGTCACAAAATACATAACGTCAAAAAAATAAATGACGTCACAAAATACATAACGTCACAAAAATAAATGACGTCACAAAATACATAACGTCACAAAAATAAATGACGTCACAAAATACATAACGTCACAAAAATAAATGACGTTACAAAATAAATGACGTTACAAAATACATAACGTTACCAAAATAAATGACGTCACAAAATACATAACGTCACAAAAATAAATGACGTCACAAAATACATAACGTCACAAAAAAATGACGTCACAAAATACATAACGTCACAAAAATAAATGGCGTCACAAAATACATAACGTCACGAAAATAAATGACTCACAAAATACATAACGTCACAAAAACAAATGACGTCACAAAATACATAACGTCACAAAAATAAATGACGTCACAAAATACATAACGTCACAAAAATAAATGACGTCACAAAAATTAATTACGTCACAAAATACATAACGTCACAAAAATAAATAACGTCACAAAATACATAACGTCACAAAAATAAATGACGTCACAAAATAAATAAAGTCACAAAAATAAATGACGTCACAAAATACATAACGTCACAAAAATAAATGACGTCACAAAATACATAACGTCACAAAATACATAACGTCACAAAAATAAATGACGTTACAAAATAAATGAAGTTACAAAATACATAACGTTACCAAAATAAATGACGTCACAAAATACATAACGTCACAAAAATAAATGACGTCACAAAATACATAACGTCACAAAAAAATGACGTCACAAAATACATAACGTCACAAAAATAAATGACGTCACAAAATACATAACGTCACGAAAATAAATGATTCACAAAATACATAACGTCACAAAAACAAATGACGTCACAAAAATTAATTACGTCACAAAATACATAACCTCACAAAATATATAACGTCACAAAAATAAATGACGTCACAAAAATTAATTACGTCACAAAATACATAACGTCACAAAAATAAATAACGTCACAAAATACATAACGTCACAAAAATAAATGACGTCACAAAATAAATAAAGTCACAAAATACATAACGTCACAAAAATAAATGACGTCACAAAATACATAACGTCACAAAATTAATGACGTCACAAAAATTAATTACGTCACAAAATACATAACGTCACAAAAATTAATTACGTCAAAAAATACATAACCACACAAAAATAAATGACGTCACAAAATACATAACGTCACAAAAATAAATGACGTCACAAAATACATAACTTCACAAAATACATAACGTCACAAAAATAAATGACGTTACAAAATAAATGACGTTACAAAATACATAACGTCACGAAAATAAATGACTCACAAAATACATAACGTCACAAAAACAAATAACGTCACAAAATACATAACGTCACAAAAATAAATGACGTCACAAAATAAATAAAGTCACAAAATACATAACGTCACAAAAATAAATGACGTCACAAAATACATAACGTCACAAAATTAATGACGTCACAAAAATTAATTACGTCACAAAATACATAACGTCACAAAAATTAATTACGTCAAAAAATACATAACCTCACAAAAATAAATGACGTCACAAAATACATAACGTCACAAAAATAAATGACGTCACAAAATACATAACTTCACAAAATACATAACGTCACAAAAATAAATGACGTTACAAAATAAATGACGTTACAAAATACATAACGTCACGAAAATAAATGACTCACAAAATACATAACGTCACAAAAACAAATGACGTCACAAAATACATAACGTCAAAAAAATAAATGACGTCACAAAATACATAACGTCACAAAAATAAATGACGTCACAAAATACATAACGTCACAAAAATAAATGACGTTACAAAATAAATGACGTTACAAAATACATAACGTTACCAAAATAAATGACATCACAAAATACATAACGTCACAAAAATAAATGACGTCACAAAATACATAACGTCACAAAAAAATGACGTCACAAAATACATAACGTCACAAAAATAAATGGCGTCACAAAATACATAACGTCACGAAAATAAATGACTCACAAAATACATAACTTCACAAAATACATAACGTCACAAAAATAAATGACGTTACAAAATAAATGACGTTACAAAATACATAACGTCACGAAAATAAATGACTCACAAAATACATAACGTCACAAAAACAAATGACGTCACAAAATACATAACGTCAAAAAAATAAATGACGTCACAAAATACATAACGTCACAAAAATAAATGACGTCACAAAATACATAACGTCACAAAAATAAATGACGTTACAAAATAAATGACGTTACAAAATACATAACGTTACCAAAATAAATGACGTCACAAAATACATAACGTCACAAAAATAAATGACGTCACAAAATACATAACGTCACAAAAAAATGACGTCACAAAATAAATAAAGTCACAAAATACATAACGTCACAAAAATAAATGACGTCACAAAATACATAACGTCACAAAATTAATGACGTCACAAAAATTAATTACGTCACAAAATACATAACGTCACAAAAATTAATTACGTCAAAAAATACATAACCTCACAAAAATAAATGACGTCACAAAATACATAACGTCACAAAAATAAATGACGTCACAAAATACATAACTTCACAAAATACATAACGTCACAAAAATAAATGACGTTACAAAATAAATGACGTTACAAAATACATAACGTCACGAAAATAAATGACTCACAAAATACATAACGTCACAAAAACAAATGACGTCACAAAATACATAACGTCAAAAAAATAAATGACGTCACAAAATACATAACGTCACAAAAATAAATGACGTCACAAAATACATAACGTCACAAAAATAAATGACGTTACAAAATAAATGACGTTACAAAATACATAACGTTACCAAAATAAATGACGTCACAAAATACATAACGTCACAAAAATAAATGACGTCACAAAATACATAACGTCACAAAAAAATGACGTCACAAAATACATAACGTCACAAAAATAAATGGCGTCACAAAATACATAACGTCACGAAAATAAATGACTCACAAAATACATAACGTCACAAAAACAAATGACGTCACAAAATACATAACGTCACAAAAATAAATGACGTCACAAAAATTAATTACGTCACAAAATACATAACCTCACAAAATATATAACGTCACAAAAATAAATGACGTCACAAAAATTAATTACGTCACAAAATACATAACGTCACAAAAATAAATAACGTCACAAAATACATAACGTCACAAAATACATAACGGCAAAAAATAAATGACGTCACAAAATACATAACGTCACAAAAATAAATGACGTCACAAAATACATAACGTCACAAAAAAATGACGTCACAAAATACATAACGTCACAAAAATAAATGACGTCACAAAATACATAACGTCACGAAAATAAATGACTCACAAAATACATAACGTCACAAAAACAAATGACGTCACAAAATACATAACGTCACAAAAATAAATGACGTCACAAAAATTAATTACGTCACAAAATACATAACCTCACAAAATATATAACGTCACAAAAATAAATGACGTCACAAAAATTAATTAAGTCACAAAATACATAACGTCACAAAAATAAATAACGTCACAAAATACATAACGTCACAAAATACATAACGTCACAAAAATAAATGACGTTACAAAATATATGACGTTACAAAATACATAACGTTACCAAAATAAATGACGTCACAAAATACATAACGTCACAAAAATAAATGACGTCACAAAATACATAACGTCAAAAAAATAAATGACGTCACAAAAATTAATTACGTCACCAAATACATAACGTCAAAAAAATAAATGACGTCACAAAATACATAACGTCATAAAATACATAACGTCACAAAAAAAATGACGTCACAAAATACATAACGTCAAAAAAATAAATGACGTCACAAAATACATAACGTCACAAAAATAAATGACGTCACAAACATAATGACGTCACAAAATACATATTGTCACAAAAATAAATGACGTCACAAAATACATAACGTCACAAAAACAAATGACGTCACAAAATACATAACGTCAAAAAAATAAATGACGTCACAAAATACATAACGTCACAAAAATAAATGACGTCACAAAATACATAACGTCACAAAAATAAAGACGTCACAAAAATTAATTACGTCACAAAATACATAACGTCACAAAAATAAATAACGTCACAAAATACATAACGTCACAAAAATAAATGACGTCACAAAATAAATAAAGTCACAAAAATAAATGACGTCACAAAATACATAACGTCACAAAAATAAATGACGTCACAAAATACATAACGTCACAAAATACATAACGTCACAAAAATAAATGACGTTACAAAATAAATGACGTTACAAAATACATAAAGTTACCAAAATAAATGACGTCACAAAATACATAACGTCACAAAAATAAATGACGTCACAAAATACATAACGTCACAAAAAAATGACGTCACAAAATACATAACGTCACAAAAATAAATGACGTCACAAAATACATAACGTCACGAAAATAAATGACTCACAAAATACATAACGTCACAAAAACAAATGACGTCACAAAAATTAATTACGTCACAAAATACATAACCTCACAAAATATATAACGTCACAAAAATAAATGACGTCACAAAAATTAATTACGTCACAAAATACATAACGTCACAAAAATAAATAACGTCACAAAATACATAACGTCACAAAAATAAATGACGTCACAAAATAAATAAAGTCACAAAATACATAACGTCACAAAAATAAATGACGTCACAAAATACATAACGTCACAAAATTAATGACGTCACAAAAATTAATTACGTCACAAAATACATAACGTCACAAAAATTAATTACGTCAAAAAATACATAACCTCACAAAAATTAATTACGTCACAAAATACATAACGTCACAAAAATAAATGACGTCACAAAATACATAACTTCACAAAATACATAACGTCACAAAAAAAATGACGTTACAAAATAAATGACGTTACAAAATACATAACGTTACCCAAATAAATGACGTCACAAAATACATAACGTCACAAAAACAAATGACGTCACAAAATACATAACGTCACAAAAATAAATGACGTCACAAAATACATAACGTCACGAAAATAAATGACTCACAAAATACATAACGTCACAAAAACAAATGACATCACAAAATACATAACGTCAAAAAAATAAATGACGTCACAAAATACATAACGTCACAAAAATAAATGACGTCACAAAATACATAACGTCACAAAAATAAATGACGTCACAAAATACATAACGTCACAAAAATAAATGACGTTACAAAATAAATGACGTTACAAAATACATAACGTTACCAAAATAAATGACGTCACAAAATACATAACGTCACAAAAATAAATGACGTCACAAAATACATAACGTTACAAAAAAATGACGTCACAAAATACATAACGTCACAAAAATAAATGGCGTCACAAAATACATAACGTCACGAAAATAAATGACTCACAAAATACATAACGTCAAAAAAACAAATGACGTCACAAAATACATAACGTCACAAAAATAAATGACGTCACAAAAATTAATTACGTCACAAAATACATAACCTCACAAAATATATAACGTCACAAAAATAAATGACGTCACAAAAATTAATTACGTCACAAAATACATAACGTCACAAAAATAAATAACGTCACAAAATACATAACGTCACAAAATACATAACGGCAAAAAATAAATGACGTCACAAAATACATAACGTCACAAAAATAAATGACGTCACAAAATACATAACGTCACAAAAATAAATGACGTCACAAAATACATAACGTCACAAAATACATAACGTCACAAAAATAAATGACGTCACAAAAATTAATTACGTCACAAAATACATAACGTCACAAAAATAAATGACGTCACAAAATACATAACGTCACAAAAAAATGACGTTACAAAATACATAACGTTACCAAAATAAATGACGTCACAAAATACATAACGTCACAAAAATAAATGACGTCACAAAATACATAACGTCACAAAAAAATGACGTCACAAAATACATAACGTCACAAAAATAAATGACGTCACAAAATACATAACGTCACGAAAATAAATGACTCACAAAATACATAACGTCACAAAAACAAATGACGTCACAAAATACATAACGTCACAAAAATAAATGACGTCACAAAAATTAATTACGTCACAAAATACATAACCTCACAAAATATATAACGTCACAAAAATAAATGACGTCACAAAAATTAATTAAGTCACAAAATACATAACGTCACAAAAATAAATAACGTCACAAAATACATAACGTCACAAAATACATAACGTCACAAAAATAAATGACGTCACAAAATAAATAAAGTCACAAAAATAAATGACGTCACAAAATACATAACGTCACTAAAATAAATGACCCACAAATTACATAACGTCACAAAAACAAATGACGTCACAAAATACATAACGTCACAAAATACAAAACGTCACAAAAATAAATGACGTTACAAAATAAATGACGTTACAAAATACATAACGTTACCAAAATAAATGACGTCACAAAATACATAACGTCACAAAAATAAATGACGTCACAAAATACATAACGTCACAAAAATAAATGACGTTACAAAATACATAACGTCACAAAATACATAACGTCACAAAAATAAATGACGTCACAAAATAAATAAAGTCACAAAAATAAATGACGTCACAAAATACATAACGTCACAAAAATAAATGACGTCACAAAATACATAACGTCACAAAAATAAATGACGTCACAAAAATTAATTACGTAACAAAATACATAACGTCACAAAAATAAATGACGTCACAAAATACATAACGTCACAAAAAAATGACGTTACAAAATACATAACGTTACCAAAATAAATGACGTCACAAAATACATAACGTCACAAAAATAAATGACGTCACAATATACAAAACGTCACAAAAAAATGACGTCACAAAATACATAACGTCACAAAAATAAATGACGTCACAAAATACATAACGTCACGAAAATAAATGACTCACAAAAACATAACGTCACAAAAACAAATGACGTCACAAAATACATAACGTCACAAAAATAAATGACGTCACAAAAATTAATTACGTCACAAAAGACATAACCTCACAAAATATATAACGTCACAAAAATAAATGACGTCACAAAATTTAATTACGTCACAAAATACATAACGTCACAAAAATAAATAACGTCACAAAATACATAACGTCACAAAATACATAACGTCACAAAAATAAATGACGTCACAAAATAAATAAAGTCACAAAAATAAATGACGTCACAAAATACATAACGTCACGAAAATAAATGACTCACAAAATACATAACGTCACAAAAACAAATGACGTCACAAAATACATAACGTCACAAAATACATAACGTCACAAAATACATAACGTCACAAAATACATAACGTCACAAAAATAAATGACGTCACAAAATACATAACGTCACAAAAACAAATGACGTCACAAAATACATAACGTCACAAAATACATAACGTCACAAAAATAAATGACGTTACAAAATAAATGACGTTACAAAATACATAACGTTACCAAAATAAATGACGTCACAAAATACATAACGTCACAAAAATAAATGACGTCACAAAATACATAACGTCACAAAAGTAAATGACGTCACAAAATACATAACGTCACAAAATACATAACGTCACAAAAATAAATGACGTTACAAAATAAATGACGTTACAAAATACATAACGTTACCAAAATAAATGACGTCACAAAATACATAACGTCACAAAAATAAATGACGTCACAAAATACATAACGTCACAAAAAAATGACGTCACAAAATACATAACGTCACAAAAATAAATGACGTCACAAAATACATAACGTCACGAAAATAAATGACTCACAAAATACATAACGTCACAAAAACAAATGACGTCACAAAATACATAACGTCACAAAAATAAATGACGTCACAAAAATTAATTACGTCACAAAATACATAACCTCACAAAATATATAACGTCACAAAAATAAATGACGTCACAAAAATTAATTAAGTCACAAAATACATAACGTCACAAAAATAAATAACGTCACAAAATACATAACGTCACAAAATACATAACGTCACAAAAATAAATGACGTTACAAAATAAATGACGTTACAAAATACATAACGTTACCAAAATAAATGACGTCACAAAATACATAACGTCACAAAAATAAATGACGTCACAAAATACATAACGTCAAAAAAAATAAATGACGTCACAAAAATTAATTACGTCACCAAATACATAACGTCAAAAAAATAAATGACGTCACAAAATACATAACGTCATAAAATACATAACGTCACAAAAAAAATGACGTCACAAAATACATAACGTCAAAAAAATAAATGACGTCACAAAATACATAACGTCACAAAAATAAATGACGTCACAAACATATTGACGTCACAAAATACATATTGTCACAAAAATAAATGACGTCACAAAATACATAACGTCACAAAAACAAATGACGTCACAAAATACATAACGTCAAAAAAATAAATGACGTCACAAAATACATAACGTCACAAAAATAAATGACGTCACAAAATACATAACGTCACAAAAAAAATGACGTCACAAAATACATAACGTCACAAAAATAAATGGCGTCACAAAATACATAACGTCACGAAAATAAATGACTCACAAAATACATAACGTCACAAAAACAAATGATGTCACAAAATACATAACGTCACAAAAATAAATGACGTCACAAAATACATAACGTCACAAAAATAAATGACGTCAAAAAATTAATTACGTCACAAAATACATAACGTCACAAAAATAAATAACGTCACAAAATACATAACGTCACAAAAATAAATGACGTCACAAAATAAATAAAGTCACAAAAATAAATGACGTCACAAAATACATAACGTCACAAAAATAAATGACGTCACAAAATACATAACGTCACAAAATACATAACGTCACAAAAATAAATGACGTTACAAAATAAATGACGTTACAAAATACATAACGTTACCAAAATAAATGACGTCACAAAATACATAACGTCACAAAAATAAATGACGTCACAAAATACATAACGTCACAAAAAAATGACGTCACAAAATACATAACGTCACAAAAATAAATGACGTCACAAAATACATAACGTCACGAAAATAAATGACTCACGAAATACATAACGTCACAAAAACAAATGACGTCACAAAAATTAATTACGTCACAAAATACATAACCTCACAAAATATATAACGTCACAAAAATAAATGACGTCACAAAAATTAATTACGTCACAAAATACATAACGTCACAAAAATAAATAACGTCACAAAATACATAACGTCACAAAATACATAACGTCACAAAAATAAATGACGTCACAAAATAAATAAAGTCACAAAATACATAACGTCACAAAAATAAATGACGTCACAAAATACATAACGTCACAAAATTAATGACGTCACAAAAATTAATTAAGTCACAAAATACATAACGTCACAAAAATTAATTACGTCAAAAAATACATAACCTCACAAAAATAAATGACGTCACAAAATACATAACGTCACAAAAATAAATGACGTCACAAAATACATAACTTCACAAAATACATAACGTCACAAAAATAAATGACGTTACAAAATAAATGACGTTACAAAATACATAACGTTACCAAAATAAATGACGTCACAAAATACATAACGTCACAAAAACAAATGACGTCACAAAATACATAACGTCACAAAAATAAATGACGTCACAAAATACATAACGTCACGAAAATAAATGACTCACAAAATACATAACGTCACAAAAACAAATGACGTCACAAAATACATAACGTCAAAAAAATAAATGACGTCACAAAATACATAACGTCACAAAAATAAATGACGTCACAAAATACATAACGTCACAAAAATAAATGACGTCACAAAATACATAACGTCACAAAAATAAATGACGTTACAAAATAAATGACGTTACAAAATATATAACGTTACCAAAATAAATGACGTCACAAAATACATAACGTCACAAAAATAAATGACGTCACAAAATACATAACGTCACAAAAAAATTACGTCACAAAATACATAACGTCACAAAAATAAATGGCGTCACAAAATACATAACGTCACGAAAATAAATGACTCACAAAATACATAACGTCACAAAAAAAAATGACGTCACAAAATACATAACGTCACAAAAATAAATGACGTCACAAAAATTAATTACGTCACAAAATACATAACCTCACAAAATATATAACGTCACAAAAATAAATGACGTCACAAAAATTAATTACGTCACAAAATACATAACGTCACAAAAATAAATAACGTCACAAAATACATAACGTCACAAAATACATAACGGCAAAAAATAAATGACGTCACAAAATACATAACGTCACAAAAATAAATGACGTCACAAAATACATAACGTCACAAAAATAAATGACGTCACAAAATACATAACGTCACAAAATACATAACGTCACAAAAATAAATGACGTCACAAAAATTAATTACGTCACAAAATACATAACGTCACAAAAATAAATGACGTCACAAAATACATAACGTCACAAAAAAATGACGTTACAAAATACATAACGTTACCAAAATAAATGACGTCACAAAATACATAACGTCACAAAAATAAATGACGTCACAAAATACATAACGTCACAAAAAAATGACGTCACAAAATACATAATGTCACAAAAATAAATGACGTCACAAAATACATAACGTCACGAAAATAAATGACTCACAAAATACATAACGTCACAAAAACAAATGACGTCACAAAATACATAACGTCACAAAAATAAATGACGTCACAAAAATTAATTACGTCACAAAATACATAACCTCACAAAATATATAACGTCACAAAAATAAATGACGTCACAAAAATTAATTAAGTCACAAAATACATAACGTCACAGAAATAAATAACGTCACAAAATACATAACGTCACAAAATACATAACGTCACAAAAATAAATGACGTCACAAAATAAATAAAGTCACAAAAATAAATGACGTCACAAAATACATAACGTCACTAAAATAAATGACTCACAAAATACATAACGTCACAAAAACAAATGACGTCACAAAATACATAACGTCACAAAATACATAACGTCACAAAAATAAATGACGTTACAAAATAAATGACGTTACAAAATACATAACGTTACCAAAATAAATGACGTCACAAAATACATAACGTCACAAAAATAAATGACGTCACAAAATACATAACGTCACAAAAATAAATGACGTCACAAAATACATAACGTCACAAAAATAAATGACGTCACAAAATAAATAAAGTCACAAAAATAAATGACGTCACAAAATACATAACGTCACAAAAATAAATGACGTCACAAAATACATAACGTCACAAAAATAAATGACGTCACAAAATACATAACGTCACAAAATACATAACGTCACAAAAATAAATGACGTCACAAAAATTAATTACTTCACAAAATACATAACGTCACAAAAATAAATGACGTCACAAAATACATAACGTCACAAAAAAATGACGTTACAAAATACATAACGTTACCAAAATAAATGACGTCACAAAATACATAACGTCACAAAAATAAATGACGTCACAAAATACAAAACGTCACAAAAAAATGACGTCACAAAATACATAACGTCACAAAAATAAATGACGTCACAAAATACATAACGTCACGAAAATAAATGACTCACAAAAACATAACGTCACAAAAACAAATGACGTCACAAAATACATAACGTCACAAAAATAAATGACGTCACAAAAATTAATTACGTCACAAAAGACATAACCTCACAAAATATATAACGTCACAAAAATAAATGACGTCACAAAAATTAATTACGTCACAAAATACATAACGTCACAAAAATAAATAACGTCACAAAATACATAACGTCACAAAATACATAACGTCACAAAATACAAAACTTCACAAAAATAAATGACGTCACAAAATAAATAAAGTCACAAAAATAAATGACGTCACAAAATACATAACGTCACGAAAATAAATGACTCACAAAATACATAACGTCACAAAAACAAATGACGTCACAAAATACATAACGTCACAAAATACATAACGTCACAAAATACATAACGTCACAAAAATAAATGACGTTACAAAATAAATGACGTTACAAAATACATAACGTTACCAAAATAAATGACGTCACAAAATACATAACGTCACGAAAATAAATGACTCACAAAATACATAACGTCACAAAAACAAATGACGTCACAAAATACATAACGTCAAAAAAATAAATGACGTCACAAAATACATAACGTCACAAAAATAAATGACGTCACAAAATACATAACGTCACAAAAATAAATGACGTCACAAAATACATAACGTCACAAAATACATAACGTCATAAAAATAAATGACATTACAAAATAAATGACGTTACAAAATACATAACGTTACCAAAATAAATGACGTCACAAAATACATAACGTCACAAAAATAAATGACGTCACAAAATACATAACGTCACAAAAAAATGACGTCACAAAATACATAACGTCACAAAAATAAATGACGTCACAAAATACATAACGTCACGAAAATAAATGACTCACAAAAACATAACGTCACAAAAACAAATGACGTCACAAAATACATAACGTCACAAAAATAAATGACGTCACAAAAATTAATTACGTCACAAAAGACATAACCTCACAAAATATATAACGTCACAAAAATAAATGACGTCACAAAAATTAATTACGTCACAAAATACATAACGTCACAAAAATAAATAACGTCACAAAATACATAACGTCACAAAATACATAACGTCACAAAAATAAATGACGTCACAAAATAAATAAAGTCACAAAAATAAATGACGTCACAAAATACATAACGTCACGAAAATAAATGACTCACAAAATACATAACGTCACAAAAACAAATGACGTCACAAAATACATAACGTCACAAAATACATAACGTCACAAAATACATAACGTCACAAAAATAAATGACGTTACAAAATAAATGACGTTACAAAATACATAACGTTACCAAAATAAATGACGTCACAAAATACATAACGTCACAAAAATAAATGACGTCACAAAATACATAACGTCACAAAAATAAATGACGTCACAAAATACATAACGTCACAAAATACATAACGTCACAAAAATAAATGACGTTACAAAATAAATGACGTTACAAAATACATAACGTTACCAAAATAAATGACGTCACAAAATACATAACGTCACAAAAATAAATGACGTCACAAAATACATAACGTCACAAAAAAATGACGTCACAAAATACATAACGTCACAAAAATAAATGACGTCACAAAATACATAACGTCACGAAAATAAATGACTCACAAAATACATAACGTCACAAAAACAAATGACGTCACAAAATACATAACGTCACAAAAATAAATGACGTCACAAAAATTAATTACGTCACAAAATACATAACCTCACAAAATATATAACGTCACAAAAATAAATGACGTCACAAAAATTAATTAAGTCACAAAATACATAACGTCACAAAAATAAATAACGTCACAAAATACATAACGTCACAAAATACATAACGTCACAAAAATAAATGACGTTACAAAATAAATGACGTTACAAAATACATAACGTTACCAAAATAAATGACGTCACAAAATACATAACGTCACAAAAATAAATGACGTCACAAAATACATAACGTCAAAAAAAATAAATGACGTCACAAAAATTAATTACGTCACCAAATACATAACGTCAAAAAAATAAATGACGTCACAAAATACATAACGTCATAAAATACATAACGTCACAAAAAAAATGACGTCACAAAATACATAACGTCAAAAAAATAAATGACGTCACAAAATACATAACGTCACAAAAATAAATGACGTCACAAACATTATGACGTCACAAAATACATATTGTCACAAAAATAAATGACGTCACAAAATACATAACGTCACAAAAACAAATGACGTCACAAAATACATAACGTCAAAAAAATAAATGACGTCACAAAATACATAACGTCACAAAAATAAATGACGTCACAAAATACATAACGTCACAAAAATAAATGACGTCACAAAATACATAACGTCACAAAAATAAATGACGTTACAAAATAAATGACGTTACAAAATACATAACGTTACCAAAATAAATGACGTCACAAAATACATAACGTCACAAAAATAAATGACGTCACAAAATACATAACGTCACAAAAAAATGACGTCACAAAATACATAACGTCACAAAAATAAATGGCGTCACAAAATACATAACGTCACGAAAATAAATGACTCACAAAATACATAACGTCACAAAAACAAATGACGTCACAAAATACATAACGTCACAAAAATAAATGACGTCACAAAATACATAACGTCACAAAAATAAATGACGTCACAAAAATTAATTACGTCACAAAATACATAACGTCACGAAAATAAATAACGTCACAAAATACATAACGTCACAAAAATAAATGACGTCACAAAATAAATAAAGTCACAAAAATAAATGACGTCACAAAATACATAACGTCACAAAAATAAATGACGTCACAAAATACATAACGTCACAAAATACATAACGTCACAAAAATAAATGACGTTACAAAATAAATGACGTTACAAAATACATAACGTTACCAAAATAAATGACGTCACAAAATACATAACGTCACAAAAATAAATGACGTCACAAAATACATAAAGTCACAAAAAAATGACGTCACAAAATACATAACGTCACAAAAATAAATGACGTCACAAAATACATAACGTCACGAAAATAAATGACTCACAAAATACATAACGTCACAAAAACAAATGACGTCACAAAAATTAATTACGTCACAAAATACATAACCTCACAAAATATATAACGTCACAAAAATAAATGACGTCACAAAAATTAATTACGTCACAAAATACATAACGTCACAAAAATAAATAACGTCACAAAATACATAACGTCACAAAATACATAACGTCACAAAAATAAATGACGTCACAAAATAAATAAAGTCACAAAAATAAATGACGTCACAAAATACATAACGTCACAAAAATAAATGACGTCACAAAATACATAACGTCACAAAAATAAATGACGTCACAAAATACATAACTTCACAAAATACATAACGTCACAAAAATAAATGACGTTACAAAATAAATGACGTTACAAAATACATAACGTTACCAAAATAAATGACGTCACAAAATACATAACGTCACAAAAACAAATGACGTCACAAAATACATAACGTCACAAAAATAAATGACGTCACAAAATACATAACGTCACGAAAATAAATGACTCACAAAATACATAACGTCACAAAAACAAATGACGTCACAAAATACATAACGTCAAAAAAATAAATGACGTCACAAAATACATAACGTCACAAAAATAAATGACGTCACAAAATACATAACGTCACAAAAATAAATGACGTCACAAAATACATAACGTCACAAAAATAAATGACGTTACAAAATAAATGACGTTACAAAATATATAACGTTACCAAAATAAATGACGTCACAAAATACATAACGTCACAAAAATAAATGACGTCACAAAATACATAACGTCACAAAAAAATTACGTCACAAAATACATAACGTCACAAAAATAAATGGCGTCACAAAATACATAACGTCACGAAAATAAATGACTCACAAAATACATAACGTCACAAAAAAAAATGACGTCACAAAATACATAACGTCACAAAAATAAATGACGTCACAAAAATTAATTACGTCACAAAATACATAACCTCACAAAATATATAACGTCACAAAAATAAATGACGTCACAAAAATTAATTACGTCACAAAATACATAACGTCACAAAAATAAATAACGTCACAAAATACATAACGTCACAAAATACATAACGGCAAAAAATAAATGACGTCACAAAATACATAACGTCACAAAAATAAATGACGTCACAAAATACATAACGTCACAAAAATAAATGACGTCACAAAATACATAACGTCACAAAATACATAACGTCACAAAAATAAATGACGTCACAAAAATTAATTACGTCACAAAATACATAACGTCACAAAAATAAATGACGTCACAAAATACATAACGTCACAAAAAAATGACGTTACAAAATACATAACGTTACCAAAATAAATGACGTCACAAAATACATAACGTCACAAAAATAAATGACGTCACAAAATACATAACGTCACAAAAAAATGACGTCACAAAATACATAATGTCACAAAAATAAATGACGTCACAAAATACATAACGTCACGAAAATAAATGACTCACAAAATACATAACGTCACAAAAACAAATGACGTCACAAAATACATAACGTCACAAAATACATAACGTCACAAAAATAAATGACGTTACAAAATAAATGACGTTACAAAATACATAACGTTACCAAAATAAATGACGTCACAAAATACATAACGTCACAAAAATAAATGACGTCACAAAATACATAACGTCACAAAAATAAATGACGTCACAAAATACATAACGTCACAAAATACATAACGTCACAAAAATAAATGACGTCACAAAATAAATAAAGTCACAAAAATAAATGACGTCACAAAATACATAACGTCACAAAAATAAATGACGTCACAAAATACATAACGTCACAAAAATAAATGACGTCACAAAATACATAACGTCACAAAATACATAACGTCACAAAAATAAATGACGTCACAAAAATTAATTACGTCACAAAATACATAACGTCACAAAAATAAATAACGTCACAAAATACATAACGTCACAAAATACATAACGTCACAAAAATAAATGACGTCACAAAATAAATAAAGTCACAAAAATAAATGACGTCACAAAATACATAACGTCACTAAAATAAATGACTCACAAAATACATAACGTCACAAAAACAAATGACGTCACAAAATACATAACGTCACAAAATACATAACGTCACAAAAATAAATGACGTTACAAAATAAATGACGTTACAAAATACATAACGTTACCAAAATAAATGACGTCACAAAATACATAACGTCACAAAAATAAATGACGTCACAAAATACATAACGTCACAAAAATAAATGACGTCACAAAATACATAACGTCACAAAATACATAACGTCACAAAAATAAATGACGTCACAAAATAAATAAAGTCACAAAAATAAATGACGTCACAAAATACATAACGTCACAAAAATAAATGACGTCACAAAATACATAACGTCACAAAAATAAATGACGTCACAAAATACATAACGTCACAAAATACATAACGTCACAAAAATAAATGACGTCACAAAAATTAATTACGTCACAAAATACATAACGTCACAAAAATAAATGACGTCACAAAATACATAACGTCACAAAAAAATGACGTTACAAAATACATAACGTTACCAAAATAAATGACGTCACAAAATACATAACGTCACAAAAATAAATGACGTCACAAAATACAAAACGTCACAAAAAAATGACGTCACAAAATACATAACGTCACAAAAACAAATGACGTCACAAAATACATAACGTCACAAAAATAAATGACGTCACAAAAATTAATTACGTCACAAAAGACATAACCTCACAAAATATATAACGTCACAAAAATAAATGACGTCACAAAAATTAATTACGTCACAAAATACATAACGTCACAAAAATAAATAACGTCACAAAATACATAACGTCACAAAATACATAACTTCACAAAAATAAATGACGTCACAAAATAAATAAAGTCACAAAAATAAATGACGTCACAAAATACATAACGTCACGAAAATAAATGACTCACAAAATACATAACGTCACAAAAACAAATGACGTCACAAAATACATAACGTCACAAAATACATAACGTCACAAAATACATAACGTCACAAAAATAAATGACGTTACAAAATAAATGACGTTACAAAATACATAACGTTACCAAAATAAATGACGTCACAAAATACATAACGTCACGAAAATAAATGACTCACAAAATACATAACGTCACAAAAACAAATGACGTCACAAAATACATAACGTCAAAAAAATAAATGACGTCACAAAATACATAACGTCACAAAAATAAATGACGTCACAAAATACATAACGTCACAAAAATAAATGACGTCACAAAATACATAACGTCACAAAATACATAACGTCATAAAAATAAATGACGTTACAAAATAAATGACGTTACAAAATACATAACGTTACCAAAATAAATGACGTCACAAAATACATAACGTCACAAAAATAAATGACGTCACAAAATACATAACGTCACAAAAAATGACGTCACAAAATACATAACGTCACAAAAATAAATGGCGTCACAAAATACATAACGTCACGAAAATAAATGACTCACAAAATACATAACGTCACAAAAACAAATGACGTCACAAAATACATAACGTCACAAAAATAAATGACGTCACAAAAATTAATTACGTCACAAAATACATAACCTCACAAAATATATAACGTCACAAAAATAAATGACGTCACAAAAATTAATTACGTCACAAAATACATAACGTCACAAAAATAAATAACGTCACAAAATACATAACGTCACAAAATACATAACGTTACAAAAATAAATGACGTCACAAAATTAATAAAGTCACAAAAATAAATGACGTCACAAAATACATAACGTCACAAAAATAAATGACGTCACAAAATACATAACGTCACAAAAATAAATGACGTCACAAAATACATAACGTCACAAAATACATAACGTCACAAAAATAAATGACGTCACAAAAATTAATTACGTCACAAAATACATAACGTCACAAAAATAAATGACGTCACAAAATACATAACGTCACAAACAAATGACGTTACAAAATACATAACGTTACCAAAATAAATGACGTCACAAAATACATAACGTCACAAAAATAAATGACGTCACAAAATACATAACGTCACAAAAAAATGACGTCACAAAATACATAACGTCACAAAAATAAATGACGTCACAAAATACATAACGTCACGAAAATAAATGACTCTCAAAAACATAACGTCACAAAAACAAATGACGTCACAAAATACATAACGTCACAAAAATAAATGACGTCACAAAAATTAATTACGTCACAAAAGACATAACCTCACAAAATATATAACGTCACAAAAATAAATGACGTCACAAAAATTAATTACGTCACAAAATACATAACGTCACAAAAATAAATAACGTCACAAAATACATAACGTCACAAAATACATAACGTCACAAAAATAAATGACGTCACAAAATAAATAAAGTCACAAAAATAAATGACGTCACAAAATACATAACGTCACGAAAATAAATGACTCACAAAATACATAACGTCACAAAAACAAATGACGTCACAAAATACATAACGTCACAAAATACATAACGTCACAAAATACATAACGTCACAAAAATAAATGACGTTACAAAATAAATGACGTTACAAAATACATAACGTTACCAAAATAAATGACGTCACAAAATACATAACGTCACAAAAATAAATGACGTCACAAAATACATAACGTCACAAAAATAAATGACGTCACAAAATACATAACGTCACAAAATACATAACGTCACAAAAATAAATGACGTTACAAAATAAATGACGTTACAAAATACATAACGTTACCAAAATAAATGACGTCACAAAATACATAACGTCACAAAAATAAATGACGTCACAAAATACATAACGTCACAAAAAAATGACGTCACAAAATACATAACGTCACAAAAATAAATGACGTCACAAAATACATAACGTCACGAAAATAAATGACTCACAAAATACATAACGTCACAAAAACAAATGACGTCACAAAATACATAACGTCACAAAAATAAATGACGTCACAAAAATTAATTACGTCACAAAATACATAACCTCACAAAATATATAACGTCACAAAAATAAATGACGTCACAAAAATTAATTAAGTCACAAAATACATAACGTCACAAAAATAAATAACGTCACAAAATACATAACGTCACAAAATACATAACGTCACAAAAATAAATGACGTTACAAAATAAATGACGTTACAAAATACATAACGTTACCAAAATAAATGACGTCACAAAATACATAACGTCACAAAAATAAATGACGTCACAAAATACATAACGTCAAAAAAATAAATGACGTCACAAAAATTAATTACGTCACGAAATACATAACGTCAAAAAAATAAATGACGTCACAAAATACATAACGTCATAAAATACATAACGTCACAAAAAAAATGACGTCACAAAATACATAACGTCAAAAAAATAAATGACGTCACAAAATACATAACGTCACAAAAATAAATGACGTCACAAACATTATGACGTCACAAAATACATATTGTCACAAAAATAAATGACGTCACAAAATACATAACGTCACAAAAACAAATGACGTCACAAAATACATAACGTCAAAAAAATAAATGACGTCACAAAATACATAACGTCACAAAAATAAATGACGTCACAAAATACATAACGTCACAAAAATAAATGACGTCACAAAATACATAACGTCACAAAAATAAATGACGTTACAAAATAAATGACGTTACAAAATACATAACGTTACCAAAATAAATGACGTCACAAAATACATAACGTCACAAAAATAAATGACGTCACAAAATACATAACGTCACAAAAAAATGACGTCACAAAATACATAACGTCACAAAAATAAATGGCGTCACAAAATACATAACGTCACGAAAATAAATGACTCACAAAATACATAACGTCACAAAAACAAATTACGTCACAAAATACATAACGTCACAAAAATAAATGACGTCACAAAATACATAACGTCACTAAAATAAATGACGTCACAAAAATTAATTACGTCACAAAATACATAACGTCACAAAAATAAATAACGTCACAAAATACATAACGTCACAAAAATAAATGACGTCACAAAATAAATAAAGTCACAAAAATAAATGACGTCACAAAATACATAACGTCACAAAAATAAATGACGTCACAAAATACATAACGTCACAAAATACATAACGTCACAAAAATAAATGACGTTACAAAATAAATGACGTTACAAAATACATAACGTTACCAAAATAAATGACGTCACAAAATACATAACGTCACAAAAATAAATGACGTCACAAAATACATAAAGTCACAAAAAAATGACGTCACAAAATACATAACGTCACAAAAATAAATGACGTCACAAAATACATAACGTCACGAAAATAAATGACTCACAAAATACATAACGTCACAAAAACAAATGACGTCACAAAAATTAATTACGTCACAAAATACATAACCTCACAAAATATATAACGTCACAAAAATAAATGACGTCACAAAAATTAATTACGTCACAAAATACATAACGTCACAAAAATAAATAACGTCACAAAATACATAACGTCACAAAATACATAACGTCACAAAAATAAATGACGTCACAAAATAAATAAAGTCACAAAAATAAATGACGTCACAAAATACATAACGTCACAAAAATAAATGACGTCACAAAATACATAACGTCACAAAATTAATGACGTCACAAAAATTAATTACGTCACAAAATACATAACGTCACAAAAATTAATTACGTCAAAAAATACATAACCTCACAAAAATAAATGACGTCACAAAATACATAACGTCACAAAAATTAATGACGTCACAAAATACATAACTTCACAAAATACATAACGTCACAAAAATAAATGACGTTACAAAATAAATGACGTTACAAAATACATAACGTTACCAAAATAAATGACGTCACAAAATACATAACGTCACAAAAACAAATGACGTCACAAAATACATAACGTCACAAAAATAAATGACGTCACAAAATACATAACGTCACGAAAATAAATGACTCACAAAATACATAACGTCACAAAAACAAATGACGTCACAAAATACATAACGTCACGAAAATAAATGACTCACAAAATACATAACGTCACAAAAACAAATGACGTCACAAAATACATAACGTCAAAAAAATAAATGACGTCACAAAATACATAACGTCACAAAAATAAATGACGTCACAAAATACATAACGTCACAAAAATAAATGACGTCACAAAATACATAACGTCACAAAAATAAATGACGTTACAAAATAAATGACGTTACAAAATACATAACGTCAAAAAAATAAATGACGTCACAAAATACATAACGTCACAAAAATAAATGACGTCACAAAATACATAACGTCACAAAAATAAATGACGTCACAAAATACATAACGTCACAAAAATAAATGACGTTACAAAATAAATGACGTTACAAAATACATAACGTTACCAAAATAAATGACGTCACAAAATACATAGCGTCACAAAAATAAATGACGTCACAAAATACATAACGTCACAAAAAAATGACGTCACAAAATACATAACGTCACAAAAATAAATGGCGTCACAAAATACATAACGTCACGAAAATAAATGACTCACAAAATACATAACGTCACAAAAACAATTGACGTCACAAAATACATAACGTCACAAAAAAAAATGACGTCACAAAAATTAATTACGTCACAAAATACATAACCTCACAAAATATATAACGTCACAAAAATAAATGACGTCACGAAAATTAATTACGTCACAAAATACATAACGTCACAAAAATAAATAACGTCACAAAATACATAACGTCACAAAATACATAACGTCACAAAAATAAATGACGTCACAAAATAAATAAAGTCACAAAAATAAATGACGTCACAAAATACATAACGTCACGAAAATAAATGACTCACAAAATACATAACGTCACAAAAACAAATGACGTCACAAAATACATAACGTCACAAAATACATAACGTCACAAAATACATAACGTCACAAAAATAAATGACGTTACAAAATAAATGACGTTACAAAATACATAACGTTACCAAAATAAATGACGTCACAAAATACATAACGTCACAAAAATAAATGACGTCACAAAATACATAACGTCACAAAAATAAATGACGTCACAAAATACATAACGTCACAAAATACATAACGTCACAAAAATAAATGACGTTACAAAATAAATGACGTTACAAAATACATAACGTTACCAAAATAAATGACGTCACAAAATACATAACGTCACAAAAATAAATGACGTCACAAAATACATAACGTCACAAAAAAATGACGTCACAAAATACATAACGTCACAAAAATAAATGACGTCACAAAATACATAACGTCACGAAAATAAATGACTCACAAAATACATAACGTCACAAAAACAAATGACGTCACAAAATACATAACGTCACAAAAATAAATGACGTCACAAAAATTAATTACGTCACAAAATACATAACCTCACAAAATATATAACGTCACAAAAATAAATGACGTCACGAAAATTAATTAAGTCACAAAATACATAACGTCACAAAAATAAATAACGTCACAAAATACATAACGTCACAAAATACATAACGTCACAAAAATAAATGACGTTACAAAATAAATGACGTTACAAAATACATAACGTTACCAAAATAAATGACGTCACAAAATACATAACGTCACAAAAATAAATGACGTCACAAAATACATAACGTCAAAAAAAATAAATGACTTCACAAAAATTAATTACGTCACCAAATACATAACGTCAAAAAAATAAATGACGTCACAAAATACATAACGTCATAAAATACATAACGTCACAAAAAAAATGACGTCACAAAATACATAACGTCAAAAAAATAAATGACGTCACAAAATACATAACGTCACAAAAATAAATGACGTCACAAACATTATGACGTCACAAAATACATATTGTCACAAAAATAAATGACGTCACAAAATACATAACGTCACAAAAACAAATGACGTCAAAAAATACATAACGTCAAAAAAATAAATGACGTCACAAAATACATAACGTCACAAAAATAAATGACGTCACAAAATACATAACGTCACAAAAATAAATGACGTCACAAAATACATAACGTCACAAAAATAAATGACGTTACAAAATAAATGACGTTACAAAATACATAACGTTACCAAAATAAATGACGTCACAAAATACATAACGTCACAAAAATAAATGACGTCACAAAATACATAACGTCACAAAAAAATGACGTCACAAAATACATAACGTCACAAAAATAAATGGCGTCACAAAATACATAACGTCACGAAAATAAATGACTCACAAAATACATAACGTCACAAAAACAAATGACGTCACAAAATACATAACGTCACAAAAATAAATGACGTCACAAAATACATAACGTCACAAAAATAAATGACGTCACAAAAATTAATTACGTCACAAAATACATAACGTCACAAAAATAAATAACGTCACAAAATACATAACGTCACAAAAATAAATGACGTCACAAAATAAATAAAGTCACAAAAATAAATGACGTCACAAAATACATAACGTCACAAAAATAAATGACGTCACAAAATACATAACGTCACAAAATACATAACGTCACAAAAATAAATGACGTTACAAAATAAATGACGTTACAAAATACATAACGTTACCAAAATAAATGACGTCACAAAATACATAACGTCACAAAAATAAATGACGTCACAAAATACATAAAGTCACAAAAAAATGACGTCACAAAATACATAACGTCACAAAAATAAATGACGTCACAAAATACATAACGTCACGAAAATAAATGACTCACAAAATACATAACGTCACAAAAACAAATGACGTCACAAAAATTAATTACGTCACAAAATACATAACCTCACAAAATATATAACGTCACAAAAATAAATGACGTCACAAAAATTAATTACGTCACAAAATACATAACGTCACAAAAATAAATAACGTCACAAAATACATAACGTCACAAAATACATAACGTCACAAAAATAAATGACGTCACAAAATAAATAAAGTCACAAAAATAAATGACGTCACAAAATACATAACGTCACAAAAATAAATGACGTCACAAAATACATAACGTCACAAAATTAATGACGTCACAAAAATTAATTACGTCACAAAATACATAACGTCACAAAAATTAATTACGTCAAAAAATACATAACCTCACAAAAATAAATGACGTCACAAAATACATAACGTCACAAAAATAAATGACGTCACAAAATACATAACTTCACAAAATACATAACGTCACAAAAATAAATGACGTTACAAAATAAATGACGTTACAAAATACATAACGTTACCAAAATAAATGATGTCACAAAATACATAACGTCACAAAAACAAATGACGTCACAAAATACATAACGTCACAAAAATAAATGACGTCACAAAATACATAACGTCACGAAAATAAATGACTCACAAAATACATAACGTCAAAAAAATAAATGACGTCACAAAATACATAACGTCACAAAAATAAATGACGTCACAAAATAAATAACGTCACAAAAATAAATGACGTCACAAAATACATAACGTCACAAAAATAAATGACGTTACAAAATAAATGACGTTACAAAATACATAACGTTACCAAAATAAATGACGTCACAAAATACATAACGTCACAAAAATAAATGACGTCACAAAATACATAACGTCACAAAAAAAAGACGTCACAAAATACATAACGTCACAAAAATAAATGGCGTCACAAAATACATAACGTCACGAAAATAAATGACTCACAAAATACATAACGTCACAAAAACAATTGACGTCACAAAATACATAACGTCACAAAAATAAATGACGTCACAAAAATTAATTACGTCACAAAATACATAACCTCACAAAATATATAACGTCACAAAAATAAATGACGTCACAAAAATTAATTACGTCACAAAATACATAACGTCACAAAAATAAATAACGTCACAAAATACATAACGTCACAAAATACATAACGGCAAAAAATAAATGACGTCACAAAATACATAACGTCACAAAAATAAATGACGTCACAAAATACATAACGTCACAAAAATAAATGACGTCACAAAATACATAACGTCACAAAATACATAACGTCACAAAAATAAATGACGTCACAAAAATTAATTACGTCACAAAATACATAACGTCACAAAAATAAATGACGTCACAAAATACATAACGTCACAAAAAAATGACGTTACAAAATACATAACGTTACCAAAATAAATGACGTCACAAAATACATAACGTCACAAAAATAAATGACGTCACAAAATACATAACGTCACAAAAAAATGACGTCACGAAATACATAACGTCACAAAAATAAATGACGTCACAAAATACATAACGTCACGAAAATAAATGACTCACAAAATACATAACGTCACAAAAACAAATGACGTCACAAAATACATAACGTCACAAAAATAAATGACGTCACAAAAATTAATTACGTCACAAAATACATAACCTCACAAAATATATAACGTCACAAAAATAAATGACGTCACAAAAATTAATTAAGTCACAAAATACATAACGTCACAAAAATAAATAACGTCACAAAATACATAACGTCACAAAATACATAACGTCACAAAAATAAATGACGTCACAAAATAAATAAAGTCACAAAAATAAATGACGTCACAAAATACATAACGTCACTAAAATAAATGACTCACAAAATACATAACGTCACAAAAACAAATGACGTCACAAAATACATAACGTCACAAAATACATAACGTCACAAAAATAAATGACGTTACAAAATACATAACGTTACCAAAATAAATGACGTCACAAAATACATAACGTCACAAAAATAAATGACGTCACAAAATACATAACGTCACAAAAATAAATGACGTCACAAAATACATAACGTCACAAAATACATAACGTCACAAAAATAAATGACGTTACAAAATAAATGACGTTACAAAATACATAACGTTACCAAAATAAATGACGTCACAAAATACATAACGTCACAAAAATAAATGACGTCACAAAATACATAACGTCACAAAAAAATGACGTCACAAAATACATAACGTCACAAAAATAAATGACGTCACAAAATACATAACGTCACGAAAATAAATGACTCACAAAATACATAACGTCACAAAAACAAATGACGTCACAAAATAAATAACGTCACAAAAATAAATGACGTCACAAAAATTAATTACGTCACAAAATACATAACCTCACAAAATATATAACGTCACAAAAATAAATGACGTCACAAAAATTAATTAAGTCACAAAATACATAACGTCACAAAAATAAATAACGTCACAAAATACATAACGTCACAAAATACATAACGTCACAAAAATAAATGACGTTACAAAATAAATGACGTTACAAAATACATAACGTTACCAAAATAAATGACGTCACAAAATACATAACGTCACAAAAATAAATGACGTCACAAAATACATAACGTCACAAAAAATAAATGACGTCACAAAAATTAATTACGTCACAAAATACATAACGTCAAAAAAATAAATGACGTCACAAAATACATAACGCCATAAAATACATAACGTCACAAAAAAATGACGTCACAAAATACATAACGTCACAAAAATAAATGACGTCACAAACATAATGACGTCACTAAATACATATTGTCACAAAAATAAATGACGTCACAAAATACATAACGTCACAAAAATAAATGACGTACCAAAATACATAACGTCAAAAAAATGACGTCACAAAATACATAACGTCATAAAAATAAATGACGTCACAAAATACATAATGTCACAAAATTAAATGACGTCCCAAAATACATAACGTCACAAATAAATGACGTCACAAAATACATAACGAAACAAAAATAAATGACGTCACAAAATACATAACGTCACCAAAATAAATGACGTCACAAACATAATGACGTCACTAAATACATATTGTCACAAAAATAAATGACGTCACAAAATACATAACGTCACAAAAATAAATGACGTCACAAAATACATAACTTCACAAAATACATAACGTCACAAAAATAAATGACGTTACAAAATAAATGACGTTACAAAATACATAACGTTACCAAAATAAATGACGTCACAAAATACATAACGTCACAAAAACAAATGACGTCACAAATTACATAACGTCACAAAAATAAATGACGTCACAAAATACATAACGTCACGAAAATAAATGACTCACAAAATACATAACGTCACAAAAACAAATGACGTCACAAAATACATAACGTCAAAAAAATAAATGACGTCACAAAATACATAACGTCACAAAAATAAATGACGTCACAAAATACATAACGTCACAAAAATAAATGACGTCACAAAATACATAACGTCACAAAAATAAATGACTTTACAAAATAAATGACGTTACAAAATACATAACGTTACCAAAATAAATGACGTCACAAAATACATAACGTCACAAAAATAAATGACGTCACAAAATACATAACGTCACAAAAAAATGACGTCACAAAATACATAACGTCACAAAAATAAATGGCGTCACAAAAATTAATTACGTCACAAAATACATAACCTCACAAAATATATAACGTCACAAAAATAAATGACGTCACAAAAATTAATTAAGTCACAAAATACATAACGTCACAAAAATAAATAACGTCACAAAATACATAACGTCACAAAATACATAACGTCACAAAAATAAATGACGTTACAAAATAAATGACGTTACAAAATACATAACGTTACCAAAATAAATGACGTCACAAAATACATAACGTCACAAAAATAAATGACGTCACAAAATACTTAACGTCACAAAAAATAAATGACGTCACAAAATACATAACGCCATAAAATACATAACGTCACAAAAAAATGACGTCACAAAATACATAACGTCACAAAAATAAATGACGTCACAAACATAATGACGTCACTAAATACATATTGTCACAAAAATAAATGACGTCACAAAATACATAACGTCACAAAAATAAATGACGTACCAAAATACATAACGTCAAAAAAATGACGTCACAAAATACATAACGAAACAAAAATAAATGACGTCACAAAATACATAACGTCATAAAAATAAATGACGTCACAAAATACATAATGTCACAAAATTAAATGACGTCCCAAAATACATAACGTCACAAATAAATGACGTCACAAAATACATAACGAAACAAAAATAAATGACGTTACAAAATACATAACGTCACCAAAATAAATGACGTCACAAACATAATGACGTCACTAAATACATATTGTCACAAAAATAAATGACGTCACAAAATACATAACGTCACAAAAATAAATGACGTCACAAAATACATAACTTCACAAAATACATAACGTCACAAAAATAAATGACGTTACAAAATAAATGACGTTACAAAATACATAACGTTACCAAAATAAATGACGTCACAAAATACATAACGTCACAAAAACAAATGACGTCACAAATTACATAACGTCACAAAAATAAATGACGTCACAAAATACATAACGTCACGAAAATAAATGACTCACAAAATACATAACGTCACAAAAACAAATGACGTCACAAAATACATAACGTCAAAAAAATAAATGACGTCACAAAATACATAACGTCACAAAAATAAATGACGTCACAAAATACATAACGTCACAAAAATAAATGACGTCACAAAATACATAACGTCACAAAAATAAATGACTTTACAAAATAAATGACGTTACAAAATACATAACGTTACCAAAATAAATGACGTCACAAAATACATAACGTCACAAAAATAAATGACGTCACAAAATACATAACGTCACAAAAAAATGACGTCACAAAATACATAACGTCACAAAAATAAATGGCGTCACAAAATACATAACGTCACGAAAATAAATGACTCACAAAATACATAACGTCACAAAAACAAATGACGTCACAAAATACATAACGTCACAAAAATAAATGACGTCACAAAAATTAATTACGTCACAAAATACATAACCTCACAAAATATATAACGTCACAAAAATAAATGACGTCACAAAAATTAATTACGTCACAAAATACATAACGTCACAAAAATAAATAACGTCACAAAATACATAACGTCACAAAATACATAACGGCAAAAAATAAATGACGTCACAAAATACATAACGTCACAAAAATAAATGACGTCACAAAATACATAACGTCACAAAAATAAATGACGTCACAAAATACATAACGTCACAAAATACATAACGTCATAAAAATAAATGACGTCACAAAAATTAATTACGTCACAAAATACATAACGTCACAAAAATAAATGACGTCACAAAATACATAACGTCACAAAAAATGACGTGACAAAATACATAACGTTACCAAAATAAATGACGTCACAAAATACATAACGTCACAAAAATAAATGACGTCACAAAATACATAACGTCACAAAAAAATGACGTCACAAAATACATAACGTCAAAAAAATAAATGACGTCACAAAATACATAACGTCACGAAAATAAATGACTCACAAAATACATAACGTCACAAAAACAAATGACGTCACAAAATACATAACGTCACAAAAATAAATGACGTCACAAAAATTAATTACGTCACAAAATACATAACCTCACAAAATATATAACGTCACAAAAATAAATGACGTCACAAAAATTAATTACGTCACAAAATACATAACGTCACAAAAATAAATAACGTCACAAAATACATAACGTCACAAAATACATAACGGCAAAAAATAAATGACGTCACAAAATACATAACGTCACAAAAATAAATGACGTCACAAAAATTAATTACGTCACAAAATACATAACCTCACAAAATATATAACGTCACAAAAATAAATGACGTCACAAAAATTAATTAAGTCACAAAATACATAACGTCACAAAAATAAATAACGTCACAAAATACATAACGTCACAAAATACATAACGTCACAAAAATAAATGACGTCACAAAATAAATAAAGTCACAAAAATAAATGACGTCACAAAATACATAACGTCACGAAAATAAATGACTCACAAAATACATAACGTCACAAAAACAAATGACGTCACAAAATAAATAACGTCACAAAATACATAACGTCACAAAAATAAATGACGTTACAAAATAAATGACGTTACAAAATACATAACGTTACCAAAATAAATGACGTCACAAAATACATAACGTCACAAAAATAAATGACGTCACAAAATACATAACGTCACAAAAATAAATGACGTCACAAAATACATAACGTCACAAAATACATAACGTCACAAAAATAAATGACGTTACAAAATAAATGACGTTACAAAATACATAACGTTACCAAAATAAATGACGTCACAAAATACATAACGTCACAAAAATAAATGACGTCACAAAATACATAACGTCACAAAAAAATGACGTCACAAAATACATAACGTCACAAAAATAAATGACGTCACAAAATACATAACGTCACGAAAATAAATGACTCACAAAATACATAACGTCACAAAAACAAATGACGTCACAAAATAAATAACGTCACATAAATAAATGACGTCACAAAAATTAATTACGTCACAAAATACATAACCTCACAAAATATATAACGTCACAAAAATAAATGACGTCACAAAAATTAATTAAGTCACAAAATACATAACGTCACAAAAATAAATAACGTCACAAAATACATAACGACACAAAATACATAACGTCACAAAAATAAATGACGTTACAAAATAAATGACGTTACAAAATACATAACGTTACCAAAATAAATGACGTCACAAAATACATAACGTCACAAAAATTAATGACGTCACAAAATACATAACGTCACAAAAAATAAATGACATCACAAAAATTAATTACGTCACAAAATACATAACGTCAAAAAAATAAATGACGTCACAAAATACATAACGTCATAAAATACATAACGTCACAAAAAAAATGACGTCACAAAATACATAACGTCAAAAAAATAAATGACGTCACAAAATACATAACGTCACAAAAATAAATGACGTCACAAACATAATGACGTCACTAAATACATATTGTCACAAAAATAAATGACGTCACAAAATACATAACGTCACAAAAATAAATGACGTCACAAAATACATAACGTCAAAAAAATGACGTCACAAAATACATAACGTCATAAAAATAAATGACGTCACAAAATACATAATGTCACAAAATTAAATGACGTCCCAAAATACATAACGTCACAAATAAATGACGTCACAAAATACATAACGAAACAAAAATAAATGACGTCACAAAATACATAACGTCACGAAAATAAATGACTCACAAAATACATAACGTCACAAAAACAAATGACGTCACAAAATACATAACGTCACAAAAAAATGACGTTACAAAATACATAACGTTACCAAAATAAATGACGTCACAAAATACATAACGTCACAAAAATAAATGACGTCACAAAATACAAAACGTCACAAAAAAATGACGTCACAAAATACATAACGTCACAAAAATAAATGACGTCACAAAATACATAACGTCACGAAAATAAATGACTCACAAAAACATAACGTCACAAAAACAAATGACGTCACAAAATACATAACGTCACAAAAATAAATGACGTCACAAAAATTAATTACGTCACAAAAGACATAACCTCACAGAATATATAACGTCACAAAAATAAATGACGTCACAAAAATTAATTACGTCACAAAATACATAACGTCACAAAAATAAATAACGTCACAAAATATATAACGTCACAAAATACATAACTTCACAAAAATAAATGACGTCACAAAATAAATAAAGTCACAAAAATAAATGACGTCACAAAATACATAACGTCACGAAAATAAATGACTCACAAATTACATAACGTCACAAAAACAAATGACGTCACAAAATACATAACGTCACAAAATACATAACGTCACAAAATACATAACGTCACAAAAATAAATGACGTTACAAAATAAATGACGTTACAAAATACATAACGTTACCAAAATAAATGACGTCACAAAATACATAACGTCACGAAAATAAATGACTCACAAAATACATAACGTCACAAAAACAAATGACGTCACAAAATACATAACGTCAAAAAAATAAATGACGTCACAAAATACATAACGTCACAAAAATAAATGACGTCACAAAATACATAACGTCACAAAAATAAATGACGTCACAAAATACATAACGTCACAAAATACATAACGTCATAAAAATAAATGACGTTACAAAATAAATGACGTTACAAAATACATAACGTTACCAAAATAAATGACGTCACAAAATACATAACGTCACAAAAATAAATGACGTCACAAAATACATAACGTCACAAAAAAATGACGTCACAAAATACATAACGTCACAAAAATAAATGGCGTCACAAAATACATAACGTCACGAAAATAAATAACTCACAAAATACATAACGTCACAAAAACAAATGACGTCACAAAATACATAACGTCACAAAAATAAATGACGTCACAAAAATTAATTACGTCACAAAATACATAACCTCACAAAATATATAACGTCACAAAAATAAATGACGTCACAAAAATTAATTACGTCACAAAATACATAACGTCACAAAAATAAATAACGTCACAAAATACATAACGTCACAAAATACATAACGTTACAAAAATAAATGACGTCACAAAATAAATAAAGTCACAAAAATAAATGAAGTCACAAAATACATAACGTCACAAAAATAAATGACGTCACAAAATACATAACGTCACAAAAATAAATGACGTCACAAAATACATAACGTCACAAAATACATAACGTCACAAAAATAAATGACGTCACAAAAATTAATTACGTCACAAAATACATAACGTCACAAAAATAAATGACGTCACAAAATACATAACGTCACAAAAAAATGACGTTACAAAATACATAACGTTACCAAAATAAATGACGTCACAAAATACATAACGTCACAAAAATAAATGACGTCACAAAATACATAACGTCACAAAAAAATGACGTCACAAAATACATAACGTCACAAAAATAAATGACGTCACAAAATACATAACGTCACGAAAATAAATGACTCACAAAAACATAACGTCACAAAAACAAATGACGTCACAAAATACATAACGTCACAAAAATAAATGACGTCACAAAAATTAATTACGTCACAAAAGACATAACCTCACAAAATATATAACGTCACAAAAATAAATGACGTCACAAAAATTAATTACGTCACAAAATACATAACGTCACAAAAATAAATAACGTCACAAAATACATAACGTCACAAAAATAAATGACGTCACAAAATAAATAAAGTCACAAAAATAAGTGACGTCACAAAATACATAACGTCACGAAAATAAATGACTCACAAAATACATAACGTCACAAAAACAAATGACGTCACAAAATACATAACGTCACAAAATACATAACGTCACAAAATACATAACGTCACAAAAATAAATGACGTTACAAAATAAATGACGTTACAAAATACATAACGTTACCAAAATAAATGACGTCACAAAATACATAACGTCACAAAAATAAATGACGTCACAAAATACATAACGTCACAAAAATAAATGACGTCACAAAATACATAACGTCACAAAATACATAACGTCACAAAAATAAATGACGTTACAAAATAAATGACGTTACAAAATACATAACGTTACCAAAATAAATGACGTCACAAAATACATAACGTCACAAAAATAAATGACGTCACAAAATACATAACGTCACAAAAAAATGACGTCACAAAATACATAACGTCACAAAAATAAATGACGTCACAAAATACATAACGTCACGAAAATAAATGACTCACAAAATACATAACGTCACAAAAACAAATGACGTCACAAAATACATAACGTCACAAAAATAAATGACGTCACAAAAATTAATTACGTCACAAAATACATAACCTCACAAAATATATAACGTCACAAAAATAAATGACGTCACAAAAATTAATTAAGTCACAAAATACATAACGTCACAAAAATAAATAACGTCACAAAATACATAACGTCACAAAATACATAACGTCACAAAAATAAATGACGTTACAAAATAAATGACGTTACAAAATACATAACGTTACCAAAATAAATGACGTCACAAAATACATAACGTCACAAAAATAAATGACGTCACAAAATACATAACGTCAAAAAAAATAAATGACGTCACAAAAATTAATTACGTCACCAAATACATAACGTCAAAAAAATTAATGACGTCACAAAAAATACATAACGTCATAAAATACATAACGTCACAAAAAAAATGACGTCACAAAATACATAACGTCAAAAAAATAAATGACGTCACAAAATACATAACGTCACAAAAATAAATGACGTCACAAACATAATGACGTCACAAAATACATATTGTCACAAAAATAAATGACGTCACAAAATACATAACGTCACAAAAACAAATGACGTCACAAAATACATAACGTCAAAAAATAAATGACGTCACAAAATACATAACGTCACAAAAATAAATGACGTCACAAAATACATAACGTCACAAAAATAAATGACGTCACAAAATTCATAACGTCACAAAAAAATGACGTCACAAAATACATAACGTCACAAAAATAAATGGCGTCACAAAATACATAACGTCACGAAAATAAATGACTCACAAAATACATAACGTCACAAAAACAAATGACGTCACAAAATACATAACGTCACAAAAATAAATGACGTCACAAAATACATAACGTCACAAAAATAAATGACGTCACAAAAATTAATTACGTCACAAAATACATAACGTCACAAAAATAAATAACGTCACAAAATACATAACGTCACAAAAATAAATGACGTCACAAAATAAATAAAGTCACAAAAATAAATGACGTCACAAAATACATAACGTCACAAAAATAAATGACGTCACAAAATACATAACGTCACAAAATACATAACGTCACAAAAATAAATAACGTCACAAAATACATAACGTCACAAAAATAAATGACGTCACAAAATAAATAAAGTCACAAAAATAAATGACGTCACAAAATACATAACGTTACCAAAATAAATGACGTCACAAAATACATAACGTCACAAAAATAAATGACGTCACAAAATACATAACGTCACAAAAAAATGACGTCACAAAATACATAACGTCACAAAAATAAATGACGTCACAAAATACATAACGTCACGAAAATAAATGACTCACAAAATACATAACGTCACAAAAACAAATGACGTCACAAAAATTAATTACGTCACAAAATACATAACCTCACAAAATATATAACGTCACAAAAATAAATGACGTCACAAAAATTAATTACGTCACAAAATACATAACGTCACAAAAATAAATAACGTCACAAAATACATAACGTCACAAAATACATAACGTCACAAAAATAAATGACGTCACAAAATAAATAAAGTCACAAAAATAAATGACGTCACAAAATACATAACGTCACAAAAATAAATGACGTCACAAAATACATAACGTCACAAAATTAATGACGTCACAAAAATTAATTACGTCACAAAATACATAACGTCACAAAAATTAATTACGTCAAAAAATACATAACCTCACAAAAATAAATGACGTCACAAAATACATAACGTCACAAAAATAAATGACGTCACAAAATACATAACTTCACAAAATACATAACGTCACAAAAATAAATGACGTTACAAAATAAATGACGTTACAAAATACATAACGTTACCAAAATAAATGACGTCACAAAATACATAACGTCACAAAAACAAATGACGTCACAAAATACATAACGTCACAAAAATAAATGACGTCACAAAATACATAACGTCACGAAAATAAATGACTCACAAAATACATAACGTCACAAAAACAAATGACGTCACAAAATACATATCGTCAAAAAAATAAATGACGTCACAAAAAATGACGTCACAAAATACATAACGTCACAAAATACATAACGTCACAAAAATAAATGACGTCACAAAATACATAACGTCACAAAAATAAATGACGTTACAAAATAAATGACGTTACAAAATACATAACGTTACCAAAATAAATGACGTCACAAAATACATAACGTCACAAAATACATAACGTCACAAAAATAAATGACGTCACAAAATACATAACGTCACAAAAAAATGACGTCACAAAATACATAACGTCACAAAAATAAATGGCGTCACAAAATACATAACGTCACGAAAATAAATGACTCACAAAATACATAACGTCACAAAAACAATTGACGTCACAAAATACATAACGTCACAAAAATAAATGACGTCACAAAAATTAATTACGTCACAAAATACATAACCTCACAAAAAATATAACGTCACAAAAATAAATGACGTCACAAAAATTAATTACGTCACAAAATACATAACGTCACAAAAATAAATAACGTCAAAAATACATAACGTCACAAAATACATAACGGCAAAAAATAAATGACGTCACAAAATACATAACGTCACAAAAATAAATGACGTCACAAAATACATAACGTCACAAAAATAAATGACGTCACAAAATACATAACGTCACAAAATACATAACGTCACAAAAATAAATGACGTCACAAAAATTAATTACGTCACAAAATACATAACGTCACAAAAATAAATGACGTCACAAAATACATAACGTCACAAAAAAATGACGTTACAAAATACATAACGTTACCAAAATAAATGACGTCACAAAATACATAACGTCACAAAAATAAATGACGTCACAAAATACAAAACGTCACAAAAAAATGACGTCACAAAATACATAACGTCACAAAAATAAATGACGTCACAAAATACATAACGTCACGAAAATAAATGACTCACAAAATACATAACGTCACAAAAACAAATGACGTCACAAAATACATAACGTCACAAAAATAAATGACGTCACAAAAATTAATTACGTCACAAAATACATAACCTCACAAAATATATAACGTCACAAAAATAAATGACGTCACAAAAATTAATTAAGTCACAAAATACATAACGTCACAAAAATAAATAACGTCACAAAATACATAACGTCACAAAATACATAACGTCACAAAAATAAATGACGTCACAAAATAAATAAAGTCACAAAAATAAATGACGTCACAAAATACATAACGTCACTAAAATAAATGACTCACAAAATACATAACGTCACAAAAACAAATGACGTCACAAAATACATAACGTCACAAAATACATAACGTCACAAAAATAAATGACGTTACAAAATAAATGACGTTACAAAATACATAACGTTACCAAAATAAATGACGTCACAAAATACATAACGTCACAAAAATAAATGACGTCACAAAATACATAACGTCACAAAAATAAATGACGTCACAAAATACATAACGTCACAAAATACATAACGTCACAAAAATAAATGACGTTACAAAATAAATGACGTTACAAAATACATAACGTTACCAAAATAAATGACGTCACAAAATACATAACGTCACAAAAATAAATGACGTCACAAAATACATAACGTCACAAAAAAATGACGTCACAAAATACATAACGTCACAAAAATAAATGACGTCACAAAATACATAACGTCACGAAAATAAATGACTCACAAAATACATAACGTCACAAAAACAAATGACGTCACAAAATAAATAACGTCACAAAAATAAATGACGTCACAAAAATTAATTACGTCACAAAATACATAACCTCACAAAATATATAACGTCACAAAAATAAATGACGTCACAAAAATTAATTAAGTCACAAAATACATAACGTCACAAAAATAAATAACGTCACAAAATACATAACGTCACAAAATACATAACGTCACAAAAATAAATGACGTTACAAAATAAATGACGTTACAAAATACATAACGTTACCAAAATAAATGACGTCACAAAATACATAACGTCACAAAAATAAATGACGTCACAAAATACATAACGTCACAAAAAATAAATGACGTCACAAAAATTAATTACGTCACAAAATACATAACGTCAAAAAAATAAATGACGTCAAAAAATACATAACGCCATAAAATACATAACGTCACAAAAAAATGACGTCACAAAATACATAACGTCAAAAAAATAAATGACGTCACAAAATACATAACGTCACAAAAATAAATGACGTCACAAACATAATGACGTCACTAAATACATATTGTCACAAAAATAAATGACGTCACAAAATACATAACGTCACAAAAATAAATGACGTACCAAAATACATAACGTCAAAAAAATGACGTCACAAAATACATAACGTCATAAAAATAAATGACGTCACAAAATACATAACGTCACCAAAATAAATGACGTCACAAACATAATGACGTCACTAAATACATATTGTCACAAAAATAAATGACGTCACAAAATACATAACGTCACAAAAATAAATGACGTCACAAAATACATAACTTCACAAAATACATAACGTCACAAAAATAAATGACGTTACAAAATAAATGACGTTACAAAATACATAACGTTACCAAAATAAATGACGTCACAAAATACATAACGTCACAAAAACAAATGACGTCACAAAATACATAACGTCACAAAAATAAATGACGTCACAAAATACATAACGTCACGAAAATAAATGACTCACAAAATACATAACGTCACAAAAACAAATGACGTCACAAAATACATAACGTCAAAAAAATAAATGACGTCACAAAATACATAACGTCACAAAAATAAATGACGTCACAAAATACATAACGTCACAAAAATAAATGACGTCACAAAATACATAACGTCACAAAAATAAATGACTTTACAAAATAAATGACGTTACAAAATACATAACGTTACCAAAATAAATGACGTCACAAAATACATAACGTCACAAAAATAAATGACGTCACAAAATACATAACGTCACAAAAAAATGACGTCACAAAATACATAACGTCACAAAAATAAATGGCGTCACAAAATACATAACGTCACGAAAATAAATGACTCACAAAATACATAACGTCACAAAAACAAATGACGTCACAAAATACATAACGTCACAAAAATAAATGACGTCACAAAAATTAATTACGTCACAAAATACATAACCTCACAAAATATATAACGTCACAAAAATAAAGACTTCACAAAAATTAATTACGTCACAAAATACATAACGTCACAAAAATAAATAACGTCACAAAATACATAACGTCACAAAATACATAACGGCAAAAAATAAATGACGTCACAAAATACATAACGTCACAAAAATAAATGACGTCACAAAATACATAACGTCACAAAATACATAACGTCATAAAAATAAATGACGTCACAAAAATTAATTACGTCACAAAATACATAACGTCACAAAAACAAATGACGTCACAAAATACATAACGTCACAAAAATAAATGACGTCACAAAAATTAATTACGTCACAAAATACATAACCTCACAAAATATATAACGTCACAAAAATAAATGACGTCACAAAAATTAATTACGTCACAAAATACATAACCTCACAAAATATATAACGTCACAAAAATAAATGACGTTACAAAATAAATGACGTTACAAAATACATAACGTTACCAAAATAAATGACGTCACAAAATACATAACGTCACAAAAATAAATGACGTCACAAAATACATAACGTCACAAAAATAAATGACGTCACAAAATACATAACGTCACAAAATACATAACGTCACAAAAATAAATGACGTTACAAAATAAATGACGTTACAAAATACATAACGTTACCAAAATAAACGACGTCACAAAATACATAACGTCACAAAAATAAATGACGTCACAAAATACATAACGTCACAAAAAAATGACGTCACAAAATACATAACGTCACAAAAATAAATGACGTCACAAAATACATAACGTCACGAAAATAAATGACTCACAAAATACATAACGTCACAAAAACAAATGACGTCACAAAATAAATAACGTCACATAAATAAATGACGTCACAAAAATTAATTACGTCACAAAATACATAACCTCACAAAATACATAACGTCACAAAAATAAATGACGTCACAAAAATTAATTAAGTCACAAAATACATAACGTCACAAAAATAAATAACGTCACAAAATACATAACGTCACAAAATACATAACGTCACAAAAATAAATGACGTTACAAAATAAATGACGTTACAAAATACATAACGTTACCAAAATAAATGACGTCACAAAATACATAACGTCACAAAAATAAATGACGTCACAAAATACATAACGTCACAAAAAATAAATGACGTCACAAAAATTAATTACGTCACAAAATACATAACGTCAAAAAAATAAATGACGTCACAAAATACATAACGTCATAAAATACATAACGTCACAAAAAAAATGACGTCACAAAATACATAACGTCAAAAAAATAAATGACGTCACAAAATACATAACGTCACAAAAATAAATGACGTCACAAACATAATGACGTCACTAAATACATATTGTCACAAAAATAAATGACGTCACAAAATACATAACGTCACAAAAATAAATGACGTCACAAAATACATAACGTCAAAAAATGACGTCACAAAATACATAACGTCATAAAAATAAATGACGTCACAAAATACATAATGTCACAAAATTAAATGACGTCCCAAAATACATAACGTCACAAATAAATGACGTCACAAAATACATAACGAAACAAAAATAAATGACGTCACAAAATCCATAACGTCACGAAAATAAATGACTCACAAAATACATAACGTCACAAAAACAAATGACGTCACAAAATACATAACGTCAAAAAAATAAATGACGTCACAAAATACATAACGTCACAAAAATAAATGACGTCACAAAATACATAACGTCACAAAAATAAATGACGTCACAAAATACATAACGTCACAAAAATAAATGACGTTACAAAATAAATGACGTTACAAAATACATAACGTTACCAAAATAAATGACGTCACAAAATACATAACGTCACAAAAATAAATGACGTCACAAAATACATAACGTCACAAAAAAATGACGTCACAAAATACATAACGTCACAAAAATAAATGGCGTCACAAAATACATAACGTCACGAAAATAAATGACTCACAAAATACATAACGTCACAAAAACAAATGACGTCACAAAATACATAACGTCACAAAAATAAATGACGTCACAAAAATTAATTACGTCACAAAATACATAACCTCACAAAATATATAACGTCACAAAAATAAATGACGTCACAAAAATAAATGACGTCACAAAATACATAACGTCACAAAAATAAATGACGTCACAAAATACATAACGTCACAAAAATAAATGACGTTACAAAATAAATGACGTTACAAAATACATAACGTTACCAAAATAAATGACGTCACAAAATACATAACGTCACAAAAATAAATGACGTCACAAAATACATAACGTCACAAAAAAATGACGTCACAAAATACATAACGTCACAAAAATAAATGGCGTCACAAAATACATAACGTCACGAAAATAAATGACTCACAAAATACATAACGTCACAAAAACAAATGACGTCACAAAATACATAACGTCACAAAAATAAATAACGTCACAAAATACATAACGTCACAAAATACATAACGGCAAAAAATAAATGACGTCACAAAATACATAACGTCACAAAAATAAATGACGTCACAAAATACATAACGTCACAAAAATAAATGACGTCACAAAATACATAACGTCACAAAATACATAACGTCACAAAAATAAATGACGTCACAAAAATTAATTACGTCACAAAATACATAACGTCACAAAAATAAATGACGTCACAAAATACATAACGTCACAAAAAAATGACGTTACAAAATACATAACGTTACCAAAATAAATGACGTCACAAAATACATAACGTCACAAAAATAAATGACGTCACAAAATACATAACGTCACAAAAAAATGACGTCACAAAATACATAACGTCACAAAAATAAATGACGTCACAAAATACATAACGTCACGAAAATAAATGACTCACAAAATACATAACGTCACAAAAACAAATGACGTCACAAAATACATAACGTCACAAAAATAAATGACGTCACAAAAATTAATTACGTCACAAAATACATAACCTCACAAAATATATAACGTCACAAAAATAAATGACGTCACAAAATACATAACGTCACAAAAATAAATGACGTCACAAAATACATAACGTCACAAAATACATAACGTCACAAAAATAAATGACGTCACAAAAATTAATTACGTCACAAAATACATAACGTCACTAAAATAAATGACTTACAAAATACATAACGTCACAAAAACAAATGACGTCACAAAATACATAACGTCACAAAATACATAACGTCACAAAAATAAATGACGTTACAAAATAAATGACGTTACAAAATACATAACGTTACCAAAATAAATGACGTCACAAAATACATAACGTCACAAAAATAAATGACGTCACAAAAACATAACGTCACAAAAATAAATGACGTCACAAAATACATAACGTCACAAAATACATAACGTCACAAAAATAAATGACGTTACAAAATAAATGACGTTACAAAATACATAACGTTACCAAAATAAATGACGTCACAAAATACATAACGTCACGAAAATAAATGACTCACAAAATACATAACGTCACAAAAACAAATGACGTCACAAAATAAATAACGTCACAAAAATAAATGACGTCACAAAAATTAATTACGTCACAAAATACATAACCTCACAAAATATATAACGTCACAAAAATAAATGACGTCACAAAAATTAATTAAGTCACAAAATACATAACGTCACAAAAATAAATAACGTCACAAAATACATAACGTCACAAAATACATAACGTCACAAAAATAAATGACGTTACAAAATAAATGACGTTACAAAATACATAACGTTACCAAAATAAATGACGTCACAAAATACATAACGTCACAAAAATAAATGACGTCACAAAATACATAACGTCACAAAAAATAAATGACGTCACAAAAATTAATTACGTCACAAAATACATAACGTCAAAAAAATAAATGACGTCACAAAATACATAACGCCATAAAATACATAACGTCACAAAAAAAATGACGTCACAAAATACATAACGTCAAAAAAATAAATGACGTCACAAAATACATAACGTCACAAAAATAAATGACGTCACAAAAATTAATTAAGTCACAAAATACATAACGTCACAAAAATAAATAACGTCACAAAATACATAACGTCACAAAATACATAACGTCACAAAAATAAATGACGTTACAAAATAAATGACGTTACAAAATACATAACGTTACCAAAATAAATGACGTCACAAAATACATAACGTCACAAAAATAAATGACGTCACAAAATACATAACGTCAAAAAAAATAAATGACGTCACAAAAATTAATTACGTCACCAAATACATAACGTCAAAAAAATTAATGACGTCACAAAAAATACATAACGTCATAAAATACATAACGTCACAAAAAAAATGACGTCACAAAATACATAACGTCAAAAAAATAAATGACGTCACAAAATACATAACGTCACAAAAATAAATGACGTCACAAACATAATGACGTCACAAAATACATATTGTCACAAAAATAAATGACGTCACAAAATACATAACGTCACAAAAACAAATGACGTCACAAAATACATAACGTCAAAAAATAAATGACGTCACAAAATACATAACGTCACAAAAATAAATGACGTCACAAAATACATAACGTCACAAAAATAAATGACGTCACAAAATTCATAACGTCACAAAAAAATGACGTCACAAAATACATAACGTCACAAAAATAAATGGCGTCACAAAATACATAACGTCACGAAAATAAATGACTCACAAAATACATAACGTCACAAAAACAAATGACGTCACAAAATACATAACGTCACAAAAATAAATGACGTCACAAAATACATAACGTCACAAAAATAAATGACGTCACAAAAATTAATTACGTCACAAAATACATAACGTCACAAAAATAAATAACGTCACAAAATACATAACGTCACAAAAATAAATGACGTCACAAAATAAATAAAGTCACAAAAATAAATGACGTCACAAAATACATAACGTCACAAAAATAAATGACGTCACAAAATACATAACGTCACAAAATACATAACGTCACAAAAATAAATAACGTCACAAAATACATAACGTCACAAAAATAAATGACGTCACAAAATAAATAAAGTCACAAAAATAAATGACGTCACAAAATACATAACGTTACCAAAATAAATGACGTCACAAAATACATAACGTCACAAAAATAAATGACGTCACAAAATACATAACGTCACAAAAAAATGACGTCACAAAATACATAACGTCACAAAAATAAATGACGTCACAAAATACATAACGTCACGAAAATAAATGACTCACAAAATACATAACGTCACAAAAAAAAATGACGTCACAAAAATTAATTACGTCACAAAATACATAACCTCACAAAATATATAACGTCACAAAAATAAATGACGTCACAAAAATTAATTACGTCACAAAATACATAACGTCACAAAAATAAATAACGTCACAAAATACATAACGTCACAAAAATAAATGACGTCACAAAATAAATAAAGTCACAAAAATAAATGACGTCACAAAATACATAACGTCACAAAAATAAATGACGTCACAAAATACATAACGTCACAAAATTAATGACGTCACAAAAATTAATTACGTCACAAAATACATAACGTCACAAAACTTAATTACGTCAAAAAATACATAACCTCACAAAAATAAATGACGTCACAAAATACATAACGTCACAAAAATAAATGACGTCACAAAATACATAACTTCACAAAATACATAACGTCACAAAAATAAATGACGTTACAAAATAAATGACGTTACAAAATACATAACGTTACCAAAATAAATGACGTCACAAAATACATAACGTCACAAAAACAAATGACGTCACAAAATACATAACGTCACAAAAATAAATGACGTCACAAAATACATAACGTCACGAAAATAAATGACTCACAAAATACATAACGTCACAAAAACAAATGACGTCACAAAATACATATCGTCAAAAAAATAAATGACGTCACAAAAAATGACGTCACAAAATACATAACGTCACAAAATACATAACGTCACAAAAATAAATGACGTCACAAAATACATAACGTCACAAAAATAAATGACGTTACAAAATAAATGACGTTACAAAATACATAACGTTACCAAAATAAATGACGTCACAAAATACATAACGTCACAAAATACATAACGTCACAAAAATAAATGACGTCACAAAATACATAACGTCACAAAAAAATGACGTCACAAAATACATAACGTCACAAAAATAAATGGCGTCACAAAATACATAACGTCACGAAAATAAATGACTCACAAAATACATAACGTCACAAAAACAATTGACGTCACAAAATACATAACGTCACAAAAATAAATGACGTCACAAAAATTAATTACGTCACAAAATACATAACCTCACAAAAAATATAACGTCACAAAAATAAATGACGTCACAAAAATTAATTACGTCACAAAATACATAACGTCACAAAAATAAATAACGTCAAAAATACATAACGTCACAAAATACATAACGGCAAAAAATAAATGACGTCACAAAATACATAACGTCACAAAAATAAATGACGTCACAAAATACATAACGTCACAAAAATAAATGACGTCACAAAATACATAACGTCACAAAATACATAACGTCACAAAAATAAATGACGTCACAAAAATTAATTACGTCACAAAATACATAACGTCACAAAAATAAATGACGTCACAAAATACATAACGTCACAAAAAAATGACGTTACAAAATACATAACGTTACCAAAATAAATGACGTCACAAAATACATAACGTCACAAAAATAAATGACGTCACAAAATACAAAACGTCACAAAAAAATGACGTCACAAAATACATAACGTCACAAAAATAAATGACGTCACAAAATACATAACGTCACGAAAATAAATGACTCACAAAATACATAACGTCACAAAAACAAATGACGTCACAAAATACATAACGTCACAAAAATAAATGACGTCACAAAAATTAATTACGTCACAAAATACATAACCTCACAAAATATATAACGTCACAAAAATAAATGACGTCACAAAAATTAATTAAGTCACAAAATACATAACGTCACAAAAATAAATAACGTCACAAAATACATAACGTCACAAAATACATAACGTCACAAAAATAAATGACGTCACAAAATAAATAAAGTCACAAAAATAAATGACGTCACAAAATACATAACGTCACTAAAATAAATGACTCACAAAATACATAACGTCACAAAAACAAATGACGTCACAAAATACATAACGTCACAAAATACATAACGTCACAAAAATAAATGACGTTACAAAATAAATGACGTTACAAAATACATAACGTTACCAAAATAAATGACGTCACAAAATACATAACGTCACAAAAATAAATGACGTCACAAAATACATAACGTCACAAAAATAAATGACGTCACAAAATACATAACGTCACAAAATACATAACGTCACAAAAATAAATGACGTTACAAAATAAATGACGTTACAAAATACATAACGTTACCAAAATAAATGACGTCACAAAATACATAACGTCACAAAAATAAATGACGTCACAAAATACATAACGTCACAAAAAAATGACGTCACAAAATACATAACGTCACAAAAATAAATGACGTCACAAAATACATAACGTCACGAAAATAAATGACTCACAAAATACATAACGTCACAAAAACAAATGACGTCACAAAATAAATAACGTCACAAAAATAAATGACGTCACAAAAATTAATTACGTCACAAAATACATAACCTCACAAAATATATAACGTCACAAAAATAAATGACGTCACAAAAATTAATTAAGTCACAAAATACATAACGTCACAAAAATAAATAACGTCACAAAATACATAACGTCACAAAATACATAACGTCACAAAAATAAATGACGTTACAAAATAAATGACGTTACAAAATACATAACGTTACCAAAATAAATGACGTCACAAAATACATAACGTCACAAAAATAAATGACGTCACAAAATACATAACGTCACAAAAAATAAATGACGTCACAAAAATTAATTACGTCACAAAATACATAACGTCAAAAAAATAAATGACGTCAAAAAATACATAACGCCATAAAATACATAACGTCACAAAAAAATGACGTCACAAAATACATAACGTCAAAAAAATAAATGACGTCACAAAATACATAACGTCACAAAAATAAATGACGTCACAAACATAATGACGTCACTAAATACATATTGTCACAAAAATAAATGACGTCACAAAATACATAACGTCACAAAAATAAATGACGTACCAAAATACATAACGTCAAAAAAATGACGTCACAAAATACATAACGTCATAAAAATAAATGACGTCACAAAATACATAACGTCACCAAAATAAATGACGTCACAAACATAATGACGTCACTAAATACATATTGTCACAAAAATAAATGACGTCACAAAATACATAACGTCACAAAAATAAATGACGTCACAAAATACATAACTTCACAAAATACATAACGTCACAAAAATAAATGACGTTACAAAATAAATGACGTTACAAAATACATAACGTTACCAAAATAAATGACGTCACAAAATACATAACGTCACAAAAACAAATGACGTCACAAAATACATAACGTCACAAAAATAAATGACGTCACAAAATACATAACGTCACGAAAATAAATGACTCACAAAATACATAACGTCACAAAAACAAATGACGTCACAAAATACATAACGTCAAAAAAATAAATGACGTCACAAAATACATAACGTCACAAAAATAAATGACGTCACAAAATACATAACGTCACAAAAATAAATGACGTCACAAAATACATAACGTCACAAAAATAAATGACTTTACAAAATAAATGACGTTACAAAATACATAACGTTACCAAAATAAATGACGTCACAAAATACATAACGTCACAAAAATAAATGACGTCACAAAATACATAACGTCACAAAAAAATGACGTCACAAAATACATAACGTCACAAAAATAAATGGCGTCACAAAATACATAACGTCACGAAAATAAATGACTCACAAAATACATAACGTCACAAAAACAAATGACGTCACAAAATACATAACGTCACAAAAATAAATGACGTCACAAAAATTAATTACGTCACAAAATACATAACCTCACAAAATATATAACGTCACAAAAATAAAGACTTCACAAAAATTAATTACGTCACAAAATACATAACGTCACAAAAATAAATAACGTCACAAAATACATAACGTCACAAAATACATAACGGCAAAAAATAAATGACGTCACAAAATACATAACGTCACAAAAATAAATGACGTCACAAAATACATAACGTCACAAAAATAAATGACGTCACAAAATACATAACGTCACAAAATACATAACGTCATAAAAATAAATGACGTCACAAAAATTAATTACGTCACAAAATACATAACGTCACAAAAACAAATGACGTCACAAAATACATAACGTCACAAAAATAAATGACGTCACAAAAATTAATTACGTCACAAAATACATAACCTCACAAAATATATAACGTCACAAAAATAAATGACGTCACAAAAATTAATTACGTCACAAAATACATAACCTCACAAAATATATAACGTCACAAAAATAAATGACGTTACAAAATAAATGACGTTACAAAATACATAACGTTACCAAAATAAATGACGTCACAAAATACATAACGTCACAAAAATAAATGACGTCACAAAATACATAACGTCACAAAAATAAATGACGTCACAAAATACATAACGTCACAAAATACATAACGTCACAAAAATAAATGACGTTACAAAATAAATGACGTTACAAAATACATAACGTTACCAAAATAAACGACGTCACAAAATACATAACGTCACAAAAATAAATGACGTCACAAAATACATAACGTCACAAAAAAATGACGTCACAAAATACATAACGTCACAAAAATAAATGACGTCACAAAATACATAACGTCACGAAAATAAATGACTCACAAAATACATAACGTCACAAAAACAAATGACGTCACAAAATAAATAACGTCACATAAATAAATGACGTCACAAAAATTAATTACGTCACAAAATACATAACCTCACAAAATATATAACGTCACAAAAATAAATGACGTCACAAAAATTAATTAAGTCACAAAATACATAACGTCACAAAAATAAATAACGTCACAAAATACATAACGTTACAAAATACATAACGTCACAAAAATAAATGACGTTACAAAATAAATGACGTTACAAAATACATAACGTTACCAAAATAAATGACGTCACAAAATACATAACGTCACAAAAATAAATGACGTCACAAAATACATAACGTCACAAAAAATAAATGACGTCACAAAAATTAATTACGTCACAAAATACATAACGTCAAAAAAATAAATGACGTCACAAAATACATAACGTCATAAAATACATAACGTCACAAAAAAAATGACGTCACAAAATACATAACGTCAAAAAAATAAATGACGTCACAAAATACATAACGTCACAAAAATAAATGACGTCACAAACATAATGACGTCACTAAATACATATTGTCACAAAAATAAATGACGTCACAAAATACATAACGTCACAAAAATAAATGACGTCACAAAATACATAACGTCAAAAAATGACGTCACAAAATACATAACGTCATAAAAATAAATGACGTCACAAAATACATAATGTCACAAAATTAAATGACGTCCCAAAATACATAACGTCACAAATAAATGACGTCACAAAATACATAACGAAACAAAAATAAATGACGTCACAAAATACATAACGTCACGAAAATAAATGACTCACAAAATACATAACGTCACAAAAACAAATGACGTCACAAAATACATAACGTCAAAAAAATAAATGACGTCACAAAATACATAACGTCACAAAAATAAATGACGTCACAAAATACATAACGTCACAAAAATAAATGACGTCACAAAATACATAACGTCACAAAAATAAATGACGTTACAAAATAAATGACGTTACAAAATACATAACGTTACCAAAATAAATGACGTCACAAAATACATAACGTCACAAAAATAAATGACGTCACAAAATACATAACGTCACAAAAAAATGACGTCACAAAATACATAACGTCACAAAAATAAATGGCGTCACAAAATACATAACGTCACGAAAATAAATGACTCACAAAATACATAACGTCACAAAAACAAATGACGTCACAAAATACATAACGTCACAAAAATAAATGACGTCACAAAAATTAATTACGTCACAAAATACATAACCTCACAAAATATATAACGTCACAAAAATAAATGACGTCACAAAAATAAATGACGTCACAAAATACATAACGTCACAAAAATAAATGACGTCACAAAATACATAACGTCACAAAAATAAATGACGTTACAAAATAAATGACGTTACAAAATACATAACGTTACCAAAATAAATGACGTCACAAAATACATAACGTCACAAAAATAAATGACGTCACAAAATACATAACGTCACAAAAAAATGACGTCACAAAATACATAACGTCACAAAAATAAATGGCGTCACAAAATACATAACGTCACGAAAATAAATGACTCACAAAATACATAACGTCACAAAAACAAATGACGTCACAAAATACATAACGTCACAAAAATAAATAACGTCACAAAATACATAACGTCACAAAATACATAACGGCAAAAAATAAATGACGTCACAAAATACATAACGTCACAAAAATAAATGACGTCACAAAATACATAACGTCACAAAAATAAATGACGTCACAAAATACATAACGTCACAAAATACATAACGTCACAAAAATAAATGACGTCACAAAAATTAATTACGTCACAAAATACATAACGTCACAAAAATAAATGACGTCACAAAATACATAACGTCACAAAAAAATGACGTTACAAAATACATAACGTTACCAAAATAAATGACGTCACAAAATACATAACGTCACAAAAATAAATGACGTCACAAAATACATAACGTCACAAAAAAATGACGTCACAAAATACATAACGTCACAAAAATAAATGACGTCACAAAATACATAACGTCACGAAAATAAATGACTCACAAAATACATAACGTCACAAAAACAAATGACGTCACAAAATACATAACGTCACAAAAATAAATGACGTCACAAAAATTAATTACGTCACAAAATACATAACCTCACAAAATATATAACGTCACAAAAATAAATGACGTCACAAAATACATAACGTCACAAAAATAAATGACGTCACAAAATACATAACGTCACAAAATACATAACGTCACAAAAATAAATGACGTCACAAAAATTAATTACGTCACAAAATACATAACGTCACTAAAATAAATGACTTACAAAATACATAACGTCACAAAAACAAATGACGTCACAAAATACATAACGTCACAAAATACATAACGTCACAAAAATAAATGACGTTACAAAATAAATGACGTTACAAAATACATAACGTTACCAAAATAAATGACGTCACAAAATACATAACGTCACAAAAATAAATGACGTCACAAAAACATAACGTCACAAAAATAAATGACGTCACAAAATACATAACGTCACAAAATACATAACGTCACAAAAATAAATGACGTTACAAAATAAATGACGTTACAAAATACATAACGTTACCAAAATAAATGACGTCACAAAATACATAACGTCACAAAATAAATGACGTCACAAAATACATAACGTCACAAAAAAATGACGTCACAAAATACATAACGTCACAAAAATAAATGACGTCACAAAATACATAACGTCACGAAAATAAATGACTCACAAAATACATAACGTCACAAAAACAAATGACGTCACAAAATAAATAACGTCACAAAAATAAATGACGTCACAAAAATTAATTACGTCACAAAATACATAACCTCACAAAATATATAACGTCACAAAAATAAATGACGTCACAAAAATTAATTAAGTCACAAAATACATAACGTCACAAAAATAAATAACGTCACAAAATACATAACGTCACAAAATACATAACGTCACAAAAATAAATGACGTTACAAAATAAATGACGTTACAAAATACATAACGTTACCAAAATAAATGACGTCACAAAATACATAACGTCACAAAAATAAATGACGTCACAAAATACATAACGTCACAAAAAATAAATGACGTCACAAAAATTAATTACGTCACAAAATACATAACGTCAAAAAAATAAATGACGTCACAAAATACATAACGCCATAAAATACATAACGTCACAAAAAAAATGACGTCACAAAATACATAACGTCAAAAAAATAAATGACGTCACAAAATACATAACGTCACAAAAATAAATGACGTCACAAACATAATGACGTCACTAAATACATATTGTCACAAAAATAAATGACGTCACAAAATACATAACGTCACAAAAATAAATGACGTCACAAAATACATAACGTCAAAAAAATGACGTCACAAAATACATAACGTCATAAAAATAAATGACGTCACAAAATACATAATGTCACAAAATTAAATGACGTCCCAAAATACATAACGTCACAAATAAATGACGTCACAAAATACATAACGAAACAAAAATAAATGACGTCACAAAATACATAACGTCACCAAAATAAATGACGTCACAAACATAATGACGTCACTAAATACATACTGTCACAAAAATAAATGACGTCACAAAATACATAACGTCACAAAAATAAATGACGTCACAAAATACATAACTTCACAAAATACATAACGTCACAAAAATAAATGACGTTACAAAATAAATGACGTTACAAAATACATAACGTTACCAAAATAAATGACGTCACAAAATACATAACGTCACAAAAACAAATGACGTCACAAAATACATAACGTCACAAAAATAAATGACGTCACAAAATACATAACGTCACGAAAATAAATGACTCACAAAATACATAACGTCACAAAAACAAATGACGTCACAAAATACATAACGTCAAAAAAATAAATGACGTCACAAAATACATAACGTCACAAAAATAAATGACGTCACAAAATACATAACGTCACAAAAATAAATGACGTCACAAAATACATAACGTCACAAAAATAAATGACTTTACAAAATAAATGACGTTACAAAATACATAACGTTACCAAAATAAATGACGTCACAAAATACATAACGTCACAAAAATAAATGACGTCACAAAATACATAACGTCACAAAAAAATGACGTCACAAAATACATAACGTCACAAAAATAAATGGCGTCACAAAATACATAACGTCACGAAAATAAATGACTCACAAAATACATAACGTCACAAAAACAAATGACGTCACAAAATACATAACGTCACAAAAATAAATGACGTCACAAAAATTAATTACGTCACAAAATACATAACCTCACAAAATATATAACGTCACAAAAATAAATGACGTCACAAAAATTAATTACGTCACAAAATACATAACGTCACAAAAATAAATAACGTCACAAAATACATAACGTCACAAAATACATAACGGCAAAAAATAAATGACGTCACAAAATACATAACGTCACAAAAATAAATGACGTCACAAAATACATAACGTCACAAAAATAAATGACGTCACAAAATACATAACGTCACAAAATACATAACGTCACAAAAATAAATGACGTTACAAAATAAATGACGTTACAAAATACATAACGTTACCAAAATAAATGACGTCACAAAATACATAACGTCACAAAAATAAATGACGTCACAAAATACATAACGTCACAAAAAAATGACGTCACAAAATACATAACGTCACAAAAATAAATGACGTCACAAAATACATAACGTCACGAAAATAAATGACTCACAAAATACATAACGTCACAAAAACAAATGACGTCACAAAATAAATAACGTCACAAAAATAAATGACGTCACAAAAATTAATTACGTCACAAAATACATAACCTCACAAAATATATAACGTCACAAAAATAAATGACGTCACAAAAATTAATTAAGTCACAAAATACATAACGTCACAAAAATAAATAACGTCACAAAATACATAACGTCACAAAATACATAACGTCACAAAAATAAATGACGTTACAAAATAAATGACGTTACAAAATACATAACGTTACCAAAATAAATGACGTCACAAAATACATAACGTCACAAAAATAAATGACGTCACAAAATACGTAACGTCACAAAAAATAAATTACGTCACAAAAATTAATTACGTCACAAAATACATAACGTCAAAAAAATAAATGACGTCACAAAATACATAACGCCATAAAATACATAACGTCACAAAAAAATGACGTCACAAAATACATAACGTCAAAAAAATAAATGACGTCACAAAATACATAACGTCACAAAAATAAATGACGTCACAAACATAATGACGTCACTAAATACATATTGTCACAAAAATAAATGACGTCACAAAATACATAACGTCACAAAAATAAATGACGTACCAAAATACATAACGTCAAAAAAATGACGTCACAAAATACATAACGTCATAAAAATAAATGACGTCACAAAATACATAACGTCACCAAAATAAATGACGTCACAAACATAATGACGTCACTAAATACATATTGTCACAAAAATAAATGACGTCACAAAATACATAACGTCACAAAAATAAATGACGTCACAAAATACATAACTTCACAAAATACATAACGTCACAAAAATAAATGACGTTACAAAATAAATGACGTTACAAAATACATAACGTTACCAAAATAAATGACGTCACAAAATACATAACGTCACAAAAACAAATGACGTCACAAAATACATAACGTCACAAAAATAAATGACGTCACAAAATACATAACGTCACGAAAATAAATGACTCACAAAATACATAACGTCACAAAAACAAATGACGTCACAAAATACATAACGTCAAAAAAATAAATGACGTCACAAAATACATAACGTCACAAAAATAAATGACGTCACAAAATACATAACGTCACAAAAAAAAAATGACGTCACAAAATACATAACGTCACAAAAATAAATGACTTTACAAAATAAATGACGTTACAAAATACATAACGTTACCAAAATAAATGACGTCACAAAATACATAACGTCACAAAAATAAATGACGTCACAAAATACATAACGTCACAAAAAATGACGTCACAAAATACATAACGTCACAAAAATAAATGGCGTCACAAAATACATAACGTCACGAAAATAAATGACTCACAAAATACATAACGTCACAAAAACAAATGACGTCACAAAATACATAACGTCACAAAAATAAATGACGTCACAAAAATTAATTACGTCACAAAATACATAACCTCACAAAATATATAACGTCACAAAAATAAAGACGTCACAAAAATTAATTACGTCACAAAATACATAACGTCACAAAAATAAATAACGTCACAAAATATATAACGTCACAAAATACATAACGGCAAAAAATAAATGACGTCACAAAATACATAACGTCACAAAAATAAATGACGTCACAAAATACATAACGTCACAAAAATAAATGACGTCACAAAATACATAACGTCACAAAATACATAACGTCATAAAAATAAATGACGTCACAAAAATTAATTACGTCACAAAATACATAACGTCACAAAAACAAATGACGTCACAAAATACATAACGTCACAAAAATAAATGACGTCACAAAAATTAATTACGTCACAAAATACATAACCTCACAAAATATATAACGTCACAAAAATAAATGACGTCACAAAAATTAATTACGTCACAAAATACATAACCTCACAAAATATATAACGTCACAAAAATAAATGACGTTACAAAATAAATGACGTTACAAAATACATAACGTTACCAAAATAAATGACGTCACAAAATACATAACGTCACAAAAATAAATGACGTCACAAAATACATAACGTCACAAAAATAAATGACGTCACAAAATACATAACGTCACAAAATACATAACGTCACAAAAATAAATGACGTTACAAAATAAATGACGTTACAAAATACATAACGTTACCAAAATAAACGACGTCACAAAATACATAACGTCACAAAAATAAATGACGTCACAAAATACATAACGTCACAAAAAAATGACGTCACAAAATATATAACGTCACAAAAATAAATGACGTCACAAAATACATAACGTCACGAAAATAAATGACTCACAAAATACATAACGTCACAAAAACAAATGACGTCACAAAATAAATAACGTCACATAAATAAATGACGTCACAAAAATTAATTACGTCACAAAATACATAACCTCACAAAATATATAACGTCACAAAAATAAATGACGTCACAAAAATTAATTAAGTCACAAAATACATAACGTCACAAAAATAAATAACGTCACAAAATACATAACGTCACAAAATACATAACGTCACAAAAATAAATGACGTTACAAAATAAATGACGTTACAAAATACATAACGTTACCAAAATAAATGACGTCACAAAATACATAACGTCACAAAAATAAATGACGTCACAAAATACATAACGTCACAAAAAATAAATGACGTCACAAAAATTAATTACGTCACAAAATACATAACGTCAAAAAAATAAATGACGTCACAAAATACATAACGTCATAAAATACATAACGTCACAAAAAAAATGACGTCACAAAATACATAACGTCAAAAAAATAAATGACGTCACAAAATACATAACGTCACAAAAATAAATGACGTCACAAACATAATGACGTCACTAAATACATATTGTCACAAAAATAAATGACGTCACAAAATACATAACGTCACAAAAATAAATGACGTCACAAAATACATAACGTCAAAAAATGACGTCACAAAATACATAACGTCATAAAAATAAATGACGTCACAAAATACATAATGTCACAAAATTAAATGACGTCCCAAAATACATAACGTCACAAATAAATGACGTCACAAAATACATAACGAAACAAAAATAAATGACGTCACAAAATACATAACGTCACGAAAATAAATGACTCACAAAATACATAACGTCACAAAAACAAATGACGTCACAAAATACATAACGTCAAAAAAATAAATGACGTCACAAAATACATAACGTCACAAAAATAAATGACGTCACAAAATACATAACGTCACAAAAATAAATGACGTCACAAAATACATAACGTCACAAAAATAAATGACGTTACAAAATAAATGACGTTACAAAATACATAACGTTACCAAAATAAATGACGTCACAAAATACATAACGTCACAAAAATAAATGACGTCACAAAATACATAACGTCACAAAAAAATGACGTCACAAAATACATAACGTCACAAAAATAAATGGCGTCACAAAATACATAACGTCACGAAAATAAATGACTCACAAAATACATAACGTCACAAAAACAAATGACGTCACAAAATACATAACGTCACAAAAATAAATGACGTCACAAAAATTAATTACGTCACAAAATACATAACCTCACAAAATATATAACGTCACAAAAATAAATGACGTCACAAAAATAAATGACGTCACAAAATACATAACGTCACAAAAATAAATGACGTCACAAAATACATAACGTCACAAAAATAAATGACGTTACAAAATAAATGACGTTACAAAATACATAACGTTACCAAAATAAATGACGTCACAAAATACATAACGTCACAAAAATAAATGACGTCACAAAATACATAACGTCACAAAAAAATGACGTCACAAAATACATAACGTCACAAAAATAAATGGCGTCACAAAATACATAACGTCACGAAAATAAATGACTCACAAAATACATAACGTCACAAAAACAAATGACGTCACAAAATACATAACGTCACAAAAATAAATAACGTCACAAAATACATAACGTCACAAAATACATAACGGCAAAAAATAAATGACGTCACAAAATACATAACGTCACAAAAATAAATGACGTCACAAAATACATAACGTCACAAAAATAAATGACGTCACAAAATACATAACGTCACAAAATACATAACGTCACAAAAATAAATGACGTCACAAAAATTAATTACGTCACAAAATACATAACGTCACAAAAATAAATGACGTCACAAAATACATAACGTCACAAAAAAATGACGTTACAAAATACATAACGTTACCAAAATAAATGACGTCACAAAATACATAACGTCACAAAAATAAATGACGTCACAAAATACATAACGTCACAAAAAAATGACGTCACAAAATACATAACGTCACAAAAATAAATGACGTCACAAAATACATAACGTCACGAAAATAAATGACTCACAAAATACATAACGTCACAAAAACAAATGACGTCACAAAATACATAACGTCACAAAAAAAAATGACGTCACAAAAATTAATTACGTCACAAAATACATAACCTCACAAAATATATAACGTCACAAAAATAAATGACGTCACAAAATACATAACGTCACAAAAATAAATGACGTCACAAAATACATAACGTCACAAAATACATAACGTCACAAAAATAAATGACGTCACAAAAATTAATTACGTCACAAAATACATAACGTCACTAAAATAAATGACTCACAAAATACATAACGTCACAAAAACAAATGACGTCACAAAATACATAACGTCACAAAATACATAACGTCACAAAAATAAATGACGTTACAAAATAAATGACGTTACAAAATACATAACGTTACCAAAATAAATGACGTCACAAAATACATAACGTCACAAAAATAAATGACGTCACAAAAACATAACGTCACAAAAATAAATGACGTCACAAAATACATAACGTCACAAAATACATAACGTCACAAAAATAAATGACGTTACAAAATAAATGACGTTACAAAATACATAACGTTACCAAAATAAATGACGTCACAAAATACATAACGTCACAAAATAAATGACGTCACAAAATACATAACGTCACAAAAAAATGACGTCACAAAATACATAACGTCACAAAAATAAATGACGTCACAAAATACATAACGTCACGAAAATAAATGACTCACAAAATACATAACGTCACAAAAACAAATGACGTCACAAAATAAATAACGTCACAAAAATAAATGACGTCACAAAAATTAATTACGTCACAAAATACATAACCTCACAAAATATATAACGTCACAAAAATAAATGACGTCACAAAAATTAATTAAGTCACAAAATACATAACGTCACAAAAATAAATAACGTCACAAAATACATAACGTCACAAAATACATAACGTCACAAAAATAAATGACGTTACAAAATAAATGACGTTACAAAATACATAACGTTACCAAAATAAATGACGTCACAAAATACATAACGTCACAAAAATAAATGACGTCACAAAATACATAACGTCACAAAAAATAAATGACGTCACAAAAATTAATTACGTCACAAAATACATAACGTCAAAAAAATAAATGACGTCACAAAATACATAACGCCATAAAATACATAACGTCACAAAAAAAATGACGTCACAAAATACATAACGTCAAAAAAATAAATGACGTCACAAAATACATAACGTCACAAAAATATATGACGTCACAAACATAATGACGTCACTAAATACATATTGTCACAAAAATAAATGACGTCACAAAATACATAACGTCACAAAAATAAATGACGTCACAAAATACATAACGTCAAAAAAATGACGTCACAAAATACATAACGTCCTAAAAATAAATGACGTCACAAAATACATAATGTCACAAAATTAAATGACGTCCCAAAATACATAACGTCACAAATAAATGACGTCACAAAATACATAACGAAACAAAAATAAATGACGTCACAAAATACATAACGTCACCAAAATAAATGACGTCACAAACATAATGACGTCACTAAATACATATTGTCACAAAAATAAATGACGTCACAAAATACATAACGTCACAAAAATAAATGACGTCACAAAATACATAACTTCACAAAATACATAACGTCACAAAAATAAATGACGTTACAAAATAAATGACGTTACAAAATACATAACGTTACCAAAATAAATGACGTCACAAAATACATAACGTCACAAAAACAAATGACGTCACAAAATACATAACGTCACAAAAATAAATGACGTCACAAAATACATAACGTCACGAAAATAAATGACTCACAAAATACATAACGTCACAAAAACAAATGACGTCACAAAATACATAACGTCAAAAAAATAAATGACGTCACAAAATACATAACGTCACAAAAATAAATGACGTCACAAAATACATAACGTCACAAAAATAAATGACGTCACAAAATACATAACGTCACAAAAATAAATGACTTTACAAAATAAATGACGTTACAAAATACATAACGTTACCAAAATAAATGACGTCACAAAATACATAACGTCACAAAAATAAATGACGTCACAAAATACATAACGTCACAAAAAAATGACGTCACAAAATACATAACGGCACAAAAATAAATGGCGTCACAAAATACATAACGTCACGAAAATAAATGACTCACAAAATACATAACGTCACAAAAACAAATGACGTCACAAAATACATAACGTCACAAAAATAAATGACGTCACAAAAATTAATTACGTCACAAAATACATAACCTCACAAAATATATAACGTCACAAAAATAAATGACGTCACAAAAATTAATTACGTCACAAAATACATAACGTCACAAAAATAAATAACGTCACAAAATACATAACGTCACAAAATACATAACGGCAAAAAATAAATGACGTCACAAAATACATAACGTCACAAAAATAAATGACGTCACAAAATACATAACGTCACAAAAATAAATGACGTCACAAAATACATAACGTCACAAAATACATAACGTCACAAAAATAAATGACGTCACAAAAATTAATTACGTCACAAAATACATAACGTCACAAAAATAAATGACGTCACAAAATACATAACGTCACAAAAAAATGACGTTACAAAATACATAACGTTACCAAAATAAATGACGTCACAAAATACATAACGTCACAAAAATAAATGACGTCACAAAATACATAACGTCACAAAAAAATGACGTCACAAAATACATAACGTCACAAAAATAAATGACGTCACAAAATACATAACGTCACGAAAATAAATGACTCACAAAATACATAACGTCACAAAAACAAATGACGTCACAAAATACATAACGTCACAAAAATAAATGACGTCACAAAAATTAATTACGTCACAAAATACATAACCTCACAAAATATATAACGTCACAAAAATAAATGACGTCACAAAAATTAATTAAGTCACAAAATACATAACGTCACAAAAATAAATAACGTCACAAAATACATAACGTCACAAAATACATAACGTCACAAAAATAAATGACGTCACAAAATAAATAAAGTCACAAAAATAAATGACGTCACAAAATACATAACGTCACGAAAATAAATGACTCACAAAATACATAAGGTCACAAAAACAAATGACGTCACAAAATACATAACGTCACAAAATACATAACGTCACAAAAATAAATGACGTTACAAAATACATAACGTTACCAAAATAAATGACGTCACAAAATACATAACGTCACAAAAATAAATGACGTCACAAAATACATAACGTCACAAAAATAAATGACGTCACAAAATACATAACGTCACAAAATACATAACGTCACAAAAATAAATGACGTTACAAAATAAATGACGTTACAAAATACATAACGTTACCAAAATAAATGACGTCACAAAATACATAACGTCACAAAAATAAATGACGTCACAAAATACATAACGTCACAAAAAAATGACGTCACAAAATACATAACGTCACAAAAATAAATGACGTCACAAAATACATATTGTCACGAAAATAAATGACTCACAAAATACATAACGTCACAAAAACAAATGACGTCACAAAATAAATAACGTCATATAAATAAATGACGTCACAAAAATTAATTACGTCACAAAATACATAACCTCACAAAATATATAACGTCACAAAAATAAATGACGTCACAAAAATTAATTAAGTCACAAAATACATAACGTCACAAAAATAAATAACGTCACAAAATACATAACGTCACAAAATACATAACGTCACAAAAATAAATGACGTTACAAAATAAATGACGTTACAAAATACATAACGTTACCAAAATAAATGACGTCACAAAATACATAACGTCACAAAAATAAATGACGTCACAAAATACATAACGTCACAAAAAATAAATGACGTCACAAAAATTAATTACGTCACAAAATACATAACGTCAAAAAAATAAATGACGTCACAAAATACATAACGTCATAAAATACATAACGTCACAAAAAAAATGACGTCACAAAATACATAACGTCAAAAAAATAAATGACGTCACAAAATACATAACGTCACAAAAAAAAATGACGTCACAAACATAATGACGTCACTAAATACATATTGTCACAAAAATAAATGACGTCACAATATACATAACGTCACAAAAATAAATGACGTCACAAAATACATAACGTCAAAAAAATGACGTCACAAAATACATAACGTCATAAAAATAAATGACGTCACAAAATACATAATGTCACAAAATTAAATGACGTCCCAAAATACATAACGTCACAAATAAATGACGTCACAAAATACATAACGAAACAAAAATAAATGACGTCACAAAATACATAACGTCACCAAAATAAATGACGTCACAAACATAATGACGTCACTAAATACATTTGTCACAAAAATAAATGACGTCACAAAATACATAACGTCACAAAAATAAATGACGTCACAAAATACATAACATCAAAAAAATGACGTCACAAAATACATAACGTCATAAAAATAAATGACGTCACAAAAATTAATTACTTCACAAAATACATAACGTCACAAAAATAAATGACGTCACAAAATACATAACGTCACAAAATACATTACGTCACAAAAATAAATGACGTCACAAAATACATAACGTCACAAAAATAAATGACGTCACAAAATACATAACGTCACAAAAATAAATGACGACACAAAACACATAACGTCACAAAAATAAATGACGTCACAAAATACATGACGTCACAAAAATAAATGACGTAACAAAAATAAATAACGTCACAAAATACATAACGTCACAAAATACATAACGGCAAAAAATAAATGACGTCACAAAATACATAACGTCACAAAAATAAATGTTGTCACAAAATACATAACGTCACAAAATACATAACGTCACAAAAATAAATGACGTTACAAAATACATAACGTTACAAAAATAAATGACGTCACAAAATACATAACGTCACAAAATTAATGACGTCACAAAAATTAATTACGTCACAAAATACATAACGTCACAAAAATTAATTAAGTCAAAAAAAAACATAACCTCACAAAAATAAATGACGTCACAAAATACATAACGTCACAAAAATAAATGACGTCACAAAATACATAATGTCACAAAATTAAATGACGTCCCAAAATACATAACGTCACAAATAAATAACGTCACAAAATACATAACGAAACAAAAATAAATGACGTCACAAAATACATAACGTCACCAAAATAAATGACGTCACAAACATAATGACGTCACTAAATACATTTGTCACAAAAATAAATGACGTCACAAAATACATAACGTCACAAAAATAAATGACGTCACAAAATACATAACGTCAAAAAAATGACGTCACAAAATACATAACGTCATAAAATACATAACGTCACAAAAAAAATGACGTCACAAAATACATAACGTCAAAAAAATAAATGACGTCACAAAATACATAACGTCACAAAAATAAATGACGTCACAAACATAATGACGTCACTAAATACATATTGTCACAAAAATAAATGACGTCACAATATACATAACGTCACAAAAATAAATGACGTCACAAAATACATAACGTCAAAAAAATGACGTCACAAAATACATAACGTCATAAAAATAAATGACGTCACAAAATACATAATGTCACAAAATTAAATGACGTCCCAAAATACATAACGTCACAAATAAATGACGTCACAAAATACATAACGAAACAAAAATAAATGACGTCACAAAATACATAACGTCACCAAAATAAATGACGTCACAAACATAATGACGTCACTAAATACATTTGTCACAAAAATAAATGACGTCACAAAATACATAACGTCACAAAAATAAATGACGTCACAAAATACATAACGTCAAAAAAATGACGTCACAAAATACATAACGTCATAAAAATAAATGACGTCACAAAAATTAATTACTTCACAAAATACATAACGTCACAAAAATAAATGACGTCACAAAATACATAACGTCACAAAATACATAACGTCACAAAAATAAATGACGTCACAAAATACATAACGTCACAAAAATAAATGACGTCACAAAATACATAAAGTCACAAAAATAAATGACGACACAAAACACATAACGTCACAAAAATAAATGACGTCACAAAATACATGACGTCACAAAAATAAATGACGTCACAAAAATAAATAACGTCACAAAATACATAACGTCACAAAATACATAACGGCAAAAAATAAATGACGTCACAAAATACATAACGTCACAAAAATAAATGTTGTCACAAAATACATAACGTCACAAAATACATAACGTCACAAAAATAAATGACGTCACAAAATACATAACGTCACAAAATTAATGACGTCACAAAAATTAATTACGTCACAAAATACATAACGTCACAAAAAATAATTACGTCAAAAAATACATAACCTCACAAAAATAAATGACGTCACAAAATACATAACGTCACAAAAATAAATGACGTCACAAAATACATAACGTCACAAAAATAAATGACGTCACAAAATACATAACGTCACGAAAATAAATGACTCACAAAATACATAACGTCACAAAAACAAATAACGTCACAAAATACATAACGTCACAAAAATAAATGACGTCACAAAATACATAACGTCACAAAATACATAACGTCACAAAAATAAATGACGTTACAAAATAAATGACGTTACAAAATACATAACGTTACCAAAATAAATGACGTCACAAAATACATAACGTCACAAAAATAAATGACGTCACAAAATACATAACGTCACAAAAAAATGACGTCACAAAATACATAACGTCACAAAAATAAATGACGTCACAAAATACATAACGTCACGAAAATAAATGATTCACAAAATACATAACGTCACAAAAACAAATGACGTCACAAAATACATAACGTCACAAAAATAAATGACGTCACAAAATACATAACGTCACAAAAATAAATGACGTCACAAAATACATAACGTCACAAAATACATAACGTCACAAAAATAAATGACGTTACAAAATAAATGACGTTACAAAATACATAACGTTACCAAAATAAATGACGTCACAAAATACATAACGTCACAAAAATAAATGACGTCACAAAATACATAACGTCACAAAAAAATGACGTCACAAAATACATAACGTCACAAAAATAAATGACGTCACAAAATACATAACGTCACGAAAAAAATGACTCACAAAATACATAACGTCACAAAAACAAATGACGTCACAAAATACATAACGTCAAAAAAATAAATGACGTCACAAAATACATAACGTCACAAAAATAAATGACGTCACAAAATACATAACGTCACAAAAATAAATGACGTCACAAAATACATAACGTCACAAAATACATAACGTAACAAAAATAAATGACGTTACAAAATAAATGACGTTACAAAATACATAACGTTACCAAAATAAATGACGTCACAAAATACATAACGTCACAAAAATAAATGACGTCACAAAATACATAACGTCACAAAAAAATGACGTCACAAAATACATAACGTCACAAAAATAAATGACGTCAGAAAATACATAACGTCACGAAAATAAATGACTCACAAAATACATAACGTCACAAAAACAAATGACGTCACAAAATACATAACGTCACAAAAATAAATGACGTCACAAAAATTAATTACGTCACAAAATACATAACCTCATAAAATATATAACGTCACAAAAATAAATGACGTCACAAAAATTAATTACGTTACAAAATACATAACGTCACAAAAATAAATGACGTCACAAAATACATAACGTCACAAAAATAAATGTTGTCACAAAATACATAACGTCACAAAATACATAACGTCACAAAAATAAATGACGTCACAAAATACATAACGTCACAAAATTAATGACGTCACAAAAATTAATTACGTCACAAAATACATAACGTCACAAAAAATAATTACGTCAAAAAATACATAACCTCACAAAAATAAATGACGTCACAAAATACATAACGTCACAAAAATAAATGACGTCACAAAATACATAACGTCACAAAAATAAATGACGTCACAAAATACATAACGTCACGAAAATAAATGACTCACAAAATACATAACGTCACAAAAACAAATAACGTCACAAAATACATAACGTCACAAAAATAAATGACGTCACAAAATACATAACGTCACAAAATACATAACGTCACAAAAATAAATGACGTTACAAAATAAATGACGTTACAAAATACATAACGTTACCAAAATAAATGACGTCACAAAATACATAACGTCACAAAAATAAATGACGTCACAAAATACATAACGTCACAAAAAAATGACGTCACAAAATACATAACGTCACAAAAATAAATGACGTCACAAAATACATAACGTCACGAAAATAAATGATTCACAAAATACATAACGTCACAAAAACAAATGACGTCACAAAATACATAACGTCACAAAAATAAATGACGTCACAAAATACATAACGTCACAAAAATAAATGACGTCACAAAATACATAACGTCACAAAATACATAACGTCACAAAAATAAATGACGTTACAAAATAAATGACGTTACAAAATACATAACGTTACCAAAATAAATGACGTCACAAAATACATAACGTCACAAAAATAAATGACGTCACAAAATACATAACGTCACAAAAAAATGACGTCACAAAATACATAACGTCACAAAAATAAATGACGTCACAAAATACATAACGTCACGAAAAAAATGACTCACAAAATACATAACGTCACAAAAACAAATGACGTCACAAAATACATAACGTCAAAAAAATAAATGACGTCACAAAATACATAACGTCACAAAAATAAATGACGTCACAAAATACATAACGTCACAAAAATAAATGACGTCACAAAATACATAACGTCACAAAATACATAACGTAACAAAAATAAATGACGTTACAAAATAAATGACGTTACAAAATACATAACGTTACCAAAATAAATGACGTCACAAAATACATAACGTCACAAAAATAAATGACGTCACAAAATACATAACGTCACAAAAAAATGACGTCACAAAATACATAACGTCACAAAAATAAATGACGTCAGAAAATACATAACGTCACGAAAATAAATGACTCACAAAATACATAACGTCACAAAAACAAATGACGTCACAAAATACATAACGTCACAAAAATAAATGACGTCACAAAAATTAATTACGTCACAAAATACATAACCTCATAAAATATATAACGTCACAAAAATAAATGACGTCACAAAAATTAATTACGTTACAAAATACATAACGTCACAAAAATAAATGACGTCACAAAATACATAACGTCACAAAATACATAACGTCACAAAATACATAACGTCACAAAATACATAACGTCACAAAAATAAATGACGTTACAAAATAAATGACGTTACAAAATACATAACGTTACCAAAATAAATGACGTCACAAAATACATAACGTCACAAAAATAAATGACGTCACAAAATACATAACGTCACAAAAAAATGACGTCACAAAATACATAACGTCACAAAAATAAATGACGTCACAAAATACATAACGTCACGAAAAAAAATGACTCACAAAATACATAACGTCACAAAAACAAATGACGTCACAAAATACATAACGTCAAAAAAATAAATGACGTCACAAAATACATAACGTCACAAAAATAAATGACGTCACAAAATACATAACGTCACAAAAATAAATGACGTCACAAAATACATAACGTAACAAAAATAAATGACGTTACAAAATAAATGACGTTACAAAATACATAACGTTACCAAAATAAATGACGTCACAAAATACATAACGTCACAAAAATAAATGACGTCACAAAATACATAACGTCACAAAATACATAACGTCACAAAAATAAATGACGTCAGAAAATACATAACGTCACGAAAATAAATGACTCACAAAATACATAACGTCACAAAAACAAATGACGTCACAAAATACATAACGTCACAAAAATAAATGACGTCACAAAAATTAATTACGTCACAAAATACATAACCTCATAAAATATATAACGTCACAAAAATAAATGACGTCACAAAAATTAATTACGTTACAAAATACATAACGTCACAAAAATAAATGACGTCACAAAATACATAACGTCACAAAATACATAACGTCACAAAATACATAACGTCACAAAATACATAACGTCACAAAAATAAATGACGTCACAAAATAAATGACGTTACAAAATACATAACGTTACCAAAATAAATGACGTCACAAAATACATAACGTCACAAAAATAAATGACGTCACAAAATACATAACGTCACAAAAATAAATGACGTCACAAAATACATAACGTCACAAAAATAAATGACGTCACAAAATACATAACGTCACAAAATACATAACGTCACAAAAATAAATGACGTTACAAAATAAATGACGTTACAAAATACATAACGTTACCAAAATAAATGACGTCACAAAATACATAACGTCACAAAAACAAATGACGTCACAAAATACATAACGTCACAAAAATAAATGACGTCACAAAATACATAACGTCACGAAAATAAATGACTCACAAAATACATAACGTCACAAAAACAAATGACGTCACAAAATAGATAACGTCACAAAAATAAATGACGTCACAAAAATTAATTACGTCACAAAATACATAACCTCACAAAATATATAACGTCACAAAAATAAATGACGTCACAAAAATTAATTACGTCACAAAATACATAACGTCACAAAAATAAATAACGTCACAAAATACATAACATCACAAAATACATAACGGCAAAAAATAAATGACGTCACAAAATACATAACGTCACAAAAATAAATGACGTCACAAAAATTAATTACGTCACAAAATACATAACCTCACAAAATATATAACGTCACAAAAATAAATGACGTCACAAAAATTAATTACGTCACAAAATACATAACGTCACAAAAATAAATAACGTCACAAAATACATAACGTCACAAAATACATAACGGCAAAAAATAAATGACGTCACAAAATACATAACGTCACAAAAATAAATGACGTCACAAAATACATAACGTCACAAAAATAAATGACGTCACAAAATACATAACGTCACAAAATACATAACGTCACAAAAATAAATGACGTCACAAAAATTAATTACGTCACAAAATACATAACGTCACAAAAATAAATGACGTCACAAAATACATAACGTCACAAAAAATGACGTTACAAAATACATAACGTTACCAAAATAAATGACGTCACAAAATACATAACGTCACAAAAATAAATGACGTCACAAAATACATAACGTCACAAAAAAATGACGTCACAAAATACATAACGTCACAAAAATAAATGACGTCACAAAATACATAACGTCACGAAAATAAATGACTCACAAAATACATAACGTCACAAAAACAAATGACGTCACAAAATACATAACGTCACAAAAATATATGACGTCACAAAAATTAATTACGTCACAAAATACATAACCTCACCAAATATATAACGTCACAAAAATAAATGACGTCACAAAAATTAATTAAGTCACAAAATACATAACGTCACAAAAATAAATAACGTCACAAAATACATAACGTCACAAAATACATAACGTCACAAAAATAAATGACGTCACAAAATAAATAAAGTCACAAAAATAAATGACGTCACAAAATACATAACGTCACGAAAATAAATGACTCACAAAATACATAACGTCACAAAAACAAATGACGTCACAAAATACATAACGTCACAAAATACATAACGTCACAAAATACATAACGTCACAAAAATAAATGACGTTACAAAATAAATGACGTTACAAAATACATAACGTTACCAAAATAAATGACGTCACAAAATACATAACGTCACAAAAATAAATGACGTCACAAAATACATAACGTCACAAAAATAAATGACGTCACAAAATACATAACGTCACAAAATACATAACGTCACAAAAATAAATGACGTTACAAAATAAATGACGTTACAAAATACATAACGTTACCAAAATAAATGACGTCACAAAATACATAACGTCACAAAATTAAATGACGTCACAAAATACATAACGTCACAAAAAAATGACGTCACAAAATACATAACGTCACAAAAATAAATGACGTCACAAAATACATAACGTCACGAAAATAAATGACTCACAAAATACATAACGTCACAAAAACAAATGACGTCACAAAATAAATAACGTCACAATAATAAATGACGTCACAAAAATTAATTACGTCACAAAATACATAACCTCACAAAATATATAACGTCACAAAAATAAATGACGTCACAAAAATTAATTAAGTCACAAAATACATAACGTCACAAAAATAAATAACGTCACAAAATACATAACGTCACAAAATACATAACGTCACAAAAATAAATGACGTTACAAAATAAATGACGTTACAAAATACATAACGTTACCAAAATAAATGACGTCACAAAATACATAACGTCACAAAAATAAATGACGTCACAAAATACATAACGTCACAAAAAATAAATGACGTCACAAAAATTAATTACGTCACAAAATACATAACGTCAAAAAAATAAATGACGTCACAAAATACATAACGTCATAAAATACATAACGTCACAAAAAAAATGACGTCACAAAATACATAACGTCACAAAAATAAATGACGTCACAAACATAATGACGTCACTAAATACATATTGTCACAAAAATAAATGACGTCACAAAATACATAACGTCACAAAAATAAATGACGTCACAAAATACATAACGTCAAAAAAATGACGTCACAAAATACATAACGTCATAAAAATAATAACGTCACAAAATACATAATGTCACAAAATTAAATGACGTCCCAAAATACATAACGTCACAAATAAATGACGTCACAAAATACATAACGAAACAAAAATAAATGACGTCACAAAATACATAACGTCACCAAAATAAATGACGTCACAAACATAATGACGTCACTAAATACATATTGTCACAAAAATAAATGACGTCACAAAATACATAACGTCACAAAAATAAATGACGTCACAAAATACATAACGTCAAAAAAATGACGTCACAAAATACATAACGTCACAAAATACATAACGTCACAAAAATAAATGACGTTACAAAATAAATGACGTTACAAAATACATAACGTTACCAAAATAAATGACGTCACAAAATACATAACGTCACAAAAATAAATGACGTCACAAACATAATGACGTCACTAAATACATATTGTCACAAAAATAAATGACGTCACAAAATACATAACGTCACAAAAATAAATGACGTCACAAAATACATAACGTCAAAAAAATGACGTCACAAAATACATAACGTCATAAAAATAAATGACGTCACAAAATACATAATGTCACAAAATTAAATGACGTCCCAAAATACATAACGTCACAAATAAATGACGTCACAAAATACATAACGAAACAAAAATAAATGACGTCACAAAATACATAATGTCACAAAAAATAAATGACGTCACAAAAATTAATTACGTCACAAAATACATAACGTCAAAAAAATAAATGACGTCACAAAATACATAACGTCATAAAATACATAACGTCACAAAAAAATGACGTCACAAAATACATAACGTCACAAAAATAAATGACGTCACAAACATAATGACGTCACTAAATACATATTGTCACAAAAATAAATGACGTCACAAAATACATAACGTCACAAAAATAAATGACGTCACAAAATACATAACGTCAAAAAAATGACGTCACAAAATACATAACGTCATAAAAATAAATGACGTCACAAAATACATAATGTCACAAAATTAAATGACGTCCCAAAATACATAACGTCACAAATAAATGACGTCACAAAATACATAACGAAACAAAAATAAATGACGTCACAAAATACATAACGTCACCAAAATAAATGACGTCACAAACATAATGACGTCACTAAATACATATTGTCACAAAAATAAATGACGTCACAAAATACATAACGTCACAAAAATAAATGACGTCACAAAATACATAACGTCAAAAAAATGACGTCACAAAATACATAACGTCACAAAATACATAACGTCACAAAAATAAATGACGTTACAAAATAAATGACGTTACAAAATACATAACGTTACCAAAATAAATGACGTCACAAAATACATAACGTCACAAAAAAATGACGTCACAAAATACATAACGTCACAAAAATAAATGACGTCACAAAATACATAACGTCACGAAAATAAATGACTCACAAAATACATAACGTCACAAAAACAAATGACGTCACAAAATACATAACGTCAAAAAAATAAATGACGTCACAAAATACATAACGTCACAAAAATAAATGACGTCACAAAATACATAACGTCACAAAAATAAATGACGTCACAAAATACATAACGTCACAAAATACATAACGTAACAAAAATAAATGACGTTACAAAATAAATGACGTTACAAAATACATAACGGTACCAAAATAAATGACGTCACAAAATATATAACGTCACAAAAATAAATGACGTCACAAAATACATAACGTCACAAAAAAATGACGTCACAAAATACATAACGTCACAAAAATAAATGACGTCAGAAAATACATAACGTCACGAAAATAAATGACTCACAAAATACATAACGTCACAAAAACAAATGACGTCACAAAATACATAACGTCACAAAAATAAATGACGTCACAAAAATTAATTACGTCACAAAATACATAACCTCATAAAATATATAACGTCACAAAAATAAATGACGTCACAAAAATTAATTACGTTACAAAATACATAACGTCACAAAATTAAATGACGTCACAAAATACATAACGTCACAAAATACATAACGTCACAAAATACATAACGTCACAAAAATAAATGACGTCACAAAATAAATGACGTTACAAAATACATAACGTTACCAAAATAAATGACGTCACAAAATACATAACGTCACAAAAATAAATGACGTCACAAAATACATAACGTCACAAAAATAAATGACGTCACAAAATACATAACGTCACAAAAATAAATGACGTCACAAAATACATAACGTCACAAAATACATAACGTCACAAAAATAAATGACGTTACAAAATAAATGACGTTACAAAATACATAACGTTACCAAAATAAATGACGTCACAAAATACATAACGTCACAAAAACAAATGACGTCACAAAATACATAACGTCACAAAAATAAATGACGTCACAAAATACATAACGTCACGAAAATAAATGACTCACAAAATACATAACGTCACAAAAACAAATGACGTCACAAAATACATAACGTCACAAAAATAAATGACGTCACAAAAATTAATTACGTCACAAAATACATAACCTCACAAAATATATAATGTCACAAAAATAAATGACGTCACAAAAATTAATTACGTTACAAAATACATAACGTCACAAAAATAAATAACGTCACAAAATACATAACGTCACAAAATACATAACGGCAAAAAATAAATGACGTCACAAAATACATAACGTCACAAAAATAAATGACGTCACAAAATACATAACGTCACAAAATACATAACGGCAAAAAATAAATGACGTCACAAAATACATAACGTCACAAAAATAAATGATGTCACAAAATACATAACGTCACAAAAATAAATGACGTCACAAAAATTAATTACGTCACAAAATACATAACGTCACAAAAATAAATAACGTCACAAAATACATAACGTCACAAAATACATAACGGCAAAAAATAAATGACGTCACAAAATACATAACGTCACAAAAATAAATGATGTCACAAAATACATAACGTCACAAAAATAAATGACGTCACAAAATACATAACGTCACAAAAATAAATGACGTCACAAAATACATAACGTCACAAAAAAATGACGTTACAAAATACATAACGTTACCAAAATAAATGACGTCACAAAATACATAACGTCACAAAAATAAATGACGTCACAAAATACATAACGTCACAAAAAAATGACGTCACAAAATACATAACGTCACAAAAATAAATGACGTCACAAAATACATAACGTCACGAAAATAAATGACTCACAAAATACATAACGTCACAAAAACAAATGACGTCACAAAATACATAACGTCACAAAAATAAATGACGTCACAAAAATTAATTACGTCACAAAATACATAACCTCACAAAATATATAACGTCACAAAAATAAATGACGTCACAAAAATTAATTAAGTCACAAAATACATAACGTCACAAAAATAAATAACGTCACAAAATACATAACGTCACAAAATACATAACGTCACAAAAATAAATGACGTCACAAAATAAATAAAGTCACAAAAATAAATGACGTCACAAAATACATAACGTCACGAAAATAAATGACTCACAAAATACATAACGTCACAAAAACAAATGACGTCACAAAATACATAACGTCACAAAATACATAACGTCACAAAAATAAATGACGTTACAAAATAAATGACGTTACAAAATACATAACGTTACCAAAATAAATGACGTCACAAAATACATAACGTCACAAAAATAAATGACGTCACAAAATACATAACGTCACAAAAAAATGACGTTACAAAATACATAACGTTACCAAAATAAATGACGTCACAAAATACATAACGTCACAAAAATAAATGACGTCACAAAATACATAACGTCACAAAAAAATGACGTCACAAAATACATAACGTCACAAAAATAAATGACGTCACAAAATACATAACGTCACGAAAATAAATGACTCACAAAATACATAACGTCACAAAAACAAATGACGTCACAAAATACATAACGTCACAAAAATAAATGACGTCACAAAAATTAATTACGTCACAAAATACATAACCTCACAAAATATATAACGTCACAAAAATAAATGACGTCACAAAAATTAATTAAGTCACAAAATACATAACGTCACAAAAATAAATAACGTCACAAAATACATAACGTCACAAAATACATAACGTCACAAAAATAAATGACGTCACAAAATAAATAAAGTCACAAAAATAAATGACGTCACAAAATACATAACGTCACGAAAATAAATGACTCACAAAATACATAACGTCACAAAAACAAATGACGTCACAAAATACATAACGTCACAAAATACATAACGTCACAAAAATAAATGACGTTACAAAATAAATGACGTTACAAAATACATAACGTTACCAAAATAAATGACGTCACAAAATACATAACGTCACAAAAATAAATGACGTCACAAAATACATAACGTCACAAGAATAAATGACGTCACAAAATACATAACGTCACAAAATACATAACGTCACAAAAATAAATGACGTTACAAAATAAATGACGTTACAAAATACATAACGTTACCAAAATAAATGACGTCACAAAATACATAACGTCACAAAAATAAATGACGTCACAAAATACATAACGTCACAAAAAAATGACGTCACAAAATACATAACGTCACAAAAATAAATGACGTCACAAAAATTAATTACGTCACAAAATACATAACCTCACAAAATATATAACGTCACAAAAATAAATGACGTCACAAAAATTAATTAAGTCACAAAATACATAACGTCACAAAAATAAATAACGTCACAAAATACATAACGTCACAAAATACAAACGTCACAAAAATAAATGACGTTACAAAATAAATGACGTTACAAAATACATAACGTTACCAAAATAAATGACGTCACAAAATACATAACGTCACAAAAATAAATGACGTCACAAAATACATAACGTCACAAAAAATAAATGACGTCACAAAAATTAATTACGTCACAAAATACATAACGTCAAAAAAATAAATGACGTCACAAAATACATAACGTCATAAAATACATAACGTCACAAAAAATGACGTCACAAAATACATAACGTCAAAAAAATAAATGACGTCACAAAATACATAACGTCACAAAAATAAATGACGTCACAAACATAATGACGTCACTAAATACATATTGTCACAAAAATAAATGACGTCACAAAATACATAACGTCACAAAAATAAATGACGTCACAAAATACATAACGTCAAAAAAATGACGTCACAAAATACATAACGTCATAAAAATAAATGACGTCACAAAATACATAATGTCACAAAATTAAATGACGTCCCAAAATACATAACGTCACAAATAAATGACGTCACAAAATACATAACGAAACAAAAATAAATGACGTCACAAAATACATAACGTCACCAAAATAAATGACGTCACAAACATAATGACGTCACTAAATACATATTGTCACGAAAATAAATGACGTCACAAAATACATAACGTCACAAAAATAAATGACGTCACAAAATACATAACGTCAAAAAAATGACGTCACAAAATACATAACGTCATAAAAATAAATGACGTCACAAAAATTAATTACTTCACAAAATACATAACGTCACAAAAATAAATGACGTCACAAAATACATAACGTCACAAAATACATTACGTCACAAAAATAAATGACGTCACAAAATACATAACGTCACAAAAATAAATGACGTCACAAAATACATAACGTCACAAAAATAAATGACGTCACAAAATACATAACGTCACAAAAATAAATGACGTCACAAAATACATGACGTCACAAAAATAAATGACGTCACAAAAAAAAATAACGTCACAAAATACATAACGTCACAAAATACATAACGGCAAAAAATAAATGACGTCACAAAATACATAACGTCACAAAAATAAATGTTGTCACAAAATACATAACGTCACAAAAATAAATGACGTTACAAAATAAATGACGTTACAAAATACATAACGTTACCAAAATAAATGACGTCACAAAATACATAACGTCACAAAAATAAATGACGTCACAAAATACATAACGTCACAAAAAAATGACGTCACAAAATACATAACGTCACAAAAATAAATGACGTCACAAAATACATAACGTCACGAAAATAAATGATTCACAAAATACATAACGTCACAAAAACAAATGACGTCACAAAATAAATAACGTCACAAAAATAAATGACGTCACAAAATACATAACGTCACAAAAATAAATGACGTCACAAAATACATAACGTCACAAAATACATAACGTCACAAAAATAAATGACGTTACAAAATAAATGACGTTACAAAATACATAACGTTACCAAAATAAATGACGTCACAAAATACATAACGTCACAAAAATAAATGACGTCACAAAATACATAACGTCACAAAAAAATGACGTCACAAAATACATAACGTCACAAAAATAAATGACGTCACAAAATACATAACGTCACGAAAATAAATGACTCACAAAATACATAACGACGTCACAAAATACATAACGTCACAAAATATATAACGTCACAAAAATAAATGACGTCACAAAAATTAATTACGTCACAAAATACATAACGTCACAAAAAAAATAACGTCACAAAATACATAACGTCACAAAATACATAACGTCACAAAAATAAATGACGTCACAAAATAAATAAAGTCACAAAAATAAATGACGTCACAAAATGCATAACGTCACAAAAATAAATGATGTCACAAAATACATAACGTCACAAAAATATATGACGTCACAAAATTAATTACGTCACAAAATACATAACGTCACAAAAATAAATGACGTCACAAAATACATAACGTCACCAAAATAAATGACGTCACAAAATACATAACGTCACAAAAATAAATGACGTCACAAAATACATAACGTCACAAAAACAAATGACGTCACAAAATACATAACGTCACAAAAATAAATGACGTCACAAAATACATGACGTCACAAAAATAAATGACGTCACAAAAATTAATTACGTCACAAAATACATAACGTCACAAAATATAAAACGTCACAAAAATAAATGACGTCACAAAAATTAATTACGTCACAAAATACATAACGTCACAAAAATAAATAACGTCACAAAATACATAACGTCACAAAATACATAACGTCAAAAAATAAATGACGTCACAAAATAAATAAAGTCAAAAAAATAAATGACGTCACAAAATACATAACGTCACAAAAATAAATGACGTCACAAAATACATAACGTCACAAAATACATAACGTCACAAAAATAAATGACGTCACAAAAATTAATTACGTCACAAAATACATAACGTCACAAAAATAAATGACGTCACAAAATACATAACGTCACAAAAAAATGACGTTACAAAATACATAACGTTACCAAAATAAATGACGTCACAAAATACATAACGTCACAAAAATAAATGACGTCACAAAATACATAACGTCACAAAAAAATGACGTCACAAAATACATAACGTCACAAAAATAAATGACGTCACAAAATACATAACGTCACGAAAATAAATGACTCACAAAATACATAACGTCACAAAAACAAATGACGTCACAAAATACATAACGTCACAAAAATAAATGACGTCACAAAAATTAATTACGTCACAAAATACATAACCTCACAAAATATATAACGTCACAAAAATAAATGACGTCACAAAAATTAATTAAGTCACAAAATACATAACGTCACAAAAATAAATAACGTCACAAAATACATAACGTCACAAAATACATAACGTCACAAAAATAAATGACGTCACAAAATAAATAAAGTCACAAAAATAAATGACGTCACAAAATACATAACGTCACGAAAATAAATGACTCACAAAATACATAACGTCAAAAAAACAAATGACGTCACAAAATACATAACGTCACAAAAAACATAACGTCACAAAAATAAATGACGTTACAAAATAAATGACGTTACAAAATACATAACGTTACCAAAATAAATGACGTCACAAAATACATAACGTCACAAAAATAAATGACGTCACAAAATACATAACGTCACAAGAATAAATGACGTCACAAAATACATAACGTCACAAAATACATAACGTCACAAAAATAAATGACGTTACAAAATAAATGACGTTACAAAATACATAACGTTACCAAAATAAATGACGTCACAAAATACATAACGTCACAAAAATAAATGACGTCACAAAATACATAACGTCACAAAAAAATGACGTCACAAAATACATAACGTCACAAAAATAAAGGACGTCACAAAAATTAATTACGTCACAAAATACATAACGTCACAAAAATAAATAACGTCACAAAATACATAACGTCACAAAATACAAACGTCACAAAAATAAATGACGTTACAAAATACATAACGTTACCAAAATAAATGACGTCACAAAATACATAACGTCACAAAAATAAATGACGTCACAAAATACATAACGTCACAAAAAATAAATGACGTCACAAAAATTAATTACGTCACAAAATACATAACGTCAAAAAAATAAATGACGTCACAAAATACATAACGTCATAAAATACATAACGTCACAAAAAAATGACGTCACAAAATACATAACGTCAAAAAAATAAATGACGTCACAAAATACATAACGTCACAAAAATAAATGACGTCACAAACATAATGACGTCACTAAATACATATTGTCACAAAAATAAATGACGTCACAAAATACATAACGTCACAAAAATAAATGACGTCACAAAATACATAACGTCAAAAAAATGACGTCACAAAATACATAACGTCATAAAAATAAATGACGTCACAAAATACATAATGTCACAAAATTAAATGACGTCCCAAAATACATAACGTCACAAATAAATGACGTCACAAAATACATAACGAAACAAAAATAAATGACGTCACAAAATACATAACGTCACCAAAATAAATGACGTCACAAACATAATGACGTCACTAAATACATATTGTCACGAAAATAAATGACGTCACAAAATACATAACGTCACAAAAATAAATGACGTCACAAAATACATAACGTCAAAAAAATGACGTCACAAAATACATAACGTCATAAAAATAAATGACGTCACAAAAATTAATTACTTCACAAAATACATAACGTCACAAAAATAAATGACGTCACAAAATACATAACGTCACAAAATACATTTCGTCACAAAAATAAATGACGTCACAAAATACATAACGTCACAAAAATAAATGACGTCACAAAATACATAACGTCACAAAAATAAATGACGTCACAAAATACATAACGTCTCAAAAATAAATGACGTCACAAAATACATGACGTCACAAAAATAAATGACGTCACAAAAAAAAATAACGTCACAAAATACATAACGTCACAAAATACATAACGGCAAAAAATAAATGACGTCACAAAATACATAACGTCACAAAAATAAATGTTGTCACAAAATACATAACGTCACAAAAATAAATGACATTACAAAATAAATGACGTTACAAAATACATAACGTTACCAAAATAAATGACGTCACAAAATACATAACGTCACAAAAATAAATGACGTCACAAAATACATAACGTCACAAAAAAATGACGTCACAAAATACATAACGTCACAAAAATAAATGACGTCACAAAATACATAACGTCACGAAAATAAATGATTCACAAAATACATAACGTCACAAAAACAAATGACGTCACAAAATAAATAACGTCACAAAAATAAATGACGTCACAAAATACATAACGTCACAAAAATAAATGACGTCACAAAATACATAACGTCACAAAATACATAACGTCACAAAAATAAATGACGTTACAAAATAAATGACGTTACAAAATACATAACGTTACCAAAATAAATGACGTCACAAAATACATAACGTCACAAAAATAAATGACGTCACAAAATACATAACGTCACAAAAAAATGACGTCACAAAATACATAACGTCACAAAAATAAATGACGTCACAAAATACATAACGTCACGAAAATAAATGACTCACAAAATACATAACGACGTCACAAAATACATAACGTCACAAAATATATAACGTCACAAAAATAAAGGACGTCACAAAAATTAATTACGTCACAAAATACATAACGTCACAAAAAAAAATAACGTCACAAAATACATAACGTCACAAAATACATAACGTCACAAAAATAAATGACGTCACAAAATAAATAAAGTCACAAAAATAAATGACGTCACAAAATGCATAACGTCACAAAAATAAATGATGTCACAAAATACATAACGTCACAAAAATATATGACGTCACAAAATTAATTACGTCACAAAATACATAACGTCACAAAAATAAATGACGTCACAAAATACATAACGTCACCAAAATAAATGACGTCACAAAATACAAAACGTCACAAAAATAAATGACGTCACAAAATACATAACGTCACAAAAACAAATGACGTCACAAAATACATAACGTCACAAAAATAAATGACGTCACAAAATACATAACGTCACAAAAATAAATGACGTCACAAAAATTAATTACGTCACAAAATACATAACGTCACAAAATATAAAACGTCACAAAAATAAATGACGTCACAAAAATTAATTACGTCACAAAATACATAACGTCACAAAAATAAATAACGTCACAAAATACATAACGTCACAAAATACATAACGTCACAAAAATAAATGACGTCACAAAATAAATAAAGTCACAAAAATAAATGACGTCACAAAATACATAACGTCACAAAAATAAATGACGTCACAAAATACATAACGTCACAAAATTAATGACGTCACAAAACTTAATTACGTCACAAAATACATAACGTCACAAAAATAAATGACGTCAAAAAATACATAACCTCACAAAAGTAAATGACGTTACAAAATACGTAACGTCACAAAAATAAATGACGTCACAAAATACATAATGTCACAAAAATAAATGACGTCACAAAAATTAATTACGTCACAAAATACATAACGTCACAAAATATATAACGTCACAAAAATAAATGACGTCACAAAAATTAATTACGTCACAAAATACATAACGTCACAAAATATATAACGTCACAAAAATAAATGACGTCACAAAAATTAATTACGTCACAAAATACATAACGTCACAAAAAAATAACGTCACAAAATACATAACGTCACAAAATACATAACGTCACAAAAAAATGACGTCACAAAATACATAACGTCAAAAAAATAAATGACGTCACAAAATACATAACGTCACAAAAATAAATGACGTCACAAACATAATGACGTCACTAAATACATATTGTCACAAAAATAAATGACGTCACAAAATACATAACGTCACAAAAATAAATGACGTCACAAAAATTAATTACGTCACAAAATACATAACGTCAAAAAAATAAATGACGTCACAAAATACATAACGTCATAAAATACATAACGTCACAAAAAAATGACGTCACAAAATACATAACGTCAAAAAAATAAATGACGTCACAAAATACATAACGTCACAAAAATAAATGACGTCACAAACATAATGACGTCACTAAATACATATTGTCACAAAAATAAATGACGTCACAAAATACATAACGTCACAAAAATAAATGACGTCACAAAATACATAACGTCAAAAAAATGACGTCACAAAATACATAACGTCATAAAAATAAATGACGTCACAAAATACATAATGTCACAAAATTAAATGACGTCCCAAAATACATAACGTCACAAATAAATGACGTCACAAAATACATAACGAAACAAAAATAAATGACGTCACAAAATACATAACGTCACCAAAATAAATGACGTCACAAACATAATGACGTCACTAAATACATATTGTCACGAAAATAAATGACGTCACAAAATACATAACGTCACAAAAATAAATGACGTCACAAAATACATAACGTCAAAAAAATGACGTCACAAAATACATAACGTCATAAAAATAAATGACGTCACAAAAATTAATTACTTCACAAAATACATAACGTCACAAAAATAAATGACGTCACAAAATACATAACGTCACAAAATACATTTCGTCACAAAAATAAATGACGTCACAAAATACATAACGTCACAAAAATAAATGACGTCACAAAATACATAACGTCACAAAAATAAATGACGTCACAAAATACATAACGTCTCAAAAATAAATGACGTCACAAAATACATGACGTCACAAAAATAAATGACGTCACAAAAAAAAATAACGTCACAAAATACATAACGTCACAAAATACATAACGGCAAAAAATAAATGACGTCACAAAATACATAACGTCACAAAAATAAATGTTGTCACAAAATACATAACGTCACAAAAATAAATGACGTTACAAAATAAATGACGTTACAAAATACATAACGTTACCAAAATAAATGACGTCACAAAATACATAACGTCACAAAAATAAATGACGTCACAAAATACATAACGTCACAAAAAAATGACGTCACAAAATACATAACGTCACAAAAATAAATGACGTCACAAAATACATAACGTCACGAAAATAAATGATTCACAAAATACATAACGTCACAAAAACAAATGACGTCACAAAATAAATAACGTCACAAAAATAAATGACGTCACAAAATACATAACGTCACAAAAATAAATGACGTCACAAAATACATAACGTCACAAAATACATAACGTCACAAAAATAAATGACGTTACAAAATAAATGACGTTACAAAATACATAACGTTACCAAAATAAATGACGTCACAAAATACATAACGTCACAAAAATAAATGACGTCACAAAATACATAACGTCACAAAAAAATGACGTCACAAAATACATAACGTCACAAAAATAAATGACGTCACAAAATACATAACGTCACGAAAATAAATGACTCACAAAATACATAACGACGTCACAAAATACATAACGTCACAAAATATATAACGTCACAAAAATAAAGGACGTCACAAAAATTAATTACGTCACAAAATACATAACGTCACAAAAAAAAATAACGTCACAAAATACATAACGTCACAAAATACATAACGTCACAAAAATAAATGACGTCACAAAATAAATAAAGTCACAAAAATAAATGACGTCACAAAATGCATAACGTCACAAAAATAAATGATGTCACAAAATACATAACGTCACAAAAATATATGACGTCACAAAATTAATTACGTCACAAAATACATAACGTCACAAAAATAAATGACGTCACAAAATACATAACGTCACCAAAATAAATGACGTCACAAAATACAAAACGTCACAAAAATAAATGACGTCACAAAATACATAACGTCACAAAAACAAATGACGTCACAAAATACATAACGTCACAAAAATAAATGACGTCACAAAATACATAACGTCACAAAAATAAATGACGTCACAAAAATTAATTACGTCACAAAATACATAACGTCACAAAATATAAAACGTCACAAAAATAAATGACGTCACAAAAATTAATTACGTCACAAAATACATAACGTCACAAAAATAAATAACGTCACAAAATACATAACGTCACAAAATACATAACGTCACAAAAATAAATGACGTCACAAAATAAATAAAGTCACAAAAATAAATGACGTCACAAAATACATAACGTCACAAAAATAAATGACGTCACAAAATACATAACGTCACAAAATTAATGACGTCACAAAACTTAATTACGTCACAAAATACATAACGTCACAAAAATAAATGACGTCAAAAAATACATAACCTCACAAAAGTAAATGACGTTACAAAATACATAACGTCACAAAAATAAATGACGTCACAAAATACATAATGTCACAAAAATAAATGACGTCACAAAAATTAATTACGTCACAAAATACATAACGTCACAAAATATATAACGTCACAAAAATAAATGACGTCACAAAAATTAATTACGTCACAAAATACATAACGTCACAAAATATATAACGTCACAAAAATAAATGACGTCACAAAAATTAATTACGTCACAAAATACATAACGTCACAAAAAAAATAACGTCACAAAATACATAACGTCACAAAATACATAACGTCACAAAAATAAATGACGTCACAAAATAAATAAAGTCACAAAAATAAATGACGTCACAAAATGCATAACGTCACAAAAATAAATGATGTCACAAAATACATAACGTCACAAAAATATATGACGTCACAAAATTAATTACGTCACAAAATACATAACGTCACAAAAATAAATGACGTCACAAAATACATAACGTCACCAAAATAAATGACGTCACAAAATACATAACGTCACAAAAATAAATGACGTCACAAAATACATAACGTCACAAAAATAAATGACGTCACAAAATACATAACGTCACATAAAATTAATTACGTCACAAAATACATAACGTCACAAAAATAAATAACGTCACAAAATACATAACGTCACAAAATACATAACGTCACAAAAATAAATGACGTCACAAAATAAATAAAGTCACAAAAATAAATGACGTCACAAAATGCATAACGTCACAAAAATAAATGACGTCACAAAATACATAACGTCACAAAAAAATGACGTCACAAAATACATAACGTCACAAAAATAAATGACGTCAAAAAATACATAACGTCACAAAAATAAATGACGTCACAAAATTAATTACGTCACAAAATACATAACGTCACAAAAATAAATGACGTCACAAAATACATAACTTCACCAAAATAAATGACGTCACAAAATACATAACGTCACAAAAATAAATGACGTCACAAAATACATAACGTCACAAAAAAAAATGACGTCACAAAATACATAACGTCACAAAAATAAATGACGTCACAAAATACATAACGTCACAAAAATAAATGACGTCACAAAATACATAACGTCACATAAAATTAATTACGTCACAAAATACATAACGTCACAAAAATAAATAACGTCACAAAATACATAACGTCACAAAATACATAACGTCACAAAAATAAATGACGTCACAAAATAAATAAAGTCACAAAAATAAATGACGTCACAAAATGCATAACGTCACAAAAATAAATGATGTCACAAAATACATAACGTCACAAAAATAAATGACGTCACAAAATACATAACGTCACAAAAATAAATGACGTCACAAAATACATAACGTCACAAAAATAAATGACGTCACAATAATAAATGACGTCACAAAATACATAAGGTCACAAAAATAAATGACGTCACAAAATACATAACGTTACAAAAATAAATGACGTAACAAAATACATAACGTCACAAAAATAAATGACGTCACAAAATAAATAAAGTCACAAAAATAAATGACGTCACAAAATGCATAACGTCACAAAAATAAATGATGTCACAAAATACATAACGTCACAAAAATATATGACGTCACAAAATTAATTACGTCACAAAATACATAACGTCACAAAAATAAATGACGTCACAATATACATAACGTCACCAAAATAAATGACGTCACAAAATACATAACGTCACAAAAATAAATGACGTCACAAAATACATAACGTCACAAAAACAAATGACGTCACAAAATACATAACGTCACAAAAATAAATGACGTCACAAAATACATAACGTCACAAAAATAAATGACGTCACAAAAATTAATTACGTCACAAAATACATAACGTCACAAAAATAAATAACGTCACAAAATACATAACGTCACAAAATACATAACGTCAAAAAAATAAATGACGTCACAAAATACATAACGTCACAAAATTAATGACGTCACAAAACTTAATTACGTCACAAAATACATAACGTCACAAAAATAAATGACGTCAAAAAATACACAACCTCACAAAAATAAATGACGTTACAAAATACATAACGTCACAAAAATAAATGACGTCACAAAATACATAATGTCACAAAAATAAATGACGTCACAAAAATTAATTACGTCACAAAATACATAACGTCACAAAATATATAACGTCACAAAAATAAATGACGTCACAAAAATTAATTACGTCACAAAATACATAACGTCACAAAATATATAACGTCACAAAAATAAATGACGTCACAAAAATTAATTACGTCACAAAATACATAACGTCACAAAAAAAAATAATGTCACAAAATACATAACGTCACAAAATACATAACGTCACAAAAATAAATGACGTCACAAAATAAATAAAGTCACAAAAATAAATGACGTCACAAAATGCATAACGTCACAAAAATAAATGATGTCACAAAATACATAACGTCACAAAAATATATGACGTCACAAAATTAATTACGTCACAAAATACATAACGTCACAAAAATAAATGACGTCACAAAATACATAACGTCACCAAAATAAATGACGTCACAAAATACATAACGTCACAAAAATAAATGACGTCACAAAATACATAACGTCACAAAAATAAATGACGTCACAAAATACATAACGTCACATAAAATTAATTACGTCACAAAATACATAACGTCACAAAAATAAATAACGTCACAAAATACATAACGTCACAAAATACATAACGTCACAAAAATAAATGACGTCACAAAATAAATAAAGTCACAAAAATAAATGACGTCACAAAATGCATAACGTCTCAAAAATAAATGACGTCACAAAATACATAACGTCACAAAAAAAATGACGTCACAAAATACATAACGTCACAAAAATAAATGACGTCAAAAAATACATAACGTCACAAAAATAAATGACGTCACAAAATTAATTACGTTACAAAATACATAACGTCACAAAAATAAATGACGTCACAAAATACATAACTTCACCAAAATAAATGACGTCACAAAATACATAACGTCACAAAAATAAATGACGTCACAAAATACATAACGTCACAAAAACAAATGACGTCACAAAATACATAACGTCACAAAAATAAATGACGTCACAAAATACATAACGTCACAAAAATAAATGACGTCACAAAATACATAACGTCACATAAAATTAATTACGTCACAAAATACATAACGTCACAAAAATAAATAACGTCACAAAATACATAACGTCACAAAATACATAACGTCACAAAAATAAATGACGTCACAAAATAAATAAAGTCACAAAAATAAATGACGTCACAAAATGCATAACGTCACAAAAATAAATGATGTCACAAAATACATAACGTCACAAAAATAAATGACGTCACAAAAATTTATTACGTCACAAAATTAAATAACGTCACAAAATACATAACGTCACAAAATACATAGCGGCACAAAAATAAATGACGTCACAAAATACATAACGTCAAAAAATAAATGACGTCACAAAATACATAACGTCACAAAAATAAATGACGTCACAAAATACATAACGTCACAAAAATAAATGACGTCACAATAATAAATGACGTCACAAAATACATAAGGTCACAAAAATAAATGACGTCACAAAATACATAACGTTACAAAAATAAATGACGTAACAAAATACATAACGTCACAAAAATAAATGACGTCACAAAATACATAACGTCACAAAAAAATGACGTCACAAAATTCATAACGTCACAAAAATAAATGACGTCACAAAATACATAACGTCACCAAAATATATGACGTAACAAAAATTAATTACGTCACAAAATACATAACGTCACAAAATATATAACGTCACAAAAATAAATGACGTCACAAAAATTAATTACGTCACAAAATACATAACGTCACAAAAATAAATAACGTCACAAAATACATAATGTCACAAAATACATAACGTCACAAAAATAAATGACGTCACAAAAATTTATTACGTCACAAAATTAAATAACGTCACAAAATACATAACGTCACAAAATTCATAGCGGCACAAAAATAAATGACGTCACAAAATACATAACGTCTCAAAAATAAATGACGTTACAAAATACATAACGTCACAAAAATAAATCACGTCACAATAATAAATGACGTCACAAAATACATAACGTCACAAAAATAAATGACGTCACAAAATACATAACGTTACAAAAATAAATGACGTCACAAAATACATAACGTCACAAAAATAAATGAAGTCACAAAATACATAACGTCACAAAAAAATGACGTCACAAAATACATAACGTCACAAAAATAAATGACGTCAAAAAATACATAACGTCACAAAAATAAATGACGTCACAAAATTAATTACGTCACAAAATACATAACGTCAAAAAAATAAATGACGTCACAAAATACATAACGTAACCAAAATAAATGACGTCACAAAATACATAACGTCACAAAAATAAATGACGTCACAAAATACATAACGTCACAAAAACAAATGACGTCACAAAATACATAACGTCACAAAAATAAATGACGTCACAAAATACATAACGTCACAAAAAAAAAATGACGTCACAAAAATTAATTACGTCACAAAATACATAACGTCACAAAATATAAAACGTCACAAAAATAAATGACGTCACAAAAATTAATTACGTCACAAAATACATAACGTCACAAAAATAAATAACGTCAAAAAATACATAACGTCACAAAATACATAACGTCAAAAAAATAAATGACGTCACAAAATAAATAAAGTCACAAAAATAAATGACGTCACAAAATACATAACGTCACAAAAATAAATGACGTCACAAAATACATAACGTCACAAAATTAATGACGTCACAAAACTTATTTACGTCACAAAATACATAACGTCACAAAAATAAATGACGTCAAAAAATACATAACCTCACAAAAATAAATGACGTCACAAAATACATAACGTCACAAAAATAAATGACGTCACAAAACACATAACGTCACAAAAATAAATGACGTCACAAAATACATAACGTCACAAAAATATATGACGTCACAAAATACATAACGTCACAAAAATAAATGACGTCACAAAATTAATGACGTCACAAAATACATAAAGTCACAAAAATAAATGACGTCACAAAATACATAACGTCACAAAAATATATGACGTCACAAAATACATAACGTCACAAAAATAAATGACGTCACAAAATTAATGACGTCACAAAATACATAAAGTCACAAAAATAAATGACGTCACAAAATACATAACGTCACAAAAATAAATGACGTCACAAAAATTAATTACGTCACAAAATACATAACGTCACAAAAATAAATGACGTCACAAAAATTTATTACGTCACAAAATTAAATAACGTCACAAAATACATAACGTCACAAAATTCATAGCGGCACAAAAATAAATGACGTCACAAAATACATAAGGTCACAAAAATAAATGACGTCACAAAATACATAACGTCAAAAAAATTAATGACGTCACAAAATACATAACGTCACAAAATAAATGACGTCACAAAATACATAACGTCACAAAAATAAATGACGTCACAATAATAAATGACGTCACAAAATACATAAGGTCACAAAAATAAATGACGTCACAAAATACATAACGTTACAAAAATAAATGACGTCACAAAATACATAACGTCACAAAAATAAATGACGTCACAAAATACATAACGTCACAAAAAAATGACGTCACAAAATACATAACGTCACAAAAATAAATGACGTCACAAAATACATAACGTCACCAATATAAATGACGTAACAAAAATTAATTACGTCACAAAATACATAACGTCACAAAATATATAACGTCACAAAAATAAATAACGTCACAAAATACATAACGTCACAAAATACATAACGTCACAAAAATAAATGACGTCACAAAATAAATAAAGTCACAAAAATAAATGACGTCACAAAATACATAACGTCACAAAAATAAATGACGTCACAAAATACATAACGTCACAAAATTAATGACGTCACAAAACTTAATTACGTCACAAAATACATAACGTCACAAAATTAATGACGTCACAAAACTTAATTACGTCACAAAATACATAACGTCACAAAAATAAATGCCGTCAAAAAATACATAACCTCACAAAAATAAATGACGTCACAAAATACATGACGTCACAAAAATAAATGACGTCACAAAATACATAACGTCACAAAAATAAATGACGTCACAAAAATTAATTACGTCACAAAATACATAACGTCACAAAATATATAACGTCACAAAAATAAATGACGTCACAAAAATTAATTACGTCACAAAATACATAACGTCACAAAAATAAATAACGTCACAAAATACATAACGTCACAAAATACATAACGTCACAAAAATAAATGACGTCACAAAATAAATAAAGTCACAAAATAAATGACGTCACAAAATACATAACGTCACAAAAATAAATGACGTCGGAAAATACATAACGTCACAAAATTAATGACGTCACAAAACTTAATTACGTCACAAAATACATAACGTCACGAAAATAAATGACGTCAAAAAATACATAACCTCACAAAAATAAATGACGTCACAAAATACATAACGTCACATAAATAAATGACGTCACAAAATACATAACGTCACAAAAATAAATGACGTCACAAAATACATAACGTCACAAAAATAAATGACGTCACAAAATACATAACGTCACAAAAATAAATGACGTCACAAAAATTAATGACGTCACAAAATACATAACGTCACAAAAATAAATGACGTCACAAAATACATAACGTCAAAAAAATAAATGACGTCACAAAATACATAACGTCACAAAAAATAAATGACGTCACAAAATGCATAACGTGACAAAAATAAATGATGTCACAAAATACTTAACGTCACAAAATATATAACGTCACAAAAATAAATGACGTCACAAAAATTAATTACGTCACAAAATACATAACGTCACAAAATATATAACGTCACAAAAATAAATGACGTCACAAAAATTAATTACGTCCCAAAATACATAACGTCACAAAAAAAAATAACGTCACAAAATACATAACGTCACAAAACACATAACGTCACAAAAATAAATGACGTCACAAAATAAATAAAGTCACAAAAATAAATGACGTCACAAAATGCATAACGTCACAAAAATAAATGATGTCACAAAATACATAACGTCACAAAAATATATGACGTCACAAAATTAATTACGTCACAAAATACATAACGTCACAAAAATAAATGACGTCACAAAATACATAACGTCACCAAAATAAATGACGTCACAAAATACATAACGTCACAAAAATAAATGACGTCACAAAATACATAACGTCACCAAAATAAATGACGTCACAAAATACATAACGTCACAAAAATAAATGACGTCACAAAATACATAACGTCACAAAAATAAATGACGTCACAAAATACATAACGTCACATAAAATTAATTACGTCACAAAATACATAACGTCACAAAAATAAATAACGTCACAAAATACATAACGTCACAAAATACATAACGTCACAAAAATAAATGACGTCACAAAATAAATAAAGTCACAAAAATAAATGACGTCACAAAATGCATAACGTCACAAAAATAAATGACGTCACAAAATACATAACGTCACAAAAAAATGACGTCACAAAATACATAACGTCACAAAAATAAATGACGTCAAAAAATACATAACGTCACAAAAATAAATGACGTCACAAAATTAATTACGTCACAAAATACATAACGTCACAAAAATAAATGACGTCACAAAATACATAACTTCACCAAAATAAATGACGTCACAAAATACATAACGTCACAAAAATAAATGACGTCACAAAATACATAACGTCACAAAAACAAATGACGTCACAAAATACATAACGTCACAAAAATAAATGACGTCACAAAATACATAACGTCACAAAAATAAATGACGTCACAAAATACATAACGTCACATAAAATTAATTACGTCACAAAATACATAACGTCACAAAAATAAATAACGTCACAAAATACATAACGTCACAAAATACATAACGTCACAAAAATAAATGACGTCACAAAATAAATAAAGTCACAAAAATAAATGACGTCACAAAATGCATAACGTCACAAAAATAAATGATGTCACAAAATACATAACGTCACAAAAATAAATGACGTCACAAAAATTTATTACGTCACAAAATTAAATAACGTCACAAAATACATAACGTCACAAAATACATAGCGGCACAAAAATAAATGACGTCACAAAATACATAACGTCAAAAAATAAATGACGTCACAAAATACATAACGTCACAAAAATAAATGACGTCACAAAATACATAACGTCACAAAAATAAATGACGTCACAATAATAAATGACGTCACAAAATACATAAGGTCACAAAAATAAATGACGTCACAAAATACATAACGTTACAAAAATAAATGACGTAACAAAATACATAACGTCACAAAAATAAATGACGTCACAAAATACATAACGTCACAAAAAATGACGTCACAAAATTCATTACGTCACAAAAGTAAATGACGTCACAAAATACATAACGTCACCAAAATATATGACGTAACAAAAATTAATTACGTCACAAAATACATAACGTCACAAAATATATAACGTCACAAAAATAAATGACGTCACAAAAATTAATTACGTCACAAAATACATAACGTCACAAAAATAAATAACGTCACAAAATACATAATGTCACAAAATACATAACGTCACAAAAATAAATGACGTCACAAAAATTTATTACGTCACAAAATTAAATAACGTCACAAAATACATAACGTCACAAAATTCATAGCGGCACAAAAATAAATGACGTCACAAAATACATAACGTCTCAAAAATAAATGACGTTACAAAATACATAACGTCACAAAAATAAATGACGTCACAAAATACATAACGTTACAAAAATAAATGACGTCACAAAATACATAACGTCACAAAAATAAATGAAGTCACAAAATACATAACGTCACAAAAAAATGACGTCACAAAATACATAACGTCACAAAAATAAATGACGTCAAAAAATACATAACGTCACAAAAATAAATGACGTCACAAAATTAATTACGTCACAAAATACATAACGTCACAAAAATAAATGACGTCACAAAATACATAACGTAACCAAAATAAATGACGTCACAAAATACATAACGTCACAAAAATAAATGACGTCACAAAATACATAACGTCACAAAAACAAATGACGTCACAAAATACATAACGTCACAAAAATAAATGACGTCACAAAATACATAACGTCACAAAAATAAATGACGTCACAAAAATTAATTACGTCACAAAATACATAACGTCACAAAATATATAACGTCACAAAAATAAATGACGTCACAAAAATTAATTACGTCACAAAATACATAACGTCACAAAAATAAATAACGTCAAAAAATACATAACGTCACAAAATACATAACGTCAAAAAAATAAATGACGTCACAAAATAAATAAAGTCACAAAAATAAATGACGTCACAAAATACATAACGTCACAAAAATAAATGACGTCACAAAATACATAACGTCACAAAATTAATGACGTCACAAAACTTATTTACGTCACAAAATACATAACGTCACAAAAATAAATGACGTCAAAAAATACATAACCTCACAAAAATAAATGACGTCACAAAATACATAACGTCACAAAAATAAATGACGTCACAAAATACATAACGTCACAAAAATAAATGACGTCGCAAAATACATAACGTCACAAAAATATATGACGTCACAAAATACATAACGTCACAAAAATAAATGACGTCAAAAATTAATGACGTCACAAAATACATAAGGTCACAAAAATAAATGACGTCACAAAATACATAACGTCACAAAAATAAATGACGTCACAAAAATTAATTACGTCACAAAATACATAACGTCACAAAAATAAATGACGTCACAAAAATTTATTACGTCACAAAATTAAATAACGTCACAAAATACATAACGTCACAAAATTCATAGCGGCACAAAAATAAATGACGTCACAAAATACATAACGTCATAAAAATAAATGACGTCACAAAATACATAACGTCAAAAAAATTAATGACGTCACAAAATACATAACGTCACAAAATAAATGACGTCACAAAATACATAACGTCACAAAAATAAATGACGTCACAATAATAAATGACGTCACAAAATACATAAGGTCACAAAAATAAATGACGTCACAAAATACATAACGTTACAAAAATAAATGACGTCACAAAATACATAACGTCACAAAAATAAATGACGTCACAAAATACATAACGTCACAAAAAAATGACGTCACAAAATACATAACGTCACAAAAATAAATGACGTCACAAAATACATAACGTCACCAATATAAATGACGTAACAAAAATTAATTACCTCACAAAATACATAACGTCACAAAATATATAACGTCACGAAAATAAATGACGTCACAAAAATTAGTTACGTCACAAAATACATAACGTCACAAAAATAAATAACGTCACAAAATACATAACGTCACAAAATACATAACGTCACAAAAATAAATGACGTCACAAAATAAATAAAGTCACAAAAATAAATGACGTCACAAAATACATAACGTCACAAAAATAAATGACGTCACAAAATACATAACGTCACAAAATTAATGACGTCACAAAACTTAATTACGTCACAAAATACATAACGTCACAAAAATAAATGACGTCAAAAAATACATAACCTCACAAAAATAAATGACGTCACAAAATACATGACGTCACAAAAATAAATGACGTCACAAAATACATAACGTCACAAAAATAAATGACGTCACAAAAATTAATTACGTCACAAAATACATAACGTCACAAAATATATAACGTCACAAAAATAAATGACGTCACAAAAATTAATGACGTCACAAAATACATAACGTCACAAAAATAAATAACGTCACAAAATACATAACGTCACAAAATACATAACGTCACAAAAATAAATGACGTCACAAAATAAATAAAGTCACAAAATAAATGACGTCACAAAATACATAACGTCACAAAAATAAATGACGTCGGAAAATACATAACGTCACAAAATTAATGACGTCACAAAACTTAATTACGTCACAAAATACATAACGTCACGAAAATAAATGACGTCAAAAAATACATAACCTCACAAAAATAAATGACGTCACAAAATACATAACGTCACAAAAATAAATGACGTCACAAAATACATAACGTCACAAAAATAAATGACGTCACAAAATACATAACGTCACAAAAATAAATGACGTCACAAAATACATAACGTCACAAAAATAAATGACGTCACAAAAATTAATGACGTCACAAAATACATAACGTCACAAAAATAAATGACGTCACAAAATACATAACGTCAAAAAAATAAATGACGTCACAAAATACATAACGTCACAAAAAATAAATGACGTCACAAAATGCATAACGTGACAAAAATAAATGATGTCACAAAATACTTAACGTCACAAAATATATAACGTCACAAAAATAAATGACGTCACAAAATACATAACGTCACAAAAATAAATGACGTCACAAAATACATAACGTCACAAAATTAATGACGTCACAAAACTTAATTACGTCACAAAATACATAACGTCACAAAATATATAACGTCACAAAAATAAATGACGTCACAAAAATTAATGACGTCACAAAATACATAACGTCACAAAAATAAATAACGTCACAAAATACATAACGTCACAAAATACATAACGTCACAAAAATAAATGACGTCACAAAATAAATAAAGTCACAAAATAAATGACGTCACAAAATACATAACGTCACAAAAATAAATGACGTCGGAAAATACATAACGTCACAAAATTAATGACGTCACAAAACTTAATTACGTCACAAAATACATAACGTCACGAAAATAAATGACGTCAAAAAATACATAACCTCACAAAAATAAATGACGTCACAAAATACATAACGTCACAAAAATAAATGACGTCACAAAATACATAACGTCACAAAAATAAATGACGTCACAAAATACATAACGTCACAAAAATAAATGACGTCACAAAATACATAACGTCACAAAAATAAATGACGTCACAAAAATTAATGACGTCACAAAATACATAACGTCACAAAAATAAATGACGTCACAAAATACATAACGTCAAAAAAATAAATGACGTCACAAAATACATAACGTCACAAAAAATAAATGACGTCACAAAATGCATAACGTGACAAAAATAAATGATGTCACAAAATACTTAACGTCACAAAATATATAACGTCACAAAAATAAATGACGTCACAAAAATTAATTACGTCACAAAATACATAACGTCACAAAAATAAATAACGTCACAAAATAAATAAAGTCACAAAATAAATGACGTCACAAAATACATAACGTCAAAAAAATAAATGACGTCGGAAAATACATAACGTCACAAAATTAATGACGTCACAAAACTTAATTACGTCACAAAATACATAACGTCACGAAAATAAATGACGTCAAAAAATACATAACCTCACAAAAATAAATGACGTCACAAAATACATAACGTCACAAAAATAAATGACGTCACAAAATACATAACGTCACAAAAATAAATGACGTCACAAAATACATAACGTCACAAAAATAAATGACGTCACAAAATACATAACGTCACAAAAATAAATGACGTCACAAAAATTAATGACGTCACAAAATACATAACGTCACAAAAATAAATGACGTCACAAAATACATAACGTCAAAAAAATAAATGACGTCACAAAATACATAACGTCACAAAAAATAAATGACGTCACAAAATGCATAACGTGACAAAAATAAATGATGTCACAAAATACTTAACGTCACAAAATATATAACGTCACAAAAATAAATGACGTCACAAAAATTAATTACGTCACAAAATACATAACGTCACAAAATATATAACGTCACAAAAATAAATGACGTCACAAAAATTAATTACGTCACAAAATACATAACGTCACAAAAAAAAATAACGTCACAAAATACATAACGTCACAAAATACATAACGTCACAAAAATAAATGACGTCACAAAATAAATAAAGTCACAAAAATAAATGACGTCACAAAATGCATAACGTCACAAAAATAAATGATGTCACAAAATACATAACGTCACAAAAATATATGACGTCACAAAATTAATTACGTCACAAAATACATAACGTCACAAAAATAAATGACGTCACAAAATACATAACGTCACCAAAATAAATGACGTCACAAAATACATAACGTCACAAAAATAAATGACGTCACAAAATACATAACGTCACAAAAATAAATGACGTCACAAAATACATAACGTCACATAAAATTAATTACGTCACAAAATACATAACGTCACAAAAATAAATAACGTCACAAAATACATAACGTCACAAAATACATAACGTCACAAAAATAAATGACGTCACAAAATAAATAAAGTCACAAAAATAAATGACGTCACAAAATGCATAACGTCACAAAAATAAATGACGTCACAAAATACATAACGTCACAAAAAAATGACGTCACAAAATACATAACGTCACAAAAATAAATGACGTCAAAAAATACATAACGTCACAAAAATAAATGACGTCACAAAATTAATTACGTCACAAAATACATAACGTCACAAAAATAAATGACGTCACAAAATACATAACTTCACCAAAATAAATGACGTCACAAAATACATAACGTCACAAAAATAAATGACGTCACAAAATACATAACGTCACAAAAATAAATGACGTCACAAAATACATAACGTCACATAAAATTAATTACGTCACAAAATACATAACGTCACAAAAATAAATAACGTCACAAAATACATAACGTCACAAAATACATAACGTCACAAAAATAAATGACGTCACAAAATAAATAAAGTCACAAAAATAAATGACGTCACAAAATGCATAACGTCACAAAAATAAATGACGTCACAAAATACATAACGTCACAAAAAAATGACGTCACAAAATACATAACGTCACAAAAATAAATGACGTCAAAAAATACATAACGTCACAAAAATAAATGACATCACAAAATTAATTACGTCACAAAATACATAACGTCACAAAAATAAATGACGTCACAAAATACATAACTTCACCAAAATAAATGACGTCACAAAATACATAACGTCACAAAAATAAATGACGTCACAAAATACATAACGTCACAAAAATAAATGACGTCACAAAATACATAACGTCACATAAAATTAATTACGTCACAAAATACATAACGTCACAAAAATAAATAACGTCACAAAATACATAACGTCACAAAATACATAACGTCACAAAAATAAATGACGTCACAAAATAAATAAAGTCACAAAAATAAATGACGTCACAAAATGCATAACGTCACAAAAATAAATGATGTCACAAAATACATAACGTCACAAAAATAAATGACGTCACAAAAATTTATTACGTCACAAAATTAAATAACGTCACAAAATACATAAGGTCACAAAATACATAGCGGCACAAAAATAAATGACGTCACAAAATACATAACGTCAAAAAATAAATGACGTAACAAAATACATAACGTCACAAAAATAAATGACGTCACAAAATACATAACGTCACAAAAATAAATGACGTCACAATAATAAATGACGTCACAAAATACATAAGGTCACAAAAATAAATGACGTCACAAAATACATAACGTTACAAAAATAAATGACGTAACAAAATACATAACGTCACAAAAATAAATGACGTCACAAAATACATAACGTCACAAAAAAATGACGTCACAAAATTCATAACGTCACAAAAATAAATGACGTCACAAAATACATAACGTCACCAAAATATATGACGTAACAAAAATTAATTACGTCACAAAATACATAACGTCACAAAATATATAACGTCACAAAAATAAATGACGTCACAAAAATTAATTACGTCACAAAATACATAACGTCACAAAAATAAATAACGTCACAAAATACATAATGTCACAAAATACATAACGTCACAAAAATAAATGACGTCACAAAAATTTATTACGTCACAAAATTAAATAACGTCACAAAATACATAACGTCACAAAATTCATAGCGGCACAAAAATAAATGACGTCACAAAATACATAACGTCTCAAAAATAAATGACGTTACAAAATACATAACGTCACAAAAATAAATGACGTCACAATAATAAATGACGTCACAAAATACATAACGTCACAAAAATAAATGACGTCACAAAATACATAACGTTACAAAAATAAATGACGTCACAAAATACATAACGTCACAAAAATAAATGAAGTCACAAAATACATAACGTCACAAAAAAATGACGTCACAAAATACATAACGTCACAAAAATAAATAACGTCACAAAATACATAACGTCACAAAATACATAACGTCACAAAAATAAATGACGTCACAAAATAAATAAAGTCACAAAATAAATGACGTCACAAAATACATAACGTCACAAAAATAAATGACGTCGGAAAATACATAACGTCACAAAATTAATGACGTCACAAAACTTAATTACGTCACAAAATACATAACGTCACGAAAATAAATGACGTCAAAAAATACATAACCTCACAAAAATAAATGACGTCACAAAATACATAACGTCACAAAAATAAATGACGTCACAAAATACATAACGTCACAAAAATAAATGACGTCACAAAATACATAACGTCACAAAAATAAATGACGTCACAAAATACATAACGTCACAAAATTCATAGCGGCACAAAAATAAATGACGTCACAAAATACATAACGTCTCAAAAATAAATGACGTTACAAAATACATAACGTCACAAAAATAAATGACGTCACAAAACTTAATTACGTCACAAAATACATAACGTCACGAAAATAAATGACGTCAAAAAATACATAACCTCACAAAAATAAATGACGTCACAAAATACATAACGTCACAAAAATAAATGATGTCACAAAATACTTAACGTCACAAAATATATAACGTCACAAAAATAAATGACGTCACAAAAATTAATTACGTCACAAAATACATAACGTCACAAAAATAAATAACGTCACAAAATACATAATGTCACAAAATACATAACGTCACAAAAATAAATGACGTCACAAAAATTTATTACGTCACAAAATTAAATAACGTCACAAAATACATAACGTCACAAAATTCATAGCGGCACAAAAATAAATGACGTCACAAAATACATAACGTCTCAAAAATAAATGACGTTACAAAATACATAACGTCACAAAAATAAATGACGTCACAATAATAAATGACGTCACAAAATACATAACGTCACAAAAATAAATGACGTCACAAAATACATAACGTTACAAAAATAAATGACGTCACAAAATACATAACGTCACAAAAATAAATGAAGTCACAAAATACATAACGTCACAAAAAAATGACGTCACAAAATACATAACGTCACAAAAATAAATGACGTCAAAAAATACATAACGTCACAAAAATAAATGACGTCACAAAATTAATTACGTCACAAAATACATAACGTCACAAAAATAAATGACGTCACAAAATACATAACGTCACAAAAATAAATGACGTCACAAAAATTAATTACGTCACAAATTACATAACGTCACAAAATATATAACGTCACAAAAATAAATGACGTCACAAAAATTAATTACGTCACAAAATACATAACGTCACAAAAATAAATAACGTCAAAAAATACATAACGTCACAAAATACATAACGTCAAAAAAATAAATGACGTCACAAAATAAATAAAGTCACAAAAATAAATGACGTCACAAAATACATAACGTCACAAAAATAAATGACGTCACAAAATACATAACGTCACAAAATTAATGACGTCACAAAACTTATTTACGTCACAAAATACATAACGTCACAAAAATAAATGACGTCAAAAAATACATAACCTCACAAAAATAAATGACGTCACAAAATACATAACGTCACAAAAATAAATGACGTCACAAAATACATAACGTCACAAAAATAAATGACGTCACAAAATACATAACGTCACAAAAATATATGACGTCACAAAATACATAACGTCACAAAAATAAATGACGTCACAAAATTAATGACGTCACAAAATACATAAGGTCACAAAAATAAATGACGTCACAAAATACATAACGTCACAAAAATAAATGACGTCACAAAAATTAATTACGTCACAAAATACATAACGTCACAAAAATAAATGACGTCACAAAAATTTATTACGTCACAAAATTAAATAACGTCACAAAATACATAACGTCACAAAATTCATAGCGGCACAAAAATAAATGACGTCACAAAATACATAACGTCACAAAAATAAATGACGTCACAAAATACATAACGTCAAAAAAATTAATGACGTCACAAAATACATAACGTCACAAAATAAATGACGTCACAAAATACATAACGTCACAAAAATAAATGACGTCACAAAATACATAACGTTACAAAAATAAATGACGTCACAAAATACATAACGTCACAAAAATAAATGACGTCACAAAATACATAACGTCACAAAAAAATGACGTCACAAAATACATAACGTCACAAAAATAAATGACGTCACAAAATACATAACGTCACCAATATAAATGACGTAACAAAAATTAATTACGTCACAAAATACATAACGTCACAAAATATATAACGTCACAAAAATAAATGACGTCACAAAAATTAGTTACGTCACAAAATACATAACGTCACAAAAATAAATAACGTCACAAAATACATAACGTCACAAAATACATAACGTCAGAAAAATAAATGACGTCACAAAATAAATAAAGTCACAAAAATAAATGACGTCACAAAATACATAACGTCACAAAAATAAATGACGTCACAAAATACATAACGTCACAAAATTAATGACGTCACAAAACTTAATTACGTCACAAAATACATAACGTCACAAAAATAAATGACGTCAAAAAATACATAACCTCACAAAAATAAATGACGTCACAAAATACATGACGTCACAAAAATAAATGACGTCACAAAATACATAACGTCACAAAAATAAATGACGTCACAAAAATTAATTACGTCACAAAATACATAACGTCACAAAATATATAACGTCACAAAAATAAATGACGTCACAAAAATTAATTACGTCACAAAATACATAACGTCACAAAAATAAATAACGTCACAAAATACATAACGTCACAAAATACATAACGTCACAAAAATAAATGACGTCACAAAATAAATAAAGTCACAAAATAAATGACGTCACAAAATACATAACGTCACAAAAATAAATGACGTCGGAAAATACATAACGTCACAAAATTAATGATGTCACAAAACTTAATTACGTCACAAAATACATAACGTCACGAAAATAAATGACGTCAAAAAATACATAACCTCACAAAAATAAATGACGTCACAAAATACATAACGTCACAAAAATAAATGACGTCACAAAATACATAACGTCACAAAAATAAATGACGTCACAAAATACATAACGTCACAAAAATAAATGACGTCACAAAATACATAACGTCACAAAAATAAATGACGTCACAAAAATTAATGACGTCACAAAATACATAACGTCACAAAAATAAATGACGTCACAAAATACATAACGTCAAAAAAATAAATGACGTCACAAAATACATAACGTCACAAAAAATAAATGACGTCACAAAATGCATAACGTGACAAAAATAAATGATGTCACAAAATACTTAACGTCACAAAATATATAACGTCACAAAAATAAATGACGTCACAAAAATTAATTACGTCACAAAATACATAACGTCACAAAAATAAATAACGTCACAAAATACATAACGTCACAAAATACATAACGTCACAAAAATAAAGGACGTCACAAAATAAATAAAGTCACAAAAATAAATGACGTCACAAAATGCATAACGTCACAAAAATAAATGATGTCACAAAATACATAACGTCACAAAAATAAATGACGTCAAAAAAATTATTACGTCACAAAATTAAATAACGTCACAAAAAACATAACGTCACAAAATTCATAGCGGCACAAAAAAAAATGACGTCACAAAATACATAACGTCACAAAAATAAATGACGTCACAAAATACATAACGTCAAAAAAATAAATGACGTCACAAAATACATAACGTCACAAAAATAAATGACGTCACAAAATACATAACGTCACAAAAATAAATGACGTCACAATAATAAATGACGTCACAAAATACATAACGTCACAAAAATAAATGACGTGACAAAATACATAACGTTACAAAAATAAATGACGTCACAAAATACATAACGTCACAAAAATAAATGACGTCACAAAATACATAACGTCACAAAATATATAACGTCACAAAAATAAATGACGTCACCAAAATAAATGACGTCACACAATACATAACGTCACAAAAATAAATGACGTCACAAAATACATAACGTCACAAAAACAAATGACGTCACAAAATACATAACGTCACAAAAATAAATGACGTCACAAAATACATAACGTCACAAAAATAAATGACGTCACAAAAATTAATTACGTCACAAAATACATAACGTCACAAAATATATAACGTCACAAAAATAAATGACGTCACAAAAATTAATTACGTCACAAAATACATAACGTCACAAAAATAAATAACGTCACAAAATACATAACGTCACAAAATACATAACGTCACAAAAATAAATGACGTCACAAAATAAATAAAGTCACATAAATAAATGACGTCACAAAATACATAACGTCACAAAAATAAATGACGTCACAAAATACATAACGTCACAAAATTAATGACGTCACAAAACTTAATTACGTCACAAAATACATAACGTCACAAAAATAAATGACGTCAAAAAATACATAACCTCACAAAAATAAATGACGTCACAAAATACATAACGTCACAAAAATAAATGACGTCACAAAATACATAATGTCACAAAAATAAATGACGTCACAAAAATTAATTACGTCACAAAATACATAACGTCACAAAATATATAACGTCACAAAAATAAATGACGTCACAAAAATTAATTACGTCACAAAATACATAACGTCACAAAAATAAATAACGTCACAAAATACATAACGTCACAAAATACATAACGTCACAAAAATAAATGACGTCACAAAATAAATAAAGTCACAAAAATAAATGACGTCACAAAATACATAACGTCACAAAAATAAATGACATCGGAAAATACATAACGTCACAAAATTAATGACGTCACAAAACTTAATTACGTCACAAAATACATAACGTCACGAAAATAAATGACGTCAAAAAATACATAACCTCACAAAAATAAATGACGTCACAAAATACATAACGTCACAAAAATAAATGACGTCACAAAATACATAACGTCACAAAAATAAATGACGTCACAAAATACATAACGTCACAACAATAAATGACGTCACAAAAATTAATGACGACACAAAATACATAACGTCACAAAAATAAATGACGTCACAAAATACATAACGTCACAAAAAATAAATGACGTCACAAAATGCATAACGTGACAAAAATAAATGACGTCACAAAATACATAACGTCACAAAAATAAATGACGTCACAAAATACATAACGTCACAAAAAAATGACGTCACAAAATACATAACGTCACAAAAATAAATGACGTCACAATAATAAATGACGTCACAAAATACATAACGTCACAAAAATAAATGACGTGACAAAATACATAACGTTACAAAAATAAATGACGTCACAAAATACATAACGTCACAAAAATAAATGACGTCAAAAAATACATAACGTCACAAAAAATGACGTCACAAAATACATAACGTCACAAAAATAAATGACGTAACAAAAATTAATTACGTCACAAAATACATAACGTCACAAAATATATAACGTCACAAAAATAAATGACGTTACAAAAATTAATTACGTCACAAAATACATAACGTCACAAAAAAAATAACGTCACAGAATACATAACGTCACAAAATACATAACGTCACAAAAATAAATGACGTCACAAAATAAATAAAGTCACAAAAATAAATGACGTCACAAAATGCATAACGTCACAAAAATAAATGATGTCACAAAATACATAACGTCACAAAAATATATGACGTCACAAAATTAATTACGTCACAAAATACATAACGTCACAAAAATTAATGACGTCACAAAATACATAACGTCACCAAAATAAATGACGTCACAAAATACATAACGTCACAAAAATAAATGACGTCACAAAATACATAACGTCACAAAAACAAATGACGTCACAAAATACATAACGTCACAAAAATAAATGACGTCACAAAATACATAACGTCACAAAAATAAATGACGTCACAAAAATTAATTACGTCACAAAATACATAACGTCACAAAATATAAAACGTCACAAAAATAAATGACGTCACAAAAATTAATTACGTCACAAAATACATAACGTCACAAAAATAAATAACGTCACAAAATACATAACGTCACAAAATTCATAGCGGCACAAAAATAAATGACGTCACAAAATACATAACGTCTCAAAAATAAATGACGTTACAAAATACATAACGTCACAAAAATAAATGACGTCACAATAATAAATGACGTCACAAAATACATAACGTCACAAAAATAAATGACGTCACAAAATACATAACGTTACAAAAATAAATGACGTCACAAAATACATAACGTCACAAAAATAAATGAAGTCACAAAATACATAACGTCACAAAAAAATGACGTCACAAAATACATAACGTCACAAAAATAAATGACGTCAAAAAATACATAACGTCACAAAAATAAATGACGTCACAAAATTAATTACGTCACAAAATACATAACGTCACAAAAATAAATGACGTCACAAAATACATAACGTCACAAAAATAAATGACGTCACAAAAATTAATTACGTCACAAAATACATAACGTCACAAAATATATAACGTCACAAAAATAAATGACGTCACAAAAATTAATTACGTCACAAAATACATAACGTCACAAAAATAAATAACGTCAAAAAATACATAACGTCACAAAATACATAACGTCAAAAAAATAAATGACGTCACAAAATAAATAAAGTCACAAAAATAAATGACGTCACAAAATACATAACGTCACAAAAATAAATGACGTCACAAAATACATAACGTCACAAAATTAATGACGTCACAAAACTTATTTACGTCACAAAATACATAACGTCACAAAAATAAATGACGTCAAAAAATACATAACCTCACAAAAATAAATGACGTCACAAAATACATAACGTCACAAAAATAAATGACGTCACAAAATACATAACGTCACAAAAATAAATGACGTCACAAAATACATAACGTCACAAAAATATATGACGTCACAAAATACATAACGTCACAAAAATAAATGACGTCACAAAATTAATGACGTCACAAAATACATAAGGTCACAAAAATAAATGACGTCACAAAATACATAACGTCACAAAAATAAATGACGTCACAAAAATTAATTACGTCACAAAATACATAACGTCACAAAAATAAATGACGTCACAAAAATTTATTACGTCACAAAATTAAATAACGTCACAAAATACATAACGTCACAAAATTCATAGCGGCACAAAAATAAATGACGTCACAAAATACATAACGTCACAAAAATAAATGACGTCACAAAATACATAACGTCAAAAAAATTAATGACGTCACAAAATACATAACGTCACAAAATAAATGACGTCACAAAATACATAACGTCACAAAAATAAATGACGTCACAAAATACATAACGTTACAAAAATAAATGACGTCACAAAATACATAACGTCACAAAAATAAATGACGTCACAAAATACATAACGTCACAAAAAAATGACGTCACAAAATACATAACGTCACAAAAATAAATGACGTCACAAAATACATAACGTCACCAATATAAATGACGTAACAAAAATTAATTACGTCACAAAATACATAACGTCACAAAATATATAACGTCACAAAAATAAATGACGTCACAAAAATTAGTTACGTCACAAAATACATAACGTCACAAAAATAAATAACGTCACAAAATACATAACGTCACAAAATACATAACGTCAGAAAAATAAATGACGTCACAAAATAAATAAAGTCACAAAAATAAATGACGTCACAAAATACATAACGTCACAAAAATAAATGACGTCACAAAATACATAACGTCACAAAATTAATGACGTCACAAAACTTAATTACGTCACAAAATACATAACGTCACAAAAATAAATGACGTCAAAAAATACATAACCTCACAAAAATAAATGACGTCACAAAATACATAACGTCACAAAAATAAATGACGTCACAAAATACATAACGTCACAAAAATAAATGACGTCACAAAAATTAATTACGTCACAAAATACATAACGTCACAAAATATATAACGTCACAAAAATAAATGACGTCACAAAAATTAATTACGTCACAAAATACATAACGTCACAAAAATAAATAACGTCACAAAATACATAACGTCACAAAATACATAACGTCACAAAAATAAATGACGTCACAAAATAAAAAAAGTCACAAAATAAATGACGTCACAAAATACATAACGTCACAAAAATAAATGACGTCGGAAAATACATAACGTCACAAAATTAATGATGTCACAAAACTTAATTACGTCACAAAATACATAACGTCACGAAAATAAATGACGTCAAAAAATACATAACCTCACAAAAATAAATGACGTCACAAAATACATAACGTCACAAAAATAAATGACGTCACAAAATACATAACGTCACAAAAATAAATGACGTCACAAAATACATAACGTCACAAAAATAAATGACGTCACAAAATATATAACGTCACAAAAATAAATGACGTCACAAAAATTAATGACGTCACAAAATACATAACGTCACAAAAATAAATGACGTCACAAAATACATAACGTCAAAAAAATAAATGACGTCACAAAATACATAACGTCACAAAAAATAAATGACGTCACAAAATGCATAACGTGACAAAAATAAATGATGTCACAAAATACTTAACGTCACAAAATATATAACGTCACAAAAATAAATGACGTCACAAAAATTAATTACGTCACAAAATACATAACGTCACAAAAATAAATAACGTCACAAAATACATAACGTCACAAAATACATAACGTCACAAAAATAAATGACGTCACAAAATAAATAAAGTCACAAAAATAAATGACGTCACAAAATGCATAACGTCACAAAAATAAATGATGTCACAAAATACATAACGTCACAAAAATAAATGACGTCAAAAAAATTATTACGTCACAAAATTAAATAACGTCACAAAAAACATAACGTCACAAAATTCATAGCGGCACAAAAATAAATGACGTCACAAAATACATAACGTCACAAAAATAAATGACGTCACAAAATACATAACGTCAAAAAAATAAATGACGTCACAAAATACATAACGTCACAAAAATAAATGACGTCACAAAATACATAACGTCACAAAAATAAATGACGTCACAATAATAAATGACGTCACAAAATACATAACGTCACAAAAATAAATGACGTGACAAAATACATAACGTTACAAAAATAAATGACGTCACAAAATACATAACGTCACAAAAATAAATGACGTCACAAAATACATAACGTCACAAAATATATAACGTCACAAAAATAAATGACGTCACCAAAATAAATGACGTCACACAATACATAACGTCACAAAAATAAATGACGTCACAAAATACATAACGTCACAAAAACAAATGACGTCACAAAATACATAACGTCACAAAAATAAATGACGTCACAAAATACATAACGTCACAAAAATAAATGACGTCACAAAAATTAATTACGTCACAAAATACATAACGTCACAAAATATATAACGTCACAAAAATAAATGACGTCACAATAATTAATTACGTCACAAAATACATAACGTCACAAAAATAAATAACGTCACAAAATACATAACGTCACAAAATACATAACGTCACAAAAATAAATGACGTCACAAAATAAATAAAGTCACATAAATAAATGACGTCACAAAATACATAACGTCACAAAAATAAATGACGTCACAAAATACATAACGTCACAAAATTAATGACGTCACAAAACTTAATTACGTCACAAAATACATAACGTCACAAAAATAAATGACGTCAAAAAATACATAACCTCACAAAAATAAATGACGTCACAAAATACATAACGTCACAAAAATAAATGACGTCACAAAATACATAATGTCACAAAAATAAATGACGTCACAAAAATTAATTACGTCACAAAATACATAACGTCACAAAATATATAACGTCACAAAAATAAATGACGTCACAAAAATTAATTACGTCACAAAATACATAACGTCACAAAAATAAATAACGTCACAAAATACATAACGTCACAAAATACATAACGTCACAAAAATAAATGACGTCACAAAATAAATAAAGTCACAAAAATAAATGACGTCACAAAATACATAACGTCACAAAAATAAATGACATCGGAAAATACATAACGTCACAAAATTAATGACGTCACAAAACTTAATTACGTCACAAAATACATAACGTCACGAAAATAAATGACGTCAAAAAATACATAACCTCACAAAAATAAATGACGTCACAAAATACATAACGTCACAAAAATAAATGACGTCACAAAATACATAACGTCACAAAAATAAATGACGTCACAAAATACATAACGTCACAACAATAAATGACGTCACAAAAATTAATGACGACACAAAATACATAACGTCACAAAAATAAATGACGTCACAAAATACATAACGTCACAAAAAATAAATGACGTCACAAAATGCATAACGTGACAAAAATAAATGACGTCACAAAATACATAACGTCACAAAAATAAATGACGTCACAAAATACATAACGTCACAAAAAAATGACGTCACAAAATACATAACGTCACAAAAATAAATGACGTCACAATAATAAATGACGTCACAAAATACATCACGTCACAAAAATAAATGACGTGACAAAATACATAACGTTACAAAAATAAATGACGTCACAAAATACATAACGTCACAAAAATAAATGACGTCAAAAAATACATAACGTCACAAAAAATGACGTCACAAAATACATAACGTCACAAAAATAAATGACGTAACAAAAATTAATTACGTCACAAAATACATAACGTCACAAAATATATAACGTCACAAAAATAAATGACGTTACAAAAATTAATTACGTCACAAAATACATAACGTCACAAAAAAAAATAACGTCACAAAATACATAACGTCACAAAATACATAACGTCACAAAAATAAATGACGTCACAAAATAAATAAAGTCACAAAAATAAATGACGTCACAAAATGCATAACGTCACAAAAATAAATGATGTCACAAAATACATAACGTCACAAAAATATATGACGTCACAAAATTAATTACGTCACAAAATACATAACGTCACAAAAATAAATGACGTCACAAAATACATAACGTCACCAAAATAAATGACGTCACAAAATACATAACGTCACAAAAATAAATGACGTCACAAAATACATAACGTCACAAAAACAAATGACGTCACAAAATACATAACGTCACAAAAATAAATGACGTCACAAAATACATAACGTCACAAAAATAAATGACGTCACAAAAATTAATTACGTCACAAAATACATAACGTCACAAAATATAAAACGTCACAAAAATAAATGAAGTCACAAAAATTAATTACGTCACAAAATACATAACGTCACAAAAATAAATAACGTCACAAAATACATAACGTCACAAAATACATAACGTCACAAAAATAAATGACGTCACAAAATAAATAAAGTCACAAAAATAAATGACGTCACAAAATACATAACGTCACAAAAATAAATGACGTCACAAAATACATAACGTCACAAAATTAATGACGTCACAAAACTTAATTACGTCACAAAATACATAACGTCACAAAAATAAATGACGTCAAAAAATACATAACCTCACAAAAATAAATGACGTTACAAAATACATAACGTCACAAAAATAAATGACGTCACAAAATACATAATGTCACAAAAATAAATGACGTCACAAAAATTAATTACGTCACAAAATACATAACGTCACAAAATATATAACGTCACAAAAATAAATGACGTCACAAAAATTAATTACGTCACAAAATACATAACGTCACAAAATATATAACGTCAAAAAAATAAATGACGTCACAAAAATTAATTACGTCACAAAATACATAACGTCACAAAAAAAAATAACGTCACAAAATACATAACGTCACAAAATACATAACGTCACAAAAATAAATGACGTCACAAAATAAATAAAGTCACAAAAATAAATGACGTCACAAAATGCATAACGTCACAAAAATAAATGATGTCACAAAATACATAACGTCACAAAAATATATGACGTCACAAAATTAATTACGTCACAAAATACATAACGTCAAAAAAATAAATGACGTCACAAAATACATAACGTCACCAAAATAAATGACGTCACAAAATACATAACGTCACAAAAATAAATGACGTCACAAAATACATAACGTCACAAAAACAAATGACGTCACAAAATACATAACGTCACAAAAATAAATGACGTCACAAAATACATAACGTCACAAAAATAAATGACGTCACAAAAATTAATTACGACACAAAATACATAACGTCACAAAATATAAAACGTCACAAAAATAAATGACGTCACAAAAATTAATTACGTCACAAAATACATAACGTCACAAAATACATAACGTCACAAAAATAAATGACGTCACAAAATAAATAAAGTCACAAAAATAAATGACGTCACAAAATACATAACGTCACAAAAATAAATGACGTCACAAAATACATAACGTCACAAAATTAATGACGTCACAAAACTTAATTACGTCACAAAATACATAACGTCACAAAAATAAATGACGTCAAAAAATACATAACCTCACAAAAATAAATGACGTTACAAAATACATAACGTCACAAAAATAAATGACGTCACAAAATACATAATGTCACAAAAATAAATGACGTCACAAAAATTAATTACGTCACAAAATACATAACGTCACAAAATATATAACGTCACAAAAATAAATGACGTCACAAAAATTAATTACGTCACAAAATACATAACGTCACAAAAATAAATAACGTCACAAAATACATAACGTCACAAAATACATAACGTCACAAAAATAAATGACGTCACAAAATAAATAAAGTCACAAAAATAAATGACGTCACAAAATGCATAACGTCACAAAAATAAATGATGTCACAAAATACATAACGTCACAAAAATAAATGACGTCACAAAATACATAATGTCACAAAAATAAATGACGTCACAAAAATTAATTACGTCACAAAATACATAACGTCACAAAATATATAACGTCACAAAAATAAATGACGTCACAAAAATTAATTACGTCACAAAATACATAACGTCACAAAAATAAATAACGTCACAAAATACATAACGTCACAAAATACATAACGTCACAAAAATAAATGACGTCACAAAATAAATAAAGTCACAAAAATAAATGACGTCACAAAATACATAACGTCACAAAAATAAATGACATCGGAAAATACATAACGTCACAAAATTAATGACGTCACAAAACTTAATTACGTCACAAAATACATAACGTCACGAAAATAAATGACGTCAAAAAATACATAACCTCACAAAAATAAATGACGTCACAAAATACATAACGTCACAAAAGTAAATGACGTCACAAAATACATAACGTCACAAAAATAAATGACGTCACAAAATACATAACGTCACAAAAATAAATGACGTCACAAAATACATAACGTCACAAAAATAAATGACGTCACAAAAATTAATTACGTCACAAAATACATAACGTCACAAAAATAAATGACGTCAAAAAATACATAACCTCACAAAAATAAATGACGTCACAAAATACATAACGTCACAAAAATAAATGACGTCACAAAATACATAACGTCACAAAAATAAATGACGTCACAAAATACATAACGTCACAAAAATAAATGACGTCACAAAATACATAACGTCACAACAATAAATGACGTCACAAAAATTATTGACGTCACAAAATACATAACGTCACAAAAATAAATGACGTCACAAAATACATAACGTCACAAAAATAAATGACGTCACAAAAATTAATTACATCACAAAATACATAACGTCACAAAAATAAATGACGTCACAAAATACATAACGTCACAAAATACGTAACGTCACAAAAATAAATGACGTCACAAAATACATAACGTCAAAAAATAAATGACGTCACAAAATACATAACGTCACAAAAAATAAATGACGTCACAAAATGCATAACGTGACAAAAATAAATGACGTCACAAAATACATAACGTCACAAAAATAAATGACGTCACAAAATACATAACGTCACAAAAATAAATGACGTCACAAAATACATAACGTCACAAAAATAAATGACGTCACAAAATACATAACGTCACAAAATTAATGACGTCACAAAACTTAATTACGTCACAAAATACATAACGTCACAAAAATAAATGACGTCAAAAAATACCTAACCTCACAAAAATAAATGACGTTACAAAATACATAACGTCACAAAAATAAATGACGTCACAAAATACATAATGTCACAAAAATAAATGACGTCACAAAAATTAATTACGTCACAAAATACATAACGTCACAAAATATATAACGTCACAAAAATAAATGACGTCACAAAAATTAATTACGTCACAAAATACATAACGTCACAAAAATAAATAACGTCACAAAATACATAACGTCACAAAATACATAACGTCACAAAAATAAATGACGTCACAAAATAAATAATGTCACAAAAATAAATGACGTCACAAAATGCATAACGTCACAAAAATAAATGATGTCACAAAATACATAACGTCACAAAAATAAATGACGTCACAAAATACATAATGTCACAAAAATAAATGACGTCACAAAAATTAATTACGTCACAAAATACATAACGTCACAAAATATATAACGTCACAAAAATAAATGACGTCACAAAAATTAATTACGTCACAAAATACATAACGTCACAAAAATAAATAACGTCACAAAATACATAACGTCACAAAATACATAACGTCACAAAAATAAATGACGTCACAAAATAAATAAAGTCACAAAAATAAATGACGTCACAAAATACATAACGTCACAAAAATAAATGACATCGGAAAATACATAACGTCACAAACTTAATGACGTCACAAAACTTAATTACGTCACAAAATACATAACGTCACGAAAATAAATGACGTCAAAAAATACATAACCTCACAAAAATAAATGACGTCACAAAATACATAACGTCACAAAAATAAATGACGTCACAAAATACATAACGTCACAAAAATAAATGACGTCACAAAATACATAACGTCACAAAAATAAATGACGTCACAAAATACATAACGTCACAAAAATAAATGACGTCACAAAATACATAACGTCACAACAATAAATGACGTCACAAAAATTAATGACGTCACAAAATACATAACGTCACAAAAATAAATGACGTCACAAAATACATAACGTCACAAAAATAAATGACGTCACAAAAATTAATTACGTCACAAAATAGATAACGTCACGAAAATAAATGACGTCAAAAAATACATAACCTCACAAAAATAAATGACGTCACAAAATACATAACGTCACAAAAATAAATGACGTCACAAAATACATAACGTCACAACAATAAATGACGTCACAAAATACATAATGTCACAAAAATAAATGACGTCACAAAAATTAATTACGTCACAAAATACATAACGTCACAAAATATATAACGTCACAAAAATAAATGACGTCACAAAAAGTAATTACGTCACAAAATACATAACGTCACAAAAATAAATAACGTCACAAAATACATAACGTCACAAAATACATAACGTCACAAAAATAAATGACGTCACAAAATAAATAAAGTCACAAAAATAAATGACGTCACAAAATGCATAACGTCACAAAAATAAATGATGTCACAAAATACATAATGTCACAAAAATAAATGACGTCACAAAAATTAATTACGTCACAAAATACATAACGTCACAAAATATATAACGTCACAAAAATAAATGACGTCACAAAAATTAATTACGTCACAAAATACATAACGTCACAAAAATAAATAACGTCACAAAATACATAACGTCACAAAATACATAACGTCACAAAAATAAATGACGTCACAAAATAAATAAAGTCACAAAAATAAATGACGTCACAAAATACATAACGTCACAAAAATAAATGACATCGGAAAATACATAACGTCACAAAATTAATGACGTCACAAAACTTAATTACGTCACAAAATACATAACGTCACGAAAATAAATGACTCACAAAATACATAACGTCACAAAAACAAATGACGTCACAAAATACATAACGTCAAAAAAATTAATGACGTCACAAAATACATAACGTCACAAAAATAAATGACGTCACAAAATACATAACGTCACAAAAATAAATGACGTCACAAAATACATAACGTCACAAAAATAAATGACGTCACAAAATACATAACGTCACAACAATAAATGACGTCACAAAAATTAATGACGTCACAAAATACATAACGTCACAAAAATAAATGACGTCACAAAATACATAACGTCACAAAAATAAATGACGTCACAAAAATTAATTACGTCACAAAATACATAACGTCACAAAAATAAATGACGTCACAAAATACATAACGTCACAAAATACGTAACGTCACAAAAATAAATGACGTCACAAAATACATAACGTCAAAAAATAAATGACGTCACAAAATACATAACGTCACAAAAAATAAATGACGTCACAAAATGCATAACGTGACAAAAATAAATGACGTCACAAAATACATAACGTCACAAAAATAAATGACGTCACAAAATACATAACGTCACAAAAATAAATGACGTCACAAAATACATAACGTCACAAAAAAATGACGTCACAAAATACATAACGTCACAAAAATAAATGACGTCACAATAAAAAATGACGTCACAAAATACATAACGTAACAAAAATAAATGACGTGACAAAATACATAACGTTACAAAAATAAATGACGTCACAAAATACATAACGTCACAAAAATAAATGACGTCACAAAATACATAACGTCACAAAAAATGACGTCACAAAATACATAACGTCACAAAAATAAATGACGTAACAAAAATTAATTACGTCACAAAATACATAACGTCACAAAATATATAACGTCACAAAAATAAATGACGTCACAAAAATTAATTACGTCACAAAATACATAACGTCACAAAAATAAATAACGTCACAAAATACATAACGTCACAAAATACATAACGTCACAAAAATAAATGACGTCACAAAATAAATAAAGTCACAAAAATAAATGACGTCACATTATGCATAACGTCACAAAAATAAATGATGTCACAAAATACATAACGTCACAAAAATATATGACGTCACAAAATTAATTACGTCACAAAATACATAACGTCACAAAAATAAATGACGTCACAAAATACATAACGTCACCAAAATAAATGACGTCACAAAATACATAACGTCACAAAAATAAATGACGTCACAAAATACATAACGTCACAAAAACAAATGACGTCACAAAATACATAACGTCACAAAAATAAATGACGTCACAAAATACATAACGTCACAAAAATAAATGACGTCACAAAAATTAATTACGTCACAAAATACATAACGTCACAAAATATATAACGTCACAAAAATAAATGACGTCACAAAAATTAATTAGGTCACAAAATACATAACGTCACAAAAATAAATAACGTCACTAAATACATAACGTCACAAAATACATAACGTCACAAAAATAAATGACGTCACAAAATAAATAAAGTCACAAAAATAAATGACGTCACAAAATACATAACGTCACAAAAATAAATGACGTCACAAAATACATAACGTCACAAAATTAATGACGTCACAAAACTTAATTACGTCACAAAATACATAACGTCACAAAAATAAATAACGTCAAAAAATACATAACCTCACAAAAATAAATGACGTCACAAAATACATAACGTCACAAAAATAAATGACGTCACAAAATACATAATGTCACAAAAATAAATGACGTCACAAAAATTAATTACGTCACAAAATACATAACGTCACAAAATATATAACGTCACAAAAATAAATGACGTCACAAAAATTAATTACGTCACAAAATACATAACGTCACAAAAATAAATAACGTTACAAAATACATAACGTCACAAAATACATAAGGTTACAAAAATAAATGACGTCACAAAATAAATAAAGTCACAAAAATAAATGACGTCACAAAATACATAACGTCACAAAAATAAATGACATCGGAAAATACATAACGTCACAAAATTAATGACGTCACAAAACTTAATTACGTCACAAAATACATAACGTCACGAAAATAAATGACGTCAAAAAATACATAACGTCACAACAATAAATGACGTCACAAAAATTAATGACGTCACAAAATACATAACGTCACAAAAATAAATGACGTCACAAAATACATAACGTCACAAAAATAAATGACGTCACAAAAATTAATTACGTCACAAAATAGATGACGTCACGAAAATAAATGACGTCAAAAAATACATAACCTCACAAAAATAAATGACGTCACAAAATACATAACGTCACAAAAATAAATGACGTCACAAAATACATAACGTCACAAAAATAAATGACGTCACAAAATACATAACGTCACAAAAATAAATGACGTCACAAAATACATAACGTCACAACAATAAATGACGTCACAAAATACATAATGTCACAAAAATAAATGACGTCACAAAAATTAATTACGTCACAAAATACATAACGTCACAAAATATATAACGTCACAAAAATAAATGACGTCACAAAAATTAATTACGTCACAAAATACATAACGTCACAAAAATAAATAACGTCACAAAATACATAACGTCACAAAATACATAACGTCACAAAAATAAATGACGTCACAAAATAAATAAAGTCACAAAAATAAATGACGTCACAAAATTCATAACGTCACAAAAATAAATGATGTCACAAAATACATAACGTCACAAAAATAAATGACGTCACAAAATACATAATGTCACAAAAATAAATGACGTCACAAAAATTAATTACGTCACAAAATACATAACGTCACAAAATATATAACGTCACAAAAATAAATGACGTCACAAAAATTAATTACGTCACAAAATACATAACGTCACAAAAATAAATAACGTCACAAAATACATAACGTCACAAAATACATAACGTCACAAAAATAAATGACGTCACAAAATAAATAAAGTCACAAAAATAAATGACGTCACAAAATACATAACGTCACAAAAATAAATGACATCGGAAAATACATAACGTCACAAAATTAATGACGTCACAAAACTTAATTACGTCACAAAATACATAACGTCACGAAAATAAATGACGTCAAAAAATACATAACCTCACAAAAATAAATGACGTCACAAAATACATAACGTCACAAAAATAAATGACGTCACAAAATACATAACGTCACAAAAATAAATGACGTCACAAAATACATAACGTCACAAAAATAAATGACGTCACAAAATACATAACGTCACAACAATAAATGACGTCACAAAAATTAATGACGTCACAAAATACATAACGTCACAAAAATAAATGACGTCACAAAATACATAACGTCACAAAAATAAATGACGTCACAAAAATTAATTACGTCACAAAATAGATAACGTCACGAAAATAAATGACGTCAAAAAATACATAACCTCACAAAAATAAATGACGTCACAAAATACATAACGTCACAAAAATAAATGACGTCACAAAATACATAACGTCACAACAATAAATGACGTCACAAAATACATAATGTCACAAAAATAAATGACGTCACAAAAATTAATTACGTCACAAAATACATAACGTCACAAAATATATAACGTCACAAAAATAAATGACGTCACAAAAAGTAATTACGTCACAAAATACATAACGTCACAAAAATAAATAACGTCACAAAATACATAACGTCACAAAATACATAACGTCACAAAAATAAATGACGTCACAAAATAAATAAAGTCACAAAAATAAATGACGTCACAAAATGCATAACGTCACAAAAATAAATGATGTCACAAAATACATAACGTCACAAAAATAAATGACGTCACAAAATACATAATGTCACAAAAATAAATGACGTCACAAAAATTAATTACGTCACAAAATACATAACGTCACAAAATATATAACGTCACAAAAATAAATGACGTCACAAAAATTAATTACGTCACAAAATACATAACGTCACAAAAATAAATAACGTCACAAAATACATAACGTCACAAAATACATAACGTCACAAAAATAAATGACGTCACAAAATAAATAAAGTCACAAAAATAAATGACGTCACAAAATACATAACGTCACAAAAATAAATGACATCGGAAAATACATAACGTCACAAAATTAATGACGTCACAAAACTTAATTACGTCACAAAATACATAACGTCACGAAAATAAATGACTCACAAAATACATAACGTCACAAAAACAAATGACGTCACAAAATACATAACGTCAAAAAAATAAATGACGTCACAAAATACATAACGTCACAAAAATAAATGACGTCACAAAATACATAACGTCACAAAAATAAATGACGTCACAAAATACATAACGTCACAAAAATAAATGACGTCACAAAATACATAACGTCACAACAATAAATGACGTCACAAAAATTAATGACGTCACAAAATACATAACGTCACAAAAATAAATGACGTCACAAAATACATAACGTCACAAAAATAAATGACGTCACAAAAATTAATTACGTCACAAAATACATAACGTCACAAAAATAAATGACGTCACAAAATACATAACGTCACAAAATACGTAACGTCACAAAAATAAATGACGTCACAAAATACATAACGTCAAAAAATAAATGACGTCACAAAATACATAACGTCACAAAAAATAAATGACGTCACAAAATGCATAACGTGACAAAAATAAATGACGTCACAAAATACATAACGTCACAAAAATAAATGACGTCACAAAATACATAACGTCACAAAAATAAATGACGTCACAAAATACATAACGTCACAAAAAAATGACGTCACAAAATACATAACGTCACAAAAATAAATGACGTCACAATAAAAAATGACGTCACAAAATACATAACGTAACAAAAATAAATGACGTGACAAAATACATAACGTTACAAAAATAAATGACGTCACAAAATACATAACGTCACAAAAATAAATGACGTCACAAAATACATAACGTCACAAAAAATGACGTCACAAAATACATAACGTCACAAAAATAAATGACGTAACAAAAATTAATTACGTCACAAAATACATAACGTCACAAAATATATAACGTCACAAAAATAAATGACGTCACAAAAATTAATTACGTCACAAAATACATAACGTCACAAAAATAAATAACGTCACAAAATACATAACGTCACAAAATACATAACGTCACAAAAATAAATGACGTCACAAAATAAATAAAGTCACAAAAATAAATGACGTCACATTATGCATAACGTCACAAAAATAAATGATGTCACAAAATACATAACGTCACAAAAATATATGACGTCACAAAATTAATTACGTCACAAAATACATAACGTCACAAAAATAAATGACGTCACAAAATACATAACGTCACCAAAATAAATGACGTCACAAAATACATAACGTCACAAAAATAAATGACGTCACAAAATACATAACGTCACAAAAACAAATGACGTCACAAAATACATAACGTCACAAAAATAAATGACGTCACAAAATACATAACGTCACAAAAATAAATGACGTCACAAAAATTAATTACGTCACAAAATACATAACGTCACAAAATATATAACGTCACAAAAATAAATGACGTCACAAAAATTAATTAGGTCACAAAATACATAACGTCACAAAAATAAATAACGTCACAAAATACATAACGTCACAAAATACATAACGTCACAAAAATAAATGACGTCACAAAATAAATAAAGTCACAAAAATAAATGACGTCACAAAATACATAACGTCACAAAAATAAATGACGTCACAAAATACATAACGTCACAAAATTAATGACGTCACAAAACTTAATTACGTCACAAAATACATAACGTCACAAAAATAAATGACGTCAAAAAATACATAACCTCACAAAAATAAATGACGTCACAAAATACATAACGTCACAAAAATAAATGACGTCACAAAATACATAATGTCACAAAAATAAATGACGTCACAAAAATTAATTACGTCACAAAATACATAACGTCACAAAATATATAACGTCACAAAAATAAATGACGTCACAAAAATTAATTACGTCACAAAATACATAACGTCACAAAAATAAATAACGTTACAAAATACATAACGTCACAAAATACATAAGGTTACAAAAATAAATGACGTCACAAAATAAATAAAGTCACAAAAATAAATGACGTCACAAAATACATAACGTCACAAAAATAAATGACATCGGAAAATACATAACGTCACAAAATTAATGACGTCACAAAACTTAATTACGTCACAAAATACATAACGTCACGAAAATAAATGACGTCAAAAAATACATAACGTCACAACAATAAATGACGTCACAAAAATTAATGACGTCACAAAATACATAACGTCACAAAAATAAATGACGTCACAAAATACATAACGTCACAAAAATAAATGACGTCACAAAAATTAATTACGTCACAAAATAGATGACGTCACGAAAATAAATGACGTCAAAAAATACATAACCTCACAAAAATAAATGACGTCACAAAATACATAACGTCACAAAAATAAATGACGTCACAAAATACATAACGTCACAAAAATAAATGACGTCACAAAATACATAACGTCACAAAAATAAATGACGTCACAAAATACATAACGTCACAACAATAAATGACGTCACAAAATACATAATGTCACAAAAATAAATGACGTCACAAAAATTAATTACGTCACAAAATACATAACGTCACAAAATATATAACGTCACAAAAATAAATGACGTCACAAAAATTAATTACGTCACAAAATACATAACGTCACAAAAATAAATAACGTCACAAAATACATAACGTCACAAAATACATAACGTCACAAAAATAAATGACGTCACAAAATAAATAAAGTCACAAAAATAAATGACGTCACAAAATGCATAACGTCACAAAAATAAATGATGTCACAAAATACATAACGTCACAAAAATAAATGACGTCACAAAATACATAATGTCACAAAAATAAATGACGTCACAAAAATTAATTACGTCACAAAATACATAACGTCACAAAATATATAACGTCACAAAAATAAATGACGTCACAAAAATTAATTACGTCACAAAATACATAACGTCACAAAAATAAATAACGTCACAAAATACATAACGTCACAAAATACATAACGTCACAAAAATAAATGACGTCACAAAATAAATAAAGTCACAAAAATAAATGACGTCACAAAATACATAACGTCACAAAAATAAATGACATCGGAAAATACATAACGTCACAAAATTAATGACGTCACAAAACTTAATTACGTCACAAAATACATAACGTCACGAAAATAAATGACGTCAAAAAATACATAACCTCACAAAAATAAATGACGTCACAAAATACATAACGTCACAAAAATAAATGACGTCACAAAATACATAACGTCACAAAAATAAATGACGTCACAAAATACATAACGTCACAAAAATAAATGACGTCACAAAATACATAACGTCACAACAATAAATGACGTCACAAAAATTAATGACGTCACAAAATACATAACGTCACAAAAATAAATGACGTCACAAAATACATAACGTCACAAAAATAAATGACGTCACAAAAATTAATTACGTCACAAAATACATAACGTCACAAAAATAAATGACGTCACAAAATACATAACGTCACAAAATACGTAACGTCACAAAAATAAATGACGTCACAAAATACATAACGTCAAAAAATAAATGACGTCACAAAATACATAACGTCACAAAAAATAAATGACGTCACAAAATGCATAACGTGACAAAAATAAATGACGTCACAAAATACATAACGTCACAAAAATAAATGACGTCACAAAATACATAACGTCACAAAAATAAATGACGTCACAAAATACATAACGTCACAAAAAAATGACGTCACAAAATACATAACGTCACAAAAATAAATGACGTCACAATAATAAATGACGTCACAAAATACATAACGTAACAAAAATAAATGACGTGACAAAATACATAACGTTACAAAAATAAATGACGTCACAAAATACATAACGTCACAAAAATAAATGACGTCACAAAATACATAACGTCACAAAAAATGACGTCACAAAATACATAACGTCACAAAAATAAATGACGTAACAAAAATTAATTACGTCACAAAATACATAACGTCACAAAATATATAACGTCACAAAAATAAATGACGTCACAAAAATTAATTACGTCACAAAATACATAACGTCACAAAAAGAAATAACGTCACAAAATACATAACGTCACAAAATACATAACGTCACAAAAATAAATGACGTCACAAAATAAATAAAGTCACAAAAATAAATGACGTCACATTATGCATAACGTCACAAAAATAAATGATGTCACAAAATACATAACGTCACAAAAATATATGACGTCACAAAATTAATTACGTCACAAAATACATAACGTCACAAAAATAAATGACGTCACAAAATACATAACGTCACCAAAATAAATGACGTCACAAAATACATAACGTCACAAAAATAAATGACGTCACAAAATACATAACGTCACAAAAACAAATGACGTCACAAAATACATAACGTCACAAAAATAAATGACGTCACAAAATACATAACGTCACAAAAATAAATGACGTCACAAAAATTAATTACGTCACAAAATACATAACGTCACAAAATATATAACGTCACAAAAATAAATGACGTCACAAAAATTAATTACGTCACAAAATAAATAACGTCACAAAAATAAATAACGTCACAAAATACATAACGTCACAAAATACATAACGTCACAAAAATAAATGACGTCACAAAATAAATAAAGTCACAAAAATAAATGACGTCACAAAATACATAACGTCACAAAAATAAATGACGTCACAAAATACATAACGTCACAAAATTAATGACGTCACAAAACTTAATTACGTCACAAAATACATAACGTCACAAAAATAAATGACGTCAAAAAATACATAACCTCACAAAAATAAATGACGTCACAAAATACATAACGTCACAAAAATAAATGACGTCACAAAATACATAATGTCACAAAAATAAATGACGTCACAAAAATTAATTACGTCACAAAATACATAACGTCACAAAATATATAACGTCACAAAAATAAATGACGTCACAAAAATTAATTACGTCACAAAATACATAACGTCACAAAAATAAATAACGTCACAAAATACATAACGTCACAAAATACATAACGTTACCAAAATAAATGACGTCACAAAATAAATAAAGTCACAAAAATAAATGACGTCACAAAATACATAACGTCACAAAAATAAATGACATCGGAAAATACATAACGTCACAAAATTAATGACGTCACAAAACTTAATTACGTCACAAAATACATAACGTCACGAAAATAAATGACGTCAAAAAATACATAACCTCACAAAAATAAATGACGTCACAAAATACATAACGTCACAAAAATAAATGACGTCACAAAATACATAACGTCACAAAAATAAATGACGTCACAAAATACATAACGTCACAAAAATAAATGATGTCACAAAATACATAACGTCACAACAATAAATGACGTCACAAAAATTAATGACGTCACAAAATACATAACGTCACAAAAATAAATGACGTCACAAAATACATAACGTCACAAAAATAAATGACGTCACAAAAATTAATTACGTCACAAAATACATAACGTCACAAAAATAAATGACGTCACAAAATACATAACGTCACAAAATACATAACGTTACAAAAATAAATGACGTCACAAAATACATAACGTCAAAAAATAAATGACGTCACAAAATACATAACGTCACAAAAAATAAATGACGTTACAAAATGCATAACGTGACAAAAATAAATGATGTCACAAAATACATAACGTCACAAAAATAAATGACGTCATAAAATACATAACGTCACAAAAATAAATGACGTCACAAAAATTTATTACGTCACAAAAATAAATAACGTCACAAAATACATAACGTCACAAAATACATAACGTCACAAAATACATAACGGCACAAAAATAAATGAAGTCACAAAATACATAACGTCACAAAATAAATGACGTCACAAAATACATAACGTCAAAAAAATAAATGACTTCACAAAATACATAACGTCACAAAAATAAATGACGTCACAAAATACATAAGGTCACAAAAATAAATGACGTCACAATAATAAATGACGTCACAAAATACATAACGTCACAAAAATAAATGACGTCACAAAATACATAACGTTACAAAAATAAATGACGTCACAAAATACATAACGTCACAAAAATAAATGACGTCACAAAATACATAACGTCACAAAAAAATGACGTCACAAAATACATAACGTCACAAAAATAAATGACATCACAAAATACATAACGTCACAAAAATAAATGACGTCACAAAATATTTAATGACACAAAATTAAATGACGTCACAAAATACATATTTCATAAAATACATAACGTCACAAAAAAAAGACATCAAAAAATAAATAACGTCACAAAAATAAATGACGTCTAAAATACATTACTTCACAAAAATAAATGACGTCACAAAATACATAACGTCACAAAAATAAATGACGTCACAAAATACATAACGTCACAAAAATAAATGACGTCACAAAAATAAATGACGTCACAAAATACATAACGTCACAAAAATAAATGACGTCACAAAATACATAACGTCACAAATAACATAACGTCAAAAAATAAATGACGTCACAAAATACATAACGTCTAAAAAATAAATGACGTCACAAAATACATAACGTCACAAAAATAAATGACGTCATAAAATACATAACGTCACAAAAATAAATGACTTCACAAAAATTCCTTACGTCACAAAAATAAATAACGTCACAAAATACATAACGTAACAAAATACATAACGGCACAAAAATAAATGACGTCACAAAATACATAACATCACAAAAATAAATGACGTCACAAAATACATAACGTCAAAAAAATAAATGACGTCACAAAATACATAACGTCACAAAAATAAATGACGTCACAAAATACATAACGTCACAAAAATAAATGACGTCACAAAATACATAACGTTACAAAAATAAAAGACGTCACAAAATATTTAACGACAAAAAATTAAATGACGTCTCAAAATACATTTTTCATAAAATACATAACGTCACAAAATACATAACGTCACGAAAATAAATTACATCACAAAATACATAACGTCACAAAAACAAATGACGTCACAAAATACATAACGTCACAAAAATAAATGACGTCACAAAATACATAACGTCACCAAAATAAATGACGTCACAAAAATTAATTACGTCACAAAATACATAACGTCACAAAATATATAACGTCACAAAAATAAATGACGTCACAAAAATTAATTACGTCACAAAATACATAACGTCACAAAAATAAATAACGTCACAAAATACATAACGTCACAAAATACATAACGTCACAAAAATAAATGACGTCACAAAATAAATAAAGTCACAAAAATAAATGACGTCACAAAATGCATAACGTCACAAAAATAAATGATGTCACAAAATACATAACGTCACAAAAATAAATGACGTCACAAAAATTTATTACGTCACAAAATTAAATAACGTCACAAAATACATAACGTCACAAAATTCATAGAAGCACAAAAATAAATGACGTCACAAAATACATAACGTCACAAAAATAAATGACGTCACAAAATACATAACGTCAAAAAAATAAATGACGTCACAAAATACATAACGTCACAAAAATAAATGACGTCACAAAATACATAACGTCACAAAAATAAATGACGTCACAATAATAAATGACGTCACAAAATACATAAGGTCACAAAAATAAATGACGTCACAAAATACATAACGTTACAAAAATAAATGACGTCACAAAATACATAACGTCAAAAAAATAAATGACGTCACAAAATACATAACGTCATAAAAATAAATGACGTCACAAAATACATAACGTCACAAAAATAAATGACGTCACAATAATAAATGACGTCACAAAATACATAAGGTCACAAAAATAAATAACGTCACAAAATACATAACGTCACAAAATACATAACGTCACAAAAATAAATGACGTCACAAAATAAATAAAGTCACAAAAATAAATGACGTCAAAAAATACATAACGTCACAAAAATAAATGACATCGGAAAATACATAACGTCACCAAATTAATGACGTCACAAAACTTAATTACGTCACAAAATACATAACGTCACAAAAATAAATAACGTCACAAAATACATAACGTCACAAAAATAAATGACGTCACAAAATAAATAAAGTCACAAAAATAAATGACGTCACAAAATACATAACGTCACAAAAATAAATGACGTCACAAAATACATAACGTCACAAAATTAATGACGTCACAAAACTTAATTACGTCACAAAATACATAACGTCACGAAAATAAATGACTCACAAAATACATAACGTCACAAAAACAAATGACGTCACAAAATACATAACGTCAAAAAAATAAATGACGTCACAAAATACATAACGTCACAAAAATAAATGACGTCACAAAATACATAACGTCACAAAAATAAATGACGTCACAAAATACATAACGTCACAAAAATAAATGACGTCACAAAATACATAACGTCACAACAATAAATGACGTCACAAAAATTAATGACGTCACAAAATACATAACGTCACAAAAATAAATGACGTCACAAAATACATAACGTCACAAAAATAAATGACGTCACAAAAATTAATTACGTCACAAAATACATAACGTCACAAAAATAAATGACGTCACAAAATACATAACGTCACAAAATACGTAACGTCACAAAAATAAATGACGTCACAAAATACATAACGTCAAAAAATAAATGACGTCACAAAATACATAACGTCACAAAAAATAAATAACGTCACAAAATGCATAACGTGACAAAAATAAATGACGTCACAAAATACATAACGTCACAAAAATAAATGACGTCACAAAATACATAACGTCACAAAAATAAATGACGTCACAAAATACATAACGTCACAAAAAAATGACGTCACAAAATACATAACGTCACAAAAATAAATGACGTCACAATAAAAAATGACGTCACAAAATACATAACGTAACAAAAATAAATGACGTGACAAAATACATAACGTTACAAAAATAAATGACGTCACAAAATACATAACGTCACAAAAATAAATGACGTCACAAAATACATAACGTCACAAAAAATGACGTCACAAAATACATAACGTCACAAAAATAAATGACGTAACAAAAATTAATTACGTCACAAAATACATAACGTCACAAAATATATAACGTCACAAAAATAAATGACGTCACAAAAATTAATTACGTCACAAAATACATAACGTCACAAAAATAAATAACGTCACAAAATACATAACGTCACAAAATACATAACGTCACAAAAATAAATGACGTCACAAAATAAATAAAGTCACAAAAATAAATGACGTCACATTATGCATAACGTCACAAAAATAAATGATGTCACAAAATACATAACGTCACAAAAATATATGACGTCACAAAATTAATTACGTCACAAAATACATAACGTCACAAAAATAAATGACGTCACAAAATACATAACGTCACCAAAATAAATGACGTCACAAAATACATAACGTCACAAAAATAAATGACGTCACAAAATACATAACGTCACAAAAACAAATGACGTCACAAAATACATAACGTCACAAAAATAAATGACGTCACAAAATACATAACGTCACAAAAATAAATGACGTCACAAAATATATAACGTCACAAAAATAAATGACGTCACAAAAATTAATTACGTCACAAAATACATAACGTCACAAAAATAAATAACGTCACAAAATACATAACGTCACAAAATACATAACGTCACAAAAATAAATGACGTCACAAAATAAATAAAGTCACAAAAATAAATGACGTCACATTATGCATAACGTCACAAAAATAAATGATGTCACAAAATACATAACGTCACAAAAATATATGACGTCACAAAATTAATTACGTCACAAAATACATAACGTCACAAAAATAAATGACGTCACAAAATACATAACGTCACCAAAATAAATGACGTCACAAAATACATAACGTCACAAAAATAAATGACGTCACAAAATACATAACGTCACAAAAACAAATGACGTCACAAAATACATAACGTCACAAAAATAAATGACGTCACAAAATACATAACGTCACAAAAATAAATGACGTCACAAAAATTAATTACGTCACAAAATACATAACGTCACAAAATATATAACGTCACAAAAATAAATGACGTCACAAAAATTAATTAGGTCACAAAATACATAACGTCACAAAAATAAATAACGTCACAAAATACATAACGTCACAAAATACATAACGTCACAAAAATAAATGACGTCACAAAATAAATAAAGTCACAAAAATAAATGACGTCACAAAATACATAACGTCACAAAAATAAATGACGTCACAAAATACATAACGTCACAAAATTAATGACGTCACAAAACTTAATTACGTCACAAAATACATAACGTCACAAAAATAAATGACGTCAAAAAATACATAACCTCACAAAAATAAATGACGTCACAAAATACATAACGTCACAAAAATAAATGACGTCACAAAATACATAATGTCACAAAAATAAATGACGTCACAAAAATTAATTACGTCACAAAATACATAACGTCACAAAATATATAACGTCACAAAAATAAATGACGTCACAAAAATTAATTACGTCACAAAATACATAACGTCACAAAAATAAATAACGTTACAAAATACATAACGTCACAAAATACATAAGGTTACAAAAATAAATGACGTCACAAAATAAATAAAGTCACAAAAATAAATGACGTCACAAAATACATAACGTCACAAAAATAAATGACATCGGAAAATACATAACGTCACAAAATTAATGACGTCACAAAACTTAATTACGTCACAAAATACATAACGTCACGAAAATAAATGACGTCAAAAAATACATAACGTCACAACAATAAATGACGTCACAAAAATTAATGACGTCACAAAATACATAACGTCACAAAAATAAATGACGTCACAAAATACATAACGTCACAAAAATAAATGACGTCACAAAAATTAATTACGTCACAAAATAGATGACGTCACGAAAATAAATGACGTCAAAAAATACATAACCTCACAAAAATAAATGACGTCACAAAATACATAACGTCACAAAAATAAATGACGTCACAAAATACATAACGTCACAAAAATAAATGACGTCACAAAATACATAACGTCACAAAAATAAATGACGTCACAAAATACATAACGTCACAACAATAAATGACGTCACAAAATACATAATGTCACAAAAATAAATGACGTCACAAAAATTAATTACGTCACAAAATACATAACGTCACAAAATATATAACGTCACAAAAATAAATGACGTCACAAAAATTAATTACGTCACAAAATACATAACGTCACAAAAATAAATAACGTCACAAAATACATAACGTCACAAAATACATAACGTCACAAAAATAAATGACGTCACAAAATAAATAAAGTCACAAAAATAAATGACGTCACAAAATGCATAACGTCACAAAAATAAATGATGTCACAAAATACATAACGTCACAAAAATAAATGACGTCACAAAATACATAATGTCACAAAAATAAATGACGTCACAAAAATTAATTACGTCACAAAATACATAACGTCACAAAATATATAACGTCACAAAAATAAATGACGTCACAAAAATTAATTACGTCACAAAATACATAACGTCACAAAAATAAATAACGTCACAAAATACATAACGTCACAAAATACATAACGTCACAAAAATAAATGACGTCACAAAATAAATAAAGTCACAAAAATAAATGACGTCACAAAATACATAACGTCACAAAAATAAATGACATCGGAAAATACATAACGTCACAAAATTAATGACGTCACAAAACTTAATTACGTCACAAAATACATAACGTCACGAAAATAAATGACGTCAAAAAATACATAACCTCACAAAAATAAATGACGTCACAAAATACATAACGTCACAAAAATAAATGACGTCACAAAATACATAACGTCACAAAAATAAATGACGTCACAAAATACATAACGTCACAAAAATAAATGACGTCACAAAATACATAACGTCACAACAATAAATGACGTCACAAAAATTAATGACGTCACAAAATACATAACGTCACAATAATAAATGACGTCACAAAATACATAACGTCACAAAAATAAATGACGTCACAAAAATTAATTACGTCACAAAATACATAACGTCACAAAAATAAATGACGTCACAAAATACATAACGTCACAAAATACGTAACGTCACAAAAATAAATGACGTCACAAAATACATAACGTCAAAAAATAAATGACGTCACAAAATACATAACGTCACAAAAAATAAATGACGTCACAAAATGCATAACGTGACAAAAATAAATGACGTCACAAAATACATAACGTCACAAAAATAAATGACGTCACAAAATACATAACGTCACAAAAATAAATGACGTCACAAAATACATAACGTCACAAAAAAATGACGTCACAAAATACATAACGTCACAAAAATAAATGACGTCACAATAATAAATGACGTCACAAAATACATAACGTAACAAAAATAAATGACGTGACAAAATACATAACGTTACAAAAATAAATGACGTCACAAAATACATAACGTCACAAAAATAAATGACGTCACAAAATACATAACGTCACAAAAAATGACGTCACAAAATACATAACGTCACAAAAATAAATGACGTAACAAAAATTAATTACGTCACAAAATACATAACGTCACAAAATATATAACGTCACAAAAATAAATGACGTCACAAAAATTAATTACGTCACAAAATACATAACGTCACAAAAATAAATAACGTCACAAAATACATAACGTCACAAAATACATAACGTCACAAAAATAAATGACGTCACAAAATAAATAAAGTCACAAAAATAAATGACGTCACATTATGCATAACGTCACAAAAATAAATGATGTCACAAAATACATAACGTCACAAAAATATATGACGTCACAAAATTAATTACGTCACAAAATACATAACGTCACAAAAATAAATGACGTCACAAAATACATAACGTCACCAAAATAAATGACGTCACAAAATACATAACGTCACAAAAATAAATGACGTCACAAAATACATAACGTCACAAAAACAAATGACGTCACAAAATACATAACGTCACAAAAATAAATGACGTCACAAAATACATAACGTCACAAAAATAAATGACGTCACAAAAATTAATTACGTCACAAAATACATAACGTCACAAAATATATAACGTCACAAAAATAAATGACGTCACAAAAATTAATTACGTCACAAAATAAATAACGTCACAAAAATAAATAACGTCACAAAATACATAACGTCACAAAATACATAACGTCACAAAAATAAATGACGTCACAAAATAAATAAAGTCACAAAAATAAATGACGTCACAAAATACATAACGTCACAAAAATAAATGACGTCACAAAATACATAACGTCACAAAATTAATGACGTCACAAAACTTAATTACGTCACAAAATACATAACGTCACAAAAATAAATGACGTCAAAAAATACATAACCTCACAAAAATAAATGACGTCACAAAATACATAACGTCACAAAAATAAATGACGTCACAAAATACATAATGTCACAAAAATAAATGACGTCACAAAAATTAATTACGTCACAAAATACATAACGTCACAAAATATATAACGTCACAAAAATAAATGACGTCACAAAAATTAATTACGTCACAAAATACATAACGTCACAAAAATAAATAACGTCACAAAATACATAACGTCACAAAATACATAACGTTACCAAAATAAATGACGTCACAAAATAAATAAAGTCACAAAAATAAATGACGTCACAAAATACATAACGTCACAAAAATAAATGACATCGGAAAATACATAACGTCACAAAATTAATGACGTCACAAAACTTAATTACGTCACAAAATACATAACGTCACGAAAATAAATGACGTCAAAAAATACATAACCTCACAAAAATAAATGACGTCACAAAATACATAACGTCACAAAAATAAATGACGTCACAAAATACATAACGTCACAAAAATAAATGACGTCACAAAATACATAACGTCACAAAAATAAATGACGTCACAAAATACATAACGTCACAACAATAAATGACGTCACAAAAATTAATGACGTCACAAAATACATAACGTCACAAAAATAAATGACGTCACAAAATACATAACGTCACAAAAATAAATGACGTCACAAAAATTAATTACGTCACAAAATACATAACGTCACAAAAATAAATGACGTCACAAAATACATAACGTCACAAAATACGTAACGTCACAAAAATAAATGACGTCACAAAATACATAACGTCAAAAAATAAATGACGTCACAAAATACATAACGTCACAAAAAATAAATGACGTCACAAAATGCATAACGTGACAAAAATAAATGACGTCACAAAATACATAACGTCACAAAAATAAATGACGTCACAAAATACATAACGTCACAAAAATAAATGACGTCACAAAATACATAACGTCACAAAAAAATGACGTCACAAAATACATAACGTCACAAAAATAAATGACGTCACAATAATAAATGACGTCACAAAATACATAACGTAACAAAAATAAATGACGTGACAAAATACATAACGTTACAAAAATAAATGACGTCACAAAATACATAACGTCACAAAAATAAATGACGTCACAAAATACATAACGTCACAAAAAATGACGTCACAAAATACATAACGTCACAAAAATAAATGACGTAACAAAAATTAATTACGTCACAAAATACATAACGTCACAAAATATATAACGTCACAAAAATAAATGACGTCACAAAAATTAATTACGTCACAAAATACATAACGTCACAAAAATAAATAACGTCACAAAATACATAACGTCACAAAATACATAACGTCACAAAAATAAATGACGTCACAAAATAAATAAAGTCACAAAAATAAATGACGTCACATTATGCATAACGTCACAAAAATAAATGATGTCACAAAATACATAACGTCACAAAAATATATGACGTCACAAAATTAATTACGTCACAAAATACATAACGTCACAAAAATAAATGACGTCACAAAATACATAACGTCACCAAAATAAATGACGTCACAAAATACATAACGTCACAAAAATAAATGACGTCACAAAATACATAACGTCACAAAAACAAATGACGTCACAAAATACATAACGTCACAAAAATAAATGACGTCACAAAATACATAACGTCACAAAAATAAATGACGTCACAAAAATTAATTACGTCACAAAATACATAACGTCACAAAATATATAACGTCACAAAAATAAATGACGTCACAAAAATTAATTACGTCACAAAATAAATAACGTCACAAAAATAAATAACGTCACAAAATACATAACGTCACAAAATACATAACGTCACAAAAATAAATGACGTCACAAAATAAATAAAGTCACAAAAATAAATGACGTCACAAAATACATAACGTCACAAAAATAAATGACGTCACAAAATACATAACGTCACAAAATTAATGACGTCACAAAACTTAATTACGTCACAAAATACATAACGTCACAAAAATAAATGACGTCAAAAAATACATAACCTCACAAAAATAAATGACGTCACAAAATACATAACGTCACAAAAATAAATGACGTCACAAAATACATAATGTCACAAAAATAAATGACGTCACAAAAATTAATTACGTCACAAAATACATAACGTCACAAAATATATAACGTCACAAAAATAAATGACGTCACAAAAATTAATTACGTCACAAAATACATAACGTCACAAAAATAAATAACGTCACAAAATACATAACGTCACAAAATACATAACGTTACCAAAATAAATGACGTCACAAAATAAATAAAGTCACAAAAATAAATGACGTCACAAAATACATAACGTCACAAAAATAAATGACATCGGAAAATACATAACGTCACAAAATTAATGACGTCACAAAACTTAATTACGTCACAAAATACATAACGTCACGAAAATAAATGACGTCAAAAAATACATAACCTCACAAAAATAAATGACGTCACAAAATACATAACGTCACAAAAATAAATGACGTCACAAAATACATAACGTCACAAAAATAAATGACGTCACAAAATACATAACGTCACAAAAATAAATGACGTCACAAAATACATAACGTCACAACAATAAATGACGTCACAAAAATTAATGACGTCACAAAATACATAACGTCACAAAAATAAATGACGTCACAAAATACATAACGTCACAAAAATAAATGACGTCACAAAAATTAATTACGTCACAAAATACATAACGTCACAAAAATAAATGACGTCACAAAATACATAACGTCACAAAATACATAACGTTACAAAAATAAATGACGTCACAAAATACATAACGTCAAAAAATAAATGACGTCACAAAATACATAACGTCACAAAAAATAAATGACGTTACAAAATGCATAACGTGACAAAAATAAATGATGTCACAAAATACATAACGTCACAAAAATAAATGACGTCATAAAATACATAACGTCACAAAAATAAATGACGTCACAAAAATTTATTACGTCACAAAAATAAATAACGTCACAAAATACATAACGTCACAAAATACATAACGTCACAAAATACATAACGGCACAAAAATAAATGAAGTCACAAAATACATAACGTCACAAAATAAATGACGTCACAAAATACATAACGTCAAAAAAATAAATGACTTCACAAAATACATAACGTCACAAAAATAAATGACGTCACAAAATACATAACGTCACAAAAATAAATGACGTCACAAAAATTAATTACGTCACAAAATACATAACGTCACAAAATATATAACGTCACAAAAATAAATGACGTCACAAAAATTAATTACGTCACAAAATAAATAACGTCACAAAAATAAATAACGTCACAAAATACATAACGTCACAAAATACATAACGTCACAAAAATAAATGACGTCACAAAATAAATAAAGTCACAAAAATAAATGACGTCACAAAATACATAACGTCACAAAAATAAATGACGTCACAAAATACATAACGTCACAAAATTAATGACGTCACAAAACTTAATTACGTCACAAAATACATAACGTCACAAAAATAAATGACGTCAAAAAATACATAACCTCACAAAAATAAATGACGTCACAAAATACATAACGTCACAAAAATAAATGACGTCACAAAATACATAATGTCACAAAAATAAATGACGTCACAAAAATTAATTACGTCACAAAATACATAACGTCACAAAATATATAACGTCACAAAAATAAATGACGTCACAAAAATTAATTACGTCACAAAATACATAACGTCACAAAAATAAATAACGTCACAAAATACATAACGTCACAAAATACATAACGTTACCAAAATAAATGACGTCACAAAATAAATAAAGTCACAAAAATAAATGACGTCACAAAATACATAACGTCACAAAAATAAATGACATCGGAAAATACATAACGTCACAAAATTAATGACGTCACAAAACTTAATTACGTCACAAAATACATAACGTCACGAAAATAAATGACGTCAAAAAATACATAACCTCACAAAAATAAATGACGTCACAAAATACATAACGTCACAAAAATAAATGACGTCACAAAATACATAACGTCACAAAAATAAATGACGTCACAAAATACATAACGTCACAAAAATAAATGACGTCACAAAATACATAACGTCACAACAATAAATGACGTCACAAAAATTAATGACGTCACAAAATACATAACGTCACAAAAATAAATGACGTCACAAAATACATAACGTCACAAAAATAAATGACGTCACAAAAATTAATTACGTCACAAAATACATAACGTCACAAAAATAAATGACGTCACAAAATACATAACGTCACAAAATACATAACGTTACAAAAATAAATGACGTCACAAAATACATAACGTCAAAAAATAAATGACGTCACAAAATACATAACGTCACAAAAAATAAATGACGTTACAAAATGCATAACGTGACAAAAATAAATGATGTCACAAAATACATAACGTCACAAAAATAAATGACGTCATAAAATACATAACGTCACAAAAATAAATGACGTCACAAAAATTTATTACGTCACAAAAATAAATAAAGTCACAAAATACATAACGTCACAAAATACATAACGTCACAAAATACATAACGGCACAAAAATAAATGAAGTCACAAAATACATAACGTCACAAAATAAATGACGTCACAAAATACATAACGTCAAAAAAATAAATGACTTCACAAAATACATAACGTCACAAAAATAAATGACGTCACAAAATACATAAGGTCACAAAAATAAATGACGTCACAATAATAAATGACGTCACAAAATACATAACGTCACAAAAATAAATGACGTCACAAAATACATAACGTTACAAAAATAAATGACGTCACAAAATACATAACGTCACAAAAATAAATGACGTCACAAAATACATAACGTCACAAAAAAATGACGTCACAAAATACATAACGTCACAAAAATAAATGACATCACAAAATACATAACGTCACAAAAATAAATGACGTCACAAAATATTTAATGACACAAAATTAAATGACGTCACAAAATACATATTTCATAAAATACATAACGTCACAAAAAAAAAGACATCAAAAAATAAATAACGTCACAAAAATAAATGACGTCTAAAATACATTACTTCACAAAAATAAATGACGTCACAAAATACATAACGTCACAAAAATAAATGACGTCACAAAATACATAACGTCACAAAAATAAATGACGTCACAAAAATAAATGACGTCACAAAATACATAACGTCACAAAAATAAATGACGTCACAAAATACATAACGTCACAAATAACATAACGTCAAAAAATAAATGACGTCACAAAATACATAACGTCTAAAAAATAAATGACGTCACAAAATACATAACGTCACAAAAATAAATGACGTCATAAAATACATAACGTCACAAAAATAAATGACTTCACAAAAATTCCTTACGTCACAAAAATAAATAACGTCACAAAATACATAACGTAACAAAATACATAACGGCACAAAAATAAATGACGTCACAAAATACATAACATCACAAAAATAAATGACGTCACAAAATACATAACGTCAAAAAAATAAATGACGTCACAAAATACATAACGTCACAAAAATAAATGACGTCACAAAATACATAACGTCACAAAAATAAATGACGTCACAAAATACATAACGTTACAAAAATAAAAGACGTCACAAAATATTTAACGACAAAAAATTAAATGACGTCTCAAAATACATTTTTCATAAAATACATAACGTCACAAAATACATAACGTCACGAAAATAAATTACATCACAAAATACATAACGTCACAAAAACAAATGACGTCACAAAATACATAACGTCACAAAAATAAATGACGTCACAAAATACATAACGTCACCAAAATAAATGACGTCACAAAAATTAATTACGTCACAAAATACATAACGTCACAAAATATATAACGTCACAAAAATAAATGACGTCACAAAAATTAATTACGTCACAAAATACATAACGTCACAAAAATAAATAACGTCACAAAATACATAACGTCACAAAATACATATCGTCACAAAAATAAATGACGTCACAAAATAAATAAAGTCACAAAAATAAATGACGTCACAAAATGCATAACGTCACAAAAATAAATGATGTCACAAAATACATAACGTCACAAAAATAAATGACGTCACAAAAATTTATTACGTCACAAAATTAAATAACGTCACAAAATACATAACGTCACAAAATTCATAGAAGCACAAAAATAAATGACGTCACAAAATACATAACGTCACAAAAATAAATGACGTCACAAAATACATAACGTCAAAAAAATAAATGACGTCACAAAATACATAACGTCACAAAAATAAATGACGTCACAAAATACATAACGTCACAAAAATAAATGACGTCACAATAATAAATGACGTCACAAAATACATAAGGTCACAAAAATAAATGACGTCACAAAATACATAACGTTACAAAAATAAATGACGTCACAAAATACATAACGTCAAAAAAATAAATGACGTCACAAAATACATAACGTCATAAAAATAAATGACGTCACAAAATACATAACGTCACAAAAATAAATGACGTCACAATAATAAATGACGTCACAAAATACATAAGGTCACAAAAATAAATAACGTCACAAAATACATAACGTCACAAAATACATAACGTCACAAAAATAAATGACGTCACAAAATAAATAAAGTCACAAAAATAAATGACGTCAAAAAATACATAACGTCACAAAAATAAATGACATCGGAAAATACATAACGTCACCAAATTAATGACGTCACAAAACTTAATTACGTCACAAAATACATAACGTCACAAAAATAAATAACGTCACAAAATACATAACGTCACAAAAATAAATGACGTCACAAAATAAATAAAGTCACAAAAATAAATGACGTCACAAAATACATAACGTCACAAAAATAAATGACGTCACAAAATACATAACGTCACAAAATTAATGACGTCACAAAACTTAATTACGTCACAAAATACATAACGTCACAAAAATAAATGACGTCAAAAAATACATAACCTCACAAAAATAAATGACGTTACAAAATACATAACGTCACAAAAATAAATGACGTCACAAAATACATAATGTCACAAAAATAAATGACGTCACAAAAATTAATTACGTCACAAAATACATAACGTCACAAAATATATAACGTCACAAAAATAAATGACGTCACAAAAATTAATTACGTCACAAAATACATAACGTCACAAAAATAAATAACGTCACAAAATACATAACGTCACAAAATACATAACGTCACAAAAATAAATGACGTCACAAAATAAATAAAGTCACAAAAATAAATGACGTCACAAAATGCATAACGTCACAAAAATAAATGATGTCACAAAATACATAACGTCACAAAAATAAATGACGTCACAAAATACATAATGTCACAAAAATAAATGACGTCACAAAAATTAATTACGTCACAAAATACATAACGTCACAAAATATATAACGTCACAAAAATAAATGACGTCACAAAAATTAATTACGTCACAAAATACATAACGTCACAAAAATAAATAACGTCACAAAATACATAACGTCACAAAATACATAACGTCACAAAAATAAATGACGTCACAAAATAAATAAAGTCACAAAAATAAATGACGTCACAAAATGCATAACGTCACAAAAATAAATGATGTCACAAAATACATAACGTCACAAAAATAAATGACATCGGAAAATACATAACGTCACAAAATTAATGACGTCACAAAACTTAATTACGTCACAAAATACATAACGTCACGAAAATAAATGACGTCAAAAAATACATAACCTCACAAAAATAAATGACGTCACAAAATACATAACGTCACAAAAATAAATGACGTCACAAAATACATAACGTCACAAAAATAAATGACGTCACAAAATACATAACGTCACAAAAATAAATGACGTCACAAAATACATAACGTCACAACAATAAATGACGTCACAAAAATTAATGACGTCACAAAATACATAACGTCACAAAAATAAATGACGTCACAAAATACATAACGTCACAAAAATAAATGACGTCACAAAAATTAATTACGTCACAAAATACATAACGTCACAAAAATAAATGACGTCACAAAATACATAACGTCACAAAATACATAACGTCACAAAAATAAATGACGTCACAAAATACATAACGTCAAAAAATAAATGACGTCACAAAATACATAACGTCACAAAAAATAAATGACGTCACAAAATGCATAACATGACAAAAATAAATGACGTCACAAAATACATAACGTCACAAAAATAAATGACGTCACAAAATACATAACGTCACAAAAATAAATGACGTCACAAAATACATAACCTCACAAAAATAAATGACGTCACAATAATAAATGACGTCACAAAATACATAACGTAACAAAAATAAATGACGTGACAAAATACATAACGTTACAAAAATAAATGACGTCACAAAATACATAACTTCACAAAAATAATGACGTCACAAAATACATAACGTCACAAAAAAATGACGTCACAAAATACATAACGTCACTAAAATAAATGACGTAACAAAAATTAATTACGTCACAAAATACATAACGTCACAAAATATATAACGTCACAAAAATAAATGACGTCACAAAAATTAATTACGTCACAAAATACATAACGTCACAAAAATAAATAACGTCACAAAATACATAACGTCACAAAATACATAACGTCACAAAAATAAATGACGTCACAAAATAAATAAAGTCACAAAAATAAATGACGTCACATTATGCATAACGTCACAAAAATAAATGATGTCACAAAATACATAACGTCACAAAAATATATGACGTCACAAAATTAATTACGTCACAAAATACATAACGTCACAAAAATAAATGACGTCAAAAAATACATAACCTCTCAAAAATAAATGACGTTACAAAATACATAACGTCACAAAAATAAATGACGTCACAAAATACATAATGTCACAAAAATAAATGACGTCACAAAAATTAATTACGTCACAAAATACATAACGTCACAAAATATATAACGTCACAAAAATAAATGACGTCACAAAAATTAATTACGTCACAAAATACATAACGTCACAAAAATAAATAACGTCACAAAATACATAACGTCACAAAATACATAACGTCACAAAAATAAATGACGTCACAAAATAAATAAAGTCACAAAAATAAATGACGTCACAAAATGCATAACGTCACAAAAATAAATGATGTCACAAAATACATAACGTCACGAAAATAAATGACGTCACAAAATACATAATGTCACAAAAATAAATGACGTCACAAAAATTAATTACGTCACAAAATACATAACGTCACAAAATATATAACGTCACAAAAATAAATGACGTCACAAAAATTAATTACGTCACAAAATACATAACGTCACAAAAATAAATAACGTCACAAAATACATAACGTCACAAAATACATAACGTCACAAAAATAAATGACGTCTCAAAATAAATAAAGTCACAAATATAAATGACGTCACAAAATACATAACGTCACAAAAATAAATGACATCGGAAAATACATAACGTCACAAAATTAATGACGTCACAAAACTTAATTATGTCACAAAATACATAACGTCACGAAAATAAATGACGTCAAAAAATACATAACCTCACAAAAATAAATGACGTCACAAAATACATAACGTCACAAAAATAAATGACGTCACAAAATACATAACGTCACAAAAATAAATGACGTCACAAAATACATAACGTCACAAAAATAAATGACGTCACAAAATACATAACGTCACAACAATAAATGACGTCACAAAAATTAATGACGTCACAAAATACATAACGTCACAAAAATAAATGACGTCAAAAAATACATAACGTCACAAAAATAAATGACGTCACAAAAATTAATTACGTCACAAAATACATAACGTCACAAAAATAAATGACGTCACAAAATACATAACGTCACAAAATACATAACGTCACAAAAATAAATGACGTCACAAAATACATAACGTCAAAAAATAAATGACGTCACAAAATACATAACGTCACAAAAAATAAATGACGTCACAAAATGCATAACGTGACAAAAATAAATGACGTCACAAAATACATAACCTCACAAAAATAAATGACGTCACAAAATACATAACGTCACAAAAATAAATGACGTCACAAAATACATAACGTCACAAAAAAATGACGTCACAAAATACATAACGTCACAAAAATAAATGACGTCACAATAATAAATGACGTCACAAAATACATAACGTAACAAAAATAAATGACGTGACAAAACACATAACGTTACAAAAATAAATGACGTCACAAAATACATAACGTCACAAAAATAAATGACGTCACAAAATACATAACGTCACAAAAAAATGACGTCACAAAATACATAACGTCACAAAAATAAATGACGTAACAAAAATTAATTACGTCACAAAATACATAACGTCACAAAATATATAACGTCACAAAAATAAATGACGTCACAAAAATTAATTACGTCACAAAATACATAACGTCACAAAAATAAATAACGTCACAAAATACATAACGTCACAAAATACATAACGTCACAAAAATAAATGACGTCACAAAATAAATAAAGTCACAAAAATAAATGACGTCACAAAATGCATAACGTCACAAAAATAAATGATGTCACAAAATACATAACGTCACGAAAATAAATGACGTCACAAAATACATAATGTCACAAAAATAAATGACGTCACAAAAATTAATTACGTCACAAAATACATAACGTCACAAAATATATAACGTCACAAAAATAAATGACGTCACAAAAATTAATTACGTCACAAAATACATAACGTCACAAAAATAAATAACGTCACAAAATACATAACGTCACAAAATACATAACGTCACAAAAATAAATGACGTCTCAAAATAAATAAAGTCACAAATATAAATGACGTCACAAAATACATAACGTCACAAAAATAAATGACATCGGAAAATACATAACGTCACAAAATTAATGACGTCACAAAACTTAATTATGTCACAAAATACATAACGTCACGAAAATAAATGACGTCAAAAAATACATAACCTCACAAAAATAAATGACGTCACAAAATACATAACGTCACAAAAATAAATGACGTCACAAAATACATAACGTCACAAAAATAAATGACGTCACAAAATACATAACGTCACAAAAATAAATGACGTCACAAAATACATAACGTCACAACAATAAATGACGTCACAAAAATTAATGACGTCACAAAATACATAACGTCACAAAAATAAATGACGTCAAAAAATACATAACGTCACAAAAATAAATGACGTCACAAAAATTAATTACGTCACAAAATACATAACGTCACAAAAATAAATGACGTCACAAAATACATAACGTCACAAAATACATAACGTCACAAAAATAAATGACGTCACAAAATACATAACGTCAAAAAATAAATGACGTCACAAAATACATAACGTCACAAAAAATAAATGACGTCACAAAATGCATAACGTGACAAAAATAAATGACGTCACAAAATACATAACCTCACAAAAATAAATGACGTCACAAAATACATAACGTCACAAAAATAAATGACGTCACAAAATACATAACGTCACAAAAAAATGACGTCACAAAATACATAACGTCACAAAAATAAATGACGTCACAATAATAAATGACGTCACAAAATACATAACGTAACAAAAATAAATGACGTGACAAAACACATAACGTTACAAAAATAAATGACGTCACAAAATACATAACGTCACAAAAATAAATGACGTCACAAAATACATAACGTCACAAAAAAATGACGTCACAAAATACATAACGTCACAAAAATAAATGACGTAACAAAAATTAATTACGTCACAAAATACATAACGTCACAAAATATATAACGTCACAAAAATAAATGACGTCACAAAAATTAATTACGTCACAAAATACATAACGTCACAAAAATAAATAACGTCACAAAATACATAACGTCACAAAATACCTAACGTCACAAAAATAAATGACGTCACAAAATAAATAAAGTCACAAAAATAAATGACGTCACATTATGCATAACGTCACAAAAATAAATGATGTCACAAAATACATAACGTCACAAAAATAAATGACGTCACAAAATACATAACGTCACAAAATTAATGACGTCACAAAACTTAATTACGTCACAAAATACATAACGACACAAAAATAAATGACGTCAAAAAATACATAACCTCACAAAAATAAATGACGTCACAAAATACATAACGTCACAAAAATAAATGACGTCACAAAATACATAACGTCACAAAATATATAACGTCACAAAAATAAATGACGTCACAAAAATTAATTACGTCACAAAATACATAACGTCACAAAAATAAATGACGTCACAAAATACATAACGTCACCAAAATAAATGACGTCACAAAATACATAACGTCACAAAAATAAATGACGTCACAAAATACATAACGTCACAAAAACAAATGACGTCACAAAATACATAACGTCACAAAAATAAATGACGTCACAAAATACATAACGTCACAAAAATAAATGACGTCACAAAATTAATTACGTCACAAAATACATAACGTCACAAAATATATAACGTCACAAAAATAAATGACGTCACAAAAATTAATTACGTCACAAAATACATAACGTCACAAAAATAAATAACGTCACAAAATAAATAAAGTCACAAAAATAAATGACGTCACAAAATACATAACGTCACAAAAATAAATGACGTCACAAAATACATAACGTCACAAAATTAATGACGTCACAAAACTTAATTACGTCACAAAATACATAACGACACAAAAATAAATGACGTCAAAAAATACATAACCTCACAAAAATAAATGACGTCACAAAATACATAACGTCACAAAAATAAATGACGTCACAAAATACATAATGTCACAAAAATAAATGACGTCACAAAAATTAATTACGTCACAAAATACATAACGTCACAAAATATATAACGTCACAAAAATAAATGACGTCACAAAAATTAATTACGTCACAAAATACATAACGTCACAAAAATAAATAACGTCACAAAATACATAACGTCACAAAATACATAACGTTACAAAAATAAATGACGTCACAAAATAAATAAAGTCACAAAAATAAATGACGTCACAAAATACATAACGTCACAAAAATAAATGACATCGGAAAATACATAACGTCACAAAATTAATGACGTCACAAAACTTAATTACGTCACAAAATACATAACGTCACGAAAATAAATGACGTCAAAAAATACATAACCTCACAAAAATAAATGACGTCACAAAATACATAACGTCACAAAAATAAATGACGTCACAAAATACATAACGTCACAAAAATAAATGACGTCACAAAATACATAACGTCACAAAAATAAATGACGTCACAAAATACATAACGTCACAACAATAAATGACGTCACAAAAATTAATGACGTCACAAAATACATAACGTCACAAAAATAAATGACGTCACAAAATACATAACGTCACAAAAATAAATGACGTCACAAAAATTAATTACGTCACAAAATACATAACGTCACAAAAATAAATGACGTCACAAAATACATAACGTCACAAAATACATAACGTCACAAAAATAAATGACGTCACAAAATACATAACGTCAAAAAATAAATGACGTCACAAAATACATAACGTCACAAAAAATAAATGACGTCACAAAATGCATAACGTGACAAAAATAAATGATGTCACAAAATACATAACGTCACAAAAATAAATGACGTCATAAAATACATAACGTCACAAAAATAAATGACGTCACAAAAATTTATTACGTCACAAAAATAAATAACGTCACAAAATACATAACGTCACAAAATACATAACGTCACAAAATACATAACGGCACAAAAATAAATGAAGTCACAAAATACATAACGTCACAAAATAAATGACGTCACAAAATACATAACGTCAAAAAAATAAATGACTTCACAATAATAAATGACGTCACAAAATACATAACGTCACAAAAATAAATGACGTCACAAAATACATAACGTTACAAAAATAAATGACGTCACAAAATACATAACGTCACAAAAATAAATGACGTCACAAAATACATAACGTCACAAAAAAATGACGTCACAAAATACATAACGTCACAAAAATAAATGACGTCACAAAATACATAACGTCACAAAAATAAATGACGTCACAAAATATTTAATGACACAAAATTAAATGACGTCACAAAATACATATTTCATAAAATACATAACGTCAAAAAAATAAATGACATCACAAAATAAATAACGTCACAAAAATAAATGACGTCTAAAATACATTACTTCACAAAAATAAATGACGTCACAAAATACATAACGTCACAAAAATAAATGACGTCACAAAATACATAACGTCACAAAAATAAATGACGTCACAAAAATAAATGACGTCACAAAATACATAACGTCACAAAAATAAAAGACGTCACAAAATACATAACGTCACAAAAATAAATGACGTCACAAAAATTCCTTACGTCACAAAAATAAATAACGTCACAAAATACATAACGTAACAAAATACATAACGGCACAAAAATAAATGACGTCACAAAATACATAACATCACAAAAATAAATGACGTCACAAAATACATAACGTCAAAAAAATAAATGACGTCACAAAATACATAACGTCACAAAAATAAATGACGTCACAAAATACATAACGTCACAAAAATAAATGACGTCACAAAATACATAACGTTACAAAAATAAAAGACGTCACAAAATATTTAACGACAAAAAATTAAATGACGTCTCAAAATACATTTTTCATAAAATACATAACGTCACAAAAATAAATGACGTCACAAAATACATAACGTCACAAAAAATAAATGACGTCACAAAATGCATAACGTGACAAAAATAAATGATGTCACAAAATACATAACGTCACAAAAATAAATGACGTCATAAAATACATAACGTCACAAAAATAAATGACGTCACAAAAATTTATTACGTCACAAAAATAAATAACGTCACAAAATACATAACGTCACAAAATACATAACGTCACAAAATACATAACGGCACAAAAATAAATGAAGTCACAAAATACATAACGTCACAAAATAAATGACGTCACAAAATACATAACGTCAAAAAAATAAATGACTTCACAATAATAAATGACGTCACAAAATACATAACGTCACAAAAATAAATGACGTCACAAAATACATAACGTTACAAAAATAAATGACGTCACAAAATACATAACGTCACAAAAATAAATGACGTCACAAAATACATAACGTCACAAAAAAATGACGTCACAAAATACATAACGTCACAAAAATAAATGACGTCACAAAATACATAACGTCACAAAAATAAATGACGTCACAAAATATTTAATGACACAAAATTAAATGACGTCACAAAATACATATTTCATAAAATACATAACGTCAAAAAAATAAATGACTTCACAATAATAAATGACGTCACAAAATACATAACGTCACAAAAATAAATGACGTCACAAAATACATAACGTTACAAAAATAAATGACGTCACAAAATACATAACGTCACAAAAATAAATGACGTCACAAAATACATAACGTCACAAAAAAATGACGTCACAAAATACATAACGTCACAAAAATAAATGACGTCACAAAATACATAACGTCACAAAAATAAATGACGTCACAAAATATTTAATGACACAAAATTAAATGACGTCACAAAATACATATTTCATAAAATACATAACGTCAAAAAAATAAATGACATCACAAAATAAATAACGTCACAAAAATAAATGACGTCTAAAATACATTACTTCACAAAAATAAATGACGTCACAAAATACATAACGTCACAAAAATAAATGACGTCACAAAATACATAACGTCACAAAAATAAATGACGTCACAAAAATAAATGACGTCACAAAATACATAACGTCACAAAAATAAAAGACGTCACAAAATACATAACGTCACAAAAATAAATGACGTCACAAAAATTCCTTACGTCACAAAAATAAATAACGTCACAAAATACATAACGTAACAAAATACATAACGGCACAAAAATAAATGACGTCACAAAATACATAACATCACAAAAATAAATGACGTCACAAAATACATAACGTCAAAAAAATAAATGACGTCACAAAATACATAACGTCACAAAAATAAATGACGTCACAAAATACATAACGTCACAAAAATAAATGACGTCACAAAATACATAACGTTACAAAAATAAAAGACGTCACAAAATATTTAACGACAAAAAATTAAATGACGTCTCAAAATACATTTTTCATAAAATACATAACGTCACAAAAATAAATGACGTCACAAAATACATAACGTCACAAAAATAAATGACGTCACAAAATACATAACGTCACGAAAATAAATTACATCACAAAATACATAACGTCACAAAAACAAATGACGTCACAAAATACATAACGTCACAAAAATAAATGACATCACAAAATACATAACGTCACCAAAATAAATGACGTCACAAAAATTAATTACGTCACAAAATACATAACGTCACAAAATATATAACGTCACAAAAATAAATGACGTCACAAAAATTAATTACGTCACAAAATACATAACGTCAGAAAAATAAATAACGTCACAAAATACATAACGTCACAAAATACATAACGTCACAAAAATAAATGACGTCACAAAATAAATAAAGTCACAAAAATAAATGACGTCACAAAATGCATAACGTCACAAAAATAAATGATGTCACAAAATACATAACGTCACAAAAATAAATGACGTCACAAAAATTTATTACGTCACAAAATTAAATAACGTCACAAAATACATAACGTCACAAAATTCATAGCGGCACAAAAATAAATGACGTCACAAAATACATAACGTCACAAAAATAAATGACTACACAAAATACATAACGTCAAAAAAATAAATGACGTCACAAAATACATAACGTCACAAAAATAAATGACGTCACAAAATACATAACGTCACAAAAATAAATGACGTCACAATAATAAATGACGTCACAAAATACATAAGGTCACAAAAATAAATGACGTCACAAAATACATAACGTTACAAAAATAAATGACGTCACAAAATACATAACGTCACAAAAATAAATGAGTCACAAAATACATAACGTCACAAAAAAATGACGTCACAAAATACATTACGTCACAAAAATAAATGACGTCACAAAATACATAACGTTACCAAAATAAATGACGTAACAAAAATTAATTACGTCACAAAATACATAACGTCACAAAATATATAACGTCACAAAAATAAATGACGTCACAAAAATTAATTACGTCACAAAATACATAACGTCACAAAAATAAATAACGTCACAAAATACATAACGTCACAAAATACATAACGTCTTAAAAATAAATGACGTCACAAAATAAATAAAGTCACAAAAATAAATGACGTCACAAAATGCATAACGTCACAAAAAAAATGATGTCACAAAATACATAACGTCACAAAAATAAATGACGTCACAAAAATTTATTACGTCACAAAAATAAATAACGTCACAAAATACATAACGTCACAAAATACATAGCGGCACAAAAATAAATGACGTCACAAAATACATAACGTCACAAAAATAAATGACGTTACAAAATACATAACGTCAAAAAAAATAAATGACGTCACAAAATACATAACGTCACAAAAATAAATGACGTCACAAAATACATAACGTCACAAAAATAAATGACGTCACAGTAATAAATGACGTCACAAAATACATAACGTCACAAAAATAAATGACGTCACAAAATACATAACGTTACAAAAATAAATGACGTCACAAAATACATAACGTCACAAAAATAAATGACGTCACAAAATACATAACGTCACAAAAAAATGACGTCACAAAATACATAACGTCACAAAAATAAATGACGTCAACAAATACATAACGTCACAAAAATATATGACGTCACAAAATTAATTACGTCACAAAATACATAACGTCACAAAAATAAATGACGTCACAAAATACATAACGTCACCAGAATAAATGACGTCACAAAATTAATGACGTCACAAAAATAAATGACGTCACAAAATACATAACGTCACAAAAACAAATGACGTCACAAAATACATAACCTCACAAAAATAAATGACGTCACAAAATACATAACGTCACAAAAATAAATGACGTCACAAAATACATAACGTCACAAAAATAAATGACGTCACAAAATACATAACGTCACAAAAATAAATGACGTCACAAAATACATAACGTCACAAAAATAAATGACGTCACAAATATTAATGACGTCACAAAATACATAACGTCACATAAATAAATGACGTCACAAAATACATAACGTCAAAAAAATAAATGACGTCACAAAATACATAACGTCACAAAAATAAATGACGTCACAAATATTAATGTCGTCACAAAATACATAACGTCACAAAAATAAATGACGTCACAAAATACATAACGTCACAAAAATAAATGACGTCACAAAAATTAATTACGTCACAAAATACATAACGTCACAAAAATAAATAACGTCACAAAATACATAACGTCACAAAATACATAACGTCACAAAAATAAATGACGTCACAAAATAAATAAAGTCACAAAAATAAATGACGTCACAAAATACATAACGTCACAAAAATAAATGACGTCACAAAATACATAACGTCACAAAATTAATGACGTCACAAAACTTAATTACGTCACAAAATACATAACGTCACAAAAATAAATGACGTCAAAAAATACATAACCTCACAAAAATAAATGACGTCACAAAATACATAACGTCACAAAAATAAATGACGTCACAAAATACATAACGTCACAAAAATAAATGACGTCACAAATATTAATGACGTCACAAAATACATAACGTCACAAAAATAAATGACGTCACAAATATTAATGACGTCACAAAATACATAACGTCACAAAAATAAATGACGTCACAAAATACATAACGTCACAAAAATAAATGACGTCACAAAATACATAACGTCACAAAAATAAAAGACGTCACAAATATTAATGACGTCACAAAATACATAACGTCACAAAAATAAATGACGTCACAAAATACATAACGTCACAAAAATAAATGACGTCACAAAAATTAATTACGTCACAAAATGCATAACGTCTCAAAAATAAATGACGTCACAAAATACATAACGTCACAAAATACATAACGTCACAAAAATAAATGACGTCACAAAATACATTACGTCAAAAAAATAAATGACGTCACAAAATACATAACGTCACAAAAAATAAATGACGTCACAAAATGCATAACGTGACAAAAATTAATGATGTCACAAAATACATAACGTCACAAAAATAAATGACGGAATAAAATACATAACGTCACAAAAATAAATGACGTCACAAAAATTAATTACGTCACAAAATGCATAACGTCTCAAAAATAAATGACGTCACAAAATACATAACGTCACAAAATACATAACGTCACAAAAATAAATGACGTCACAAAATACATTACGTCAAAAAAATAAATGACGTCACAAAATACATAACGTCACAAAAAATAAATGACGTCACAAAATGCATAACGTGACAAAAATTAATGATGTCACAAAATACATAACGTCACAAAAATAAATGACGGAATAAAATACATAACGTCACAAAAATAAATGACGTCACAAAAATGTATTACGTCACAAAAATAAATAACGTCACAAAATACATAACGTCACAAAATACATAACGGCACAAAAATAAATGAAGTCACAAAATACATAACGTCACAAAATAAATGACGTCACAAAATACATAACGTCAAAAAAATAAATGACTTCACAAAATACATAACGTCACAAAAATAAATGACGTCACAAAATACATAACGTCACAAAAATAAATGACGTCACAATAATAAATGACGTCACAAAATACATAACGTCAAAAAAATAAATGACGTCACAAAATACATAACATTACAAAAATAAATTACGTCACAAAATACATAACGTCACAAAAATAAATGACGTCACAAAATACATAACGTCACAAAAATAAATGACGTCACAAATATTAATGACGTCACAAAATACATAACGTCACAAAAATAAATGACGTCACAAAATACATAACGTCACAAAAATTAATTACGTCACAAAATACATAACGTCACAAAAATAAATAACGTCACAAAATACATAACGTCACAAAATACATAACGTCACAAAATACATAACGGCACAAAAATAAATGAAGTCACAAAATACATAACGTCTAAAAAATAAATGACGTCACAAAATACATAACGTCACAAAAATAAATGACGTCATAAAATACATAACGTCACAAAAATAAATGACGTCACAATAATAAATGACGTCACAAAATACATAACGTAACAAAAATAAATGACGTGACAAAATACATAACGTTACAAAAATAAATGACGTCACAAAATACATAACTTCACAAAAATAATGACGTCACAAAATACATAACGTCACAAAAAAATGACGTCACAAAATACATAACGTCACTAAAATAAATGACGTAACAAAAATTAATTACGTCACAAAATACATAACGTCACAAAATATATAACGTCACAAAAATAAATGACGTCACAAAAATTAATGATGTCACAAAATACATAACGTCACAAAAATATATGACGTCACAAAATTAATTACGTCACAAAATACATAACGTCACAAAAATAAATGACGTCACAAAATACATAACGTTACAAAAATAAAAGACGTCACAAAATATTTAACGACAAAAAATTAAATGACGTCTCAAAATACATTTTTCATAAAATACATAACGTCACAAAAATAAATGACGTCACAAAATACATAACGTCACAAAAATACATGACGTCACAAAATACATAACGTCACGAAAATAAATTACATCACAAAATACATAACGTCACAAAAACAAATGACGTCACAAAATACATAACGTCACAAAAATAAATGACATCACAAAATACATAACGTCACCAAAATAAATGACGTCACAAAAATTAATTACGTCACAAAATACATAACGTCACAAAATATATAACGTCACAAAAATAAATGACGTCACAAAAATTAATTACGTCACAAAATACATAACGTCAGAAAAATAAATAACGTCACAAAATACATAACGTCACAAAATACATAACGTCACAAAAATAAATGACGTCACAAAATAAATAAAGTCACAAAAATAAATGACGTCACAAAATGCATAACGTCACAAAAATAAATGATGTCACAAAATACATAACGTCACAAAAATAAATGACGTCACAAAAATTTATTACGTCACAAAATTAAATAACGTCACAAAATACATAACGTCACAAAATTCATAGCGGCACAAAAATAAATGACGTCACAAAATACATAACGTCACAAAAATAAATGACTACACAAAATACATAACGTCAAAAAAATAAATGACGTCACAAAATACATAACGTCACAAAAATAAATGACGTCACAAAATACATAACGTCACAAAAATAAATGACGTCACAATAATAAATGACGTCACAAAATACATAAGGTCACAAAAATAAATGACGTCACAAAATACATAACGTTACAAAAATAAATGACGTCACAAAATACATAACGTCACAAAAATAAATGAGTCACAAAATACATAACGTCACAAAAAAATGACGTCACAAAATACATAACGTCACAAAAATAAATGACGTCACAAAATACATAACGTTACCAAAATAAATGACGTAACAAAAATTAATTACGTCACAAAATACATAACGTCACAAAATATATAACGTCACAAAAATAAATGACGTCACAAAAATTAATTACGTCACAAAATACATAACGTCACAAAAATAAATAACGTCACAAAATACATAACGTCACAAAATACATAACGTCTTAAAAATAAATGACGTCACAAAATAAATAAAGTCACAAAAATAAATGACGTCACAAAATGCATAACGTCACAAAAAAAATGATGTCACAAAATACATAACGTCACAAAAATAAATGACGTCACAAAAATTTATTACGTCACAAAAATAAATAACGTCACAAAATACATAACGTCACAAAATACATAGCGGCACAAAAATAAATGACGTCACAAAATACATAACGTCACAAAAATAAATGACGTTACAAAATACATAACGTCAAAAAAAATAAATGACGTCACAAAATACATAACGTCACAAAAATAAATGACGTCACAAAATACATAACGTCACAAAAATAAATGACGTCACAGTAATAAATGACGTCACAAAATAAATAACGTCACAAAAATAAATGACGTCACAAAATACATAACGTTACAAAAATAAATGACGTCACAAAATACATAACGTCACAAAAATAAATGACGTCACAAAATACATAACGTCACAAAAAAATGACGTCACAAAATACATAACGTCACAAAAATAAATGACGTCAAAAAATACATAACGTCACAAAAATATATGACGTCACAAAATTAATTACGTCACAAAATACATAACGTCACAAAAATAAATGACGTCACAAAATACATAACGTCACCAGAATAAATGACGTCACAAAATTAATGACGTCACAAAAATAAATGACGTCACAAAATACATAACGTCACAAAAACAAATGACGTCACAAAATACATAACCTCACAAAAATAAATGACGTCACAAAATACATAACGTCACAAAAATAAATGACGTCACAAAATACATAACGTCACAAAAATAAATGACGTCACAAAATACATAACGTCACAAAAATAAATGACGTCACAAAATACATAACGTCACAAAAATAAATGACGTCACAAATATTAATGACGTCACAAAATACATAACGTCACATAAATAAATGACGTCACAAAATACATAACGTCAAAAAAATAAATGACGTCACAAAATACATAACGTCACAAAAATAAATGACGTCACAAATATTAATGACGTCACAAAATACATAACGTCACAAAAATAAATGACGTCACAAAATACATAACGTCACAAAAATTAATTACGTCACAAAATACATAACGTCACAAAAATAAATAACGTCACAAAATACATAACGTCACAAAATACATAACGTCACAAAATACATAACGTCACAAAAATAAATGACGTCACAAAATAAATAAAGTCACAAAAATAAATGACGTCACAAAATACATAACGTCACAAAAATAAATGACGTCACAAAATACATAACGTCACAAAATTAATGACGTCACAAAACTTAATTACGTCACAAAATACATAACGTCACAAAAATAAATGACGTCAAAAAATACATAACCTCACAAAAATAAATGACGTCACAAAATACATAACGTCACAAAAATAAATGACGTCACAAAATACATAACGTCACAAAAATAAATGACGTCACACAATACATAACGTCAAAAAAATAAATGACGTCACAAAATACATAACGTCACAAAAATAAATGACGTCACAAATATTAATGACGTCACAAAATACATAACGTCACAAAAATAAATGACGTCACAAAATACATAACGTCACAAAAATAAATGACGTCACAAAATACATAACGTCACAAAAATAAAAGACGTCACAAATATTAATGACGTCACAAAATACATAACGTCACAAAAATAAATGACGTCACAAAATACATAACGTCACAAAAATAAATGACGTCACAAAAATTAATTACGTCACAAAATGCATAACGTCTCAAAAATAAATGACGTCACAAAATACATAACGTCACAAAATACATAACGTCACAAAAATAAATGACGTCACAAAATACATTACGTCAAAAAAATAAATGACGTCACAAAATACATAACGTCACAAAAAATAAATGACGTCACAAAATGCATAACGTGACAAAAATTAATGATGTCACAAAATACATAACGTCACAAAAATAAATGACGGAATAAAATACATAACGTCACAAAAATAAATGACGTCACAAAAATGTATTACGTCACAAAAATAAATAACGTCACAAAATACATAACGTCACAAAATACATAACGGCACAAAAATAAATGAAGTCACAAAATACATAACGTCACAAAATAAATGACGTCACAAAATACATAACGTCAAAAAAATAAATGACTTCACAAAATACATAACGTCACAAAAATAAATGACGTCACAAAATACATAACGTCACAAAAATAAATGACGTCACAATAATAAATGACGTCACAAAATACATAACGTCAAAAAAATAAATGACGTCACAAAATACATAACATTACAAAAATAAATTACGTCACAAAATACATAACGTCACAAAAATAAATGACGTCACAAAATACATAACGTCACAAAAAATGACGTCACAAAATACATAACGTCACAAAAATAAATGACGTCACAAAATACATAACGTCACAAAAATAAATGACGTCACAAAAATTTATTACGTCACAAAAATAAATAACGTCACAAAATACATAACGTCACAAAATACATAACGTCACAAAATACATAACGGCACAAAAATAAATGAAGTCACAAAATACATAACGTCTAAAAAATAAATGACGTCACAAAATACATAACGTCACAAAAATAAATGACGTCATAAAATACATAACGTCACAAAAATAAATGACGTCACAATAATAAATGACGTCACAAAATACATAACGTAACAAAAATAAATGACGTGACAAAATACATAACGTTACAAAAATAAATGACGTCACAAAATACATAACTTCACAAAAATAATGACGTCACAAAATACATAACGTCACAAAAAAATGACGTCACAAAATACATAACGTCACTAAAATAAATGACGTAACAAAAATTAATTACGTCACAAAATACATAACGTCACAAAATATATAACGTCACAAAAATAAATGACGTCACAAAAATTAATGATGTCACAAAATACATAACGTCACAAAAATATATGACGTCACAAAATTAATTACGTCACAAAATACATAACGTCACAAAAATAAATGACGTCAAAAAATACATAACCTCACAAAAATAAATGACGTTACAAAATACATAACGTCACAAAAATAAATGACGTCACAAAATACATAATGTCACAAAAATAAATGACGTCACAAAAATTAATTACGTCACAAAATACATAACGTCACAAAATATATAACGTCACAAAAATAAATGACGTCACAAAAATTAATTACGTCACAAAATACATAACGTCACAAAAATAAATAACGTCACAAAATACATAACGTCACAAAATACATAACGTCACAAAAATAAATGACGTCACAAAATAAATAAAGTCACAAAAATAAATGACGTCACAAAATGCATAACGTCACAAAAATAAATGATGTCACAAAATACATAACGTCACAAAAATAAATGACGTCACAAAATACATAATGTCACAAAAATAAATGACGTCACAAAAATTAATTACGTCACAAAATACATAACGTCACAAAATATATAACGTCACAAAAATAAATGACGTCACAAAAATTAATTACGTCACAAAATACATAACGTCACAAAAATAAATAACGTCACAAAATACATAACGTCACAAAATACATAACGTCACAAAAATAAATGACGTCTCAAAATAAATAAAGTCACAAATATAAATGACGTCACAAAATACATAACGTCACAAAAATAAATGACATCGGAAAATACATAACGTCACAAAATTAATGACGTCACAAAACTTAATTATGTCACAAAATACATAACGTCACGAAAATAAATGACGTCAAAAAATACATAACCTCACAAAAATAAATGACGTCACAAAATACATAACGTCACAAAAATAAATGACGTCACAAAATACATAACGTCACAAAAATAAATGACGTCACAAAATACATAACGTCACAAAAATAAATGACGTCACAAAATACATAACGTCACAACAATAAATGACGTCACAAAAATTAATGACGTCACAAAATACATAACGTCACAAAAATAAATGACGTCAAAAAATACATAACGTCACAAAAATAAATGACGTCACAAAAATTAATTACGTCACAAAATACATAACGTCACAAAAATAAATGACGTCACAAAATACATAACGTCACAAAATACATAACGTCACAAAAATAAATGACGTCACAAAATACATAACGTCAAAAAATAAATGACGTCACAAAATACATAACGTCACAAAAAATAAATGACGTCACAAAATGCATAACGTGACAAAAATAAATGACGTCACAAAATACATAACCTCACAAAAATAAATGACGTCACAAAATACATAACGTCACAAAAATAAATGACGTCACAAAATACATAACGTCACAAAAAAATGACGTCACAAAATACATAACGTCACAAAAATAAATGACGTCACAATAATAAATGACGTCACAAAATACATAACGTAACAAAAATAAATGACGTGACAAAACACATAACGTTACAAAAATAAATGACGTCACAAAATACATAACGTCACAAAAATAAATGACGTCACAAAATACATAACGTCACAAAAAAATGACGTCACAAAATACATAACGTCACAAAAATAAATGACGTAACAAAAATTAATTACGTCACAAAATACATAACGTCACAAAATATATAACGTCACAAAAATAAATGACGTCACAAAAATTAATTACGTCACAAAATACATAACGTCACAAAAATAAATAACGTCACAAAATACATAACGTCACAAAATACCTAACGTCACAAAAATAAATGACGTCACAAAATAAATAAAGTCACAAAAATAAATGACGTCACATTATGCATAACGTCACAAAAATAAATGATGTCACAAAATACATAACGTCACAAAAATATATGACGTCACAAAATTAATTACGTCACAAAATACATAACGTCACAAAAATAAATGACGTCACAAAATACATAACGTCACCAAAATAAATGACGTCACAAAATACATAACGTCACAAAAATAAATGACGTCACAAAATACATAACGTCACAAAAACAAATGACGTCACAAAATACATAACGTCACAAAAATAAATGACGTCACAAAATACATAACGTCACAAAAATAAATGACGTCACAAAATTAATTACGTCACAAAATACATAACGTCACAAAATATATAACGTCACAAAAATAAATGACGTCACAAAAATTAATTACGTCACAAAATACATAACGTCACAAAAATAAATAACGTCACAAAATAAATAAAGTCACAAAAATAAATGACGTCACAAAATACATAACGTCACAAAAATAAATGACGTCACAAAATACATAACGTCACAAAATTAATGACGTCACAAAACTTAATTACGTCACAAAATACATAACGTCACAAAAATAAATGACGTCAAAAAATACATAACCTCACAAAAATAAATGACGTCACAAAATACATAACGTCACAAAAATAAATGACGTCACAAAATACATAATGTCACAAAAATAAATGACGTCACAAAAATTAATTACGTCACAAAATACATAACGTCACAAAATATATAACGTCACAAAAATAAATGACGTCACAAAAATTAATTACGTCACAAAATACATAACGTCACAAAAATAAATAACGTCACAAAATACATAACGTCACAAAATACATAACGTTACAAAAATAAATGACGTCACAAAATAAATAAAGTCACAAAAATAAATGACGTCACAAAATACATAACGTCACAAAAATAAATGACATCGGAAAATACATAACGTCACAAAATTAATGACGTCACAAAACTTAATTACGTCACAAAATACATAACGTCACGAAAATAAATGACGTCAAAAAATACATAACCTCACAAAAATAAATGACGTCACAAAATACATAACGTCACAAAAATAAATGACGTCACAAAATACATAACGTCACAAAAATAAATGACGTCACAAAATACATAACGTCACAAAAATAAATGACGTCACAAAATACATAACGTCACAACAATAAATGACGTCACAAAAATTAATGACGTCACAAAATACATAACGTCACAAAAATAAATGACGTCACAAAATACATAACGTCACAAAAATAAATGACGTCACAAAAATTAATTACGTCACAAAATACATAACGTCACAAAAATAAATGACGTCACAAAATACATAACGTCACAAAATACATAACGTCACAAAAATAAATGACGTCACAAAATACATAACGTCAAAAAATAAATGACGTCACAAAATACATAACGTCACAAAAAATAAATGACGTCACAAAATGCATAACGTGACAAAAATAAATGATGTCACAAAATACATAACGTCACAAAAATAAATGACGTCATAAAATACATAACGTCACAAAAATAAATGACGTCACAAAAATTTATTACGTCACAAAAATAAATAACGTCACAAAATACATAACGTCACAAAATACGTAACGTCACAAAATACATAACGGCACAAAAATAAATGAAGTCACAAAATACATAACGTCACAAAATAAATGACGTCACAAAATACATAACGTCAAAAAAATAAATGACTTCACAATAATAAATGACGTCACAAAATACATAACGTCACAAAAATAAATGACGTCACAAAATACATAACGTTACAAAAATAAATGACGTCACAAAATACATAACGTCACAAAAATAAATGACGTCACAAAATACATAACGTCACAAAAAAATGACGTCACAAAATACATAACGTCACAAAAATAAATGACGTCACAAAATACATAACGTCACAAAAATAAATGACGTCACAAAATATTTAATGACACAAAATTAAATGACGTCACAAAATACATATTTCATAAAATACATAACGTCAAAAAAATAAATGACATCACAAAATAAATAACGTCACAAAAATAAATGACGTCTAAAATACATTACTTCACAAAAATAAATGACGTCACAAAATACATAACGTCACAAAAATAAATGACGTCACAAAATACATAACGTCACAAAAATAAATGACGTCACAAAAATAAATGACGTCACAAAATACATAACGTCACAAAAATAAAAGACGTCACAAAATACATAACGTCACAAAAATAAATGACGTCACAAAAATTCCTTACGTCACAAAAATAAATAACGTCACAAAATACATAACGTAACAAAATACATAACGGCACAAAAATAAATGACGTCACAAAATACATAACATCACAAAAATAAATGACGTCACAAAATACATAACGTCAAAAAAATAAATGACGTCACAAAATACATAACGTCACAAAAATAAATGACGTCACAAAATACATAACGTCACAAAAATAAATGACGTCACAAAATACATAACGTTACAAAAATAAAAGACGTCACAAAATATTTAACGACAAAAAATTAAATGACGTCTCAAAATACATTTTTCATAAAATACATAACGTCACAAAAATAAATGACGTCACAAAATACATAACGTCACAAAAATAAATGACGTCACAAAATACATAACGTCACGAAAATAAATTACATCACAAAATACATAACGTCACAAAAACAAATGACGTCACAAAATACATAACGTCACAAAAATAAATGACATCACAAAATACATAACGTCACCAAAATAAATGACGTCACAAAAATTAATTACGTCACAAAATACATAACGTCACAAAATATATAACGTCACAAAAATAAATGACGTCACAAAAATTAATTACGTCACAAAATACATAACGTCAGAAAAATAAATAACGTCACAAAATACATAACGTCACAAAATACATAACGTCACAAAAATAAATGACGTCACAAAATAAATAAAGTCACAAAAATAAATGACGTCACAAAATGCATAACGTCACAAAAATAAATGATGTCACAAAATACATAACGTCACAAAAATAAATGACGTCACAAAAATTTATTACGTCACAAAATTAAATAACGTCACAAAATACATAACGTCACAAAATTCATAGCGGCACAAAAATAAATGACGTCACAAAATACATAACGTCACAAAAATAAATGACTACACAAAATACATAACGTCAAAAAAATAAATGACGTCACAAAATACATAACGTCACAAAAATAAATGACGTCACAAAATACATAACGTCACAAAAATAAATGACGTCACAATAATAAATGACGTCACAAAATACATAAGGTCACAAAAATAAATGACGTCACAAAATACATAACGTTACAAAAATAAATGACGTCACAAAATACATAACGTCACAAAAATAAATGAGTCACAAAATACATAACGTCACAAAAAAATGACGTCACAAAATACATAACGTCACAAAAATAAATGACGTCACAAAATACATAACGTTACCAAAATAAATGACGTAACAAAAATTAATTACGTCACAAAATACATAACGTCACAAAATATATAACGTCACAAAAATAAATGACGTCACAAAAATTAATTACGTCACAAAATACATAACGTCACAAAAATAAATAACGTCACAAAATACATAACGTCACAAAATACATAACGTCACAAAAATAAATGACGTCACAAAATAAATAAAGTCACAAAAATAAATGACGTCACAAAATGCATAACGTCACAAAAAAAATGATGTCACAAAATACACAACGTCACAAAAATAAATGACGTCACAAAAATTTATTACGTCACAAAAATAAATAACGTCACAAAATACATAACGTCACAAAATACATAGCGGCACAAAAATAAATGACGTCACAAAATACATAACGTCACAAAAATAAATGACGTTACAAAATACATAACGTCAAAAAAAATAAATGACGTCACAAAATACATAACGTCACAAAAATAAATGACGTCACAAAATACATAACGTCACAAAAATAAATGACGTCAGAGTAATAAATGACGTCACAAAATACATAACGTCACAAAAATAAATGACGTCACAAAATACATAACGTTACAAAAATAAATGACGTCACAAAATACATAACGTCACAAAAATAAATGACGTCACAAAATACATAACGTCACAAAAAAATGACGTCACAAAATACATAACGTCACAAAAATAAATGACGTCAAAAAATACATAACGTCACAAAAATATATGACGTCACAAAATTAATTACGTCACAAAATACATAACGTCACAAAAATAAATGACGTCACAAAATACATAACGTCACCAGAATAAATGACGTCACAAAATTAATGACGTCACAAAAATAAATGACGTCACAAAATACATAACGTCACAAAAACAAATGACGTCACAAAATACATAACCTCACAAAAATAAATGACGTCACAAAATACATAACGTCACAAAAATAAATGACGTCACAAAATACATAACGTCACAAAAATAAATGACGTCACAAAATACATAACGTCACAAAAATAAATGACGTCACAAAATACATAACGTCACAAAAATAAATGACGTCACAAATATTAATGACGTCACAAAATACATAACGTCACATAAATAAATGACGTCACAAAATACATAACGTCAAAAAAATAAATGACGTCACAAAATACATAACGTCACAAAAATAAATGACGTCACAAATATTAATGACGTCACAAAATACATAACGTCACAAAAATAAATGACGTCACAAAATACATAACGTCACAAAAATAAATGACGTCACAAAAATTAATTACGTCACAAAATACATAACGTCACAAAAATAAATAACGTCACAAAATACATAACGTCACAAAATACATAACGTCACAAAAATAAATGACGTCACAAAATAAATAAAGTCACAAAAATAAATGACGTCACAAAATACATAACGTCACAAAAATAAATGACGTCACAAAATACATAACGTCACAAAATTAATGACGTCACAAAACTTAATTACGTCACAAAATACATAACGTCACAAAAATAAATGACGTCAAAAAATACATAACCTCACAAAAATAAATGACGTCACAAAATACATAACGTCACAAAAATAAATGACGTCACAAAATACATAACGTCACAAAAATAAATGACGTCACACAATACATAACGTCAAAAAAATAAATGACGTCACAAAATACATAACGTCACAAAAATAAATGACGTCACAAATATTAATGACGTCACAAAATACATAACGTCACAAAAATAAATGACGTCACAAAATACATAACGTCACAAAAATAAATGACGTCACAAAATACATAACGTCACAAAAATAAAAGACGTCACAAATATTAATGACGTCACAAAATACATAACGTCACAAAAATAAATGACGTCACAAAATACATAACGTCACAAAAATAAATGACGTCACAAAAATTAATTACGTCACAAAATGCATAACGTCTCAAAAATAAATGACGTCACAAAATACATAACGTCACAAAATACATAACGTCACAAAAATAAATGACGTCACAAAATACATTACGTCAAAAAAATAAATGACGTCACAAAATACATAACGTCACAAAAAATAAATGACGTCACAAAATGCATAACGTGACAAAAATTAATGATGTCACAAAATACATAACGTCACAAAAATAAATGACGGAATAAAATACATAACGTCACAAAAATAAATGACGTCACAAAAATGTATTACGTCACAAAAATAAATAACGTCACAAAATACATAACGTCACAAAATACATAACGGCACAAAAATAAATGAAGTCACAAAATACATAACGTCACAAAATAAATGACGTCACAAAATACATAACGTCAAAAAAATAAATGACTTCACAAAATACATAACGTCACAAAAATAAATGACGTCACAAAATACATAACGTCACAAAAATAAATGACGTCACAATAATAAATGACGTCACAAAATACATAACGTCAAAAAAATAAATGACGTCACAAAATACATAACATTACAAAAATAAATTACGTCACAAAATACATAACGTCACAAAAATAAATGACGTCACAAAATACATAACGTCACAAAAAATGACGTCACAAAATACATAACGTCACAAAAATAAATGACGTCACAAAATACATAACGTCACAAAAATAAATGACGTCACAAAAATTTATTACGTCACAAAAATAAATAACGTCACAAAATACATAACGTCACAAAATACATAACGTCACAAAATACATAACGGCACAAAAATAAATGAAGTCACAAAATACATAACGTCTAAAAAATAAATGACGTCACAAAATACATAACGTCACAAAAATAAATGACGTCATAAAATACATAACGTCACAAAAATAAATGACGTCACAAAAATTCCTTACGTCACAAAAATAAATAACGTCACAAAATACATAACGTAAAAAAATACATAACGGCACAAAAATAAATGACGTCACAAAATATATAACGTCACAAAATACATAACGTCACAAAAATAAATGACGTCACAAAATAAATAAAGTCACAAAAATAAATGACGTCACAAAATACATAACGTCACAAAAATAAATGACATCGGAAAATACATAACGTCACAAAATTAATGACGTCACAAAACTTAATTACGTCACAAAATACATAACGTCACGAAAATAAATGACGTCAAAAAATACATAACCTCACAAAAATAAATGACGTCACAAAATACATAACGTCACAAAAAAATGACGTCACAAAATACATAACGTCACAAAAATAAATGACGTCACAAAATACATAACGTCACAAAAATAAATGACGTCACAAAATATTTAATGACACAAAATTAAATGACGTCACAAAATAGATATTTCATAAAATACATAACGTCACAAAAATAAATGACATCACAAAATAAATAACGTCACAAAAATAAATGACGTCTAAAATACATTACTTCACAAAAATAAATGACGTCACAAAATACATAACGTCACAAAAATAAATGACGTCACAAAATACATAACGTCACAAAAATAAATGACGTCACAAAATACATAACGTCACAAAAATAAATGACGTCATAAAATACATAACGTCACAAAAATAAATGACGTCACAAAAATTTATTACGTCACAAAAATAAATAACGTCACAAAATACATAACGTCACAAAATACATAACGTCACAAAATACATAACGGCACAAAAATAAATGAAGTCACAAAATACATAACGTCACAAAATAAATGACGTCACAAAATACATAACGTCAAAAAAATAAATGACTTCACAAAATACATAACGTCAAAAAAATAAATGACTTCACAAAATGCATAACGTGACAAAAATAAATGATGTCACAAAATACATAACGTCACAAAAATAAATGACGTCATAAAATACATAACGTCACAAAAATAAATGACGTCACAAAAATTTATTACGTCACAAAAATAAATAACGTCACAAAATACATAACGTCACAAAATACATAACGTCACAAAATACATAACGGCACAAAAATAAATGAAGTCACAAAATACATAACGTCACAAAATAAATGACGTCACAAAATACATAACGTCAAAAAAATAAATGACTTCACAAAATACATAACGTCACAAAAATAAATGACGTCACAAAATACATAACGTCACAAAAATAAATGACGTCACAATAATAAATGACGTCACAAAATACATAACGTCACAAAAATAAATGACGTCACAAAATACATAACGTTACAAAAATAAATGACGTCACAAAATACATAACGTCACAAAAATAAATGACGTCACAAAATACATAACGTCACAAAAAAATGACGTCACAAAATACATAACGTCACAAAAATAAATGACGTCACAAAATACATAACGTCACAAAAATAAATGACGTCACAAAATATTTAATGACACAAAATTAAATGACGTCACAAAATACATATTTCATAAAATACATAACGTCACAAAAATAAATGACATCACAAAATACATTACGTCAAAAAAATAAATGACGTCACAAAATACATTACGTCACAAAAATAAATGACGTCACAAAATACATAACGTCACAAAAATAAATGACGTCACAAAAATTAATTACGTCACAAAATGCATAACGTCACAAAAATAAATGACGTCACAAAATACATAACGTCACAAAATACATAACGTCACAAAAATAAATGACGTCACAAAATACATTACGTCAAAAAAATAAATGACGTCACAAAATACTTAACGTCACAAAAAATAAATGACGTCACAAAATGCATAACGTGACAAAAATTAATGATGTCACAAAATACATAACGTCACAAAAATAAATGACGTCATAAAATACATAACGTCACAAAAATAAATGACGTCACAAAAATGTATTACGTCACAAAAATAAATAACGTCACAAAATACATAACGTCACAAAATACATAACGGCACAAAAATAAATGAAGTCACAAAATACATAACGTCACAAAATAAATGACGTCACAAAATACATAACGTCAAAAAAATAAATGACTTCACAAAATACATAACGTCACAAAAATAAATGACGTCACAAAATACATAACGTCACAAAAATAAATGACGTCACAATAATAAATGACGTCACAAAATACATAACGTCAAAAAAATAAATGACGTCACAAAATACATAACGTTACAAAAATAAATTACGTCACAAAATACATAACGTCACAAAAATAAATGACGTCACAAAATACATAACGTCACAAAAAATGACGTCACAAAATACATAACGTCACAAAAATAAATGACGTCACAAAATACATAACGTCACAAAAATAAATGACGTCACAAAAATTTATTACGTCACAAAAATAAATAACGTCACAAAATACATAACGTCACAAAATACATAACGTCACAAAATACATAACGTCACAAAATACATAACGGCACAAAAATAAATGAAGTCACAAAATACATAACGTCTAAAAAATAAATGACGTCACAAAATACATAACGTCACAAAAATAAATGACGTCATAAAATACATAACGTCACAAAAATAAATGACGTCACAAAAATTCCTTACGTCACAAAAATAAATAACGTCACAAAATACATAACGTAAAAAAATACATAACGGCACAAAAATAAATGACGTCACAAAATATATAACGTCACAAAATACATAACGTCACAAAAATAAATGACGTCACAAAATAAATAAAGTCACAAAAATAAATGACGTCACAAAATACATAACGTCACAAAAATAAATGACATCGGAAAAAAAATAACGTCACAAAATTAATGACGTCACAAAACTTAATTACGTCACAAAATACATAACGTCACGAAAATAAATGACGTCAAAAAATACATAACCTCACAAAAATAAATGACGTCACAAAATACATAACGTCACAAAAAAATGACGTCACAAAATACATAACGTCACAAAAATAAATGACGTCACAAAATACATAACGTCACAAAAATAAATGACGTCACAAAATATTTAATGACACAAAATTAAATGACGTCACAAAATAGATATTTCATAAAATACATAACGTCACAAAAATAAATGACATCACAAAATAAATAACGTCACAAAAATAAATGACGTCTAAAATACATTATTTCACAAAAATAAATGACGTCACAAAATACATAACGTCACAAAAATAAATGACGTCACAAAATACATAACGTCACAAAAATAAATGACGTCACAAAATACATAACGTCACAAAAATAAATGACGTCATAAAATACATAACGTCACAAAAATAAATGACGTCACAAAAATTTATTACGTCACAAAAATAAATAACGTCACAAAATACATAACGTCACAAAATACATAACGTCACAAAATACATAACGGCACAAAAATAAATGAAGTCACAAAATACATAACGTCACAAAATAAATGACGTCACAAAATACATAACGTCTAAAAAATAAATGACGTCACAAAATACATAACGTCACAAAAATAAATGACGTCATAAAATACATAACGTCACAAAAATAAATGACGTCACAAAAATTCCTTACGTCACAAAAATAAATAACGTCACAAAATACATAACGTAAAAAAATACATAACGGCACAAAAATAAATGACGTCACAAAATATATAACGTCACAAAATACATAACGTCACAAAAATAAATGACGTCACAAAATAAATAAAGTCACAAAAATAAATGACGTCACAAAATACATAACGTCACAAAAATAAATGACATCGGAAAATACATAACGTCACAAAATTAATGACGTCACAAAACTTAATTACGTCACAAAATACATAACGTCACGAAAATTAATTACGTCACAAAATACATAACGTCACAAAAATAAATGACGTCACAAAATACATAACGTCACAAAAAAATGACGTCACAAAATACATAACGTCACAAAAATAAATGACGTCACAAAATACATAACGTCACAAAAATAAATGACGTCACAAAATATTTAATGACACAAAATTAAATGACGTCACAAAATACATATTTCATAAAATACATAACGTCACAAAAATAAATGACATCACAAAATACATTACGTCAAAAAAATAAATGACGTCACAAAATACATTACGTCACAAAAATAAATGACGTCACAAAATACATAACGTCACAAAAATAAAAGACGTCACAAATATTAATGACGTCACAAAATACATAACGTCACAAAAATAAATGACGTCACAAAATACATAACGTCACAAAAATAAATGACGTCACAAAAATTAATTACGTCACAAAATGCATAACGTCACAAAAATAAATGACGTCACAAAATACATAACGTCACAAAATACATAACGTCACAAAAATAAATGACGTCACAAAATACATTACGTCAAAAAAATAAATGACGTCACAAAATACTTAACGTCACAAAAAATAAATGACGTCACAAAATGCATAACGTGACAAAAATTAATGATGTCACAAAATACATAACGTCACAAAAATAAATGACGTCATAAAATACATAACGTCACAAAAATAAATGACGTCACAAAAATGTATTACGTCACAAAAATAAATAACGTCACAAAATACATAACGTCACAAAATACATAACGGCACAAAAATAAATGAAGTCACAAAATACATAACGTCACAAAATAAATGACGTCACAAAATACATAACGTCAAAAAAATAAATGACTTCACAAAATACATAACGTCACAAAAATAAATGACGTCACAAAATACATAACGTCACAAAAATAAATGACGTCACAATAATAAATGACGTCACAAAATACATAACGTCAAAAAAATAAATGACGTCACAAAATACATAACGTTACAAAAATAAATTACGTCACAAAATACATAACGTCACAAAAATAAATGACGTCACAAAATACATAACGTCACAAAAAATGACGTCACAAAATACATAACGTCACAAAAATAAATGACGTCACAAAATACATAACGTCACAAAAATAAATGACGTCACAAAAATTTATTACGTCACAAAAATAAATAACGTCACAAAATACATAACGTCACAAAATACATAACGTCACAAAATACATAACGGCACAAAAATAAATGAAGTCACAAAATACATAACGTCTAAAAAATAAATGACGTCACAAAATACATAACGTCACAAAAATAAATGACGTCATAAAATACATAACGTCACAAAAATAAATGACGTCACAAAAATTCCTTACGTCACAAAAATAAATAACGTCACAAAATACATAACGTAAAAAAATACATAACGGCACAAAAATAAATGACGTCACAAAATATATAACGTCACAAAATACATAACGTCACAAAAATAAATGACGTCACAAAATAAATAAAGTCACAAAAATAAATGACGTCACAAAATACATAACGTCACAAAAATAAATGACATCGGAAAATACATAACGTCACAAAATTAATGACGTCACAAAACTTAATTACGTCACAAAATACATAACGTCACGAAAATAAATGACGTCAAAAAATACATAACCTCACAAAAATAAATGACGTCACAAAATACATAACGTCACAAAAAAATGACGTCACAAAATACATAACGTCACAAAAATAAATGACGTCACAAAATACATAACGTCACAAAAATAAATGACGTCACAAAATATTTAATGACACAAAATTAAATGACGTCACAAAATAGATATTTCATAAAATACATAACGTCACAAAAATAAATGACATCACAAAATAAATAACGTCACAAAAATAAATGACGTCTAAAATACATTACTTCACAAAAATAAATGACGTCACAAAATACATAACGTCACAAAAATAAATGACGTCACAAAATACATAACGTCACAAAAATAAATGACGTCACAAAATACATAACGTCACAAAAATAAATGACGTCATAAAATACATAACGTCACAAAAATAAATGACGTCACAAAAATTTATTACGTCACAAAAATAAATAACGTCACAAAATACATAACGTCACAAAATACATAACGTCACAAAATACATAACGGCACAAAAATAAATGAAGTCACAAAATACATAACGTCACAAAATAAATGACGTCACAAAATACATAACGTCAAAAAAATAAATGACTTCACAAAATACATAACGTCAAAAAAATAAATGACTTCACAAAATGCATAACGTGACAAAAATAAATGATGTCACAAAATACATAACGTCACAAAAATAAATGACGTCATAAAATACATAACGTCACAAAAATAAATGACGTCACAAAAATTTATTACGTCACAAAAATAAATAACGTCACAAAATACATAACGTCACAAAATACATAACGTCACAAAATACATAACGGCACAAAAATAAATGAAGTCACAAAATACATAACGTCACAAAATAAATGACGTCACAAAATACATAACGTCAAAAAAATAAATGACTTCACAAAATACATAACGTCACAAAAATAAATGACGTCACAAAATACATAACGTCACAAAAATAAATGACGTCACAATAATAAATGACGTCACAAAATACATAACGTCACAAAAATAAATGACGTCACAAAATACATAACGTTACAAAAATAAATGACGTCACAAAATACATAACGTCACAAAAATAAATGACGTCACAAAATACATAACGTCACAAAAAAATGACGTCACAAAATACATAACGTCACAAAAATAAATGACGTCACAAAATACATAACGTCACAAAAATAAATGACGTCACAAAATATTTAATGACACAAAATTAAATGACGTCACAAAATACATATTTCATAAAATACATAACGTCACAAAAATAAATGACATCACAAAATAAATAACGTCACAAAAATAAATGACGTCTAAAATACATTACTTCACAAAAATAAATGACGTCACAAAATACATAACGTCACAAAAATAAATGACGTCACAAAATACATAACGTCACAAAAATAAATGACGTCACAAAAATAAATGACGTCACAAAATACATAACGTCACAAAAATAAATGACGTCACAAAATACATAACGTCACAAATAACATAACGTCAAAAAATAAATGACGTCACAAAATACATAACGTCTAAAAAATAAATGACGTCACAAAATACATAACGTCACAAAAATAAATGACGTCATAAAATACATAACGTCACAAAAATAAATGACGTCACAAAAATTCCTTACGTCACAAAAATAAATAACGTCACAAAATACATAACGTAACAAAATACATAACGGCACAAAAATAAATGACGTCACAAAATACATAACGTAACAAAATACATAACGGCACAAAAATAAATGACGTCACAAAATACATAACGTCACAAAAATAAATGACGTCACAAAATACATAACGTCACAAAAATAAATGACGTCACAAAATACATAACCTCACAAAAATAAATGACGTCACAAAATACATAACGTCACAAAAATAAATGACGTCACAAAATACATAACGTTACAAAAATAAAAGACGTCACAAAATATTTAACGACAAAAAATTAAATGACGTCTCAAAATACATTTTTCATAAAATACATAACGTCACAAAAATAAATGACGTCACAAAATACATAACGTCACAAAAATAAATGACGTCACAAAATACATAACGTCACGAAAATAAATTACATCACAAAATACATAACGTCACAAAAACAAATGACGTCACAAAATACATAACGTCACAAAAATAAATGACATCACAAAATACATAACGTCACCAAAATAAATGACGTCACAAAAATTAATTACGTCACAAAATACATAACGTCACAAAATATATAACGTCACAAAAATAAATGACGTCACAAAAATTAATTACGTCACAAAATACATAACGTCACAAAAATAAATAACCTCACAAAATACATAACGTCACAAAATACATAACGTCACAAAAAAAAATGACGTCACAAAATAAATAAAGTCACAAAATAAATGACGTCACAAAATACATAACGTCACAAAAATAAATGACATCGGAAAATACATAACGTCACAAAATTAATGACGTCACAAAACTTAATTACGTCACAAAATACATAACGTCACGAAAATAAATGACGTCAAAAAATACATAACCTCACAAAAATAAATGACGTCACAAAATACATAACGTCACAAAAATAAATGACGTCACAAAATACATAACGTCACAAAAATAAATAACGTCACAAAATACATAACGTCACAAAAATAAATGACGTCACAAAATACATAACGTCACAACAATAAATGACGTCACAAAAATTAATGACGTCACAAAATACATAACGTCACAAAAATAAATGACGTCACAAAATACATAACGTCACAAAAATAAATGACGTCACAAAAATTAATTACGTCACAAAATACATAACGTCACAAAAATAAATGACGTCACAAAATACATAACGTCACAAAATACATAACGTCACAAAAATAAATGACGTCACAAAATACATAACGTCAAAAAATAAATGACGTCACAAAATACATAACGTCACAAAAAATAAATGACGTCACAAAATGCATAACGTGACAAAAATAAATGACGTCACAAAATACATAACGTCACAAAAATAAATGACGTCACAAAATACATAACGTCACAAAAATAAATGACGTCACAAAATACATAACGTCACAAAAAAATGACGTCACAAAATACATAACGTCACAAAAATAAATGACGTCACAATAATAAATGACGTCACTAAATACATAACGTCACAAAAATAAATGACGTGACAAAGTACATAACGTTACAAAAATAAATGACGTCACAAAATACATAACGTCACAAAAATAAATGACGTCACAAAATACATAACGTCACAAAAAATGACGTCACAAAATACATAACGTCACAAAAATAAATGACGTAACAAAAATTAATTACGTCACAAAATACATAACGTCACAAAATATATAACGTCACAAAAATAAATGACGTAACAAAAATTAATTACGTCACAAAATACATAACGTCACAAAAATAAATAACGTCACAAAATACTTAACGTCACAAAATACATAACGTCACAAAAATAAATGACGTCACAAAATAAATAAAGTCACAAAAATAAATGACGTCACATTATACATAACGTCACAAAAATAAATGATGTCACAAAATACATAACGTCACAAAAATATATGACGTCACAAAATTAATTACGTCACAAAATACATAACGTCACAAAAATAAATGACGTCACAAAATACATAACGTCACCAAAATAAATGACGTCACAAAATACATAACGTCACAAAAATAAATGACGTCACAAAATACATAACGTCACAAAAACAAATGACGTCACAAAATACATAACGTCACAAAAATAAATGACGTCACAAAATACATAACGTCACAAAAATAAATGACGTCACAAAAATTAATTACGTCACAAAATACATAACGTCACAAAATATATAACGTCACAAAAATAAATGACGTCACAAAAATTAATTACGTCACAAAATACATAACGTCACAAAAATAAATGACGTCACAAAATACATAACGTCACAAAAAATGACGTCACAAAATACATAACGTCACAAAAATAAATGACGTCACAAAATACATAACGTCACAAAAATAAATGACGTCACAAAAATTTATTACGTCACAAAAATAAATAACGTCACAAAATACATAACGTCACAAAATACATAACGTCACAAAATACATAACGGCACAAAAATAAATGAAGTCACAAAATACATAACGTCTAAAAAATAAATGACGTCACAAAATACATAACGTCACAAAAATAAATGACGTCACAAAAATTCCTTACGTCACAAAAATAAATAACGTCACAAAATACATAACGTAAAAAAATACATAACGGCACAAAAATAAATGACGTCACAAAATATATAACGTCACAAAATACATAACGTCACAAAAATAAATGACGTCACAAAATAAATAAAGTCACAAAAATAAATGACGTCACAAAATACATAACGTCACAAAAATAAATGACATCGGAAAATACATAACGTCACAAAATTAATGACGTCACAAAACTTAATTACGTCACAAAATACATAACGTCACGAAAATAAATGACGTCAAAAAATACATAACCTCACAAAAATAAATGACGTCACAAAATACATAACGTCACAAAAAAATGACGTCACAAAATACATAACGTCACAAAAATAAATGACGTCACAAAATACATAACGTCACAAAAATAAATGACGTCACAAAATATTTAATGACACAAAATTAAATGACGTCACAAAATAGATATTTCATAAAATACATAACGTCACAAAAATAAATGACATCACAAAATAAATAACGTCACAAAAATAAATGACGTCTAAAATACATTACTTCACAAAAATAAATGACGTCACAAAATACATAACGTCACAAAAATAAATGACGTCACAAAATACATAACGTCACAAAAATAAATGACGTCACAAAATACATAACGTCACAAAAATAAATGACGTCATAAAATACATAACGTCACAAAAATAAATGACGTCACAAAAATTTATTACGTCACAAAAATAAATAACGTCACAAAATACATAACGTCACAAAATACATAACGTCACAAAATACATAACGGCACAAAAATAAATGAAGTCACAAAATACATAACGTCACAAAATAAATGACGTCACAAAATACATAACGTCAAAAAAATAAATGACTTCACAAAATACATAACGTCAAAAAAATAAATGACTTCACAAAATGCATAACGTGACAAAAATAAATGATGTCACAAAATACATAACGTCACAAAAATAAATGACGTCATAAAATACATAACGTCACAAAAATAAATGACGTCACAAAAATTTATTACGTCACAAAAATAAATAACGTCACAAAATACATAACGTCACAAAATACATAACGTCACAAAATACATAACGGCACAAAAATAAATGAAGTCACAAAATACATAACGTCACAAAATAAATGACGTCACAAAATACATAACGTCAAAAAAATAAATGACTTCACAAAATACATAACGTCACAAAAATAAATGACGTCACAAAATACATAACGTCACAAAAATAAATGACGTCACAATAATAAATGACGTCACAAAATACATAACGTCACAAAAATAAATGACGTCACAAAATACATAACGTTACAAAAATAAATGACGTCACAAAATACATAACGTCACAAAAATAAATGACGTCACAAAATACATAACGTCACAAAAAAATGACGTCACAAAATACATAACGTCACAAAAATAAATGACGTCACAAAATACATAACGTCACAAAAATAAATGACGTCACAAAATATTTAATGACACAAAATTAAATGACGTCACAAAATACATATTTCATAAAATACATAACGTCACAAAAATAAATGACATCACAAAATAAATAACGTCACAAAAATAAATGACGTCTAAAATACATTACTTCACAAAAATAAATGACGTCACAAAATACATAACGTCACAAAAATAAATGACGTCACAAAATACATAACGTCACAAAAATAAATGACGTCACAAAAATAAATGACGTCACAAAATACATAACGTCACAAAAATAAATGACGTCACAAAATACATAACGTCACAAATAACATAACGTCAAAAAATAAATGACGTCACAAAATACATAACGTCTAAAAAATAAATGACGTCACAAAATACATAACGTCACAAAAATAAATGACGTCATAAAATACATAACGTCACAAAAATAAATGACGTCACAAAAATTCCTTACGTCACAAAAATAAATAACGTCACAAAATACATAACGTAACAAAATACATAACGGCACAAAAATAAATGACGTCACAAAATACATAACGTAACAAAATACATAACGGCACAAAAATAAATGACGTCACAAAATACATAACGTCACAAAAATAAATGACGTCACAAAATACATAACGTCACAAAAATAAATGACGTCACAAAATACATAACCTCACAAAAATAAATGACGTCACAAAATACATAACGTCACAAAAATAAATGACGTCACAAAATACATAACGTTACAAAAATAAAAGACGTCACAAAATATTTAACGACAAAAAATTAAATGACGTCTCAAAATACATTTTTCATAAAATACATAACGTCACAAAAATAAATGACGTCACAAAATACATAACGTCACAAAAATAAATGACGTCACAAAATACATAACGTCACGAAAATAAATTACATCACAAAATACATAACGTCACAAAAACAAATGACGTCACAAAATACATAACGTCACAAAAATAAATGACATCACAAAATACATAACGTCACCAAAATAAATGACGTCACAAAAATTAATTACGTCACAAAATACATAACGTCACAAAATATATAACGTCACAAAAATAAATGACGTCACAAAAATTAATTACGTCACAAAATACATAACGTCACAAAAATAAATAACCTCACAAAATACATAACGTCACAAAATACATAACGTCACAAAAATAAATGACGTCACAAAATAAATAAAGTCACAAAATAAATGACGTCACAAAATACATAACGTCACAAAAATAAATGACATCGGAAAATACATAACGTCACAAAATTAATGACGTCACAAAACTTAATTACGTCACAAAATACATAACGTCACGAAAATAAATGACGTCAAAAAATACATAACCTCACAAAAATAAATGACGTCACAAAATACATAACGTCACAAAAATAAATGACGTCACAAAATACATAACGTCACAAAAATAAATGACGTCACAAAATACATAACGTCACAAAAATAAATGACGTCACAAAATACATAACGTCACAACAATAAATGACGTCACAAAAATTAATGACGTCACAAAATACATAACGTCACAAAAATAAATGACGTCACAAAATACATAACGTCACAAAAATAAATGACGTCACAAAAATTAATTACGTCACAAAATACATAACGTCACAAAAATAAATGACGTCACAAAATACATAACGTCACAAAATACATAACGTCACAAAAATAAATGACGTCACAAAATACATAACGTCAAAAAATAAATGACGTCACAAAATACATAACGTCACAAAAAATAAATGACGTCACAAAATGCATAACGTGACAAAAATAAATGACGTCACAAAATACATAACGTCACAAAAATAAATGACGTCACAAAATACATAACGTCACAAAAATAAATGACGTCACAAAATACATAACGTCACAAAAAAATGACGTCACAAAATACATAACGTCACAAAAATAAATGACGTCACAATAATAAATGACGTCACTAAATACATAACGTCACAAAAATAAATGACGTGACAAAGTACATAACGTTACAAAAATAAATGACGTCACAAAATACATAACGTCACAAAAATAAATGACGTCACAAAATACATAACGTCACAAAAAATGACGTCACAAAATACATAACGTCACAAAAATAAATGACGTAACAAAAATTAATTACGTCACAAAATACATAACGTCACAAAATATATAACGTCACAAAAATAAATGACGTAACAAAAATTAATTACGTCACAAAATACATAACGTCACAAAAATAAATAACGTCACAAAATACTTAACGTCACAAAATACATAACGTCACAAAAATAAATGACGTCACAAAATAAATAAAGTCACAAAAATAAATGACGTCACATTATACATAACGTCACAAAAATAAATGATGTCACAAAATACATAACGTCACAAAAATATATGACGTCACAAAATTAATTACGTCACAAAATACATAACGTCACAAAAATAAATGACGTCACAAAATACATAACGTCACCAAAATAAATGACGTCACAAAATACATAACGTCACAAAAATAAATGACGTCACAAAATACATAACGTCACAAAAACAAATGACGTCACAAAATACATAACGTCACAAAAATAAATGACGTCACAAAATACATAACGTCACAAAAATAAATGACGTCACAAAAATTAATTACGTCACAAAATACATAACGTCACAAAATATATAACGTCACAAAAATAAATGACGTCACAAAAATTAATTACGTCACAAAATACATAACGTCAGAAAAATAAATGACGTCACAAAATACATAACGTCACAAAAATAAATGACGTCACAAAAATTAATTACGTCACAAAATACATAACGTCACAAAAATAAATGACGTCACAAAATACATAACGTCACAAAATACATAACGTCACAAAAATAAATGACGTCACAAAATACATAACGTCAAAAAATAAATGACGTCACAAAATACATAACGTCACAAAAAATAAATGACGTCACAAAATGCATAACGTGACAAAAATAAATGATGTCACAAAATACATAACGTCACAAAAATAAATGACGTCATAAAATACATAACGTCACAAAAATAAATGACGTCACAAAAATTTATTACGTCACAAAAATAAATAACGTCACAAAATACATAACGTCACAAAATACATAACGTCACAAAATACATAACGGCACAAAAATAAATGAAGTCACAAAATACATAACGTCAAAAAAATAAATGACTTCACAAAATACATAACGTCACAAAAATAAATGACGTCACAAAATACATAACGTCACAAAAATAAATGACGTCACAAAATACATAACGTCACAAAAATAAATGACGTCACAAAATACGTAACGTCACAAAAATAAATGACGTCACAAAATACATAACGACACAAAAAAATGACGTCACAAAATACATAACGTCACAAAAATAAATGACGTCACAATAATAAATGACGTCACAAAATACATAACGTCACAAAAATAAATGACGTCACAATAATAAATGACGTCACAAAATACATAACGTCACAAAAATAAATGACGTGACAAAATACATAACGTTACAAAAATAAATGACGTCACAAAATACATAACGTCACAAAAATAAATGACGTCACAAAATACATAACGTCACAAAAAAATGACGTCACAAAATACATAACGTCACAAAAATAAATGACGTAACAAAAATTAATTACGTCACAAAATACATAACGTCACAAAATATATAACGTCACAAAAATAAATGACGTCACAAAAATTAATTACGTCACAAAATACATAACGTCACAAAAATAAATAACGTCACAAAATACATAACGTCACAAAATACATAACGTCACAAAAATAAATGACGTCACAAAATAAATAAAGTCACAAAAATAAATGACGTCACATTATGCATAACGTCACAAAAATAAATGATGTCACAAAATACATAACGTCACAAAAATATATGACGTCACAAAATTAATTACGTCACAAAATACATAACGTCACAAAAATAAATGACGTCACAAAATACATAACGTCACCAAAATAAATGACGTCACAAAATACATAACGTCACAAAAATAAATGACGTCACAAAATACATAACGTCACAAAAATAAATGACGTCACAAAAATTTATTACGTCACTAAAATAAATAACGTCACAAAATACATAACGTCACAAAATACATAACGTCACAAAATACATAACGGCACAAAAATAAATGAAGTCACAAAATACATAACGTCAAAAAAATAAATGACTTCACAAAATACATAACGTCACAAAAATAAATGACGTCACAAAATACATAACGTCACAAAAATAAATGACGTCACAAAATACATAACGTCACAAAAATAAATTACGTCACAAAATACATAACGTCACAAAAATAAATGACGTCACAAAATACATAACGACACAAAAAATGACGTCACAAAATACATAACGTCACAAAAATAAATGACGTCACAATAATAAATGACGTCACAAAATACATAACGTCACAAAAATAATTGACGTCACATTATGCATAACGTCACAAAAATAAATGATGTCACAAAATACATAACGTCACAAAAATATATGACGTCACAAAATTAATTACGTCACAAAAAAATGACGTCACAAAATACATAACGTCACAAAAATAAATGACGTAACAAAAATTAATTACGTCACAAAATACATAACGTCACAAAATATATAACGTCACAAAAATAAATGACGTCACAAAAATTAATTACGTCACAAAATACATAACGTCACAAAAATAAATAACGTCACAAAATACATAACGTCACAAAATACATAACGTCACAAAAATAAATGACGTCACAAAATAAATAAAGTCACAAAAATAAATGACGTCACATTATGCATAACGTCACAAAAATAAATGATGTCACAAAATACATAACGTCACAAAAATATATGACGTCACAAAATTAATTACGTCACAAAATACATAACGTCACAAAAATAAATGACGTCACAAAATACATAACGTCACCAAAATAAATGACGTCACAAAATACATAACGTCACAAAAATAAATGACGTCACAAAATACATAACGTCACAAAAACAAATGACGTCATAAAATACATAACGTCACAAAAATAAATGACGTCACAAAATACATAACGTCACAAAAATAAATGAAGTCACAAAAATTAATTACGTCACAAAATACATAACGTCACAAAATATATAACGTCACAAAAATAAATGACGTCACAAAAATTAATTACGTCACAAAATACATAACGTCACAAAAATAAATAACGTCACAAAATACATAACGTCACAAAATACATAACGTCACAAAATTAATGACGTCACAAAACTTAATTACGTCACAAAATACATAACGTCACAAAATACATAACGTCACAAAAATAAATGACGTCACAAAAATTAATTACGTCACAAAATACATAACGTCACAAAATATATAACGTCACAAAAATAAATGACGTCACAAAAATTAATTACGTCACAAAATACATAACGTCACAAAAATAAATGACGTCACAAAATACATAACGTCACAAAAATAAATGACGTCACAAAAATTAATTACGTCACAAAATACATAACGTCACAAAAATAAATGACGTCACAAAATACATAACGTCACAAAATACATAACGTCACAAAAATAAATGACGTCACAAAATACATAACGTCAAAAAATAAATGACGTCACAAAATACATAACGTCACAAAAAATAAATGACGTCACAAAATGCATAACGTGACAAAAATAAATGATGTCACAAAATACATAACGTCACAAAAACAAATGACGTCACAAAATACATAACGTCACAAAAATAAATGACGTCACAAAATACATAACGTCACAAAAATAAATGACGTCACAAAAATTAATTACGTCACAAAATACATAACGTCACAAAATATATAACGTCACAAAAATAAATGACGTCACAAAAATTAATTACGTCACAAAATACATAACGTCAGAAAAATAAATGACGTCACAAAATACATAACGTCACAAAAATAAATGACGTCACAAAAATTAATTACGTCACAAAATACATAACGTCACAAAAATAAATGACGTCACAAAATACATAACGTCACAAAATACATAACGTCACAAAAATAAATGACGTCACAAAATACATAACGTCAAAAAATAAATGACGTCACAAAATACATAACGTCACAAAAAATAAATGACGTCACAAAATGCATAACGTGACAAAAATAAATGATGTCACAAAATACATAACGTCACAAAAATAAATGACGTCATAAAATACATAACGTCACAAAAATAAATGACGTCACAAAAATTTATTACGTCACAAAAATAAATAACGTCACAAAATACATAACGTCACAAAATACATAACGTCACAAAATACATAACGGCACAAAAATAAATGAAGTCACAAAATACATAACGTCAAAAAAATAAATGACTTCACAAAATACATAACGTCACAAAAATAAATGACGTCACAAAATACATAACGTCACAAAAATAAATGACGTCACAAAATACATAACGTCACAAAAATAAATGACGTCACAAAATACGTAACGTCACAAAAATAAATGACGTCACAAAATACATAACGACACAAAAAAATGACGTCACAAAATACATAACGTCACAAAAATAAATGACGTCACAATAATAAATGACGTCACAAAATACATAACGTCACAAAAATAAATGACGTCACAATAATAAATGACGTCACAAAATACATAACGTCACAAAAATAAATGACGTGACAAAATACATAACGTTACAAAAATAAATGACGTCACAAAATACATAACGTCACAAAAATAAATGACGTCACAAAATACATAACGTCACAAAAAAATGACGTCACAAAATACATAACGTCACAAAAATAAATGACGTAACAAAAATTAATTACGTCACAAAATACATAACGTCACAAAATATATAACGTCACAAAAATAAATGACGTCACAAAAATTAATTACGTCACAAAATACATAACGTCACAAAAATAAATAACGTCACAAAATACATAACGTCACAAAATACATAACGTCACAAAAATAAATGACGTCACAAAATAAATAAAGTCACAAAAATAAATGACGTCACATTATGCATAACGTCACAAAAATAAATTATGTCACAAAATACATAACGTCACAAAAATATATGACGTCACAAAATTAATTACGTCACAAAATACATAACGTCACAAAAATAAATGACGTCACAAAATACATAACGTCACCAAAATAAATGACGTCACAAAATACATAACGTCACAAAAATAAATGACGTCACAAAATACATAACGTCACAAAAATAAATGACGTCACAAAAATTTATTACGTCACAAAAATAAATAACGTCACAAAATACATAACGTCACAAAATACATAACGTCACAAAATACATAACGGCACAAAAATAAATGAAGTCACAAAATACATAACGTCAAAAAAATAAATGACTTCACAAAATACATAACGTCACAAAAATAAATGACGTCACAAAATACATAACGTCACAAAAATAAATGACGTCACAAAATACATAACGTCACAAAAATAAATTACGTCACAAAATACATAACGTCACAAAAATAAATGACGTCACAAAATACATAACGACACAAAAAATGACGTCACAAAATACATAACGTCACAAAAATAAATGACGTCACAATAATAAATGACGTCACAAAATTCATAACGTCACAAAAATAATTGACGTCACATTATGCATAACGTCACAAAAATAAATGATGTCACAAAATACATAACGTCACAAAAATATATGACGTCACAAAATTAATTACGTCACAAAAAAATGACGTCACAAAATACATAACGTCACAAAAATAAATGACGTAACAAAAATTAATTACGTCACAAAATACATAACGTCACAAAATATATAACGTCACAAAAATAAATGACGTCACAAAAATTAATTACGTCACAAAATACATAACGTCACAAAAATAAATAACGTCACAAAATACATAACGTCACAAAATACATAACGTCACAAAAATAAATGACGTCACAAAATAAATAAAGTCACAAAAATAAATGACGTCACATTATGCATAACGTCACAAAAATAAATGATGTCACAAAATACATAACGTCACAAAAATATATGACGTCACAAAATTAATTACGTCACAAAATACATAACGTCACAAAAATAAATGACGTCACAAAATACATAACGTCACCAAAATAAATGACGTCACAAAATACATAACGTCACAAAAATAAATGACGTCACAAAATACATAACGTCACAAAAACAAATGACGTCATAAAATACATAACGTCACAAAAATAAATGACGTCACAAAATACATAACGTCACAAAAATAAATGAAGTCACAAAAATTAATTACGTCACAAAATACATAACGTCACAAAATATATAACGTCACAAAAATAAATGACGTCACAAAAATTAATTACGTCACAAAATACATAACGTCACAAAAATAAATAACGTCACAAAATACATAACGTCACAAAATACATAACGTCACAAAATTAATGACGTCACAAAACTTAATTACGTCACAAAATACATAACGTCACAAAATACATAACGTCACAAAAATAAATGACGTCACAAAAATTAATTACGTCACAAAATACATAACGTCACAAAATATATAACGTCACAAAAATAAATGACGTCACAAAAATTAATTACGTCACAAAATACATAACGTCACAAAAATAAATGACGTCACAAAATACATAACGTCACAAAAATAAATGACGTCACAAAAATTAATTACGTCACAAAATACATAACGTCACAAAAATAAATGACGTCACAAAATACATAACGTCACAAAATACATAACGTCACAAAAATAAATGACGTCACAAAATACATAACGTCAAAAAATAAATGACGTCACAAAATACATAACGTCACAAAAAATAAATGACGTCACAAAATGCATAACGTGACAAAAATAAATGATGTCACAAAATACATAACGTCACAAAAATAAATGACTTCATAAAATACATAACGTCACAAAAATAAATGACGTCACAAAAATTTATTACGTCACAAAAATAAATAACGTCACAAAATACATAACGTCACAAAATACATAACGTCAGTAAATACATAACGGCACAAAAATAAATGAAGTCACAAAATACATAACGTCAAAAAAATAAATGACTTCACAAAATACATAACGTCACAAAAATAAATGACGTCACAAAATACATAACGTCACAAAAATAAATGACGTCACAAAATACATAACGTCACAAAAATAAATGACGTCACAAAATACATAACGTCACAAAAATAAATGACGTCACAAAATACATAACGACACAAAAAAATGACGTCACAAAATACATAACGTCACAAAAATAAATGACGTCACAATAATAAATGACGTCACAAAATACATAACGTCACAAAAATAAATGACGTGATAAAATACATAACGTTACAAAAATAAATGACGTCACAAAATACATAACGTCACAAAAATAAATGACGTCACAAAATACATAACGTCACAAAAAAATGACGTCACAAAATACATAACGTCACAAAAATAAATGACGTAACAAAAATTAATTACGTCACAAAATACATAACGTCACAAAATATATAACGTCACAAAAATAAATGACGTCACAAAAATTAATTACGTCACAAAATACATAACGTCACAAAAATAAATAACGTCACAAAATACATAACGTCACAAAATACATAACGTCACAAAAATAAATGACGTCACAAAATAAATAAAGTCACAAAAATAAATGACGTCACATTATGCATAACGTCACAAAAATAAATGATGTCACAAAATACATAACGTCACAAAAATATATGACGTCACAAAATTAATTACGTCACAAAATACATAACGTCACAAAAATAAATGACGTCACAAAATACATAACGTCACCAAAATAAATGACGTCACAAAATACATAACGTCACAAAAATAAATGACGTCACAAAATACATAACGTCACAAAAATAAATGACGTCACAAAAATTTATTACGTCACAAAAATAAATAACGTCACAAAATACATAACGTCACAAAATACATAACGTCACAAAATACATAACGGCACAAAAATAAATGAAGTCACAAAATACATAACGTCAAAAAAATAAATGACTTCACAAAATACATAACGTCACAAAAATAAATGACGTCACAAAATACATAACGTCACAAAAATAAATGACGTCACAAAATACATAACGTCACAAAAATAAATGACGTCACAAAATACATAACGTTACAAAAATAAATGACGTCACAAAATACATAACGACACAAAAAAATGACGTCACAAAATACATAACGTCACAAAAATAAATGACGTCACAATAATAAATGACGTCACAAAATACATAACGTCACAAAAATAAATGACGTGACAAAATACATAACGTTACAAAAATAAATGACGTCACAAAATACATAACGTCACAAAAATAAATGACGTCACAAAATACATAACGTCACAAAAAAATGACGTCACAAAAAACATAACGTCACAAAAATAAATGACGTAACAAAAATTAATTATGTCACAAAATACATAACGTCACAAAATATATAACGTCACAAAAATAAATGATGTCACAAAAATTAATTACGTCACAAAATACATAACGTCACAAAAATAAATAACGTCACAAAATACATAACGTCACAAAATACATAACGTCACAAAAATAAATGACGTCACAAAATAAATAAAGTCACAAAAATAATTGACGTCACATTATGCATAACGTCACAAAAATAAATGATGTCACAAAATACATAACGTCACAAAAATATATGACGTCACAAAATTAATTACGTCACAAAATACATAACGTCACAAAAATAAATGACGTCACAAAATACATAACGTCACCAAAATAAATGACGTCACAAAATGCATAACGTCACAAAAATAAATGACGTCACAAAATACATAACGTCACAAAAACAAATGACGTCACAAAATACATAACGTCACAAAAATAAATGACGTCACAAAATACATAACGTCACAAAAATAAATGAAGTCATAAAAATTAATTACGTCACAAAATACATAACGTCACAAAATATATAACGTCACAAAAATAAATGACGTCACAAAAATTAATTACGTCACAAAATACATAACGTCACAAAAATAAATAACGTCACAGAATACATAACGTCACAAAATACATAACGTCACAAAAATAAATGACGTCACAAAATACATAACGTCACAAAATTAATGACGTCACAAAACTTAATTACGTCACAAAATACATAACGTCACAAAAATAAATGACGTCAAAAAATACATAACCTCACAAAAATAAATGACGTCACAAAATACATAACGTCACAAAAATAAATGACGTCACAAAATACATAATGTCACAAAAATAAATGACGTCACAAAAATTAATTACGTCACAAAATACATAACGTCACAAAATATATAACGTCACAAAAATAAATGACGTCACAAAAATTAATTACGTCACAAAATACATAACGTCACAAAAATAAATAACGTCACAAAATACATAACGTCACAAAATACATAACGTTACAAAAATAAATGACGTCACAAAATACATAACGTCAAAAAAATAAATGACTTCACAAAATACATAACGTCACAAAAATAAATGACGTCACAAAATACATAACGTCACAAAAATAAATGAAGTCACAAAAATTAATTACTTCACAAAATACATAACGTCACAAAATATATAACGTCACAAAAATAAATGACGTCACAAAAATTAATTACGTCACAAAATACATAACGTCACAAAAATAAATGACGTCACAAAATACATAACGTCAAAAAATAAATGACGTCACAAAATACATAACGTCACAAAAAATAAATGACGTCACAAAATGCATAACGTGACAAAAATAAATGATGTCACAAAATACATAACGTCACAAAAATAAATGACGTCATAAAATACATAACGTCACAAAAATAAATGACGTCACAAAAATTTATTACGTCACAAAAATAAATAACGTCACAAAATACATAACGTCACAAAATACATAACGTCACAAAATACATAACGGCACAAAAATAAATGAAGTCACAAAATACATAACGTCAAAAAAATAAATGACTTCACAAAATACATAACGTCACAAAAATAAATGACGTCACAAAATACATAACGTCACAAAAATAAATGACGTCACAAAATACATAACGTCACAAAAATAAATGACGTCACAAAATACGTAACGTCACAAAAATAAATGACGTCACAAAATACATAACGACACAAAAAAATTACGTCACAAAATACATAACGTCACAAAAATAAATGACGTAACAAAAATTAATTACGTCACAAAATACATAACGTCACAAAATATATAACGTCACAAAAATAAATGACGTCACAAAAATTAATTACGTTACAAAATACATAACGTCACAAAAATAAATAACGTCACATAATACATAACGTCACAAAATACATAACGTCACAAAAATAAATGACGTCACAAAATAAATAAAGTCACAAAAATAAATGACGTCACATTATGCATAACGTCACAAAAATAAATGATGTCACAAAATACATAACGTCACAAAAATATATGACGTCACAAAATTAATTACGTCACAAAATACATAACGTCACAAAAATAAATGACGTCACAAAATACATAACGTCACCAAAATAAATGACGTCACAAAATACATAACGTCACAAAAATAAATGACGTCACAAAATACATAACGTCACAAAAATAAATGACGTCACAAAAATTTATTACGTCACAAAAATAAATAACGTCACAAAATACATAACGTCACAAAATACATAACGTCACAAAATACATAACGGCACAAAAATAAATGAAGTCACAAAATACATAACGTCAAAAAAATAAATGACTTCACAAAATACATAACGTCACAAAAATAAATGACGTCACAAAATACATAACGTCACAAAAATAAATGACGTCACAAAATACATAACGTCACAAAAATAAATTACGTCACAAAATACATAACGTCACAAAAATAAATGACGTCACAAAATACATAACGACACAAAAAAATGACGTCACAAAATACATAACGTCACAAAAATAAATGACGTCACAATAATAAATGACGTCACAAAATACATAACGTCACAAAAATAAATGACGTCACAAAATACATAACGTCACAAAAATAAATGACGTCACAAAATACATAACGTCACAAAAAAATGATGTCACAAAATACATAACGTCACAAAAATAAATGACGTAACAAAAATTAATTACGTCACAAAATACATAACGTCACAAAATATATAACGTCACAAAAATAAATGACGTCACAAAAATTAATTACGTCACAAAATACATAACGTCACAAAAATAAATAACGTCACAAAATACATAACGTCACAAAATACATAACGTCACAAAAATAAATGACGTCACAAAATAAATAAAGTCACAAAAATAAATGACGTCACATTATGCATAACGTCACAAAAATAAATGATGTCACAAAATACATAACGTCACAAAAATATATGACGTCACAAAATTAATTACGTCACAAAATACATAACGTCACAAAAATAAATGACGTCACAAAATACATAACGTCACCAAAATAAATGACGTCACAAAATACATAACGTCACAAAAATAAATGACGTCACAAAATACATAACGTCACAAAAACAAATGACGTCACAAAATACATAACGTCACAAAAATAAATGACGTCACAAAATACATAACGTCACAAAAATAAATGAAGTCACAAAAATTAATTACGTCACAAAATACATAACGTCACAAAATATATAACGTCACAAAAATAAATGACGTCACAAAAATTAATTACGTCACAAAATACATAACGTCACAAAAATAAATAACGTCACAAAATACATAACGTCACAAAATACATAACGTCACAAAAATAAATGACGTCACAAAATAAATAAAGTCACAAAAATAAATGACGTCACAAAATACATAACGTCACAAAAATAAATGACGTCACAAAATACATAACGTCACAAAATTAATGACGTCACAAAACTTAATTACGTCACAAAATACATAACGTCACAAAATACATAACGTCACAAAAATAAATGACGTCACAAAAATTAATTACGTCACAAAATACATAACGTCACAAAATATATAACGTCACAAAAATAAATGACGTCACAAAAATTAATTACGTCACAAAATACATAACGTCACAAAAATAAATGACGTCACAAAATACATAACGTCACAAAAATAAATGACGTCACAAAAATTAATTACGTCACAAAATACATAACGTCACAAAAATAAATGACGTCACAAAATACATAACGTCACAAAATACATAACGTCACAAAAATAAATGACGTCACAAAATACATAACGTCAAAAAATAAATGACGTCACAAAATACATAACGTCACAAAAAATAAATGACGTCACAAAATGCATAACGTGACAAAAATAAATGATGTCACAAAATACATAACGTCACAAAAATAAATGACGTCATAAAATACATAACGTCACAAAAATAAATGACGTCACAAAATACATAACGTCACAAAAATAAATGACGTCACAAAATACATAACGTCACAAAAATAAATGAAGTCACAAAAATTAATTACGTCACAAAATACATAACGTCACAAAATATATAACGTCACAAAAATAAATGACGTCACAAAAATTAATTACGTCACAAAATACATAACGTCACAAAAATAAATAACGTCACAAAATACATAACGTCACAAAATACATAACGTCACAAAAATAAATGACGTCACAAAATAAATAAAGTCACAAAAATAAATGACGTCACAAAATACATAACGTCACAAAAATAAATGACGTCACAAAATACATAACGTCACAAAATTAATGACGTCACAAAACTTAATTACGTCACAAAATACATAACGTCACAAAATACATAACGTCACAAAAATAAATGACGTCACAAAAATTAATTACGTCACAAAATACATAACGTCACAAAATATATAACGTCACAAAAATAAATGACGTCACAAAAATTAATTACGTCACAAAATACATAACGTCACAAAAATAAATGACGTCACAAAATACATAACGTCACAAAAATAAATGACGTCACAAAAATTAATTACGTCACAAAATACATAACGTCACAAAAATAAATGACGTCACAAAATACATAACGTCACAAAATACATAACGTCACAAAAATAAATGACGTCACAAAATACATAACGTCAAAAAATAAATGACGTCACAAAATACATAACGTCACAAAAAATAAATGACGTCACAAAATGCATAACGTGACAAAAATAAATGATGTCACAAAATACATAACGTCACAAAAATAAATGACGTCATAAAATACATAACGTCACAAAAATAAATGACGTCACAAAATTTATTACGTCACAAAAATAAATAACGTCACAAAATACATAACGTCACAAAATACATAACGTCACAAAATACATAACGGCACAAAAATAAATGAAGTCACAAAATACATAACGTCAAAAAAATAAATGACTTCACAAAATACATAACGTCACAAAAATAAATGACGTCACAAAATACATAACGTCACAAAAATAAATGACGTCACAAAATACATAACGTCACAAAAATAAATGACGTCACAAAATACATAACGTCACAAAAATAAATGACGTCACAAAATACATAACGACACAAAAAAATGACGTCACAAAATACATAACGTCACAAAAATAAATGACGTCACAATAATAAATGACGTCACAAAATACATAACGTCACAAAAATAAATGACGTGACAAAATACATAACGTTACAAAAATAAATGACGTCACAAAATACATAACGTCACAAAAATAAATGACGTCACAAAATACATAACGTCACAAAAAAATGACGTCACAAAATACATAACGTCACAAAAATAAATGACGTAACAAAAATTAATTACGTCACAAAATACATAACGTCACAAAATATATAACGTCACAAAAATAAATGACGTCACAAAAATTAATTACGTCACAAAATACATAACGTCACAAAAATAAATAACGTCACAAAATACATAACGTCACAAAATACATAACGTCACAAAAATAAATGACGTCACAAAATAAATAAAGTCACAAAAATAAATGACGTCACATTATGCATAACGTCACAAAAATAAATGATGTCACAAAATACATAACGTCACAAAAATATATGACGTCACAAAATTAATTACGTCACAAAATACATAACGTCACAAAAATAAATGACGTCACAAAATACATAACGTCACCAAAATAAATGACGTCACAAAATACATAACGTCACAAAAATAAATGACGTCACAAAATACATAACGTCACAAAAATAAATGACGTCACAAAAATTTATTACGTCACAAAAATAAATAACGTCACAAAATACATAACGTCACAAAATACATAACGTCACAAAATACATAACGGCACAAAAATAAATGAAGTCACAAAATACATAACGTCAAAAAAATAAATGACTTCACAAAATACATAACGTCACAAAAATAAATGACGTCACAAAATACATAACGTCACAAAAATAAATGACGTCACAAAATACATAACGTCACAAAAATAAATGACGTCACAAAATACATAACGTCACAAAAATAAATGACGTCACAAAATACATAACGACACAAAAAAATGACGTCACAAAATACATAACGTCACAAAAATAAATGACGTCACAATAATAAATGACGTCACAAAATACATAACGTCACAAAAATAAATGACGTGACAAAATACATAACGTTACAAAAATAAATGACGTCACAAAATACATAACGTCACAAAAATAAATGACGTCACAAAATACATAACGTCACAAAAAAATGACGTCACAAAAAACATAACGTCACAAAAATAAATGACGTAACAAAAATTAATTACGTCACAAAATACATAACGTCACAAAATATATAACGTCACAAAAATAAATGATGTCACAAAAATTAATTACGTCACAAAATACATAACGTCACAAAAATAAATAACGTCACAAAATACATAACGTCACAAAATACATAACGTCACAAAAATAAATGACGTCACAAAATAAATAAAGTCACAAAAATAATTGACGTCACATTATGCATAACGTCACAAAAATAAATGATGTCACAAAATACATAACGTCACAAAAATATATGACGTCACAAAATTAATTACGTCACAAAATACATAACGTCACAAAAATAAATGACGTCACAAAATACATAACGTCACCAAAATAAATGACGTCACAAAATACATAACGTCACAAAAATAAATGACGTCACAAAATACATAACGTCACAAAAACAAATGACGTCACAAAATACATAACGTCACAAAAATAAATGACGTCACAAAATACATAACGTCACAAAAATAAATGAAGTCACAAAAATTAATTACGTCACAAAATACATAACGTCAAAAAATATATAACGTCACAAAAATAAATGACGTCACAAAAAATAATTACGTCACAAAATACATAACGTCACAAAAATAAATAACGTCACAGAATACATAACGTCACAAAATACATAACGTCACAAAAATAAATGACGTCACAAAATACATAACGTCACAAAATTAATGACGTCACAAAACTTAATTACGTCACAAAATACATAACGTCACAAAAATAAATGACGTCAAAAAATACATAACCTCACAAAAATAAATGACGTCACAAAATACATAACGTCACAAAAATAAATGACGTCACAAAATACATAATGTCACAAAAATAAATGACGTCACAAAAAGTAATTACGTCACAAAATACATAACGTCACAAAATATATAACGTCACAAAAATAAATGACGTCACAAAAATTAATTACGTCACAAAATACATAACGTCACAAAAATAAATAACGTCACAAAATACATAACGTCACAAAATACATAACGTTACAAAAATAAATGACGTCACAAAATAAATAAAGTCACAAAAATAAATGACGTCAAAAAATACATAACCTCACAAAAATAAATGACGTCACAAAATACATAACGTCACAAAAATAAATGACGTCACAAAATACATAATGTCACAAAAATAAATGACGTCACAAAAATTAATTACGTCACAAAATACAAAACGTCACAAAATATATAACGTCACAAAAATAAATGACGTCACAAAAATTAATTACGTCACAAAATACATAACGTCACAAAAATAAATAACGTCACAAAATACATAACGTCACAAAATACATAACGTTACAAAAATAAATGACGTCACAAAATAAATAAAGTCACAAAAATAAATGACGTCACCAAAATACATAACGTCACAAAAATAAATGACATCGGAAAATACATAACGTCACGAAAATAAATGACGTCAAAAAATACATAACCTCACAAAAATAAATGACGTCACAAAATACATAACGTCACAAAAATAAATGACGTCACAAAATACATAACGTCACAAAAATAAATGACGTCACAAAATACATAACGTCACAAAAATAAATGACGTCACAAAATACATAACGTCACAACAATAAATGACGTCACAAAAATTAATGACGTCACAAAATACATAACGTCACAAAAATAAATGACGTCACAAAATACATAACGTCACAAAAATAAATGACGTCACAAAAATTAATTACGTCACAAAATACATAACGTCACAAAAATAAATGACGTCACAAAATACATAACGTCACAAAATACATAACGTCACAAAAATAAATGACGTCACAAAATACATAACGTCAAAAAATAAATGACGTCACAAAATACATAACGTCACAAAAAATAAATGACGTCACAAAATGCATAACGTGACAAAAATAAATGATGTCAAAAAATACATAACGTCACAAAAATAAATGACGTCATAAAATACATAACGTCACAAAAATAAATGACGTCACAAAAATTTATTACGTCACAAAAATAAATAACGTCACAAAATACATAACGTCACAAAATACATAACGTCACAAAATACATAACGGCACAAAAATAAATGAAGTCACAAAATACATAACGTCAAAAAAATAAATGACTTCACAAAATACATAACGTCACAAAAATAAATGACGTCACAAAATACATAACGTCACAAAAATAAATGACGTCACAAAATACATAACGTCACAAAAATAAATGACGTCACAAAATACATAACGTCACAAAAATAAATGACGTCACAAAATACATAACGACACAAAAAAATGACGTCACAAAATACATAACGTCACAAAAATAAATGACGTCACAATAATAAATGACGTCACAAAATACATAACGTCACAAAAATAAATGACGTGACAAAATACATAACGTTACAAAAATAAATGACGTCACAAAATACATAACGTCACAAAAATAAATGACGTCACAAAATACATAACGTCACAAAAAAATGACGTCACAAAAAACATAACGTCACAAAAATAAATGACGTAACAAAAATTAATTACGTCACAAAATACATAACGTCACAAAATATATAACGTCACAAAAATAAATGATGTCACAAAAATTAATTACGTCACAAAATACATAACGTCACAAAAATAAATAACGTCACAAAATACATAACGTCACAAAATACATAACGTCACAAAAATAAATGACGTCACAAAATAAATAAAGTCACAAAAATAATTGACGTCACATTATGCATAACGTCACAAAAATAAATGATGTCACAAAATACATAACGTCACAAAAATATATGACGTCACAAAATTAATTACGTCACAAAATACATAACGTCACAAAAATAAATGACGTCACAAAATACATAACGTCACCAAAATAAATGACGTCACAAAATACATAACGTCACAAAAATAAATGACGTCACAAAATACATAACGTCACAAAATACATAACGTCACAAAAATAAATGACGTCACAAAATACATAACGTCACAAAAATAAATGAAGTCACAAAAATTAATTACGTCACAAAATACATAACGTCACAAAATATATAACGTCACAAAAATAAATGACGTCACAAAAATTAATTACGTCACAAAATACATAACGTCACAAAAATAAATAACGTCACAGAATACATAACGTCACAAAATACATAACGTCACAAAAATAAATGACGTCACAAAATACATAACGTCACAAAATTAATGACGTCACAAAACTTAATTACGTCACAAAATACATAACGTCACAAAAATAAATGACGTCAAAAAATACATAACCTCACAAAAATAAATGACGTCACAAAATACATAACGTCACAAAAATAAATGACGTCACAAAATACATAATGTCACAAAAATAAATGACGTCACAAAAATTAATTACGTCACAAAATACATAACGTCACAAAATATATAACGTCACAAAAATAAATGACGTCACAAAAATTAATTACGTCACAAAATACATAACGTCATAAAAATAAATAACGTCACAAAATACATAACGTCACAAAATACATAACGTTACAAAAATAAATGACGTCACAAAATAAATAAAGTCACAAAAATAAATGACGTCAAAAAATACATAACCTCACAAAAATAAATGACGTCACAAAATACATAACGTCACAAAAATAAATGACGTCACAAAATACATAATGTCACAAAAATAAATGACGTCACAAAAATTAATTACGTCACAAAATACAAAACGTCACAAAATATATAACGTCACAAAAATAAATGACGTCACAAAAATTAATTACGTCACAAAATACATAACGTCACAAAAATAAATAACGTCACAAAATACATAACGTCACAAAATACATAACGTTACAAAAATAAATGACGTCACAAAATAAATAAAGTCACAAAAATAAATGACGTCACAAAATACATAACGTCACAAAAATAAATGACATCGGAAAATACATAACGTCACGAAAATAAATGACGTCAAAAAATACATAACCTCACAAAAATAAATGACGTCACAAAATACATAACGTCACAAAAATAAATGACGTCACAAAATACATAACGTCACAAAAATAAATGACGTCACAAAATACATAACGTCACAAAAATAAATGACGTCACAAAATACATAACGTCACAACAATAAATGACGTCACAAAAATTAATGACGTCACAAAATACATAACGTCACAAAAATAAATGACGTCACAAAATACATAACGTCACAAAAATAAATGACGTCACAAAAATTAATTACGTCACAAAATACATAACGTCACAAAAATAAATGACGTCACAAAATACATAACGTCACAAAATACATAACGTCACAAAAATAAATGACGTCACAAAATACATAACGTAAAAAAATAAATGACGTCACAAAATACATAACGTCACAAAAAAAAAATGACGTCACAAAATGCATAACGTGACAAAAATAAATGATGTCAAAAAATACATAACGTCACAAAAATAAATGACGTCATAAAATACATAACGTCACAAAAATAAATGACGTCACAAAAATTTATTACGTCACAAAAATAAATAACGTCACAAAATACATAACGTCACAAAATACATAACGTCACAAAATACATAACGGCACAAAAATAAATGAAGTCACAAAATACATAACGTCACAAAATAAATGACGTCACAAAATACATAACGTCAAAAAAATAAATGACTTCACAAAATACATAACGTCACAAAAATAAATGACGTCACAAAATACATAACGTCACAAAAATAAATGACGTCACAATAATAAATGACGTCACAAAATACATAACGTCACAAAAATAAATGACGTCACAAAATACATAACGTTACAAAAATAAATGACGTCACAAAATACATAACGTCACAAAAATAAATGACGTCACAAAATACATAACGTCACAAAAAAATGACGTCACAAAATACATAACGTCACAAAAATAAATGACGTCACAAAATACATAACGTCACAAAAATAAATGACGTCACAAAATATTTAATGACACAAAATTAAATGACGTCACAAAATACATATTTCATAAAATACATAACGTCACAAAAATAAATGACATCACAAAATAAATAACGTCACAAAAATAAATGACATCTAAAATACATTACTTCACAAAAATAAATGACGTCACAAAATACATAACGTCACAAAAATAAATGACGTCACAAAATACATAACGTCACAAAAATAAATGGCGTCACAAAAATAAATGACGTCACAAAATACATAACGTCACAAAAATAAATGACGTCACAAAATACATAACGTCACAAATAACATAACGTCAAAAAATAAATGACGTCACAAAATACATAACGTCTAAAAAATAAATGACGTCACAAAATACATAACGTCACAAAAATAAATGACGTCACAAAATACATAACGTCACAAAAATAAATGACGTCACAAAAATTAATTACGTCACAAAATACATAACGTCACAAAATATATAACGTCACAAAAATAAATGACGTCACAAAAATTAATTACGTCACAAAATACATAACGTCACAAAAATAAATGACGTCACAAAATACATAACGTCACAAAAATAAATGACGTCACAAAAATTAATTACGTCACAAAATACATAACGTCACAAAAATAAATGACGTCACAAAATACATAACGTCACAAAATACATAACGTCACAAAAATAAATGACGTCACAAAATACATAACGTCAAAAAATAAATGACGTCACAAAATACATAACGTCACAAAAAATAAATGACGTCACAAAATGCATAACGTGACAAAAATAAATGATGTCACAAAATACATAACGTCACAAAAATAAATGACGTCATAAAATACATAACGTCACAAAAATAAATGACGTCACAAAAATTTATTACGTCACAAAAATAAATAACGTCACAAAATACATAACGTCACAAAATACATAACGTCACAAAATACATAACGGCACAAAAATAAATGAAGTCACAAAATACATAACGTCAAAAAAATAAATGACTTCACAAAATACATAACGTCACAAAAATAAATGACGTCACAAAATACATAACGTCACAAAAATAAATGACGTCACAAAATACATAACGTCACAAAAATAAATGACGTCACAAAATACATAACGTCAAAAAAATAAATGACGTCACAAAATACATAACGTCACAAAAATAAATGACGTCACAAAATACATAACGTTACAAAAATAAATGACGTCACAAAATACATAACGTCACAAAAATAAATGACGTCACAAAATACATAACGTCACAAAAAAATGACGTCACAAAATACATAACGTCACAAAAATAAATGACGTCACAAAATACATAACGTCACAAAAATAAATGACGTCACAAAATATTTAATGACACAAAATTAAATGACGTCACAAAATACATATTTCATAAAATACATAACGTCACAAAAATAAATGACATCACAAAATAAATAACGTCACAAAAATAAATGACATCTAAATTACATTACTTCACAAAAATAAATGACGTCACAAAATACATAACGTCACAAAAATAAATGACGTCACAAAATACATAACGTCACAAAAATAAATGGCGTCACAAAAATAAATGACGTCACAAAATACATAACGTCACAAAAATAAATGACGTCACAAAATACATAACGTCACAAATAACATAACGTCAAAAAATAAATGACGTCACAAAATACATAACGTCTAAAAAATAAATGACGTCACAAAATACATAACGTCACAAAAATAAATGACGTCACAAAATACATAACGTCACAAAAATAAATGACGTCACAAAAATTAATTACGTCACAAAATACATAACGTCACAAAATATATAACGTCACAAAAATAAATGACGTCACAAAAATTAATTACGTCACAAAATACATAACGTCACAAAAATAAATGACGTCACAAAATACATAACGTCACAAAAATAAATGACGTCACAAAAATTAATTACGTCACAAAATACATAACGTCACAAAAATAAATGACGTCACAAAATACATAACGTCACAAAATACATAACGTCACAAAAATAAATGACGTCACAAAATACATAACGTCAAAAAATAAATGACGTCACAAAATACATAACGTCACAAAAAATAAATGACGTCACAAAATGCATAACGTGACAAAAATAAATGATGTCACAAAATACATAACGTCACAAAAATAAATGACGTCATAAAATACATAACGTCACAAAAATAAATGACGTCACAAAAATTTATTACGTCACAAAAATAAATAACGTCACAAAATACATAACGTCACAAAATACATAACGTCACAAAATACATAACGGCACAAAAATAAATGAAGTCACAAAATACATAACGTCAAAAAAATAAATGACTTCACAAAATACATAACGTCACAAAAATAAATGACGTCACAAAATACATAACGTCACAAAAATAAATGACGTCACAAAATACATAACGTCACAAAAATAAATGACGTCACAAAATACATAACGTCACAAAAATAAATGACGTCACAAAATACATAACGTCACAAAAAAATGACGTCACAAAATACATAACGTCATAAAAATAAATGACGTCACAATAATAAATGACGTCACAAAATACATAACGTCACAAAAATAAATGACGTGACAAAATACATAACGTTACAAAAATAAATGACGTCACAAAATACATAACGTCACAAAAATAAATGACGTCACAAAATACATAACGTCACAAAAAAATGACGTCACAAAATACATAACGTCACAAAAATAAATGACGTAACAAAAATTAATTACGTCACAAAATACATAACGTCACAAAATATATAACGTCACAAAAATAAATGACGTCACAAAAATTAATTACGTCACAAAATACATAACGTCACAAAAATAAATGACGTCACAAAATACATAACGTCACAAAATACATAACGTCAAAAAAATAAATGACGTTACAAAATAAATGACGTTACAAAATACATAACGTTACCAAAATAAATGACGTCACAAAATACATAACGTCACAAAAATAAATGACGTCACAAAATACATAACGTCACAAAAAATAAATGACGTCACAAAAATTAATTACGTCACAAAATACATATCGTCAAAAAAATAAATGACGTCACAAAATACATAACGTCATAAAATACATAACGTCACAAAAAAATGACGTCACAAAATACATAACGTCAAAAAAATAAATGACGTCACAAAATACATAACGTCACAAAAATAAATGACGTCACAAACATAATGACGTCACTAAATACATATTGTCACAAAAATAAATGACGTCACAAAATACATAACGTCACAAAAATAAATGACGTCACAAAATACATAACGTCAAAAAAATGACGTCACAAAATACATAACGTCATAAAAATAAATGACGTCACAAAATACATAATGTCACAAAATTAAATGACGTCCCAAAATACATAACGTCACAAATAAATGACGTCACAAAATACATAACGAAACAAAAATAAATGACGTCACAAAATACATAACGTCACAAAAATAAATGACGTCACAAAATACATAACGTCAAAAAAATGACGTCACAAAATACATAACGTCATAAAAATAAATGACGTCACAAAAATTAATTACTTCACAAAATACATAACGTCACAAAAATAAATGACGTCACAAAATACATAACGTCACAAAATACATTACGTCACAAAAATAAATGACGTCACAAAATACATAACGTCACAAAAATAAATGACGTCACAAAATACATAACGTCAAAAAAATAAATGACGTCACAAAATACATAACGTCACAAAAATAAATGACGTCACAAAATACATGACGTCACAAAAATAAATGACGTCACAAAAATAAATAACGTCACAAAATACATAACGTCACAAAATACATAACGGCAAAAAATAAATGACGTCACAAAATACATAACGTCACAAAAATAAATGTTGTCACAAAATACATAACGTCACAAAATACATAACGTCACAAAAATAAATGACGTTACAAAATACATAACGTTACAAAAATAAATGACGTCACAAAATACATAACGTCACAAAATTAATGACGTCACAAAAATTAATTACGTCACAAAATACATAACGTCACAAAACTTAATTACGTCAAAAAATACATAACCTCACAAAAATAAATGAAGTCACAAAATACATAACGTCACAAAAATAAATGACGTCACAAAATACATAACGTCACAAAAATAAATGACGTCACAAAATACATATCGTCACGAAAATAAATGACTCACAAAATACATAACGTCACAAAAACAAATAACGTCACAAAATACATAACGTCACAAAAATAAATGATGTCACAAAATACATAACGTCACAAAATACATAACGTCACAAAAATAAATGACGTTACAAAATAAATGACGTTACAAAATACGTAACGTTACCAAAATAAATGACGTCACAAAATACATAACGTCACAAAAATAAATGACGTCACAAAATACATAACGTCACAAAAAAATGACGTCACAAAATACATAACGTCACAAAAATAAATGACGTCACAAAATACATAACGTCACGAAAATAAATGATTCACAAAATACATAACGTCACAAAAACAAATGACGTCACAAAATACATAACGTCACAAAAATAAATGACGTCACAAAATACATAACGTCACAAAAATAAATGACGTCACAAAATACATAACGTCACAAAATACATAACGTCACAAAAATAAATGACGTTACAAAATAAATGACGTTACAAAATACATAACGTTACCAAAATAAATGACGTCACAAAATACATAACGTCACAAAAAAATGACGTCACAAAATACATAACGTCACAAAAATAAATGACGTCACAAAATACATAACGTCACGAAAATAAATGACTCACAAAATACATAACGTCACAAAAACAAATGACGTCACAAAATACATAACGTCAAAAAATAAATGACGTCACAAAATACATAACGTCACAAAAATAAATGACGTCACAAAATACATAACGTCACAAAAATAAATGACGTCACAAAATACATAACGTCACAAAATACATAACGTAACAAAAATAAATGACGTTACAAAATAAATGACGTTACAAAATACATAACGTTACCAAAATAAATGACGTCACAAAATACATAACGTTACAAAAATAAATGACGTCACAAAATACATAACGTCACAAAAAAATGACGTCACAAAATACATAACGTCACAAAAATAAATGACGTCAGAAAATACATAACGTCACGAAAATAAATGACTCACAAAATACATAACGTCACAAAAACAAATGATGTCACAAAATACATAACGTCACAAAAATAAATGACGTCACAAAAATTAATTACGTCACAAAATACATAACCTCATAAAATATATAACGTCACAAAAATAAATGACGTCACAAAAATTAATTACGTCACAAAATACATAACGTCACAAAAATAAATGACGTCACAAAATACATAACGTCACAAAATACATAACGTCACAAAATACATAACGTCACAAAAATAAATGATGTCACAAAATAAATGACGTTACAAAATACATAACGTTACCAAAATAAATGACGTCACAAAATACATAACGTCACAAAAATAAATGACGTCACAAAATACATAACGTCACAAAAATAAATGACGTCACAAAATACATAACGTCACAAAATACATAACGTCACAAAAATAAATGACGTTACAAAATAAATGACGTTACAAAATACATAACGTTACCAAAATAAATGACGTCACAAAATACATAAAGTCACAAAAACAAATGACGTCACAAAATACATAACGTCACAAAAATAAATGACGTCACAAAATACATAACGTCACGAAAATAAATGACCCACAAAATACATAACGTCACAAAAACAAATGACGTCACAAAATACATAACGTCAAAAAAATAAATGACGTCACAAAATACATAACGTCACAAAAATAAATGACGTCACAAAATACATAACGTCACAAAAATAAATGACGTCACAAAATACATAACGTCACAAAATACATAACGTCACAAAAATAAATGACGTTACAAAATACATAACGTTACCAAAATAAATGACGTCACAAAATACATAACGTCACAAAAATAAATGACGTCACAAAATACATAACGTCACAAAAAATGACGTCACAAAATACATAACGTCACAAAAATAAATGGCGTCACAAAATACATAACGTCACGAAAATAAATGACTCACAAAATACATAACGTCACAAAAACAAATGACGTCACAAAATACATAACGTCACAAAAATAAATGACGTCACAAAAATTAATTACGTCACAAAATACATAACCTCACAAAATATATAACGTCACAAAAATAAATGACGTCACAAAAATTAATTACGTCACAAAATACATAACGTTACAAAAATAAATAACTTCACAAAATACATAACGTCACAAAAATAAATGACGTCACAAAATAAATAAAGTCACAAAAATAAATGACGTCACAAAATACATAACGTCACAAAAATAAATGACGTCACAAAATACATAACGTCACAAAAATAAATGACGTCACAAAATACATAACGTCACAAAATACATAACGTCACAAAAATAAATGACGTCACAAAAATTAATTACGTCATAAAATACATAACGTCACAAAAATAAATGACGTCACAAAATACATAACGTCACAAAAAAATGACGTTACAAAATACATAACGTTACCAAAATAAATGACGTCACAAAATACATAACGTCACAAAAATAAATGACGTCACAAAATACATAACGTCACAAAAAAATGACGTCACAAAATACATAACGTCACAAAAATAAATGACGTCACAAAATACATAACGTCACGAAAATAAATGACTCACAAAATACATAACGTCACAAAAACAAATGACGTCACAAAATACATAACGTCACAAAAATAAATGACGTCACAAAAATTAATTACGTCACAAAATATATAACCTCACAAAATATATAACGTCACAAAAATAAATGACGTCACAAAAATTAATTACGTCACAAAATACATAACGTCACAAAAATAAATAACGTCACAAAATACATAACGTCACAAAATACATAACGTCACAAAAATAAATGACGTCACAAAATAAATAAAGTCACAAAAATAAATGACGTCACAAAATACATAACGTCACGAAAATAAATGACTCACAAAATACATAACGTCACAAAAACAAATGACGTCACAAAATACATAACGTCACAAAATACATAACGTCACAAAAATAAATGACGTTACAAAATAAATGACGTTACAATATACATAACGTTACCAAAATAAATGACGTCACAAAATACATAACGTCACAAAAATAAATGACGTCACAAAATACATAACGTCACAAAAAATGACGTCACAAAATACATAACGTCACAAAAAAAAATGACGTCACAAAATACATAACGTCACAAAAATAAATAACGTCACAAAATACATAACGTCACAAAATACATAACGTCACAAAAATAAATGACGTCACAAAATAAATAAAGTCACAAAAATAAATGACGTCACAAAATACATAACGTCACAAAAATAAATGACGTCACAAAAATTAATTACGTCACAAAATACATAACCTCACAAAATATATAACGTCACAAAAATAAATGACGTCACAAAATACATAACGTCACAAAATACATAACGTCAAAAAAATAAATGACGTTACAAAATAAATGACGTTACAATATACATAACGTTACCAAAATAAATGACGTCACAAAATACATAACGTCACAAAAATAAATGACGTCACAAAATACATAACGTCACAAAAAATAAATGACGTCACAAAAATTAATTACGTCACAAAATACATAACGTCAAAAAAATAAATGACGTCACAAAATACATAACGTCATAAAATACATAACGTCACAAAAAAAATGACGTCACAAAATACATAACGTCAAAAAAATAAATGACGTCACAAAATACATAACGTCACAAAAATAAATGACGTCACAAACATAATGACGTCACTAAATACATATTGTCACAAAAATAAATGACGTCACAAAATACATAACGTCACAAAAATAAATGACGTCACAAAATACATAACGTCAAAAAAATGACGTCACAAAATACATAACGTCATAAAAATAAATGACGTCACAAAATACATAATGTCACAAAATTAAATGACGTCCCAAAATACATAACGTCACAAATAAATGACGTCACAAAATACATAACGAAACAAAAATAAATGACGTCACAAAATACATAACGTCACCAAAATAAATGACGTCACAAACATAATGACGTCACTAAATACATATTGTCACAAAAATAAATGACGTCACAAAATACATAACGTCACAAAAATAAATGACGTCACAAAATACATAACGTCACAAAATACATAACGTCACAAAAATAAATGACGTTACAAAATAAATGACGTTACAAAATACATAACGTTACCAAAATAAATGACGTCACAAAATACATAACGTCACAAAAATAAATGACGTCACAAAATACATAACGTCACAAAAAAATGACGTCACAAAATACATAACGTCACAAAAATAAATGACGTCACAAAATACATAACGTCACGAAAATAAATGACTCACAAAATACATAACGTCACAAAAACAAATGACGTCACAAAATACATAACGTCACAAAAATAAATGAAGTCACAAAATACATAACGTCACAAAAATAAATGACTCACAAAATACATAACGTCACAAAAACAAATGACGTCCCAAAATACATAACGTCACAAAAATAAATGACGTCACAAATACATAACGTCACAAAATACATAACGTTCCAAAAATAAATGACGTTACAAAATAAATGACGTTACAAAATACATAACGTTACCAAAATAAATGACGTCACAAAATACATAACGTCACAAAAATAAATGACGTCACAAAATACATAACGTCACAAAAAAATGACGTCACAAAATACATAACGTCACAAAAATAAATAAAGTCACAAAATACATAACGTCACAAAAATAAATGACGTCACAAAATACATAACGTCACAAAATACATAACGTCACAAAAATAAATGACGTTACAAAATAAATGACGTTACAAAATACATAACGTTACCAAAATAAATGACGTCACAAAATACATAACGTCACAAAATTAATGACGTCACAAAAATTAATTACGTCACAAAATACATAACGTCACAAAAATTAATTACGTCAAAAAATACATAACCTCACAAAAATAAATGACGTCACAAAATACATAACGTCACAAAAATAAATGACGTCACAAAATACATAACGTCACAAAAATAAATGACGTCACAAAATACATAACGTCACGAAAATAAATGACTCACTAAATACATAACGTCACAAAAACAAATGACGTCACAAAATACATAACGTCACAAAAATAAATGACGTCACAAAATACATAACGTCACAAAATACATAACGTCACAAAAATAAATGACGTTACAAAATAAATGACGTTACAAAATACATAACGTTACCAAAATAAATGACGTCACAAAATACATAACGTCACAAAAATAAATGACGTCACAAAATACATAACGTCACAAAAAATGACGTCACAAAATACATAACGTCACAAAAATAAATGACGTCACAAAATACATAACGTCACGAAAATAAATGACTCACAAAATACATAACGTCACAAAAACAAATGACGTCACAAAATACATAACGTCACAAAAATAAATGACGTCACAAAATACATAACGTCACAAAAATAAATGACGTCACAAAATACATAACGTCACAAAATACATAACGTCACAAAAATAAATGACGTTACAAAATAAATGACGTTACAAAATACATAACGTTACCAAAATAAATGACGTCACAAAATACATAACGTCACAAAAATAAATGACGTCACAAAATACATAACGTCACAAAAAAATTACGTCACAAAATACATAACGTCACAAAAATAAATGACGTCACAAAATACATAACGTCACGAAAATAAATGACTCACAAAATACATAACGTCACAAAAACAAATGACGTCACAAAATACATAACGTCAAAAAAATAAATGACGTCACAAAATACATAACGTCACAAAAATAAATGACGTCACAAAAATTAATTACGTCACAAAATACATAACCTCACAAAATATATAACGTCACAAAAATATATGACGTCACAAAAATTAATTACGTCACAAAATACATAACGTCACAAAAATAAATAACGTCACAAAATACATAACGTCACAAAATACATAACGTCACAAAAATAAATGACGTCACAAAATAAATAAAGTCACAAAAATAAATGACGTCACAAAATACATAACGTCACAAAAATAAATGACGTCACAAAATACATAACGTCACAAAAATAAATGACGTCACAAAATACATAACGTCACAAAATACATAACGTCACAAAAATAAATGACGTTACAAAATAAATGACGTTACAAAATACATAACGTTACCAAAATAAATGACGTCACAAAATACATAACGTCACAAAAATAAATGACGTCACAAAATACATAACGTCACAAAATTAATGACGTCACAAAAATTAATTACGTCACAAAATACATAACGTCACAAAAATTAATTACGTCAAAAAATACATAACCTCAAAAAAATAAATGACGTCACAAAATACATAACGTCACAAAAATAAATGACGTCACAAAATACATAACGTCACAAAAATAAATGACGTCACAAAATACATAACGTCACGAAAATAAATGACACACAAAATACATAACGTCACAAAATACATAACGTCACAAAAATAAATGACGTCACAAAATACATAACGTCACAAAAATAAATGACGTCACAAAATACATAACGTCACAAAAATAAATGACGTCACAAAATACATAACGTCACAAAATACGCAACGTCATAAAAATAAATGACGTTACAAAATAAATGACGTTACAAAATACATAACGTTACCAAAATAAATGACGTCACAAAATACATAACGTCACAAAAATAAATGACGTCACAAAATACATAACGTCACAAAAAAATGACGTCACAAAATACATAACGTCACAAAAATAAATGGCGTCACAAAATACATAACGTCACGAAAATAAATGACTCACAAAATACATAACGTCACAAAAACAAATGACGTCACAAAATACATAACGTCACAAAAATAAATGACGTCACAAAAATTAATTACGTCACAAAAGACATAACCTCACAAAATATATAACGTCACAAAAATAAATGACGTCACAAAAATTAATTACGTCACAAAATACATAACGTCACAAAAATAAATAACGTCACAAAATACATAACGTCACAAAATACATAACGTCACAAAAATAAATGACGTCACAAAATAAATAAAGTCACAAAAATAAATGACGTCACAAAATACATAACGTCACAAAAATAAATGACGTCAAAAAATACATAACGTCACAAAAATAAATGACGTCACAAAATACATAACGTCACAAAATACATAACGTCACAAAAATAAATGACGTCACAAAATACATAACGTCACAAAAAAATGACGTTACAAAATACATAACGTTACCAAAATAAATGACGTCACAAAATACATAACGTCACAAAAATAAATGACGTCACAAAATACAAAACGTCACAAAAAAATGACGTCACAAAATACATAACGTCACAAAAATAAATGACGTCACAAAATACATAACGTCACGAAAATAAATGACTCACAAAAACATAACGTCACAAAAACAAATGACGTCACAAAATACATAACGTCACAAAAATAAATGACGTCACAAAAATTAATTACGTCACAAAAGACATAACCTCACAAAATATATAACGTCACAAAAATAAATGACGTCACAAAAATTAATTACGTCACAAAATACATAACGTCACAAAAATAAATAACGTCACAAAATACATAACGTCACAAAATACATAACGTCACAAAAATAAATGACGTCACAAAATAAATAAAGTCACAAAAACAAATGACGTCACAAAATACATAACGTCACGAAAATAAATGACTCACAAAATACATAACGTCACAAAAACAAATGACGTCACAAAATACATAACGTCACAAAATACATAACGTCACAAAATACATAACGTCACAAAAATAAATGACGTTACAAAATAAATGACGTTACAAAATACATAACGTTACCAAAATAAATGACGTCACAAAATACATAACGTCACGAAAATAAATGACTCACAAAATACATAACGTCACAAAAACAAATGACGTCACAAAATACATAACGTCAAAAAAATAAATGACGTCACAAAATACATAACGTCACAAAAATAAATGAAGTCACAAAATACATAACGTCACAAAAATAAATGACGTCACAAAATACATAACGTCACAAAATACATAACGTCATAAAAATAAATGACGTTACAAAATAAATTACGTTACAAAATACATAACGTTACCAAAATAAATGACGTCACAAAATACATAACGTCACAAAAATAAATGACGTCACAAAATACATAATGTCACAAAAAAATGACGTCACAAAATACATAACGTCACAAAAATAAATGGCGTCACAAAATACATAACGTCACGAAAATAAATGACTCACAAAATACATAACGTCACAAAAACAAATGACGTCACAAAATACATAACGTCACAAAAAAATGACGTCACAAAATACATAACGTCACAAAAATTAATTACGTCACAAAATACATAACCTCACAAAATATATAACGTCACAAAAATAAATGACGTCACAAAAATTAATTACGTCACAAAATACATAACGTCACAAAAATAAATAACGTCACAAAATACATAACGTCACAAAATACATAACGTTACAAAAATAAATGACGTCACAAAATAAATAAAGTCACAAAAATAAATGACGTCACAAAATACATAACGTCACAAAAATAAATGACGTCACAAAATACATAACGTCACAAAAATAAATGACGTCACAAAATACATAACGTCACAAAATACATAACGTCACAAAAATAAATGACGTCACAAAAATTAATTACGTCACAAAATACATAACGTCACAAAAATAAATGACGTCACAAAATACATAACGTCACAAAAAAATGACGTTACAAAATACATAACGTTACCAAAATAAATGACGTCACAAAATACATAACGTCACAAAAATAAATGACGTCACAAAATACATAACGTCACAAAAAAATGACGTCACAAAATACATAACGTCACAAAAATAAATGACGTCACAAAATACATAACGTCACGAAAATAAATGACTCACAAAAACATAACGTCACAAAAACAAATGACGTCACAAAATACATAACGTCACAAAAATAAATGACGTCACAAAAATTAATTACGTCACAAAAGACATAACCTCACAAAATATATAACGTCACAAAAATAAATGACGTCACAAAAATTAATTACGTCACAAAATACATGACGTCACAAAAATAAATAACGTCACAAAATACATAACGTCACAAAATACATAACGTCACAAAAATAAATGACGTCACAAAATAAATAAAGTCACAAAAATAAATGACGTCACAAAATACATAACGTCACGAAAATAAATGACTCACAAAATACATAACGTCACAAAAACAAATGACGTCACAAAATACATAACGTCACAAAATACATAACGTCACAAAATACATAACGTCACAAAAATAAATGACGTTACAAAATAAATGACGTTACAAAATACATAACGTTACCAAAATAAATGACGTCACAAAATACATAACGTCACAAAAATAAATGACGTCACAAAATACATAACGTCACAAAAATAAATGACGTCACAAAATACATAACGTCACAAAATACATAACGTCACAAAAATAAATGACGTTACAAAATAAATGACGTTACAAAATACATAACGTTACCAAAATAAATGACGTCACAAAATACATAACGTCACAAAAATAAATGACGTCACAAAATACATAACGTCACAAAAAAATTACGTCACAAAATACATAACGTCACAAAAATAAATGACGTCACAAAATACATAACGTCACGAAAATAAATGACTCACAAAATACATAACGTCACAAAAACAAATGACGTCACAAAATACATAACGTCACAAAAATAAATGACGTCACAAAAATTAATTACGTCACAAAATACATAACCTCACAAAATATATAACGTCACAAAAATAAATGACGTCACAAAAATTAATTAAGTCACAAAATACATAACGTCACAAAAATAAATAACGTCACAAAATACATAACGTCACAAAATACATAACGTCACAAAAATAAATGACGTCACAAAATACATAACGTCAAAAAAATAAATGACGTCACAAAAATTAATTACGTCACCAAATACATAACGTCAAAAAAATAAATGACGTCACAAAATACATAACGTCATAAAATACATAACGTCACAAAAAAAATGACGTCACAAAATACATAACGTCAAAAAAATAAATGACGTCACAAAATACATAACGTCACAAAAATAAATGACGTCACAAACATAATGACGTCACAAAATACATATTGTCACAAAAATAAATGACGTCACAAAATACATAACGTCACAAAAACAAATGACGTCACAAAATACATAACGTCAAAAAAATAAATGACGTCACAAAATACATAACGTCACAAAAATAAATGACGTCACAAAATACATAACGTCACAAAAATAAATGACGTCACAAAATACATAACGTCACAAAAATAAATGACGTTACAAAATAAATGACGTTACAAAATACATAACGTTACCAAAATAAATGACGTCACAAAATACATAACGTCACAAAAATAAATGACGTCACAAAATACATAACGTCACAAAAAAATGACGTCACAAAATACATAACGTCACAAAAATAAATGGCGTCACAAAATACATAACGTCACGAAAATAAATGACTCACAAAATACATAACGTCACAAAAACAAATGACGTCACAAAATACATAACGTCACAAAAATAAATGACGTCACAAAATACATAACGTCACAAAAATAAATGACGTCACAAAAATTAATTACGTCACAAAATACATAACGTCACAAAAATAAATAACGTCACAAAATACATAACGTCACAAAAATAAATGACGTCACAAAATAAATAAAGTCACAGAAATAAATGACGTCACAAAATACATAACGTCACAAAAATAAATGACGTCACAAAATACATAACGTCACAAAATACATAACGTCACAAAAATAAATGACGTTACAAAATAAATGACGTTACAAAATACATAACGTTACCAAAATAAATGACGTCACAAAATACATAACGTCACAAAAATAAATGACGTCACAAAATACATAACGTCACAAAAAAATGACGTCACAAAATACATAACGTCACAAAAATAAATGACGTCACAAAATACATAACGTCACGAAAATAAATGATTCACAAAATACATAACGTCACAAAAACAAATGACGTCACAAAAATTAATTACGTCACAAAATACATAACCTCACAAAATATATAACGTCACAAAAATAAATGACGTCACAAAAATTAATTACGTCACAAAATACATAACGTCACAAAAATAAATAACGTCACAAAATACATAACGTCACAAAATACATAACGTCACAAAAATAAATGACGTCACAAAATAAATAAAGTCACAAAATACATAACGTCACAAAAATAAATGACGTCACAAAATACATAACGTCACAAAATTAATGACGTCACAAAAATTAATTACGTCACAAAATACATAACGTCACAAAAATTAATTACGTCAAAAAATACATAACCTCACAAAAATAAATGACGTCACAAAATACATAACGTCACAAAAATAAATGACGTCACAAAATACATAACTTCACAAAATACATAACGTCACAAAAATAAATGACGTTACAAAGCAAATGACGTTACAAAATACATAACGTTACCAAAATAAATGACGTCACAAAATACATAACGTCACAAAAACTAATGACGTCACAAAATACATAACGTCACAAAAATGAATGACGTCACAAAATACATAACGTCACAAAAACAAATGACGTCACAAAATACATAACGTCACAAAATACATAACGTCACAAAATACATAACGTCACAAAAATAAATGACGTTACAAAATAAATGACGTTACAAAATACATAACGTTACCAAAATAAATGACGTCACAAAATACATAACGTCACAAAAATAAATGACATCACAAAATACATAACGTCACAAAAATAAATGACGTCACAAAATACATAACGTCACAAAATACATAACGTCACAAAAATAAATGACGTTACAAAATAAATGACGTTACAAAATACATAACGTTACCAAAATAAATGACGTCACAAAATACATAACGTCACAAAAATAAATGACGTCACAAAATACATAACGTCACAAAAAAATTACGTCACAAAATACATAACGTCACAAAAATAAATGACGTCACAAAATACATAACGTCACGAAAATAAATGACTCACAAAATACATAACGTCACAAAAACAAATGACGTCACAAAATACATAACGTCACAAAAATTAATGACGTCACAAAAATTAATTACGTCACAAAATACATAACCTCACAAAATATATAACGTCACAAAAATAAATGACGTCACAAAAATTAATTAAGTCACAAAATACATAACGTCACAAAAATAAATAACGTCACAAAATACATAACGTCACAAAATACATAACGTCACAAAAATAAATGACGTCACAAAATACATAACGTCAAAAAAATAAATGACGTCACAAAAATTAATTACGTCACCAAATACATAACGTCAAAAAAATAAATGACGTCACAAAATACATAACGTCATAAAATACATAACGTCACAAAAAAAATGACGTCACAAAATACATAACGTCAAAAAAATAAATGACGTCACAAAATACATAACGTCACAAAAATAAATGACGTCACAAACATAATGACGTCACAAAATACATATTGTCACAAAAATAAATGACGTCACAAAATACATAACGTCACAAAAACAAATGACGTCACAAAATACATAACGTCAAAAAAATAAATGACGTCACAAAATACATAACGTCACAAAAATAAATGACGTCACAAAATACATAACGTCACAAAAATAAATGACGTCACAAAATACATAACGTCACAAAAATAAATGACGTTACAAAATAAATGACGTTACAAAATACATAACGTTACCAAAATAAATGACGTCACAAAATACATAACGTCACAAAAATAAATGACGTCACAAAATACATAACGTCACAAAAAAATGACGTCACAAAATACATAACGTCACAAAAATAAATGGCGTCACAAAATACATAACGTCACGAAAATAAATGACTCACAAAATACATAACGTCACAAAAACAAATGACGTCACAAAATACATAACGTCACAAAAAAAAATGACGTCACAAAATACATAACGTCACAAAAATAAATGACGTCACAAAAATTAATTACGTCACAAAATACATAACGTCACAAAAATAAATAACGTCACAAAATACATAACGTCACAAAAATAAATGACGTCACAAAATAAATAAAGTCACAAAAATAAATGACGTCACAAAATACATAACGTCACAAAAATAAATGACGTCACAAAATACATAACGTCACAAAATACATAACGTCACAAAAATAAATGACGTTACAAAATAAATGACGTTACAAAATACATAACGTTACCAAAATAAATGACGTCACAAAATACATAACGTCACAAAAATAAATGACGTCACAAAATACATAACGTCACAAAAAAATGACGTCACAAAATACATAACGTCACAAAAATAAATGACGTCACAAAATACATAACGTCACGAAAATAAATGATTCACAAAATACATAACGTCACAAAAACAAATGACGTCACAAAAATTAATTACGTCACAAAATACATAACCTCACAAAATATATAACGTCACAAAAATAAATGACGTCACAAAAATTAATTACGTCACAAAATACATAACGTCACAAAAATAAATAACGTCACAAAATACATAACGTCACAAAAATAAATGACGTCACAAAATAAATAAAGTCACAAAATACATAACGTCACAAAAATAAATGACGTCACAAAATACATAACGTCACAAAATTAATGACGTCACAAAAATTAATTACGTCACAAAATACATAACGTCACAAAAATTAATTACGTCAAAAAATACATAACCTCACAAAAATAAATGACGTCACAAAATACATAACGTCACAAAAATAAATGACGTCACAAAATACATAACTTCACAAAATACATAACGTCACAAAAATAAATGACGTTACAAAATAAATGACGTTACAAAATACATAACGTTACCAAAATAAATGACGTCACAAAATACATAACGTCACAAAAACAAATGACGTCACAAAATACATAACGTCACAAAAATAAATGACGTCACAAAATACATAACGTCACGAAAATAAATGACTCACAAAATACATAACGTCACAAAAACAAATGACGTCACAAAATACATAACGTCAAAAAAATAAATGACGTCACAAAATACATAACGTCACAAAAATAAATGACGTCACAAAATACATAACGTCACAAAAATAAATGACGTTACAAAATAAATGACGTTACAAAATACATAACGTTACCAAAATAAATGACGTCACAAAATACATAACGTCACAAAAATAAATGACGTCACAAAATACATAACGTCACAAAAAAATGACGTCACAAAATACATAACGTCACAAAAATAAATGGCGTCACAAAATACATAACGTCACGAAAATAAATGACTCACAAAATACATAACGTCACAAAAACAAATGACGTCACAAAATACATAACGTCACAAAAATAAATGACGTCACAAAAATTAATTACGTCACAAAATACATAACCTCACAAAATATATAACGTCACAAAAATAAATGACGTCACAAAAATTAATTACGTCACAAAATACATAACGTCACAAAAATAAATAACGTCACAAAATACATAACGTCACAAAATACATAGCGGCAAAAAATAAATGACGTCACAAAATACATAACGTCACAAAAATAAATGACGTCACAAAATACATAACGTCACAAAAAAATGACGTCACAAAATACATAACGTCACAAAAATAAATGACGTCACAAAATACATAACGTCACGAAAATAAATGACTCACAAAATACATAACGTCACAAAAACAAATGACGTCACAAAATACATAACGTCACAAAAATAAATGACGTCACAAAAATTAATTACGTCACAAAATACATAACGTCACAAAAATAAATGACGTTACAAAATAAATGACGTTACAAAATACATAACGTTACCAAAATAAATGACGTCACAAAATACATAACGTCACAAAAATAAATGACGTCACAAAATACATAACGTCACAAAAAAATGACGTCACAAAATACATAACGTCACAAAAATAAATGGCGTCACAAAATACATAACGTCACGAAAATAAATGACTCACAAAATACATAACGTCACAAAAACAAATGACGTCACAAAATACATAACGTCACAAAAATAAATGACGTCACAAAAATTAATTACGTCACAAAATACATAACCTCACAAAATATATAACGTCACAAAAATAAATGACGTCACAAAAATTAATTACGTCACAAAATACATAACGTCACAAAAATAAATAACGTCACAAAATACATAACGTCACAAAATACATAACGGCAAAAAATAAATGACGTCACAAAATACATAACGTCACAAAAATAAATGACGTCACAAAATACATAACGTCACAAAAAAATGACGTCACAAAATACATAACGTCACAAAAATAAATGACGTCACAAAATACATAACGTCACGAAAATAAATGACTCACAAAATACATAACGTCACAAAAACAAATGACGTCACAAAATACATAACGTCACAAAAATAAATGACGTCACAAAAATTAATTACGTCACAAAATACATAACCTCACAAAATATATAACGTCACAAAAATAAATGACGTCACAAAAATTAATTAAGTCACAAAATACATAACGTCACAAAAATAAATAACGTCACAAAATACATAACGTCACAAAATACATAACGTCACAAAAATAAATGACGTTACAAAATATATGACGTTACAAAATACATAACGTTACCAAAATAAATGACGTCACAAAATACATAACGTCACAAAAATAAATGACGTCACAAAATACATAACGTCAAAAAAATAAATGACGTCACAAAAATTAATTACGTCACCAAATACATAACGTCAAAAAAATAAATGACGTCACAAAATACATAACGTCATAAAATACATAACGTCACAAAAAAAATGACGTCACAAAATACATAACGTCAAAAAAATAAATGACGTCACAAAATACATAACGTCACAAAAATAAATGACGTCACAAACATAATGACGTCACAAAATACATATTGTCACAAAAATAAATGACGTCACAAAATACATAACGTCACAAAAACAAATGACGTCACAAAATACATAACGTCAAAAAAATAAATGACGTCACAAAATACATAACGTCACAAAAATAAATGACGTCACAAAATACATAACGTCACAAAAATAAATGACGTCACAAAATACATAACGTCACGAAAATAAATGACGTTACAAAATAAATGTTGTTACAAAATACATAACGTTACCAAAATAAATGACGTCACAAAATACATAACGTCACAAAAATAAATGACGTCACAAAATACATAACGTCACAAAAAAATGACGTCACAAAATACATAACGTCACAAAAATAAATGGCGTCACAAAATACATAACGTCACGAAAATAAATGACTCACAAAATACATAACGTCACAAAAACAAATGACGTCTCAAAATACATAACGTCACAAAAATAAATGACGTCACAAAATACATAACGTCACAAAAATAAAGACGTCACAAAAATTAATTACGTCACAAAATACATAACGTCACAAAAATAAATAACGTCACAAAATACATAACGTCACAAAAATAAATGACGTCACAAAATAAATAAAGTCACAAAAATAAATGACGTCACAAAATACATAACGTCACAAAAATAAATGACGTCACAAAATACATAACGTCACAAAATACATAACGTCACAAAAATAAATGACGTTACAAAATAAATGACGTTACAAAATACATAACGTTACCAAAATAAATGACGTCACAAAATACATAACGTCACAAAAATAAATGACGTCACAAAATACATAACGTCACAAAAAAATGACGTCACAAAATACATAACGTCACAAAAATAAATGACGTCACAAAATACATAACGTCACGAAAATAAATGACTCACAAAATACATAACGTCACAAAAACAAATGACGTCACAAAAATTAATTACGTCACAAAATACATAACCTCACAAAATATATAACGTCACAAAAATAAATGACGTCACAAAAATTAATTACGTCACAAAATACATAACGTCACAAAAATAAATAACGTCACAAAATACATAACGTCACAAAAATAAATGACGTCACAAAATAAATAAAGTCACAAAATACATAACGTCACAAAAATAAATGACGTCACAAAATACATAACGTCACAAAATTAATGACGTCACAAAAATTAATTACGTCACAAAATACATAACGTCACAAAAATTAATTACGTCAAAAAATACATAACCTCACAAAAATTAATTACGTCACAAAATACATAACGTCACAAAAATAAATGACGTCACAAAATACATAACTTCACAAAATACATAACGTCACAAAAATAAATGACGTTACAAAATAAATGACGTTACAAAATACATAACGTTACCCAAATAAATGACGTCACAAAATACATAACGTCACAAAAACAAATGACGTCACAAAATACATAACGTCACAAAAATAAATGACGTCACAAAATACATAACGTCACGAAAATAAATGACTCACAAAATACATAACGTCACAAAAACAAATGACATCACAAAATACATAACGTCAAAAAAATAAATGACGTCACAAAATACATAACGTCACAAAAATAAATGACGTCACAAAATACATAACGTCACAAAAATAAATGACGTCACAAAATACATAACGTCACAAAAATAAATGACGTTACAAAATAAATGACGTTACAAAATACATAACGTTACCAAAATAAATGACGTCACAAAATACATAACGTCACAAAAATAAATGACGTCACAAAATACATAACGTTACAAAAAAATGACGTCACAAAATACATAACGTCACAAAAATAAATGGCGTCACAAAATACATAACGTCACGAAAATAAATGACTCACAAAATACATAACGTCACAAAAACAAATGACGTCACAAAATACATAACGTCACAAAAATAAATGACGTCACAAAATACATAACGTCACAAAATACATAACGTCACAAAAATAAATGACGTCACAAAAATTAATTACGTCACAAAATACATAACGTCACAAAAATAAATGACGTCACAAAATACATAACGTCACAAAAAAATGACGTTACAAAATACATAACGTTACCAAAATAAATGACGTCACAAAATACATAACGTCACAAAAATAAATGACGTCACAAAATACATAACGTCACAAAAAAATGACGTCACAAAATACATAACGTCACAAAAATAAATGACGTCACAAAATACATAACGTCACGAAAATAAATGACTCACAAAATACATAACGTCACAAAAACAAATGACGTCACAAAATACATAACGTCACAAAAATAAATGACGTCACAAAAATTAATTACGTCACAAAATACATAACCTCACAAAATATATAACGTCACAAAAATAAATGACGTCACAAAAATTAATTAAGTCACAAAATACATAACGTCACAAAAATAAATAACGTCACAAAATACATAACGTCACAAAATACATAACGTCACAAAAATAAATGACGTCACAAAATACATAACGTCACAAAAATAAATGACGTCACAAAATACATAACGTCACAAAATACATAACGTCACAAAAATAAATGACGTCACAAAAATTAATTACGTCACAAAATACATAACGTCACAAAAATAAATGACGTCACAAAATACATAACGTCACAAAAAAATGACGTTACAAAATACATAACGTTACCAAAATAAATGACGTCACAAAATACATAACGTCACAAAAATAAATGACGTCACAAAATACATAACGTCACAAAAAAATGACGTCACAAAATACATAACGTCACAAAAATAAATGACGTCACAAAATACATAACGTCACGAAAATAAATGACTCACAAAATACATAACGTCACAAAAACAAATGACGTCACAAAATACATAACGTCACAAAAATAAATGACGTCACAAAAATTAATTACGTCACAAAATACATAACCTCACAAAATATATAACGTCACAAAAATAAATGACGTCACAAAAATTAATTAAGTCACAAAATACATAACGTCACAAAAATAAATAACGTCACAAAATACATAACGTCACAAAATACATAACGTCACAAAAATAAATGACGTCACAAAATAAATAAAGTCACAAAAATAAATGACGTCACAAAATACATAACGTCACTAAAATAAATGACCCACAAATTACATAACGTCACAAAAACAAATGACGTCACAAAATACATAACGTCACAAAATACATAACGTCACAAAAATAAATGACGTTACAAAATAAATGACGTTACAAAATACATAACGTTACCAAAATAAATGACGTCACAAAATACATAACGTCACAAAAATAAATGACGTCACAAAATACATAACGTCACAAAAATAAATGACGTTACAAAATACATAACGTCACAAAATACATAACGTCACAAAAATAAATGACGTCACAAAATAAATAAAGTCACAAAAATAAATGACGTCACAAAATACATAACGTCACAAAAATAAATGACGTCACAAAATACATAACGTCACAAAAATAAATGACGTCACAAAAATTAATTACGTAACAAAATACATAACGTCACAAAAATAAATGACGTCACAAAATACATAACGTCACAAAAAAATGACGTTACAAAATACATAACGTTACCAAAATAAATGACGTCACAAAATACATAACGTCACAAAAATAAATGACGTCACAAAATACAAAACGTCACAAAAAAATGACGTCACAAAATACATAACGTCACAAAAATAAATGACGTCACAAAATACATAACGTCACGAAAATAAATGACTCACAAAAACATAACGTCACAAAAACAAATGACGTCACAAAATACATAACGTCACAAAAATAAATGACGTCACAAAAATTAATTACGTCACAAAAGACATAACCTCACAAAATATATAACGTCACAAAAATAAATGACGTCACAAAATTTAATTACGTCACAAAATACATAACGTCACAAAAATAAATAACGTCACAAAATACATAACGTCACAAAATACATAACGTCACAAAAATAAATGACGTCACAAAATAAATAAAGTCACAAAAATAAATGACGTCACAAAATACATAACGTCACGAAAATAAATGACTCACAAAATACATAACGTCACAAAAACAAATGACGTCACAAAATACATAACGTCACAAAATACATAACGTCACAAAATACATAACGTCACAAAATACATAACGTCACAAAATACATAACGTCACAAAAATAAATGACGTCACAAAATAAATAAAGTCACAAAAATAAATGACGTCACAAAATACATAACGTCACGAAAATAAATGACTCACAAAATACATAACGTCACAAAAACAAATGACGTCACAAAATACATAACGTCACAAAATACATAACGTCACAAAATACATAACGTCACAAAAATAAATGACGTTACAAAATAAATGACGTTACAAAATACATAACGTTACCAAAATAAATGACGTCACAAAATACATAACGTCACAAAAATAAATGACGTCACAAAATACATAACGTCACAAAAATAAATGACGTCACAAAATACATAACGTCACAAAATACATAACGTCACAAAAATAAATGACGTTACAAAATAAATGACGTTACAAAATACATAACGTTACCAAAATAAATGACGTCACAAAATACATAACGTCACAAAAATAAATGACGTCACAAAATACATAACGTCACAAAAAAATGACGTCACAAAATACATAACGTCACAAAAATAAATGACGTCACAAAATACATAACGTCACGAAAATAAATGACTCACAAAATACATAACGTCACAAAAACAAATGACGTCACAAAATACATAACGTCACAAAAATAAATGACGTCACAAAAATTAATTACGTCACAAAATACATAACCTCACAAAATATATAACGTCACAAAAATAAATGACGTCACAAAAATTAATTAAGTCACAAAATACATAACGTCACAAAAATAAATAACGTCACAAAATACATAACGTCACAAAATACATAACGTCACAAAAATAAATGACGTTACAAAATAAATGACGTTACAAAATACATAACGTTACCAAAATAAATGACGTCACAAAATACATAACGTCACAAAAATAAATGACGTCACAAAATACATAACGTCAAAAAAAATAAATGACGTCACAAAAATTAATTACGTCACCAAATACATAACGTCAAAAAAATAAATGACGTCACAAAATACATAACGTCATAAAATACATAACGTCACAAAAAAAATGACGTCACAAAATACATAACGTCAAAAAAATAAATGACGTCACAAAATACATAACGTCACAAAAATAAATGACGTCACAAACATAATGACGTCACAAAATACATATTGTCACAAAAATAAATGACGTCACAAAATACATAACGTCACAAAAACAAATGACGTCACAAAATACATAACGTCAAAAAAATAAATGACGTCACAAAATACATAACGTCACAAAAATAAATGACGTCACAAAATACAAACGTCACAAAAAAATGACGTCACAAAATACATAACGTCACAAAAATAAATGGCGTCACAAAATACATAACGTCACGAAAATAAATGACTCACAAAATACATAACGTAACAAAAACAAATGATGTCACAAAATACATAACGTCACAAAAATAAATGACGTCACAAAATACATAACGTCACAAAAATAAATGACGTCAAAAAATTAATTACGTCACAAAATACATAACGTCACAAAAATAAATAACGTCACAAAATACATAACGTCACAAAAATAAATGACGTCACAAAATAAATAAAGTCACAAAAATAAATGACGTCACAAAATACATAACGTCACAAAAATAAATGACGTCACAAAATACATAACGTCACAAAATACATAACGTCACAAAAATAAATGCCGTTACAAAATAAATGACGTTACAAAATACATAACGTTACCAAAATAAATGACGTCACAAAATACATAACGTCACAAAAATAAATGACGTCACAAAATACATAACGTCACAAAAAAATGACGTCACAAAATACATAACGTCACAAAAATAAATGACGTCACAAAATACATAACGTCACGAAAATAAATGACTCACGAAATACATAACGTCACAAAAACAAATGACGTCACAAAAATTAATTACGTCACAAAATACATAACCTCACAAAATATATAACGTCACAAAAATAAATGACGTTACAAAAATTAATTACGTCACAAAATACATAACGTCACAAAAATAAATAACGTCACAAAATACATAACGTCACAAAATACATAACGTCACAAAAATAAATGACGTCACAAAATAAATAAAGTCACAAAATACATAACGTCACAAAAATAAATGACGTCACAAAATACATAACGTCACAAAATTAATGACGTCACAAAAATTAATTACGTCACAAAATACATAACGTCACAAAAATTAATTACGTCAAAAAATACATAACCTCACAAAAATAAATGACGTCACAAAATACATAACGTCACAAAAATAAATGACGTTACAAAATACATAACTTCACAAAATACATAACGTCACAAAAATAAATGACGTTACAAAATAAATGACGTTACAAAATACATAACGTTACCAAAATAAATGACGTCACAAAATACATAACGTCACAAAAACAAATGACGTCACAAAATACATAACGTCACAAAAATAAATGACGTCACAAAATACATAACGTCACGAAAATAAATGACTCACAAAATACATAACGTCACAAAAACAAATGACGTCACAAAATACATAACGTCAAAAAAATAAATGACGTCACAAAATACATAACGTCACAAAAATAAATGACGTCACAAAATACATAACGTCACAAAAATAAATGACGTCACAAAATACATAACGTCACAAAAATAAATGACGTTACAAAATAAATGACGTTACAAAATATATAACGTTACCAAAATAAATGACGTCACAAAATACATAACGTCACAAAATAAATGACGTCACAAAATACATAACGTCACAAAAAAATGACGTCACAAAATACATAACGTCACAAAAATAAATCGCGTCACAAAATACATAACGTCACGAAAATAAATGACTCACAAAATACATAACGTCACAAAAAAAAATGACGTCACAAAATACATAACGTCACAAAAATAAATGACGTCACAAAAATTAATTACGTCACAAAATACATAACCTCACAAAATATAAAACGTCACAAAAATAAATGACGTCACAAAAATTAATTACGTCACAAAATACATAACGTCACAAAAATAAATAACGTCACAAAATACATAACGTCACAAAATACATAACGGCAAAAAATAAATGACGTCACAAAATACATAACGTCACAAAAATAAATGACGTCACAAAATACATAACGTCACAAAAATAAATGACGTCACAAAATACATAACGTCACAAAATACATAACGTCAAAAAAATAAATGACGTCACAAAAATTAATTACGTCACAAAATACATAACGTAACAAAAATAAATGACGTCACAAAATACATAACGTCACAAAAAAATGACGTTACAAAATACATAACGTTACCAAAATAAATGACGTCACAAAATACATAACGTCACAAAAATAAATGACGTCACAAAATACATAACGTCACAAAAAAATGACGTCACAAAATACATAATGTCACAAAAATAAATGACGTCACAAAATACATAACGTCACGAAAATAAATGACTCACAAAATACATAACGTCACAAAAACAAATGACGTCACAAAATACATAACGTCACAAAAATAAATGACGTCACAAAAATTAATTACGTCACAAAATACATAACCTCACAAAATATATAACGTCACAAAAATAAATGACGTCACAAAAATTAATTAAGTCACAAAATACATAACGTCACAGAAATAAATAACGTCACAAAATACATAACGTCACAAAATACATAACGTCACAAAAATAAATGACGTCACAAAATAAATAAAGTCACAAAAATAAATGACGTCACAAAATACATAACGTCACTAAAATAAATGACTCACAAAATACATAACGTCACAAAAACAAATGACGTCACAAAATACATAACGTCACAAAATACATAACGTCACAAAAATAAATGACGTTACAAAATAAATGACGTTACAAAATACATAACGTTACCAAAATAAATGACGTCACAAAATACATAACGTCACAAAAATAAATGACGTTACAAAATACATAACGTCACAAAAATAAATGACGTCACAAAATTCATAACGTCACAAAATACATAACGTCACAAAAATAAATGACGTCACAAAATAAATAAAGTCACAAAAATAAATGACGTCACAAAATACATAACGTCACAAAAATAAATGACGTCACAAAATACATAACGTCACAAAAATAAATGACGTCACAAAATACATAACGTCACAAAATACATAAGTTCACAAAAATAAATGACGTCACAAAAATTAATTACGTCACAAAATACATAACGTCACAAAAATAAATGACGTCACAAAATACATAACGTCACAAAAAAATGACGTTACAAAATACATAACGTTACCAAAATAAATGACGTCACAAAATACATAACGTCACAAAAATAAATGACGTCACAAAATACAAAACGTCACAAAAAAATGACGTCACAAAATACATAACGTCACAAAAATAAATGACGTCACAAAATACATAACGTCACGAAAATAAATGACTCACAAAAACATAACGTCACAAAAACAAATGACGTCACAAAATACATAACGTCACAAAAATAAATGACGTCACAAAAATTAATTACGTCACAAAAGACATAACCTCACAAAATATATAACGTCACAAAAATAAATGACGTCACAAAAATTAATTACGTCACAAAATACATAACGTCACAAAAATAAATAACGTCACAAAATACATAACGTCACAAAATACATAACTTCACAAAAATAAATGACGTCACAAAATAAATAAAGTCACAAAAATAAATGACGTCACAAAATACATAACGTCACGAAAATAAATGACTCACAAAATACATAACGTCACAAAAACAAATGACGTCACAAAATACATAACGTCACAAAATACATAACGTCACAAAATACATAACGTCACAAAATACATAACGTCACAAAAATAAATGACGTTACAAAATAAATGACGTTACAAAATACATAACGTTACCAAAATAAATGACGTCACAAAATACATAACATCACGAAAATAAATGACTCACAAAATACATAACGTCACAAAAACAAATGACGTCACAAAATACATAACGTCAAAAAAATAAATGACGTCACAAAATACATAACGTCACAAAAATAAATGACGTCACAAAATACATAACGTCACAAAAATAAATGACGTCACAAAATACATAACGTCACAAAATACATAACGTCATAAAAATAAATGACGTTACAAAATAAATGACGTTACAAAATACATAACGTTACCAAAATAAATGACGTCACAAAATACATAACGTCACAAAAATAAATGACGTCACAAAATACATAACGTCACAAAAAAATGACGTCACAAAATACATAACGTCACAAAAATAAATGGCGTCACATAATACATAACGTCACGAAAATAAATGACTCACAAAATACATAACGTCACAAAAACAAATGACGTCACAAAATACATAACGTCACAAAAATAAATGACGTCACAAAAATTAATTACGTCACAAAATACATAACCTCACAAAATATATAACGTCACAAAAATAAATGACGTCACAAAAATTAATTACGTCACAAAATACATAACGTCACAAAAATAAATAACGTCACAAAATACATAACGTCACAAAATACATAACGTTACAAAAATAAATGACGTCACAAAATTAATAAAGTCACAAAAATAAATGACGTCACAAAATACATAACGTCACAAAAATAAATGACGTCACAAAATACATAACGTCACAAAAATAAATGACGTCACAAAATACATAACGTCACAAAATACATAACGTCACAAAAATAAATGACGTCACAAAAATTAATTACGTCACAAAATACATAACGTCACAAAAATAAATGACGTCACAAAATACATAACGTCACAAAAAAATGACGTTACAAAATACATAACGTTACCAAAATAAATGACGTCACAAAATACATAACGTCACAAAAATAAATGACGTCACAAAATACATAACGTCACAAAAAAATGACGTCACAAAATACATAACGTCACAAAAATAAATGACGTCACAAAATACATAACGTCACGAAAATAAATGACTCACAAAAACATAACGTCACAAAAACAAATGACGTCACAAAATACATAACGTCACAAAAATAAATGACGTCACAAAAATTAATTACGTCACAAAAGACATAACCTCACAAAATATATAACGTCACAAAAATAAATGACGTCACAAAAATTAATTACGTCACAAAATACATAACGTCACAAAAATAAATAACGTCACAAAATACATAACGTCACAAAATACATAACGTCACAAAAATAAATGACGTCACAAAATAAATAAAGTCACAAAAATAAATGACGTCACAAAATACATAACGTCACGAAAATAAATGACTCACAAAATACATAACGTCACAAAAACAAATGACGTCACAAAATACATAACGTCACAAAATACATAACGTCACAAAATACATAACGTCACAAAAATAAATGACGTTACAAAATAAATGACGTTACAAAATACATAACGTTACCAAAATAAATGACGTCACAAAATACATAACGTCACAAAAATAAATGACGTCACAAAATACATAACGTCACAAAAATAAATGACGTCACAAAATACATAACGTCACAAAATACATAACGTCACAAAAATAAATGACGTTACAAAATAAATGACGTTACAAAATACATAACGTTACCAAAATAAATGACGTCACAAAATACATAACGTCACAAAAATAAATGACGTCACAAAATACATAACGTCACAAAAAAATGACGTCACAAAATACATAACGTCACAAAAATAAATGACGTCACAAAATACATAACGTCACGAAAATAAATGACTCACAAAATACATAACGTCACAAAAACAAATGACGTCACAAAATACATAACGTCACAAAAAAAATGACGTCACAAAAATTAATTACGTCACAAAATACATAACCTCACAAAATATATAACGTCACAAAAATAAATGACGTCACAAAAATTAATTAAGTCACAAAATACATAACGTCACAAAAATAAATAACGTCACAAAATACATAACGTCACAAAATACATAACGTCACAAAAATAAATGACGTTACAAAATAAATGACGTTACAAAATACATAACGTTACCAAAATAAATGACGTCACAAAATACATAACGTCACAAAAATAAATGACGTCACAAAATACATAACGTCAAAAAAAATAAATGACGTCACAAAAATTAATTACGTCACCAAATACATAACGTCAAAAAAATAAATGACGTCACAAAATACATAACGTCATAAAATACATAACGTCACAAAAAAAATGACGTCACAAAATACATAACGTCAAAAAAATAAATGACGTCACAAAATACATAACGTCACAAAAATAAATGACGTCACAAAATACATATTGTCACAAAAATAAATGACGTCACAAAATACATAACGTCACAAAAACAAATGACGTCACAAAATACATAACGTCAAAAAAATAAATGACGTCACAAAATACATAACGTCACAAAAATAAATGACGTCACAAAATACATAACGTCACAAAAATAAATGACGTCACAAAATACATAACGTCACAAAAATAAATGACGTTACAAAATAAATGACGTTACAAAATACATAACGTTACCAAAATAAATGACGTCACAAAATACATAACGTCACAAAAATAAATGACGTCACAAAATACATAACGTCACAAAAAAATGACGTCACAAAATACATAACGTCACAAAAATAAATGGCGTCACAAAATACATAACGTCACGAAAATAAATGACTCACAAAATACATAACGTCACAAAAACAAATGACGTCACAAAAATTAATTACGTCACAAAATACATAACGTCACAAAAATAAATAACGTCACAAAATACATAACGTCACAAAAATAAATGACGTCACAAAATAAATAAAGTCACAAAAATAAATGACGTCACAAAATACATAACGTCACAAAAATAAATGACGTCACAAAATACATAACGTCACAAAATACATAACGTCACAAAAATAAATGACGTTACAAAATAAATGACGTTACAAAATACATAACGTTACCAAAATAAATGACGTCACAAAATACATAACGTCACAAAAATAAATGACGTCACAAAATACATAAAGTCACAAAAAAATGACGTCTCAAAATACATAACGTCACAAAAATAAATGACGTCACAAAATACATAACGTCACGAAAATAAATGACTCACAAAATACATAACGTCACAAAAACAAATGACGTCACAAAAATTAATTACGTCACAAAATACATAACCTCACAAAATATATAACGTCACAAAAATAAATGACGTCACAAAAATTAATTACGTCACAAAATACATAACGTCACAAAAATAAATAACGTCACAAAATACATAACGTCACAAAATACATAACGTCACAAAAATAAATGACGTCACAAAATAAATAAAGTCACAAAAATAAATGACGTCACAAAATACATAACGTCACAAAAATAAATGACGTCACAAAATACATAACGTCACAAAATTAATGACGTCACAAAAATTAATTACGTCACAAAATACATAACGTCACAAAAATTAATTACGTCAAAAAATACATAACCTCACAAAAATAAATGACGTCACAAAATACATAACGTCACAAAAATAAATGACGTCACAAAATACATAACTTCACAAAATACATAACGTCACAAAAATAAATGACGTTACAAAATAAATGACGTTACAAAATACATAACGTTACCAAAATAAATGACTCACAAAATACATAACGTCACAAAAACAAATGACGTCACAAAATACATAACGTCAAAAAAATAAATGACGTCACAAAATACATAACGTCACAAAAATAAATGACGTCACAAAATTCATAACGTCACAAAAATAAATGACGTCACAAAATACATAACGTCACAAAAATAAATGACGTTACAAAATAAATGACGTTACAAAATACATAACGTTACCAAAATAAATGACGTCACAAAATACATAACGTCACAAAAATAAATGACGTCACAAAATACATAACGTCACAAAAAAATGACGTCACAAAATACATAACGTCACAAAAATAAATGGCGTCACAAAATACATAACGTCACGAAAATAAATGACTCACAAAATACATAACGTCACAAAAACAATTGACGTCACAAAATACATAACGTCACAAAAATAAATGACGTCACAAAAATTAATTACGTCACAAAATACATAACCTCACAAAATATATAACGTCACAAAAATAAATGACGTCACAAAAATTAATTACGTCACAAAATACATAACGTCACAAAAATAAATAACGTCACAAAATACATAACGTCACAAAATACATAACGTCACAAAAATAAATGACGTCACAAAATAAATAAAGTCACAAAAATAAATGACGTCACAAAATACATAACGTCACGAAAATAAATGACTCACAAAATACATAACGTCACAAAAACAAATGACGTCACAAAATACATAACGTCACAAAATACATAACGTCACAAAATACATAACGTCACAAAAATAAATGACGTTACAAAATAAATGACGTTACAAAATACATAACGTTACCAAAATAAATGACGTCACAAAATACATAACGTCACAAAAATAAATGACGTCACAAAATACATAACGTCACAAAAATAAATGACGTCACAAAATACATAACGTAACAAAATACATAACGTCACAAAAATAAATGACGTTACAAAGAAATGACGTTACAAAATACATAACGTTACCAAAATAAATGACGTCACAAAATACATAACGTCACAAAAATAAATGACGTCACAAAATACATAACGTCACAAAAAAATGACGTCACAAAATACATAACGTCACAAAAATAAATGACGTCACAAAATACATAACGTCACGAAAATAAATGACTCACAAAATACATAACGTCACAAAAACAAATGACGTCACAAAATACATAACGTCACAAAAATAAATGACGTCACAAAAATTAATTACGTCACAAAATACATAACCTCACAAAATATATAACGTCACAAAAATAAATGACGTCACAAAAATTAATTAAGTCACAAAATACATAACGTCACAAAAATAAATAACGTCACAAAATACATAACGTCACAAAATACATAACGTCACAAAAATAAATGACGTTACAAAATAAATGACGTTACAAAATACATAACGTTACCAAAATAAATGACGTCACAAAATACATAACGTCACAAAAATAAATGACGTCACAAAATACATAACGTCAAAAAAATAATTGACGTCACAAAAATTAATTACGTCACCAAATACATAACGTCAAAAAAATAAATGACGTCACAAAATACATAACGTCATAAAATACATAACGTCACAAAAAAAATGACGTCACAAAATACATAACGTCAAAAAAATAAATGACGTCACAAAATACATAACGTCACAAACATAAATGACGTCACAAACATTATGACGTCACAAAATACATATTGTCACAAAAATAAATGACGTCACAAAATACATAACGTCACAAAAACAAATGACGTCACAAAATACATAACGTCAAAAAAATAAATGACGTCACAAAATACATAACGTCACAAAAATAAATGACGTCACAAAATACATAACGTCACAAAAATAAATGACGTCACAAAATACATAACGTCACAAAAATAAATGACGTTACAAAATAAATGACGTTACAAAATACATAACGTTACCAAAATAAATGACGTCACAAAATACATAACGTCACAAAAATAAATGACGTCACAAAATACATAACGTCACAAAAAAATGACGTCACAAAATACATAACGTCACAAAAATAAATGGCGTCACAAAATACATAACGTCACGAAAATAAATGACTCACAAAATACATAACGTCACAAAAACAAATGACGTCACAAAATACATAACGTCACAAAAATAAATGACGTCACAAAATACATAACGTCACAAAAATAAATGACGTCACAAAAATTAATTACGTCACAAAATACATAACGTCACAAAAATAAATAACGTCACAAAATACATAACGTCACAAAAATAAATGACGTCACAAAATAAATAAAGTCACAAAAATAAATGACGTCACAAAATACATAACGTCACAAAAATAAATGACGTCACAAAATACATAACGTCACAAAATACATAACGTCACAAAAATAAATGACGTTACAAAATAAATGACGTTACAAAATACATAACGTTACCAAAATAAATGACGTCACAAAATACATAACGTCACAAAAATAAATGACGTCACAAAATACATAAAGTCACAAAAAAATGACGTCACAAAATACATAACGTCACAAAAATAAATGACGTCACAAAATACATAACGTCACGAAAATAAATGACTCACAAAATACATAACTTCACAAAAACAAATGACGTCACAAAAATTAATTACGTCACAAAATACATAACCTCACAAAATATATAACGTCACAAAAATAAATGACGTCACAAAAATTAATTACGTCACAAAATACATAACGTCACAAAAATAAATAACGTCACAAAATACATAACGTCACAAAATACATAACGTCACAAAAATAAATGACGTCACAAAATAAATAAAGTCACAAAAATAAATGACGTCACAAAATACATAACGTCACAAAAATAAATGACGTCACAAAATACATAACGTCACAAAATTAATGACGTCACAAAAATTAATTACGTCACAAAATACATAACGTCACAAAAATTAATTACGTCAAAAAATACATAACCTCACAAAAATAAATGACGTCACAAAATACATAACGTCACAAAAATAAATGACGTCACAAAATACATAACTTCACAAAATACATAACGTCACAAAAATAAATGACGTTACAAAATAAATGACGTTACAAAATACATAACGTTACCAAAATAAATGATGTCACAAAATACATAACGTCACAAAAACAAATGACGTCACAAAATACATAACGTCACAAAAATAAATGACGTCACAAAATACATAACGTCACGAAAATAAATGACTCACAAAATACATAACGTCACAAAAACAAATGACGTCACAAAATACATAACGTCAAAAAAATAAATGACATCACAAAATACATAACGTCACAAAAATAAATGACGTCACAAAATACATAACGTCACAAAAATAAATGACGTCACAAAATACATAACGTCACAAAAATAAATGACGTTACAAAATAAATGACGTTACAAAATACATAACGTTACCAAAATAAATGACGTCACAAAATACATAACGTCACAAAAATAAATGACGTCACAAAATACATAACGTCACAAAAAAATGACGTCACAAAATACATAACGTCACAAAAATAAATGGCGTCACAAAATACATAACGTCACGAAAATAAATGACTCACAAAATACATAACGTCACAAAAACAATTGACGTCACAAAATACATAACGTCACAAAAATAAATGACGTCACAAAAATTAATTACGTCACAAAATACATAACCTCACAAAATATATAACGTCACAAAAATAAATGACGTCACAAAAATTAATTACGTCACAAAATACATAACGTCACAAAAATAAATAACGTCACAAAATACATAACGTCACAAAATACATAACGGCAAAAAATAAATGACGTCACAAAATACATAACGTCACAAAAATAAATGACGTCACAAAATACATAACGTCACAAAAATAAATGACGTCACAAAATACATAACGTTACAAAATACATAACGTCACAAAAATAAATGACGTCACAAAAATTAATTACGTCACAAAATACATAACGTCACAAAAATAAATGACGTCACAAAATACATAACGTCACAAAAAAATGACGTTACAAAATACATAACGTTACCAAAATAAATGACGTCACAAAATACATAACGTCACAAAAATAAATGACGTCACAAAATACATAACGTCACAAAAAAATGACGTCACAAAATACATAACGTCACAAAAATAAATGGCGTCACAAAATACATAACGTCACGAAAATAAATGACTCACAAAATACATAACGTCACAAAAACAAATGACGTCACAAAATACATAACGTCACAAAAATAAATGACGTCACAAAAATTAATTACGTCACAAAATACATAACCTCACAAAATATATAACGTCACAAAAATAAATGACGTCACAAAAATTAATTAAGTCACAAAATACATAACGTCACAAAAATAAATAACGTCACAAAATACATAACGTCACAAAATACATAACGTCACAAAAATAAATGACGTCACAAAATAAATAAAGTCACAAAAATAAATGACGTCACAAAATACATAACGTCACTAAAATAAATGACTCACAAAATACATAACGTCACAAAAACAAATGACGTCACAAAATACATAACGTCACAAAATACATAACGTCACAAAAATAAATGACGTTACAAAATAAATGACGTTACAAAATACATAACGTTACCAAAATAAATGACGTCACAAAATACATAACGTCACAAAAATAAATGACGTCACAAAATACATAACGTCACAAAAAAAAATGACGTCACAAAATACATAACGTCACAAAATACATAACGTCACAAAAATAAATGACGTTACAAAATAAATGACGTTACAAAATACATAACGTTACCAAAATAAATGACGTCACAAAATACATAACGTCACAAAAATAAATGACGTCACAAAATACATAACGTCACAAAAAAATGACGTCACAAAATACATAACGTCACAAAAATAAATGACGTCACAAAATACATAACGTCACGAAAATAAATGACTCACAAAATACATAACGTCATAAAAACAAATGACGTCACAAAATAAATAACGTCACAAAAATAAATGACGTCACAAAAATTAATTACGTCACAAAATACATAACCTCACAAAATATATAACGTCACAAAAATAAATGACGTCACAAAAATTAATTAAGTCACAAAATACATAACGTCACAAAAATAAATAACGTCACAAAATACATAACGTCACAAAATACATAACGTCACAAAAATAAATGACGTTACAAAATAAATGACGTTACAAAATACATAACGTTACCAAAATAAATGACGTCACAAAATACATAACGTCACAAAAATAAATGACGTCACAAAATACATAACGTCACAAAAAATAAATGACGTCACAAACATTAATTACGTCACAAAATACATAACGTCAAAAAAATAAATGACGTCACAAAATACATAACGCCATAAAATACATAACGTCACAAAAAAATGACGTCACAAAATACATAACGTCACAAAAATAAATGACGTCACAAACATAATGACGTCACTAAATACATATTGTCACAAAAATAAATGACGTCACAAAATACATAACGTCACAAAAATAAATGACGTACCAAAATACATAACGTCAAAAAAATGACGTCACAAAATACATAACGTCATAAAAATAAATGACGTCACAAAATACATAATGTCACAAAATTAAATGACGTCCCAAAATACATAACGTCACAAATAAATGACGTCACAAAATACATAACGAAACAAAAATAAATGACGTCACAAAATACATAACGTCACCAAAATAAATGACGTCACAAACATAATGACGTCACTAAATACATATTGTCACAAAAATAAATGACGTCACAAAATACATAACGTCACAAAAATAAATGACGTACAAAATACATAACTTCACAAAATACATAACGTCACAAAAATAAATGACGTTACAAAATAAATGACGTTACAAAATACATAACGTTACCAAAATAAATGACGTCACAAAATACATAACGTCACAAAAACAAATGACGTCACAAAATACATAACGTCACAAAAATAAATGACGTCACAAAATACATAACGTCACGAAAATAAATGACTCACAAAATACATAACGTCACAAAAACAAATGACGTCACAAAATACATAACGTCAAAAAAATAAATGACGTCACAAAATACATAACGTCACAAAAATAAATGACGTCACAAAATACATAACGTCACAAAAATAAATGACTTTACAAAATAAATGACGTTACAAAATACATAACGTTACCAAAATAAATGACGTCACAAAATACATAACGTCACAAAAATAAATGACGTCACAAAATACATAACGTCACAAAAAAATGACGTCACAAAATACATAACGTCACAAAAATAAATGGCGTCACAAAATACATAACGTCACGACAATAAATGACTCACAAAATACATAACGTCACAAAAACAAATGACGTCACAAAATACATAACGTCACAAAAATAAATGACGTCACAAAAATTAATTACGTCACAAAATACATAACCTCACAAAATATATAACGTCACAAAAATAAATGACGTCACAAAAATTAATTACGTCACAAAATACATAACGTCACAAAAATAAATAACGTCACAAAATACATAACGTCACAAAATACATAACGGCAAAAAATAAATGACGTCACAAAATACATAACGTCACAAAAATAAATGACGTCACAAAATACATAACGTCACAAAAATAAATGACGTCACAAAATACATAACGTCACAAAATACATAACGTCATAAAAATAAATGACGTCACAAAAATTAATTACGTCACAAAATACATAACGTCACAAAAATAAATGACGTCACAAAATACATAACGTCACAAAAAAATGACGTTACAAAATACATAACGTTACCAAAATAAATGACGTTACAAAATACATAACGTCACAAAAATAAATGACGTCACAAAATACATAACGTCACAAAAAAATGACGTCACAAAATACATAACGTCACAAAAATAAATGACGTCACAAAATACATAACGTCACGAAAATAAATGACTCACAAAATACATAACGTCACAAAAACAAATGACGTCACAAAATACATAACGTCACAAAAATAAATGACGTCACAAAAATTAATTACGTCACAAAATACATAACCTCACAAAATATATAACGTCACAAAAATAAATGACGTCACAAAAATTAATTAAGTCACAAAATACATAACGTCACAAAAATAAATAACGTCACAAAATACATAACGTCACAAAATACATAACGTCACAAAAATAAATGACGTCACAAAATAAATAAAGTCACAAAAATAAATGACGTCATAAAATACATAACGTCACGAAAATAAATGACTCACAAAATACATAACGTCACAAAAACAAATGACGTCACAAAATAAATAACGTCACAAAATACATAACGTCACAAAAATAAATGACGTTACAAAATAAATGACGTTACAAAATACATAACGTTACCAAAATAAATGACGTCACAAAATACATAACGTCACAAAAATAAATGACGTCACAAAATACATAACGTCACAAAAATAAATGACGTCACAAAATACATAACGTCACAAAATACATAACGTCACAAAAATAAATGACGTTACAAAATAAATGACGTTACAAAATACATAACGTTACCAAAATAAATGACGTCACAAAATACATAACGTCACAAAAATAAATGACGTCACAAAATACATAACGTCACAAAAAAATGACGTCACAAAATACATAACGTCACAAAAATAAATGACGTCACAAAATACATAACGTCACGAAAATAAATGACTCACAAAATACATAACGTCACAAAAACAAATGACGTCACAAAATAAATAACGTCACATAAATAAATGACGTCACAAAAATTAATTACGTCACAAAATACATAACCTCACAAAATATATAACGTCACAAAAATAAATGACGTCACAAAAATTAATTAAGTCACAAAATACATAACGTCACAAAAATAAATAACGTCACAAAATACATAACGTCACAAAATACATAACGTCACAAAAATAAATGACGTTACAAAATAAATGACGTTACAAAATACATAACGTTACCAAAATAAATGACGTCACAAAATACATAACGTCACAAAAATTAATGACGTCACAAAATACATAACGTCACAAAAAATAAATGACGTCACAAAAATTAATTACGTCACAAAATACATAACGTCAAAAAAATAAATGACGTCACAAAATACATAACGTCATAAAATACATAACGTCACAAAAAAAATGACGTCACAAAATACATAACGTCAAAAAAATAAATGACGTCACAAAATACATAACGTCACAAAAATAAATGACGTCACAAACATAATGACGTCACTAAATACATATTGTCACAAAAATAAATGACGTCACAAAATACATAACGTCACAAAAATAAATGACGTCACAAAATACATAACGTCAAAAAAATGACGTCACAAAATACATAACGTCATAAAAATAAATGACGTCACAAAATACATAATGTCACAAAATTAAATGACGTCCCAAAATACATAACGTCACAAATAAATGACGTCACAAAATACATAACGAAACAAAAATAAATGACGTCACAAAATACATAACGTCACGAAAATAAATGACTCACAAAATACATAACGTCACAAAAACAAATGACGTCACAAAATACATAACGTCACAAAAAAATGACGTTACAAAATACATAACGTTACCAAAATAAATGACGTCACAAAATACATAACGTCACAAAAATAAATGACGTCACAAAATACAAAACGTCACAAAAAAATGACGTCACAAAATACATAACGTCACAAAAATAAATGACGTCACAAAATACATAACGTCACGAAAATAAATGACTCACAAAAACATAACGTCACAAAAACAAATGACGTCACAAAATACATAACGTCACAAAAATAAATGACGTCACAAAAATAAATTACGTCACAAAAGACATAACCTCACAAAATATATAACGTCACAAAAATAAATGACGTCACAAAAATTAATTACGTCACAAAATACATAACGTCACAAAAATAAATAACGTCACAAAATACATAACGTCACAAAATACATAACTTCACAAAAATAAATGACGTCACAAAATAAATAAAGTCACAAAAATAAATGACGTCACAAAATACATAACGTCACGAAAATAAATGACTCACAAAATACATAACGTCACAAAAACAAATGACGTCACAAAATACATAACGTCACAAAATACATAACGTCACAAAATACATAACGTCACAAAAATAAATGACGTTACAAAATAAATGACGTTACAAAATACATAACGTTACCAAAATAAATGACGTCACAAAATACATAACGTCACGAAAATAAATGACTCACAAAATACATAACGTCACAAAAACAAATGACGTCACAAAATACATAACGTCAAAAAAATAAATGACGTCACAAAATACATAACGTCACAAAAATAAATGACGTCACAAAATAAATAACGTCACAAAAATAAATGACGTCACAAAATACATAACGTCACAAAATACATAACGTCATAAAAATAAATGACGTTACAAAATAAATGACGTTACAAAATACATAACGTTACCAAAATAAATGACGTCACAAAATACATAACGTCACAAAAATAAATGACGTCACAAAATACATAACGTCACAAAAAAATGACGTCACAAAATACATAACGTCACAAAAATAAATGGCGTCACAAAATACATAACGTCACGAAAATAAATAACTCACAAAATACATAACGTCACAAAAACAAATGACGTCACAAAATACATAACGTCACAAAAATAAATGACGTCACAAAAATAAATGACGTCACAAAATACATAACCTCACAAAATATATAACGTCACAAAAATAAATGACGTCACAAAAATTAATTACGTCACAAAATACATAACGTCACAAAAATAAATAACGTCACAAAATACATAACGTCACAAAATACATAACGTTACAAAAATAAATGACGTCACAAAATAAATAAAGTCACAAAAATAAATGACGTCACAAAATACATAACGTCACAAAAATAAATGACGTCACAAAATACATAACGTCACAAAAATAAATGACGTCACAAAATACATAACGTCACAAAATACATAACGTCACAAAAATAAATGACGTCACAAAAATTAATTACGTCACAAAATACATAACGTCACAAAAATAAATGACGTCACAAAATACATAACGTCACAAAAAAATGACGTTACAAAATACATAACGTTACCAAAATAAATGACGTCACAAAATACATAACGTCACAAAAATAAATGACGTCACAAAATACATAACGTCACAAAAAAATGACGTCACAAAATACATAACGTCACAAAAATAAATGACGTCACAAAATACATAACGTCACGAAAATAAATGACTCACAAAAACATAACGTCACAAAAACAAATGACGTCACAAAATACATAACGTCACAAAAATAAATGACGTCACAAAAATTAATTACGTCACAAAAGACATAACCTCACAAAATATACAACGTCACAAAAATAAATGACGTCACAAAAATTAATTACGTCACAAAATACATAACGTCACAAAAATAAATAACGTCACAAAATACATAACGTCACAAAATACATAACGTCACAAAAATAAATGACGTCACAAAATAAATAAAGTCACAAAAATAAATGACGTCACAAAATACATAACGTCACGAAAATAAATGACTCACAAAATACATAACGTCACAAAAACAAATGACGTCACAAAATACATAACGTCACAAAATACATAACGTCACAAAATACATAACGTCACAAAAATAAATGACGTTACAAAATAAATGACGTTACAAAATACATAACGTTACCAAAATAAATGACGTCACAAAATACATAACGTCACAAAAATAAATGACGTCACAAAATACATAACGTCACAAAAATAAATGACGTCACAAAATACATAACGTCACAAAAATAAATGACGTTACAAAATAAATGACGTTACAAAATACATAACGTTACCAAAATAAATGACGTCACAAAATACATAACGTCACAAAAATAAATGACGTCACAAAATACATAACGTCACAAAAAAATGACGTCACAAAATACATAACGTCACAAAAATAAATGACGTCACAAAATACATAACGTCACGAAAATAAATGACTCACAAAATACATAACGTCACAAAAACAAATGACGTCACAAAATACATAACGTCACAAAAATAAATGACGTCACAAAAATTAATTACGTCACAAAATACATAACCTCACAAAATATATAACGTCACAAAAATAAATGACGTCGCAAAAATTAATTAAGTCACAAAATACATAACGTCACAAAAATAAATAACGTCACAAAATACATAACGTCACAAAATACATAACGTCACAAAAATAAATGACGTTACAAAATAAATGACGTTACAAAATACATAACGTTACCAAAATAAATGACGTCACAAAATACATAACGTCACAAAAATAAATGACGTCACAAAATACATAACGTCAAAAAAAATAAATGACGTCACAAAAATTAATTACGTCACCAAATACATAACGTCAAAAAAATAAATGACGTCACAAAATACATAACGTCATAAAATACATAACGTCACAAAAAAAATGACGTCACAAAATACATAACGTCAAAAAAATAAATGACGTCACAAAATACATAACGTCACAAAAATAAATGACGTCACAAACATAATGACGTCACAAAATACATATTGTCACAAAAATAAATGACGTCACAAAATACATAACGTCACAAAAACAAATGACGTCACAAAATACATAACGTCAAAAAAATAAATGACGTCACAAAATACATAACGTCACAAAAATAAATGACGTCACAAAATACATAACGTCACAAAAATAAATGACGTCACAAAATACATAACGTCACAAAAATAAATGACGTTACAAAATAAATGACGTTACAAAATACATAACGTTACCAAAATAAATGACGTCACAAAATACATAACATCACAAAAATAAATGACGTCACAAAATACATAACGTCACAAAAAAATGACGTCACAAAATACATAACGTCACAAAAATAAATGGCGTCACAAAATACATAACGTCACGAAAATAAATGACTCACAAAATACATAACGTCACAAAAACAAATGACGTCACAAAATACATAACGTCACAAAAATAAATGACGTCACAAAATACATAACGTCACAAAAATAAATGACGTCACAAAAATTAATTACGTCACAAAATACATAACGTCACAAAAATAAATAACGTCACAAAATACATAACGTCACAAAAATAAATGACGTCACAAAATAAATAAAGTCACAAAAATAAATGACGTCACAAAATACATAACGTCACAAAAATAAATGACGTCACAAAATACATAACGTCACAAAATACATAACGTCACAAAAATAAATGACGTTACAAAATAAATGACGTTACAAAATACATAACGTTACCAAAATAAATGACGTCACAAAATACATAACGTCACAAAAATAAATGACGTCACAAAATACATAACGTCACAAAAAAATGACGTCACAAAATACATAACGTCACAAAAATAAATGACGTCACAAAATACATAACGTCACGAAAATAAATGACTCACAAAATACATAACGTCACAAAAACAAATGACGTCACAAAAATTAATTACGTCACAAAATACATAACCTCACAAAATATATAACGTCACAAAAATAAATGACGTCACAAAAATTAATTACGTCACAAAATACATAACGTCACAAAAATAAATAACGTCACAAAATACATAAAGTCACAAAATACATAACGTCACAAAAATAAATGACGTCACAAAATAAATAAAGTCACAAAAATAAATGACGTCACAAAATACATAACGTCACAAAAATAAATGACGTCACAAAATACATAACGTCACAAAATTAATGACGTCGCAAAAATTAATTACGTCACAAAATACATAACGTCACAAAAATTAATTACGTCAAAAAATACATAACCTCACAAAAATAAATGACGTCACAAAATACATAACGTCACAAAAATAAATGACGTCACAAAATACATAACTTCACAAAATACATAACGTCACAAAAATAAATGACGTTACAAAATAAATGACGTTACAAAATACATAACGTTACCAAAATAAATGACGTCACAAAATACATAACGTCACAAAAACAAATGACGTCACAAAATACATAACGTCACAAAAATAAATGACGTCACAAAATACATAACGTCACGAAAATAAATGACGTCACAAAATACATAACGTCAAAAAAATAAATGACGTCACAAAAAATGACGTCACAAAATACATAACGTCACAAAATACATAACGTCACAAAAATAAATGACGTCACAAAATACATAACGTCACAAAAATAAATGACGTTACAAAATAAATGACGTTACAAAATACATAACGTTACCAAAATAAATGACGTCACAAAATACATAACGTCACAAAATACATAACGTCACAAAAATAAATGACGTCACAAAATACATAACGTCACAAAAAAATGACGTCACAAAATACATAACGTCACAAAAATAAATGGCGTCACAAAATACATAACGTCACGAAAATAAATGACTCACAAAATACATAACGTCACAAAAACAATTGACGTCACAAAATACATAACGTCACAAAAATAAATGACGTCACAAAAATTAATTACGTCACAAAATACATAACCTCACAAAATATATAACGTCACAAAAATAAATGACGTCACAAAAATTAATTACGTCACAAAATACATAACGTCACAAAAATAAATAACGTCACAAAATACATAACGTCACAAAATACATAACGGCAAAAAATAAATAACGTCACAAAATACATAACGTCACAAAAATAAATGACGTCACAAAATACATAACGTCACAAAAATAAATGACGTCACAAAATACATAACGTCACAAAATACATAACGTCACAAAAATAAATGACGTCACAAAAATTAATTACGTCACAAAATACATAACGTCACAAAAATAAATGACGTCACAAAATACATAACGTCACAAAAAAATGACGTTACAAAATACATAACGTTACCAAAATAAATGACGTCACAAAATACATAACGTCACAAAAATAAATGACGTCACAAAATACATAACGTCACAAAAAAATGACGTCACAAAATACATAACGTCACAAAAATAAATGACGTCACAAAATACATAACGTCACGAAAATAAATGACTCACAAAATACATAACGTCACAAAAACAAATGACGTCACAAAATACATAACGTCACAAAAATAAATGACGTCACAAAAATTAATTACGTCACAAAATACATAACCTCACAAAATATATAACGTCACAAAAATAAATGACGTCACAAAAATTAATTAAGTCACAAAATACATAACGTCACAAAAATAAATAACGTCACAAAATACATAACGTCACAAAATACATAACGTCACAAAAATAAATGACGTCACAAAATAAATAAAGTCACAAAAATAAATGACGTCACAAAATACATAACGTCACTAAAATAAATGACTCACAAAATACATAACGTCACAAAAACAAATGACGTCACAAAATACATAACTTCACAAAATACATAACGTCACAAAAATAAATGACGTTACAAAATAAATGACGCTACAAAATACATAACGTTACCAAAATAAATGACGTCACAAAATACATAACGTCACAAAAATAAATGACGTCACAAAATACATAACGTCACAAAAATAAATGACGTCACAAAATACATAACGTCACAAAATACATAACGTCACAAAAATAAATGACGTTACAAAATAAATGACGTTACAAAATACATAACGTTACCAAAATAAATGACGTCACAAAATACATAACGTCACAAAAATAAATGACGTCACAAAATACATAACGTCACAAAAAAAATGACGTCACAAAATACATAACGTCACAAAAATAAATGACGTCACAAAATACATAACGTCACGAAAATAAATGACTCACAAAATACATAACGTCACAAAAACAAATGACGTCACAAAATAAATAACGTCACAAAAATAAATGACGTCACAAAAATTAATTACGTCACAAAATACATAACCTCACAAAATATATAACGTCACAAAAATAAATGACGTCACAAAAATTAATTACGTCACAAAATACATAACCTCACAAAATATATAACGTCACAAAAATAAATGACGTCACAAAAATAAATGACGTCACAAAATACATAACGTCACAAAAATAAATAACGTCACAAAATACATAACGTCACAAAATACATAACGGCAAAAAATAAATGACGTCACAAAATACATAACGTCACAAAAATAAATGACGTCACAAAATACATAACGTCACAAAAATAAATGACGTCACAAAATACATAACGTCACAAAATACATAACGTCATAAAAGTAAATGACGTCACAAAAATTAATTACGTCACAAAATACATAACGTCACAAAAATAAATGACGTCACAAAATACATAACGTCACAAAAAAATGACGTTACAAAATACATAACGTTACCAAAATAAATGACGTTACAAAATACATAACGTCACAAAAATAAATGACGTCACAAAATACATAACGTCACAAAAAAATGACGTCACAAAATACATAACGTCACAAAAATAAATGACGTCACAAAATACATAACGTCACGAAAATAAATGACTCACAAAATACATAACGTCACAAAAACAAATGACGTCACAAAATACATAACGTCACAAAAATAAATGACGTCACAAAAATTAATTACGTCACAAAATACATAACCTCACAAAATATATAACGTCACAAAAATAAATGACGTCACAAAAATTAATTAAGTCACAAAATACATAACGTCACAAAAATAAATAACGTCACAAAATACATAACGTCACAAAATACATAACGTCACAAAAATAAATGACGTCACAAAATAAATAAAGTCACAAAAATAAATGACGTCATAAAATACATAACGTCACGAAAATAAATGACTCACAAAATACATAACGTCACAAAAACAAATGACGTCACAAAATAAATAACGTCACAAAATACATAACGTCACAAAAATAAATGACGTTACAAAATAAATGACGTTACAAAATACATAACGTTACCAAAATAAATGACGTCACAAAATACATAACGTCACAAAAATAAATGACGTCACAAAATACATAACGTCACAAAAATAAATGACGTCACAAAATACATAACGTCACAAAATACATAACGTCACAAAAATAAATGACGTTACAAAATAAATGACGTTACAAAATACATAACGTTACCAAAATAAATGACGTCACAAAATACATAACGTCACAAAAATAAATGACGTCACAAAATACATAACGTCACAAAAAAATGACGTCACAAAATACATAACGTCACAAAAATAAATGACGTCACAAAATACATAACGTCACGAAAATAAATGACTCACAAAATACATAACGTCACAAAAACAAATGACGTCACAAAATAAATAACGTCACATAAATAAATGACGTCACAAAAATTAATTACGTCACAAAATACATAACCTCACAAAATATATAACGTCACAAAAATAAATGACGTCACAAAAATTAATTAAGTCACAAAATACATAACGTCACAAAAATAAATAACGTCACAAAATACATAACGTCACAAAATACATAACGTCACAAAAATAAATGACGTTACAAAATAAATGACGTTACAAAATACATAACGTTACCAAAATAAATGACGTCACAAAATACATAACGTCACAAAAATTAATGACGTCACAAAATACATAACGTCACAAAAAATAAATGACGTCACAAAAATTAATTACGTCACAAAATACATAACGTCAAAAAAATAAATGACGTCACAAAATACATAACGTCATAAAATACATAACGTCACAAAAAAAATGACGTCACAAAATACATAACGTCAAAAAAATAAATGACGTCACAAAATACATAACGTCACAAAAATAAATGACGTCACAAACATAATGACGTCACTAAATACATATTGTCACAAAAATAAATGACGTCACAAAATACATAACGTCACAAAAATAAATGACGTCACAAAATACATAACGTCAAAAAAATGACGTCACAAAATACATAACGTCATAAAAATAAATGACGTCACAAAATACATAATGTCACAAAATTAAATGACGTCCCAAAATACATAACGTCACAAATAAATGACGTCACAAAATACATAACGAAACAAAAATAAATGACGTCACAAAATACATAACGTCACGAAAATAAATGACTCACAAAATACATAACGTCACAAAAACAAATGACGTCACAAAATACATAACGTCACAAAAAAATGACGTTACAAAATACATAACGTTACCAAAATAAATGACGTCACAAAATACATAACGTCACAAAAATAAATGACGTCACAAAATACAAAACGTCACAAAAAAATGACGTCACAAAATACATAACGTCACAAAAATAAATGACGTCACAAAATACATAACGTCACGAAAATAAATGACTCACAAAAACATAACGTCACAAAAACAAATGACGTCACAAAATACATAACGTCACAAAAATAAATGACGTCACAAAAATAAATTAAGTCACAAAAGACATAACCTCACAAAATATATAACGTCACAAAAATAAATGACGTCACAAAAATTAATTACGTCACAAAATACATAACGTCACAAAAATAAATAACGTCACAAAATACATAACGTCACAAAATACATAACTTCACAAAAATAAATGACGTCACAAAATAAATAAAGTCACAAAAATAAATGACGTCACAAAATACATAACGTCACGAAAATAAATGACTCACAAAATACATAACGTCACAAAAACAAATGACGTCACAAAATACATAACGTCACAAAATACATAACGTCACAAAATACATAACGTCACAAAAATAAATGACGTTACAAAATAAATGACGTTACAAAATACATAACGTTACCAAAATAAATGACGTCACAAAATACATAACGTCACGAAAATAAATGACTCACAAAATACATAACGTCACAAAAACAAATGACGTCACAAAATACATAACGTCAAAAAAATAAATGACGTCACAAAATACATAACGTCACAAAAATAAATGACGTCACAAAATAAATAACGTCACAAAAATAAATGACGTCACAAAATACATAACGTCACAAAATACATAACGTCATAAAAATAAATGACGTTACAAAATAAATGACGTTACAAAATACATAACGTTACCAAAATAAATGACGTCACAAAATACATAACGTCACAAAAATAAATGACGTCACAAAATACATAACGTCACAAAAAAATGACGTCACAAAATACATAACGTCACAAAAATAAATGGCGTCACAAAATACATAACGTCACGAAAATAAATAACTCACAAAATACATAACGTCACAAAAACAAATGACGTCACAAAATACATAACGTCACAAAAATAAATGACGTCACAAAAATAAATGACGTCACAAAATACATAACCTCACAAAATATATAACGTCACAAAAATAAATGAGGTCACAAAAATTAATTACGTCACAAAATACATAACGTCACAAAAATAAATAACGTCACAAAATACATAACGTCACAAAATACATAACGTTACAAAAATAAATGACGTCACAAAATAAATAAAGTCACAAAAATAAATGACGTCACAAAATACATAACGTCACAAAAATAAATGACGTCACAAAATACATAACGTCACAAAAATAAATGACGTCACAAAATACATAACGTCACAAAATACATAACGTCACAAAAATAAATGACGTCACAAAAATTAATTACGTCACAAAATACATAACGTCACAAAAATAAATGACGTCACAAAATACATAACGTCACAAAAAAATGACGTTACAAAATACATAACGTTACCAAAATAAATGACGTCACAAAATACATAACGTCACAAAAATAAATGACGTCACGAAATACATAACGTCACAAAAAAATGACGTCACAAAATACATAACGTCACAAAAATAAATGACGTCACAAAATACATAACGTCACGAAAATAAATGACTCACAAAAACATAACGTCACAAAAACAAATGACGTCACAAAATACATAACGTCACAAAAATAAATGACGTCACAAAAATTAATTACGTCACAAAAGACATAACCTCACAAAATATACAACGTCACAAAAATAAATGACGTCACAAAAATTAATTACGTCACAAAATACATAACGTCACAAAAATAAATAACGTCACAAAATACATAACGTCACAAAATACATAACGTCACAAAAATAAATGACGTCACAAAATAAATAAAGTCACAAAAATAAATGACGTCACAAAATACATAACGTCACGAAAATAAATGACTCACAAAATACATAACGTCACAAAAACAAATGACGTCACAAAATACATAACGTCACAAAATACATAACGTCACAAAATACATAACGTCACAAAAATAAATGACGTTACAAAATAAATGACGTTACAAAATACATAACGTTACCAAAATAAATGACGTCACAAAATACATAACGTCACAAAAATAAATGACGTCACAAAATACATAACGTCACAAAAATAAATGACGTCACAAAATACATAACGTCACAAAAATAAATGACGTTACAAAATAAATGACGTTACAAAATACATAACGTTACCAAAATAAATGACGTCACAAAATACATAACGTCACAAAAATAAATGACGTCACAAAATACATAACGTCACAAAAAAATGACGTCACAAAATACATAACGTCACAAAAATAAATGACGTCACAAAATACATAACGTCACGAAAATAAATGACTCACAAAATACATAACGTCACAAAAACAAATGACGTCACAAAATACATAACGTCACAAAAATAAATGACGTCACAAAAATTAATTACGTCACAAAATACATAACCTCACAAAATATATAACGTCACAAAAATAAATGACGTCACAAAAATTAATTAAGTCACAAAATACATAACGTCACAAAAATAAATAACGTCACAAAATACATAACGTCACAAAATACATAACGTCACAAAAATAAATGACGTTACAAAATAAATGACGTTACAAAATACATAACGTTACCAAAATAAATGACGTCACAAAATACATAACGTCACAAAAATAAATGACGTCACAAAATACATAACGTCAAAAAAAATAAATGACGTCACAAAAATTAATTACGTCACCAAATACATAACGTCAAAAAAATAAATGACGTCACAAAATACATAACGTCATAAAATACATAACGTCACAAAAAAAATGACGTCACAAAATACATAACGTCAAAAAAATAAATGACGTCACAAAATACATAACGTCACAAAAATAAATGACGTCACAAACATAATGACGTCACAAAATACATATTGTCACAAAAATAAATGACGTCACAAAATACATAACGTCACAAAAACAAATGACGTCACAAAATACATAACGTCAAAAAAATAAATGACGTCACAAAATACATAACGTCACAAAAATAAATGACGTCACAAAATACATAACGTCACAAAAATAAATGACGTCACAAAATACATAACGTCACAAAAATAAATGACGTTACAAAATAAATGACGTTACAAAATACATAACGTTACCAAAATAAATGACGTCACAAAATACATAACATCACAAAAATAAATGACGTCACAAAATACATAACGTCACAAAAAAATGACGTCACAAAATACATAACGTCACAAAAATAAATGGCGTCACAAAATACATAACGTCACGAAAATAAATGACTCACAAAATACATAACGTCACAAAAACAAATGACGTCACAAAATACATAACGTCACAAAAATAAATGACGTCACAAAATACATAACGTCACAAAAATAAATGACGTCACAAAAATTAATTACGTCACAAAATACATAACGTCACAAAAATAAATAACGTCACAAAATACATAACGTCACAAAAATAAATGACGTCACAAAATAAATAAAGTCACAAAAATAAATGACGTCACAAAATACATAACGTCACAAAAATAAATGACGTCACAAAATACATAACGTCACAAAATACATAACGTAACAAAAATAAATGACGTTACAAAATAAATGACGTTACAAAATACATAACGTTACCAAAATAAATGACGTCACAAAATACATAACGTCACAAAAATAAATGACGTCACAAAATACATAACGTCACAAAAAAATGACGTCACAAAATACATAACGTCACAAAAATAAATGACGTCACAAAATACATAACGTCACGAAAATAAATGACTCACAAAATACATAACGTCACAAAAACAAATGACGTCACAAAAATTAATTACGTCACAAAATACATAACCTCACAAAATATATAACGTCACAAAAATAAATGACGTCACAAAAATTAATTACGTCACAAAATACATAACGTCACAAAAATAAATAACGTCACAAAATACATAAAGTCACAAAATACATAACGTCACAAAAATAAATGACGTCACAAAATAAATAAAGTCACAAAAATAAATGACGTCACAAAATACATAACGTCACAAAAATAAATGACGTCACAAAATACATAACGTCACAAAATTAATGACGTCGCAAAAATTAATTACGTCACAAAATACATAACGTCACAAAAATTAATTACGTCAAAAAATACATAACCTCACAAAAATAAATGACGTCACAAAATACATAACGTCACAAAAATAAATGACGTCACAAAATACATAACTTCACAAAATACATAACGTCACAAAAATAAATGACGTTACAAAATAAATGACGTTACAAAATACATAACGTTACCAAAATAAATGACGTCACAAAATACATAACGTCACAAAAACAAATGACGTCACAAAATACATAACGTCACAAAAATAAATGACGTCACAAAATACATAACGTCACGAAAATAAATGACTCACAAAATACATAACGTCACAAAAACAAATGACGTCACAAAATACATAACGTCAAAAAAATAAATGACGTCACAAAAAATGACGTCACAAAATACATAACGTCACAAAATACATAACGTCACAAAAATAAATGACGTCACAAAATACATAACGTCACAAAAATAAATGACGTTACAAAATAAATGACGTTACAAAATACATAACGTTACCAAAATAAATGACGTCACAAAATACATAACGTCACAAAATACATAACGTCACAAAAATAAATGACGTCACAAAATACATAACGTCACAAAAAAATGACGTCACAAAATACATAACGTCACAAAAATAAATGGCGTCACAAAATACATAACGTCACGAAAATAAATGACTCACAAAATACATAACGTCACAAAAACAATTGACGTCACAAAATACATAACGTCACAAAAATAAATGACGTCACAAAAATTAATTACGTCACAAAATACATAACCTCACAAAATATATAACGTCACAAAAATAAATGACGTCACAAAAATTAATTACGTCACAAAATACATAACGTCACAAAAATAAATAACGTCACAAAATACATAACGTCACAAAATACATAACGGCAAAAAATAAATAACGTCACAAAATACATAACGTCACAAAAATAAATGACGTCACAAAATACATAACGTCACAAAAATAAATGACGTCACAAAATACATAACGTCACAAAATACATAACGTCACAAAAATAAATGACGTCACAAAAATTAATTACGTCACAAAATACATAACGTCACAAAAATAAATGACGTCACAAAATACATAACGTCACAAAAAAATGACGTTACAAAATACATAACGTTACCAAAATAAATGACGTCACAAAATACATAACGTCACAAAAATAAATGACGTCACAAAATACATAACGTCACAAAAAAATGACGTCACAAAATACATAACGTCACAAAAATAAATGACGTCACAAAATACATAACGTCACGAAAATAAATGACTCACAAAATACATAACGTCACAAAAACAAATGACGTCACAAAATACATAACGTCACAAAAATAAATGACGTCACAAAAATTAATTACGTCACAAAATACATAACCTCACAAAATATATAACGTCACAAAAATAAATGACGTCACAAAAATTAATTAAGTCACAAAATACATAACGTCACAAAAATAAATAACGTCACAAAATACATAACGTCACAAAATACATAACGTCACAAAAATAAATGACGTCACAAAATAAATAAAGTCACAAAAATAAATGACGTCACAAAATACATAACGTCACTAAAATAAATGACTCACAAAATACATAACGTCACAAAAACAAATGACGTCACAAAATACATAACGTCACAAAATACATAACGTCACAAAAATAAATGACGTTACAAAATAAATGACGTTACAAAATACATAACGTTACCAAAATAAATGACGTCACAAAATACATAACGTCACAAAAATAAATGACGTCACAAAATACATAACGTCACAAAAATAAATGACGTCACAAAATACATAACGTCACAAAATACATAACGTCACAAAAATAAATGACGTTACAAAATAAATGACGTTACAAAATACATAACGTTACCAAAATAAATGACGTCACAAAATACATAACGTCACAAAAATAAATGACGTCACAAAATACATAACGTCACAAAAAAATGACGTCACAAAATACATAACGTCACAAAAATAAATGACGTCACAAAATACATAACGTCACGAAAATAAATGACTCACAAAATACATAACGTCACAAAAACAAATGACGTCACAAAATAAATAACGTCACAAAAATAAATGACGTCACAAAAATTAATTACGTCACAAAATACATAACCTCACAAAATATATAACGTCACAAAAATAAATGACGTCACAAAAATTAATTAAGTCACAAAATACATAACGTCACAAAAATAAATAACGTCACAAAATACATAACGTCACAAAATACATAACGTCACAAAAATAAATGACGTTACAAAATAAATGACGTTACAAAATACATAACGTTACCAAAATAAATGACGTCACAAAATACATAACGTCACAAAAATAAATGACGTCACAAAATACATAACGTCACAAAAAATAAATGACGTCACAAAAATTAATTACGTCACAAAATACATAACGTCAAAAAAATAAATGACGTCACAAAATACATAACGCCATAAAATACATAACGTCACAAAAAAATGACCTCACAAAATACATAACGTCAAAAAAATAAATGGAGTCACAAAATACATAACGTCACAAAAATAAATGACGTCACAAACATAATGACGTCACTAAATACATATTGTCACAAAAATAAATGACGTCACAAAATACATAACGTCACAAAAATAAATGACGTACCAAAATACATAACGTCAAAAAAATGACGTCACAAAATACATAACGTCATAAAAATAAATGACGTCACAAAATACATAACGTCACCAAAATAAATGACGTCACAAACATAATGACGTCACTAAATACATATTGTCACAAAAATAAATGACGTCACAAAATACATAACGTCACAAAAATAAATGACGTCACAAAATACATAACTTCACAAAATACATAACGTCACAAAAATAAATGACGTTACAAAATAAATGACGTTACAAAATACATAACGTTACCAAAATAAATGACGTCTCAAAATACATAACGTCACAAAAACAAATGACGTCACAAAATACATAACGTCACAAAAATAAATGACGTCACAAAATACATAACGTCACGAAAATAAATGACTCACAAAATACATAACGTCACAAAAACAAATGACGTCACAAAATACATAACGTCAAAAAAATAAATGACGTCACAAAATACATAACGTCACAAAAATAAATGACGTCACAAAATACATAACGTCACAAAAATAAATGACGTCACAAAATACATAACGTCACAAAAATAAATGACTTTACAAAATAAATGACGGTACAAAATACATAACGTTACCAAAATAAATGACGTCACAAAATACATAACGTCACAAAAATAAATGACGTCACAAAATACATAACGTCACAAAAAAATGACGTCACAAAATACATAACGTCACAAAAATAAATGGCGTCACAAAATACATAACGTCACGAAAATAAATGACTCACAAAATACATAACGTCACAAAAACAAATGACGTCACAAAATACATAACGTCACAAAAATAAATGACGTCACAAAAATTAATTACGTCACAAAATACATAACCTCACAAAATATATAACGTCACAAAAATAAATGACGTCACAAAAATTAATTACGTCACAAAATACATAACGTCACAAAAATAAATAACGTCACAAAATACATAACGTCACAAAATACATAACGGCAAAAAATAAATGACGTCACAAAATACATAACGTCACAAAAATAAATGACGTCACAAAATACATAACGTCACAAAAATAAATGACGTCACAAAATACATAACGTCACAAAATACATAACGTCATAAAAATAAATGACGTCACAAAAATTAATTACGTCACAAAATACATAACGTCACAAAAACAAATGACGTCACAAAATACATAACGTCACAAAAATAAATGACGTCACAAAAATTAATTACGTCACAAAATACATAACCTCACAAAATATATAACGTCACAAAAATAAATGACGTCACAAAAATTAATTACGTCACAAAATACATAACCTCACAAAATATATAACGTCACAAAAATAAATGACGTTACAAAATAAATGACGTTACAAAATACATAACGTTACCAAAATAAATGACGTCACAAAATACATAACGTCACAAAAATAAATGACGTCACAAAATACATAACGTCACAAAAATAAATGACGTCACAAAATACATAACGTCACAAAATACATAACGTCACAAAAATAAATGACGTTACAAAATAAATGACGTTACAAAATACATAACGTTACAAAATAAACGACGTCACAAAATACATAACGTCACAAAAATAAATGACGTCACAAAATACATAACGTCTCACAAAAAAATGACGTCACAAAATACATAACGTCACAAAAATAAATGACGTCACAAAATACATAACGTCACGAAAATAAATGACTCACAAAATACATAACGTCACAAAAACAAATGACGTCACAAAATAAATAACGTCACATAAATAAATGACGTCACAAAAATTCATTACGTCACAAAATACATAACCTCACAAAATATATAACGTCACAAAAATAAATGACGTCACAAAAATTAATTAAGTCACAAAATACATAACGTAACAAAAATAAATAACGTCACAAAATACATAACGTCACAAAATACATAACGTCACAAAAATAAATGACGTTACAAAATAAATGACGTTACAAAATACATAACGTTACCAAAATAAATGACGTCACAAAATACATAACGTCACAAAAATAAATGACGTCACAAAATACATAACGTCACAAAAAATAAATGACGTCACAAAAATTAATTACGTCACAAAATACATAACGTCAAAAAAATAAATGACGTCACAAAATACATAACGTCATAAAATACATAACGTCACAAAAAAATGACGTCACAAAATACATAACGTCAAAAAAATAAATGACGTCACAAAATACATAACGTCACAAAAATAAATGACGTCACAAACATAATGACGTCACTAAATACATATTGTCACAAAAATAAATGACGTCACAAAATACATAACGTCACAAAAATAAATGACGTCACAAACATAATGACGTCACTAAATACATATTGTCACAAAAATAAATGACGTCACAAAATACATAACGTCACAAAAATAAATGACGTCACAAAATACATAACGTCAAAAAAATGACGTCACAAAATACATAACGAAACAAAAATAAATGACGTCACAAAATACATAACGTCACGAAAATAAATGACTCACAAAATACATAACGTCACAAAAACAAATGACGTCACAAAATACATAACGTCAAAAAAATAAATGACGTCACAAAATACATAACGTCACAAAAATAAATGACGTCACAAAATACATAACGTCACAAAAATAAATGACGTCACAAAATACATAACGTCACAAAAATAAATGACGTTACAAAATAAATGACGTTACAAAATACATAACGTTACCAAAATAAATGACGTCACAAAATACATAACGTCACAAAAATAAATGACGTCACAAAATACATAACGTCACAAAAAAATGACGTCACAAAATACATAACGTCACAAAAATAAATGGCGTCACAAAATACATAACGTCACGAAAATAAATGACTCACAAAATACATAACGTCACAAAAACAAATGACGTCACAAAATACATAACGTCACAAAAATAAATGACGTCACAAAAATTAATTACGTCACAAAATACATAACCTCACAAAATATATAACGTCACAAAAATAAATGACGTCACAAAAATAAATGACGTCACAAAATACATAACGTCACAAAAATAAATGACGTCACAAAATACATAACGTCACAAAAATAAATGACGTTACAAAATAAATGACGTTACAAAATACATAACGTTACCAAAATAAATGACGTCACAAAATTTATAACGTCACAAAAATAAATGACGTCACAAAATACATAACGTCACAAAAAAATGACGTCACAAAATACATAACGTCACAAAAATAAATGGCGTCACAAAATACATAACGTCACGAAAATAAATGACTCACAAAATACATAACGTCACAAAAACAAATGACGTCACAAAATACATAACGTCACAAAAATAAATAACGTCACAAAATACATAACGTCACAAAATACATAACGGCAAAAAATAAATGACGTCACAAAATACATAACGTCACCAAAATAAATGACGTCACAAAATACATAACGTCACAAAAATAAATGACGTCACAAAATACATAACGTCACAAAATACATAACGTCACAAAAATAAATGACGTCACAAAAATTAATTACGTCACAAAATACATAACGTCACAAAAATAAATGACGTCACAAAATACATAACGTCACAAAAAAATGACGTTACAAAATACATAACGTTACCAAAATAAATGACGTCACAAAATACATAACGTCACAAAAATAAATGACGTCACAAAATACATAACGTCACAAAATACATAACGTCATAAAAATAAATGACGTCACAAAAATTAATTACGTCACAAAATACATAACGTCACAAAAACAAATGACGTCACAAAATACATAACGTCACAAAAATAAATGACGTCACAAAAATTAATTACGTCACAAAATACATAACCTCACAAAATATATAACGTCACAAAAATAAATGACGTCACAAAAATTAATTACGTCACAAAATACATAACCTCACAAAATATATAACGTCACAAAAATAAATGACGTTACAAAATAAATGACGTTACAAAATACATAACGTTACCAAAATAAATGACGTCACAAAATACATAACGTCACAAAAATAAATGACGTCACAAAATACATAACGTCACAAAAATAAATGACGTCACAAAATACATAACGTCACAAAATACATAACGTCACAAAAATAAATGACGTTACAAAATAAATGACGTTACAAAATACATAACGTTACAAAATAAACGACGTCACAAAATACATAACGTCACAAAAATAAATGACGTCACAAAATACATAACGTCACAAAAAAATGACGTCACAAAATACATAACGTCACAAAAATAAATGACGTCACAAAATACATAACGTCACGAAAATAAATGACTCACAAAATACATAACGTCACAAAAACAAATGACGTCACAAAATAAACAACGTCACATAAATAAATGACGTCACAAAAATTAATTACGTCACAAAATACATAACCTCACAAAATATATAACGTCACAAAAATAAATGACGTCACAAAAATTAATTAAGTCACAAAATACATAACGTCACAAAAATAAATAACGTCACAAAATACATAACGTCACAAAATACATAACGTCACAAAAATAAATGACGTTACAAAATAAATGACGTTACAAAATACATAACGTTACCAAAATAAATGACGTCACAAAATACATAACGTCACAAAAATAAATGACGTCACAAAATACATAACGTCACAAAAAATAAATGACGTCACAAAAATTAATTACGTCACAAAATACATAACGTCAAAAAAATAAATGACGTCACAAAATACATAACGTCATAAAATACATAACGTCACAAAAAAATGACGTCACAAAATACATAACGTCAAAAAAATAAATGACGTCACAAAATACATAACGTCACAAAAATAAATGACGTCACAAACATAATGACGTCACTAAATACATATTGTCACAAAAATAAATGACGTCACAAAATACATAACGTCACAAAAATAAATGACGTCACAAAATACATAACGTCAAAAAAATGACGTCACAAAATACATAACGTCACAAATAAATGACGTCACAAAATACATAACGAAACAAAAATAAATGACGTCACAAAATACATAACGAAACAAAAATAAATGACGTCACAAAATACATAACGTCACGAAAATAAATGACTCACAAAATACATAACGTCACAAAAACAAATGACGTCACAAAATACATAACGTCAAAAAAATAAATGACGTCACAAAATACATAACGTCACAAAAATAAATGACGTCACAAAATACATAACGTCACAAAAATAAATGACGTCACAAAATACATAACGTCACAAAAATAAATGACGTTACAAAATAAATGACGTTACAAAATACATAACGTTACCAAAATAAATGACGTCACAAAATACATAACGTCACAAAAATAAATGACGTCACAAAATACATAACGTCACAAAAAAATGACGTCACAAAATACATAACGTCACAAAAATAAATGGCGTCACAAAATACATAACGTCACGAAAATAAATGACTCACAAAATACATAACGTCACAAAAACAAATGACGTCACAAAATACATAACGTCACAAAAATAAATGACGTCACAAAAATTAATTACGTCACAAAATACATAACCTCACAAAATATATAACGTCACAAAAATAAATGACGTCACAAAAATAAATGACGTCACAAAATACATAACGTCACAAAAATAAATGACGTCACAAAATACATAACGTCACAAAAATAAATGACGTTACAAAATAAATGACGTTACAAAATACATAACGTTACCAAAATAAATGACGTCACAAAATACATAACGTCACAAAAATAAATGACGTCACAAAATACATAACGTCACAAAAAAATGACGTCACAAAATACATAACGTCACAAAAATAAATGGCGTCACAAAATACATAACGTCACGAAAATAAATGACTCACAAAATACATAACGTCACAAAAACAAATGACGTCACAAAATACATAACGTCACAAAAATAAATAACGTCACAAAATACATAACGTCACAAAATACATAACGGCAAAAAATAAATGACGTCACAAAATACATAACGTCACAAAAATAAATGACGTCACAAAATACATAACGTCACAAAAATAAATGACGTCACAAAATACATAACGTCACAAAATACATAACGTCACAAAAATAAATGACGTCACAAAAATTAATTACGTCACAAAATACATAACGTCACAAAAATAAATGACGTCACAAAATACATAACGTCACAAAAAAATGACGTTACAAAATACATAACGTTACCAAAATAAATGACGTCACAAAATACATAACGTCACAAAAATAAATGACGTCACAAAATACATAACGTCACAAAAAAATGACGTCACAAAATACATAACGTCACAAAAATAAATGACGTCACAAAATACATAACGTCACGAAAATAAATGACTCACAAAATACATAACGTCACAAAAACAAATGACGTCACAAAATACATAACGTCACAAAAATAAATGACGTCACAAAAATTAATTACGTCACAAAATACATAACCTCACAAAATATATAACGTCACAAAAATAAATGACGTCACAAAAATTAATTAAGTCAAAAAATACATAACGTCACAAAAATAAATAACGTCACAAAATACATAACGTCACAAAATACATAACGTCACAAAAATACATAACGTCACAAAAATAAATGACGTCACAAAATACATAACGTCACAAAAATAAATGAGGTCACAAAATACATAACGTCACAAAATACATAACGTCACAAAAATAAATGACGTCACAAAAATTAATTACGTCACAAAATACATAACGTCACTAAAATAAATGACTCACAAAATACATAACGTCACAAAAACAAATGACGTCACAAAATACATAACGTCACAAAATACATAACGTCACAAAAATAAATGACGTTACAAAATAAATGACGTTACAAAATACATAACGTTACCAAAATAAATGACGTCACAAAATACATAACGTCACAAAAATAAATGACGTCACAAAATACATAACGTCACAAAAATAAATGACGTCACAAAATACATAACGTCACAAAATACATAACGTCACAAAAATAAATGACGTTACAAAATAAATGACGTTACAAAATACATAACGTTACCAAAATAAATGACGTCACAAAATACATAACGTCACAAAATAAATGACGTCACAAAATACATAACGTCACAAAAAAATGACGTCACAAAATACATAACGTCACAAAAATAAATGACGTCACAAAATACATAACGTCACGAAAATAAATGACTCACAAAATACATAACGTCACAAAAACAAATGACGTCACAAAATAAATAACGTCACAAAAATAAATGACGTCACAAAAATTAATTACGTCACAAAATACATAACCTCACAAAATATATAACGTCACAAAAATTAATTAAGTCACAAAATACATAACGTCACAAAAATAAATAACGTCACAAAATACATAACGTCACAAAATACATAACGTCACAAAAATAAATGACGTTACAAAATAAATGACGTTACAAAATACATAACGTTACCAAAATAAATGACGTCACAAAATACATAACGTCACAAAAATAAATGACGTCACAAAATACATAACGTCACAAAAAATAAATGACGTCACAAAAATTAATTACGTCACAAAATACATAACGTCAAAAAAATAAATGACGTCACAAAATACATAACGCCATAAAATACATAACGTCACAAAAAAAATGACGTCACAAAATACATAACGTCAAAAAAATAAATGACGTCACAAAATACATAACGTCACAAAAATAAATGACGTCACAAACATAATGACGTCACTAAATACATATTGTCACAAAAATAAATGACGTCACAAAATACATAACGTCACAAAAATAAATGACGTCACAAAATACATAACGTCAAAAAAATGACGTCACAAAATACATAACGTCATAAAAATAAATGACGTCACAAAATACATAATGTCACAAAATTAAATGACGTCCCAAAATACATAACGTCACAAATAAATGACGTCACAAAATACATAACGAAACAAAAATAAATGACGTCACAAAATACATAACGTCACCAAAATAAATGACGTCACAAACATAATGACGTCACTAAATACATATTGTCACAAAAATAAATGACGTCACAAAATACATAACGTCACAAAAATAAATGACGTCACAAAATACATAACTTCACAAAATACATAACGTCACAAAAATAAATGACGTTACAAAATAAATGACGTTACAAAATACATAACGTTACCAAAATAAATGACGTCACAAAATACATAACGTCACAAAAACAAATGACGTCACAAAATACATAACGTCACAAAAATAAATGACGTCACAAAATACATAACGTCACGAAAATAAATGACTCACAAAATACATAACGTCACAAAAACAAATGACGTCACAAAATACATAACGTCAAAAAAATAAATGACGTCACAAAATACATATCGTCACAAAAATAAATGACGTCACAAAATACATAACGTCACAAAAATAAATGACGTCACAAAATACATAACGTCACAATAATAAATGACTTTACAAAATAAATGACGTTACAAAATACATAACGTTACCAAAATAAATGACGTCACAAAATACATAACGTCACAAAAATAAATGACGTCACAAAATACATAACATCACAAAAAAATGACGTCACAAAATACATAACGTCACAAAAATAAATGGCGTCACAAAATACATAACGTCACAAAAAAATGACGTTACAAAATACATAACGTTACCAAAATAAATGACGTCACAAAATACATAACGTCACAAAAATAAATGACGTCACAAAATACATAACGTCACAAAAAAATGACGTCACAAAATACATAACGTCACAAAAATAAATGACGTTACAAAATAAATGACGTTACAAAATACATAACGTTACCAAAATAAATGACGTCACAAAATACATAACGTCACAAAATAAATGACGTCACAAAATACATAACGTCACAAAAAAATGACGTCACAAAATACATAACGTCACAAAAATAAATGACGTCACAAAATACATAACGTCACGAAAATAAATGACTCACAAAATACATAACGTCACAAAAACAAATGACGTCACAAAATAAATAACGTCACAAAAATAAATGACGTCACAAAAATTAATTACGTCACAAAATACATAACCTCACAAAATATATAACGTCACAAAAATAAATGACGTCACAAAAATTAATTAAGTCACAAAATACATAACGTCACAAAAATAAATAACGTCACAAAATACATAACGTCACAAAATACATAACGTCACAAAAATAAATGACGTTACAAAATAAATGACGTTACAAAATACATAACGTTACCAAAATAAATGACGTCACAAAATACATAACGTCACAAAAATAAATGACGTCACAAAATACATAACGTCACAAAAAATAAATGACGTCACAAAAATTAATTACGTCACAAAATACATAACGTCACGAAAATAAATGACTCACAAAATACATAACGTCACAAAAACAAATGACGTCACAAAATACATAACGTCACAAAAATAAATGACGTCACAAAAATTAATTACGTCACAAAATACATAACCTCACAAAATATATAACGTCACAAAAATAAATGACGTCACAAAAATTAATTACGTCACAAAATACATAACGTCACAAAAATAAATAACGTCACAAAATACATAACGTCACAAAATACATAACGGCAAAAAATAAATGACGTCACAAAATACATAACGTCACAAAAATAAATGACGTCACAAAATACATAACGTCACAAAAATAAATGACGTCACAAAATACATAACGTCACAAAATACATAACGTCACAAAAATAAATGACGTCACAAAAATTAATTACGTCACAAAATACATAACGTCACAAAAATAAATGACGTCACAAAATACATAACGTCACAAAAAAATTACGTTACAAAATACATAACGTTACCAAAATAAATGACGTCACAAAATACATAACGTCACAAAAATAAATGACGTCACAAAATACATAACGTCACAAAAAAATGACGTCACAAAATACATAACGTCACAAAAATAAATGACGTCACAAAATACATAACGTCACGAAAATAAATGACTCACAAAATACATAACGTCACAAAAACAAATGACGTCACAAAATACATAACGTCACAAAAATAAATGACGTCACAAAAATTAATTACGTCACAAAATACATAACCTCACAAAATATATAACGTCACAAAAATAAATGACGTCACAAAAATTAATTAAGTCACAAAATACATAACGTCACAAAAATAAATAACGTCACAAAATACATAACGTCACAAAATACATAACGTCACAAAAATAAATGACGTCACAAAATAAATAAAGCCACAAAAATAAATGACGTCACAAAATACATAACGTCACGAAAATAAATGACTCACAAAATACATAACGTCACAAAAACAAATGACGTCACAAAATACATAACGTCACAAAATACATAACGTCACAAAAATAAATGACGTTACAAAATAAATGACGTTACAAAATACATAACGTTACCAAAATAAATGACGTCACAAAATACATAACGTCACAAAAATAAATGACGTCACAAAATACATAACGTCACAAAAATAAATGACGTCACAAAATACATAACGTCACAAAATACATAACGTCACAAAAATAAATGACGTTACAAAATAAATGACGTTACAAAATACATAACGTTACCAAAATAAATGACGTCACAAAATACATAACGTCACAAAAATAAATGACGTCACAAAATGCATAACGTCACAAAAAAATGACGTCACAAAATACATAACGTCACAAAAATAAATGACGTCACAAAATACATAACGTCACGAAAATAAATGACTCACAAAATACATAACGTCACAAAAACAAATGACGTCACAAAATAAATAACGTCATATAAATAAATGACGTCACAAAAATTAATTACGTCACAAAATACATAACCTCACAAAATATATAACGTCACAAAAATAAATGACGTCACAAAAATTAATTAAGTCACAAAATACATAACGTCACAAAAATAAATAACGTCACAAAATACATAACGTCACAAAATACATAACGTCACAAAAATAAATGACGTTACAAAATAAATGACGTTACAAAATACATAACGTTACCAAAATAAATGACGTCACAAAATACATAACGTCACAAAAATAAATGACGTCACAAAATACATAACGTCACAAAAAATAAATGACGTCACAAAAATTAATTACGTCACAAAATACATAACGTCAAAAAAATAAATGACGTCACAAAATACATAACGTCATAAAATACATAACGTCACAAAAAAAATGACGTCACAAAATACATAACGTCAAAAAAATAAATGACGTCATAAAATACATAACGTCACAAAAATAAATGACGTCACAAACATAATGACGTCACTAAATACATATTGTCACAAAAATAAATGACGTCACAATATACATAACGTCACAAAAATAAATGACGTCACAAAATACATAACGTCACAAAAATAAATGACGTCACAAAATACATAACGTCACAAAAATAAATGACGACACAAAACACATAACGTCACAAAAATAAATGACGTCACAAAATACATGACGTCACAAAAATAAATGACGTCACAAAAATAAATAACGTCACAAAATACATAACGTCACAAAATACATAACGGCAAAAAATAAATGACGTCACAAAATACATAACGTCACAAAAATAAATGTTGTCACAAAATGCATAACGTCACAAAATACATAACGTCACAAAAATAAATGACGTTACAAAATACATAACGTTACAAAAATAAATGACGTCACAAAATACATAACGTCACAAAATTAATGACGTCACAAAAATTAATTACGTCACAAAATACATAACGTCACAAAAATTAATTAAGTAAAAAAAAAAACATAACCTCACAAAAATAAATGACGTCACAAAATACATAACGTCACAAAAATAAATGACGTCACAAAATACATAATGTCACAAAATTAAATGACGTCCCAAAATACATAACGTCACAAATAAATAACGTCAAAAAATACATAACGAAACAAAAATAAATGACGTCACAAAATACATAACGTCACCAAAATAAATGACGTCACAAACATAATGACGTCACTAAATACATTTGTCACAAAAATAAATGACGTCACAAAATACATAACGTCACAAAAATAAATGACGTCACAAAATACATAACGTCAAAAAAATGACGTCACAAAATACATAACGTCATAAAATACATAACGTCACAAAAAAATGACGTCACAAAATACATAACGTCAAAAAAATAAATGACGTCACAAAATACATAACGTCACAAAAATAAATGACGTCACAAACATAATGACGTCACTAAATACATATTGTCACAAAAATAAATGACGTCACAATATACATAACGTCACAAAAATAAATGACGTCACAAAATACATAACGTCAAAAAAATGACGTCACAAAATACATAACGTCATAAAAATAAATGACGTCACAAAATACATAATGTCACAAAATTAAATGACGTCCCAAAATACATAACGTCACAAATAAATGACGTCACAAAATACATAACGAAACAAAAATAAATGACGTCACAAAATACATAACGTCACCAAAATAAATGACGTCACAAACATAATGACGTCACTAAATACATTTGTCACAAAAATAAATGACGTCACAAAATACATAACGTCACAAAAATAAATGACGTCACAAAATACATAACGTCAAAAAAATGACGTCACAAAATACATAACGTCATAAAAATAAATGACGTCACAAAAATTAATTACTTCACAAAATACATAACGTCACAAAAATAAATGACGTCACAAAATACATAACGTCACAAAATACATTACGTCACAAAAATAAATGACGTCACAAAATACATAACGTCACAAAAATAAATGACGTCACAAAATACATAAAGTCACAAAAATAAATGACGACACAAAACACATAACGTCACAAAAATAAATGACGTCACAAAATACATGACGTCACAAAAATAAATGACGTCACAAAAATAAATAACGTCACAAAATACATAACGTCACAAAATACATAACGGCAAAAAATAAATGACGTCACAAAATACATAACGTCACAAAAATAAATGTTGTCACAAAATACATAACGTCACAAAATACATAACGTCACAAAAATAAATGACGTTACAAAATACATAACGTTACAAAAATAAATGACGTCACAAAATACATAACGTCACAAAATTAATGACGTCACAAAAATTAATTACGTCACAAAATACATAACGTCACAAAAATTAATTACGTCAAAAAATACATAACCTCACAAAAATAAATGACGTCACAAAATACATAACGTCACAAAAATAAATGACGTCACAAAATACATAACGTCACAAAAATAAATGACGTCACAAAATACATAACGTCACGAAAATAAATGACTCACAAAATACATAACGTCACAAAAACAAATAACGTCACAAAATACATAACGTCACAAAAATAAATGACGTCACAAAATACATAACGTCACAAAATACATAACGTCACAAAAATAAATGACGTTACAAAATAAATGACGTTACAAAATACATAACGTTACCAAAATAAATGACGTCACAAAATACATAACGTCACAAAAATAAATGACGTCACAAAATACATAACGTCACAAAAAAATGACGTCACAAAATACATAACGTCACAAAAATAAATGACGTCACAAAATACATAACGTCACGAAAATAAATGATTCACAAAATACATAACGTCACAAAAACAAATGACGTCACAAAATATATAACGTCACAAAAATAAATGACGTCACAAAATACATAACGTCACAAAAATAAATGACGTCACAAAATACATAACGTCACAAAATACATAACGTCACAAAAATAAATGACGTTACAAAATAAATGACGTTACAAAATACATAACGTTACCAAAATAAATGACGTCACAAAATACATAACGTCACAAAAATAAATGACGTCACAAAATACATAACGTCACAAAAAAATGACGTCACAAAATACATAACGTCACAAAAATAAATGACGTCACAAAATACATAACGTCACGAAAAAAAATGACTCACAAAATACATAACGTCACAAAAACAAATGACGTTACAAAATACATAACGTCAAAAAAATAAATGACGTCACAAAATACATAACGTCACAAAAATAAATGACGTCACAAAATACATAACGTCACAAAAATAAATGACGTCACAAAATACATAACGTCACAAAATACATAACGTAACAAAAATAAATGACGTTACAAAATAAATGACGTTACAAAATACATAACGTTACCAAAATAAATGACGTCACAAAATACATAACGTCACAAAAATAAATGACGTCACAAAATACATAACGTCACAAAAAAATGACGTCACAAAATACATAACGTCACAAAAATAAATGACGTCAGAAAATACATAACGTCACGAAAATAAATGACTCACAAAATACATAACGTCACAAAAACAAATGACGTCACAAAATACATAACGTCACAAAAATAAATGACGTCACAAAAATTAATTACGTCACAAAATACATAACCTCATAAAATATATAACGTCACAAAAATAAATGACGTCACAAAAATTAATTACGTTACAAAATACATAACGTCACAAAAATAAATGACGTCACAAAATACATAACGTCACAAAATACATAACGTCACAAAATACATAACGTCACAAAATACATAACGTCACAAAAATAAATGACGTTACAAAATAAATGACGTTACAAAATACATAACGTTACCAAAATAAATGACGTCACAAAATACATAACGTCACAAAAATAAATGACGTCACAAAATACATAACGTCACAAAAAAATGACGTCACAAAATACATAACGTCACAAAAATAAATGACGTCACAAAATACATAACGTCACGAAAAAAAATGACTCACAAAATACATAACGTCACAAAAACAAATGACGTCACAAAATACATAACGTCAAAAAAATAAATGACGTCACAAAATACATAACGTCACAAAAATAAATGACGTCACAAAATACATAACGTCACAAAAATAAATGACGTCACAAAATACATAACGTCACAAAATACATAACGTAACAAAAATAAATGACGTTACAAAATAAATGACGTTACAAAATACATAACGTTACCAAAATAAATGACGTCACAAAATACATAACGTCACAAAAATAAATAACGTCACAAAATACATAACGTCACAAAAAATGACGTCACAAAATACATAACGTCACAAAAATAAATGACGTCAGAAAATACATAACGTCACGAAAATAAATGACTCACAAAATACATAACGTCACAAAAACAAATGACGTCACAAAATACATAACGTCACAAAAATAAATGACGTCACAAAAATTAATTACGTCACAAAATACATAACCTCATAAAATATATAAGTCACAAAAATAAATGACGTCACAAAAATTAATTACGTTACAAAATACATAACGTCACAAAAATAAATGACGTCACAAAATACATAACGTCACAAAATACATAACGTCACAAAATACATAACGTCACAAAATACATAACGTCACAAAAATAAATGACGTCACAAAATAAATGACGTTACAAAATACATAACGTTACCAAAATAAATGACGTCACAAAATACATAACGTCACAAAAATAAATGACGTCACAAAATACATAACGTCACAAAAATAAATGACGTCACAAAATACATAACGTCACAAAAATAAATGACGTCACAAAATACATAACGTCACAAAATACATAACGTCACAAAATACATAACGTCACAAAAATAAATGACGTTACAAAATAAATGACGTTACAAAATACATAACGTTACCAAAATAAATGACGTCACAAAATACATAACGTCACAAAAACAAATGACGTCACAAAATACATAACGTCACAAAAATAAATGACGTCACAAAATACATAACGTCACGAAAATAAATGACTCACAAAATACATAACGTCACAAAAACAAATGACGTCACAAAATAGATAACGTCACAAAAATAAATGACGTCACAAAAATTAATTACGTCACAAAATACATAACCTCACAAAATATATAACGTCACAAAAATAAATGACGTCACAAAAATTAATTACGTCACAAAATACATAACGTCACAAAAATAAATAACGTCACAAAATACATAACGTCACAAAATACATAACGGCAAAAAATAAATGACGTCACAAAATACATAACGTCACAAAAATAAATGACGTCACAAAAATTAATTACGTCACAAAATACATAACCTCACAAAATATATAACGTCACAAAAATAAATGACGTCACAAAAATTAATTACGTCACAAAATACATAACGTCACAAAAATAAATAACGTCACAAAATACATAACGTCACAAAATACATAACGGCAAAAAATAAATGACGTCACAAAATACATAACGTCACAAAAATAAATGACGTCACAAAATACATAACGTCACAAAAATAAATGACGTCACAAAATACATAACGTCACAAAATACATAACGTCACAAAAATAAATGACGTCACAAAAATTAATTACGTCACAAAATACATAACGTCACAAAAATAAATGACGTCACAAAATACATAACGTCACAAAAAATGACGTTACAAAATACATAACGTTACCAAAATAAATGACGTCACAAAATACATAACGTCACAAAAATAAATGACGTCACAAAATACATAACGTCACAAAAAAATGACGTCACAAAATACATAACGTCACAAAAATAAATGACGTCACAAAATACATAACGTCACGAAAATAAATGACTCACAAAATACATAACGTCACAAAAACAAATGACGTCACAAAATACATAACGTCACAAAAATAAATGACGTCACAAAAAATTATTACGTCACAAAATACATAACCTCACAAAATATATAACGTCACAAAAATAAATGACGTCACAAAAATTAATTAAGTCACAAAATACATAACGTCACAAAAATAAATAACGTCACAAAATACATAACGTCACAAAATACATAACGTCACAAAAATAAATGACGTCACAAAATAAATAAAGTCACAAAAATAAATGACGTCACAAAATACATAACGTCACGAAAATAAATGACTCACAAAATACATAACGTCACAAAAACAAATGACGTCACAAAATACATAACGTCACAAAATACATAACGTCACAAAATACATAACGTCACAAAAATAAATGACGTTACAAAATAAATGACGTTACAAAATACATAACGTTACCAAAATAAATGACGTCACAAAATACATAACGTCACAAAAATAAATGACGTCACAAAATACATAACGTCACAAAAACAAATGACGTCACAAAATACATAACGTCACAAAATACATAACGTCACAAAAATAAATGACGTTACAAAATAAATGACGTTACAAAATACATAACGTTACCAAAATAAATGACGTCACAAAATACATAACGTCACAAAAATAAATGACGTCACAAAATACATAACGTCACAAAAAAATGACGTCACAAAATACATAACGTCACAAAAATAAATGACGTCACAAAATACATAACGTCACGAAAATAAATGACTCACAAAATACATAACGTCACAAAAACAAATGACGTCACAAAATAAATAACGTCACAAAAATAAATGACGTCACAAAAATTAATTACGTCACAAAATACATAACCTCACAAAATATATAACGTCACAAAAATAAATGACGTCACAAAAATTAATTAAGTCACAAAATACATAACGTCACAAAAATAAATAACTTCACAAAATACATAACGTCACAAAATACATAACGTCACAAAAATAAATGACGTTACAAAATAAATGACGTTACAAAATACATAACGTAACCAAAATAAATGACGTCACAAAATACATAACGTCACAAAAATAAATGACGTCACAAAATACATAACGTCACAAAAAATAAATGACGTCACAAAAATTAATTACGTCACAAAATACATAACGTCAAAAAAATAAATGACGTCACAAAATACATAACGTCATAAAATACATAACGTCACAAAAAAAATGACGTCACAAAATACATAACTTAAAAAAAATAAATGACGTCACAAAATACATAACGTCACAAAAATAAATGACGTCACAAACATAATGACGTCACTAAATACATATTGTCACAAAAATAAATGACGTCACAAAATACATAACGTCACAAAAATAAATGACGTCACAAAATACATAACGTCAAAAAAATGACGTCACAAAATACATAACGTCATAAAAATAAATGACGTCACAAAATACATAATGTCACAAAATTAAATGACGTCCCAAAATACATAACGTCACAAATAAATGACGTCACAAAATACATAACGAAACAAAAATAAATGACGTCACAAAATACATAACGTCACCAAAATAAATGACGTCACAAACATAATGACGTCACTAAATACATATTGTCACAAAAATAAATGACGTCACAAAATACATAACGTCACAAAAATAAATGACGTCACAAAATACATAACGTCAAAAAAATGACGTCACAAAATACATAACGTCACAAAATACATAACGTCACAAAAATAAATGACGTTACAAAATAAATGACGTTACAAAATACATAACGTTACCAAAATAAATGACGTCACAAAATACATAACGTCACAAAAAATGACGTCACAAAATACATAACGTCACAAAAATAAATGACGTCACAAAATACATAACGTCACGAAAATAAATGACTCACAAAATACATAACGTCACAAAAACAAATGACGTCACAAAATACATAACGTCAAAAAAATAAATGACGTCACAAAATACATAACGTCACAAAAATAAATGACGTCAGAAAATACATAACGTCACGAAAATAAATGACTCACAAAATACATAACGACACAAAAACAAATGACGTCACAAAATACATAACGTCACCAAAATAAATGACGTCACAAACATAATGACGTCACTAAATACATATTGTCACAAAAATAAATGACGTCACAAAATACATAACGTCACAAAAATAAATGACGTCACAAAATACATAACGTCAAAAAAATGACGTCACAAAATACATAACGTCACAAAATACATAACGTAACAAAAATAAATGACGTTACAAAATAAATGACGTTACAAAATACATAACGGTACCAAAATAAATGACGTCACAAAATACATAACGTCACAAAAATAAATGACGTCACAAAATACATAACGTCACAAAAAAATGACGTCACAAAATACATAACGTCACAAAAATAAATGACGTCAGAAAATACATAACGTCACGAAAATAAATGACTCACAAAATACATAACGACACAAAAACAAATGACGTCACAAAATACATAACGTCACAAAAATAAATGACGTCACAAAAATTAATTACGTCACAAAATACATAACCTCATAAAATATATAACGTCACAAAAATAAATGACGTCACAAAAATTAATTACGTTACAAAATACATAACGTCACAAAAATAAATTACGTCACAAAATACATAACGTCACAAAATACATAACGTCACAAAATACATAACGTCACAAAAATAAATGACGTCACAAAATAAATGACGTTACAAAATACATAACGTTACCAAAATAAATGACGTCACAAAATACATAACGTCACAAAAATAAATGACGTCACAAAATACATAACGTCACAAAAATAAATGACGTCACAAAATACATAACGTCACAAAAATAAATGACGTCACAAAATACATAACGTCACAAAATACATAACGTCACAAAAATAAATGACGTTACAAAATAAATGACGTTACAAAATACATAACGTTACCAAAATAAATGACGTCACAAAATACATAACGTCACAAAAACAAATGACGTCACAAAATACATAACGTCACAAAAATAAATGACGTCACAAAATACATAACGTCACGAAAATAAATGACTCACAAAATACATAACGTCACAAAAACAAATGACGTCACAAAATACATAACGTCACAAAAATAAATGACGTCACAAAAATTAATTACGTCACAAAATACATAACCTCACAAAATATATAACGTCACAAAAATAAATGACGTCACAAAAATTAATTACGTTACAAAATACATAACGTCACAAAAATAAATAACGTCACAAAATACATAACGTCACAAAATACATAACGGCAAAAAATAAATGACGTCACAAAATACATAACGTCACAAAAATAAATGACGTCACAAAAATTAATTACGTCACAAAATACATAACCTCACAAAATATATAACGTCACAAAAATAAATGACGTCACAAAAATTAATTACGTCACAAAATACATAACGTCACAAAAATAAATAACGTCACAAAATACATAACGTCACAAAATACATAACGGCAAAAAATAAATGACGTCACAAAATACATAACGTCACAAAAATAAATGATGTCACAAAATACATAACGTCACAAAAATAAATGACGTCACAAAATACATAACGTCACAAAATACATAACGTCACAAAAATAAATGACGTCACAAAAATTAATTACGTCACAAAATACATAACGTCACAAAAACAAATGACGTCACAAAATACATAACGTCACAAAATACATAACGTCACAAAAAAATTACGTTACAAAATACATAACGTTACCAAAATAAATGACGTCACAAAATACATAACGTCACAAAAATAAATGACGTCACAAAATACATAACGTCACAAAAAAATGACGTCACAAAATACATAACGTCACAAAAATAAATGACGTCACAAAATACATAACGTCACGAAAATAAATGACTCACAAAATACATAACGTCACAAAACAAATGACGTCACAAAATACATAACGTCACAAAAATAAATGACGTCACAAAAATTAATTACGTCACAAAATACATAACCTCACAAAATATATAACGTCACAAAAATAAATGACGTCACAAAAATTAATTAAGTCACAAAATACATAACGTCACAAAAATAAATAACGTCACAAAATACATAACGTCACAAAATACATAACGTCACAAAAATAAATGACGTCACAAAATAAATAAAGTCACAAAAATAAATGACGTCACAAAATACATAACGTCACGAAAATAAATGACTCTTAAAATACATAACGTCACAAAAACAAATGACGTCACAAAATACATAACGTCACAAAATACATAACGTCACAAAAATAAATGACGTTACAAAATAAATGACGTTACAAAATACATAACGTTACCAAAATAAATGACGTCACAAAATACATAACGTCACAAAAATAAATGACGTCACAAAATACATAACGTCACAAGAATAAATGACGTCACAAAATACATAACGTCACAAAATACATAACGTCACAAAAATAAATGACGTTACAAAATAAATGACGTTACAAAATACATAACGTTACCAAAATAAATGACGTCACAAAATACATAACGTCACAAAAATAAATGACGTCACAAAATACATAACGTCACAAAAAAATGACGTCACAAAATACATAACGTCCCAAAAATAAATGACGTCACAAAAATTAATTACGTCACAAAATACATAACCTCACAAAATATATAACGTCACAAAAATAAATGACGTCACAAAAATTAATTAAGTCACAAAATACATAACGTCACAAAAATAAATAACGTCACAAAATACATAACGTCACAAAATACAAACGTCACAAAAATAAATGACGTTACAAAATAAATGACGTTACAAAATACATAACGTTACCAAAATAAATGACGTCACAAAATACATAACGTCACAAAAATAAATGACGTCACAAAATACATAACGTCACAAAAAATAAATGACGTCACAAAAATTAATTACGTCACAAAATACATAACGTCAAAAAAATAAATGACGTCACAAAATACATAACGTCATAAAATACATAACGTCACAAAAAAATGACGTCACAAAATACATAACGTCAAAAAAATAAATGACGTCACAAAATACATAACGTCACAAAAATAAATGACGTCACAAACATAATGACGTCACTAAATACATATTGTCACAAAAATAAATGACGTCACAAAATACATAACGTCACAAAAATAAATGACGTCACAAAATACATAACGTCAAAAAAATGACGTCACAAAATACATAACGTCATAAAAATAAATGACGTCACAAAATACATAATGTCACAAAATTAAATGACGTCCCAAAATACATAACGTCACAAATAAATGACGTCACAAAATACATAACGAAACAAAAATAAATGACGTCACAAAATACATAACGTCACCAAAATAAATGACGTCACAAACATAATGACGTCACTAAATACATATTGTCACGAAAATAAATGACGTCACAAAATACATAACGTCACAAAAATAAATGACGTCACAAAATACATAACGTCAAAAAAATGACGTCACAAAATACATAACGTCATAAAAATAAATGACGTCACAAAAATTAATTACTTCACAAAATACATAACGTCACAAAAATAAATGACGTCACAAAATACATAACGTCACAAAATACATTACGTCACAAAAATAAATGACGTCACAAAATACATAACGTCACAAAAATAAATGACGTCACAAAATACATAACGTCACAAAAATAAATGACGTCACAAAATACATAACGTCACAAAAATAAATGACGTCACAAAATACATGACGTCACAAAAATAAATGACGTCACAAAAAAAAATAACGTCACAAAATACATAACGTCACAAAATACATAACGGCAAAAAATAAATGACGTCACAAAATACATAACGTCACAAAAATAAATGTTGTCACAAAATACATAACGTCACAAAAATAAATGACGTTACAAAATAAATGACGTTACAAAATACATAACGTTACCAAAATAAATGACGTCACAAAATACATAACGTCACAAAAATAAATGACGTCACAAAATACATAACGTCACAAAAAAATGACGTCACAAAATACATAACGTCACAAAAATAAATGACGTCACAAAATACATAACGTCACGAAAATAAATGATTCACAAAATACATAACGTCACAAAAACAAATGACGTCACAAAATAAATAACGTCACAAAAATAAATGACGTCACAAAATACATAACGTCACAAAAATAAATGACGTCACAAAATACATAACGTCACAAAATACATAACGTCACAAAAATAAATGACGTTACAAAATAAATGACGTTACAAAATACATAACGTTACCAAAATAAATGACGTCACAAAATACATAACGTCACAAAAATAAATGACGTCACAAAATACATAACGTCACAAAAAAATGACGTCACAAAATACATAACGTCACAAAAATAAATGACGTCACAAAATACATAACGTCACGAAAATAAATGACTCACAAAATACATAACGACGTCACAAAATACATAACGTCACAAAATATATAACGTCACAAAAATAAATGACGTCACAAAAATTAATTACGTCACAAAATACATAACGTCACAAAAAAAATAACGTCACAAAATACATAACGTCACAAAATACATAACGTCACAAAAATAAATGACGTCACAAAATAAATAAAGTCACAAAAATAAATGACGTCACAAAATGCATAACGTCACAAAAATAAATGATGTCACAAAATACATAACGTCACAAAAATATATGACGTCACAAAATTAATTACGTCACAAAATACATAACGTCACAAAAATAAATGACGTCACAAAATACATAACGTCACCAAAATAAATGACGTCACAAAATACATAACGTCACAAAAATAAATGACGTCACAAAATACATAACGTCACAAAAACAAATGACGTCACAAAATACATAACGTCACAAAAATAAATGACGTCACAAAATACATAACGTCACAAAAATAAATGACGTCACAAAAATTAATTACGTCACAAAATACATAACGTCACAAAATATAAAACGTCACAAAAATAAATGACGTCACAAAAATTAATTACGTCACAAAATACATAACGTCACAAAAATAAATAACGTCACAAAATACATAACGTCACAAAATACATAACGTCACAAAAATAAATGACGTCACAAAATAAATAAAGTCACAAAAATAAATGACGTCACAAAATACATAACGTCACAAAAATAAATGACGTCACAAAATACATAACGTCACAAAATACATAACGTCACAAAAATAAAAAACGTCACAAAAATTAATTACGTCACAAAATACATAACGTCACAAAAATAAATGACGTCACAAAATACATAACGTCACAAAAAAATGACGTTACAAAATACATAACGTTACCAAAATAAATGACGTCAAAAAATACATAACGTCACAAAAATAAATGACGTCACAAAATACATAACGTCACAAAAAATGACGTCACAAAATACATAACGTCACAAAAATAAATGACGTCACAAAATACATAACGTCACGAAAATAAATGACTCACAAAATACATAACGTCACAAAAACAAATGACGTCACAAAATACATAACGTCACAAAAATAAATGACGTCACAAAAATTAATTACGTCACAAAATACATAACCTCACAAAATATATAACGTCACAAAAATAAATGACGTCACAAAAATTAATTAAGTCACAAAATACATAACGTCACAAAAATAAATAACGTCACAAAATACATAACGTCACAAAATACATAACGTCACAAAAAAATGACGTTACAAAATACATAACGTTACCAAAATAAATGACGTCACAAAATACATAACGTCACAAAAATAAATGACGTCACAAAATACATAACGTCACAAAAAATGACGTCACAAAATACATAACGTCACAAAAATAAATGACGTCACAAAATACATAACGTCACGAAAATAAATGACTCACAAAATACATAACGTCACAAAAACAAATGACGTCACAAAATACATAACGTCACAAAATACATAACGTCACAAAAATAAATGACGTTACAAAATAAATGACGTTACAAAATACATAATGTTACCAAAATAAATGACGTCACAAAATACATAACGTCACAAAAATAAATGACGTCACAAAATACATAACGTCACAAGAATAAATGACGTCACAAAATACATAACGTCACAAAATACATAACGTCACAAAAATAAATGACGTTACAAAATAAATGACGTTACAAAATACATAACGTTACCAAAATAAATGACGTCACAAAATACATAACGTCACAAAAATAAATGACGTCACAAAATACATAACGTCACAAAAAAATGACGTCACAAAATACATAACGTCACAAAAATAAATGACGTCACAAAAATTAATTACGTCACAAAATACATAACGTCACAAAAATAAATAACGTCACAAAATACATAACGTCACAAAATACAAACGTCACAAAAATAAATGACGTTACAAAATACATAACGTTACCAAAATAAATGACGTCACAAAATACATAACGTCACAAAAATAAATGACGTCACAAAATACATAACGTCACAAAAAATAAATGACGTCACAAAAATTAATTTGGTCACAAAATACATAACGTCAAAAAAATAAATGACGTCACAAAATACATAACGTCATAAAATACATAACGTCACAAAAAAATGACGTCACAAAATACATAACGTCAAAAAAATAAATGACGTCACAAAATACATAACGTCACAAAAATAAATGACGTCACAAACATAATGACGTCACTAAATACATATTGTCACAAAAATAAATGACGTCACAAAATACATAACGTCACAAAAATAAATGACGTCACAAAATACATAACGTCAAAAAAATGACGTCACAAAATACATAACGTCATAAAAATAAATGACGTCACAAAATACATAATGTCACAAAATTAAATGACGTCCCAAAATACATAACGTCACAAATAAATGACGTCACAAAATACATAACGAAACAAAAATAAATGACGTCACAAAATACATAACGTCACCAAAATAAATGACGTCACAAACATAATGACGTCACTAAATACATATTGTCACGAAAATAAATGACGTCACAAAATACATAACGTCACAAAAATAAATGACGTCACAAAATACATAACGTCAAAAAAATGACGTCACAAAATACATAACGTCATAAAAATAAATGACGTCACAAAAATTAATTACTTCACAAAATACATAACGTCACAAAAATAAATGACGTCACAAAATACATAACGTCACAAAATACATTTCGTCACAAAAATAAATGACGTCACAAAATACATAACGTCACAAAAATAAATGACGTCACAAAATACATAACGTCACAAAAATAAATGACGTCACAAAATACATAACGTCACAAAAATAAATGACGTCACAAAATACATGACGTCACAAAAATAAATGACGTCACAAAAAAAATAACGTCACAAAATACATAACGTCACAAAATACATAACGGCAAAAAATAAATGACGTCACAAAATACATAACGTCACAAAAATAAATGTTGTCACAAAATACATAACGTCACAAAAATAAATGACGTTACAAAATAAATGACGTTACAAAATACATAACGTTACCAAAATAAATGACGTCACAAAATACATAACGTCACAAAAATAAATGACGTCACAAAATACATAACGTCACAAAAAAATGACGTCACAAAATACATAACGTCACAAAAATAAATGACGTCACAAAATACATAACGTCACGAAAATAAATGATTCACAAAATACATAACGTCACAAAAACAAATGACGTCACAAAATAAATAACGTCACAAAAATAAATGACGTCACAAAATACATAACGTCACAAAAATAAATGACGTCACAAAATACATAACGTCACAAAATACATAACGTCACAAAAATAAATGACGTTACAAAATAAATGACGTTACAAAATACATAACGTTACCAAAATAAATGACGTCACAAAATACATAACGTCACAAAAATAAATGACGTCACAAAATACATAACGTCACAAAAAAATGACGTCACAAAATACATAACGTCACAAAAATAAATGACGTCACAAAATACATAACGTCACGAAAATAAATGACTCACAAAATACATAACGACGTCACAAAATACATAACGTCACAAAATATATAACGTCACAAAAATAAATGACGTCCCAAAAATTAATTACGTCACAAAATACATAACGTCACAAAAAAAATAACGTCACAAAATACATAACGTCACAAAATACATAACGTCACAAAAATAAATGACGTCACAAAATAAATAAAGTCACAAAAATAAATGACGTCACAAAATGCATAACGTCACAAAAATAAATGATGTCACAAAATACATAACGTCACAAAAATATATGACGTCACAAAATTAATTACGTCACAAAATACATAACGTCACAAAAACAAATGACGTCACAAAATACATAACGTCACAAAAATAAATGACGTCACAAAATACATAACGTCACAAAAATAAATGACGTCACAAAAATTAATTACGTCACAAAATACATAACGTCACAAAATATAAAACGTCACAAAAATAAATGACGTCACAAAAATTAATTACGTCACAAAATACATAACGTCACAAAAATAAATAACGTCACAAAATACATATCGTCACAAAATACATAACGTCACAAAAATAAATGACGTCACAAAATAAATAAAGTCACAAAAATAAATGACGTCACAAAATACATAACGTCACAAAAATAAATGACGTCACAAAATACATAACGTCACAAAATTAATGACGTCACAAAACTTAATTACGTCACAAAATACATAACGTCACAAAAATAAATGACGTCAAAAAATACATAACCTCACAAAAATAAATGACGTTACAAAATACATAACGTCACAAAAATAAATGACGTCACAAAATACATAATGTCACAAAAATAAATGACGTCACAAAAATTAATTACGTCACAAAATACATAACGTCACAAAATATATAACGTCACAAAAATAAATGACGTCACAAAAATTAATTACGTCACAAAATACATAACGTCACAAAATATATAACGTCACAAAAATAAATGACGTCACAAAAATTAATTACGTCACAAAATACATAACGTCACAAAAAAAAATAACGTCACAAAATACATAACGTCACAAAATACATAACGTCACAAAAATAAATGACGTCACAAAATAAATAAAGTCACAAAAATAAATGACGTCACAAAATGCATAACGTCACAAAAATAAATGATGTCACAAAATACATAACGTCACAAAAATATATGACGTCACAAAATTAATTACGTCACAAAATACATAACGTCACAAAAATAAATGACGTCACAAAATACATAACGTCACCAAAATAAATGACGTCACAAAATACATAACGTCACAAAAATAAATGACGTCACAAAATACATAACGTCACAAAAATAAATGACGTCACAAAATACATAACGTCACATAAAATTAATTACGTCACAAAATACATAACGTCACAAAAATAAATAACGTCACAAAATACATAACGTCACAAAATACATAACGTCACAAAAATAAATGACGTCACAAAATAAATAAAGTCACAAAAATAAATGACGTCACAAAATGCATAACGTCACAAAAATAAATGACGTCACAAAATACATAACGTCACAAAAAATGACGTCACAAAATACATAACGTCACAAAAATAAATGACGTCAAAAAATACATAACGTCACAAAAATAAATGACGTCACAAAATTAATTACGTCACAAAATACATAACGTCACAAAAATAAATGACGTCACAAAAAAAATAACTTCACCAAAATAAATGACGTCACAAAATACATAACGTCACAAAAATAAATGACGTCACAAAATACATAACGTCACAAAAACAAATGACGTCACAAAATACATAACGTCACAAAAATAAATGACGTCACAAAATACATAACGTCACAAAAATAAATGACGTCACAAAATACATAACGTCACATAAAATTAATTACGTCACAAAATACATAACGTCACAAAAATAAATAACGTCACAAAATACATAACGTCACAAAATACATAACGTCACAAAAATAAATGACGTCACAAAATAAATAAAGTCACAAAAATAAATGACGTCACAAAATGCATAACGTCACAAAAATAAATGATGTCACAAAATACATAACGTCACAAAAATAAATGACGTCACAAAATACATAACGTCACAAAAATAAATGACGTCACAAAATACATAACGTCACAAAAATAAATGACGTCACAATAATAAATGACGTCACAAAATACATAAGGTCACAAAAATAAATGACGTCACAAAATACATAACGTTACAAAAAAAAATGACGTAACAAAATACATAACGTCACAAAAATAAATGACGTCACAAAATAAATAAAGTCACAAAAATAAATGACGTCACAAAATGCATAACGTCACAAAAATAAATGATGTCACAAAATACATAACGTCACAAAAATATATGACGTCACAAAATTAATTACGTCACAAAATACATAACGTCACAAAAATAAATGACGTCACAAAATACATAACGTCACCAAAATAAATGACGTCACAAAATACATAACGTCACAAAAATAAATGACGTCACAAAATACATAACGTCACAAAAACAAATGACGTCACAAAATACATAACGTCACAAAAATAAATGACGTCACAAAATACATAACGTCACAAAAATAAATGACGTCACAAAAATTAATTACGTCACAAAATACATAACGTCACAAAATATAAAACGTCACAAAAATAAATGACGTCACAAAAATTAATTACGTCACAAAATACATAACGTCACAAAAATAAATAACGTCACAAAATACATAACGTCACAAAATACATAACGTGTCAAAAATTTATGACGTCACAAAATAAATAAAGTCACAAAAATAAATGACGTCACAAAATACATAACGTCACAAAAATAAATGACGTCACAAAATACATAACGTCACAAAATTAATGACGTCACAAAACTTAATTACGTCACAAAATACATAACGTCACAAAAATAAATGACGTCAAAAAATACATAACCTCACAAAAATAAATGACGTTACAAAATACATAACGTCACAAAAATAAATGACGTCACAAAATACATAATGTCACAAAATACATAGCGGCACAAAAATAAAAGACGTCACAAAGTACATAACGTCACAAAAATAAATGACGTCACAAAATACATAACGTCAAAAAAATAAATGACGTCAAAAAAATACATAACGTCACAAAAATAAATGACGTCACAAAAATTAATTACGTCACAAAATACATAACGTCACAAAATATATAACGTCACAAAAATAAATGACGTCACAAAAATTAATTACGTCACAAAATACATAACGTCACAAAATATATAACGTCACAAAAATAAATGACGTCACAAAAATTAATTACGTCACAAAATACATAACGTCACAAAAAAAAATAACGTCACAAAATACATAACGTCACAAAATACATAACGTCACAAAAATAAATGACGTCACAAAATAAATAAAGTCACAAAAATAAATGACGTCACAAAATGCATAACGTCACAAAAATAAATGATGTCACAAAATACATAACGTCACAAAAATATATGACGTCACAAAATTAATTACGTCACAAAATACATAACGTCACAAAAATAAATGACGTCACAAAATACATAACGTCACCAAAATAAATGACGTCACAAAATACATAACGTCACAAAAATAAATGACGTCACAAAATACATAACGTCACAAAAATAAATGACGTCACAAAATACATAACGTCACATAAAATTAATTACGTCACAAAATACATAACGTCACAAAAATAAATAACGTCACAAAATACATAACGTCACAAAATACATAACGTCACAAAAATAAATGACGTCACAAAATAAATAAAGTCACAAAAATAAATGACGTCACAAAATGCATAACGTCACAAAAATAAATGACGTCACAAAATACATAACGTCACAAAAAAATGACGTCACAAAATACATAACGTCACAAAAATAAATGACGTCAAAAAATACATAACGTCACAAAAATAAATGACGTCACAAAATTAATTACGTCACAAAATACATAACGTCACAAAAATAAATGACGTCACAAAATACATAACTTCACCAAAATAAATGACGTCACAAAATACATAACGTCACAAAAATAAATGACGTCACAAAATACATAACGTCACAAAAACAAATGACGTCACAAAATACATAACGTCACAAAAATAAATGACGTCACAAAATACATAACGTCACAAAAATAAATGACGTCACAAAATACATAACGTCACATAAAATTAATTACGTCACAAAATACATAACGTCACAAAAATAAATAACGTCACAAAATACATAACGTCACAAAATACATAACGTCACAAAAATAAATGACGTCACAAAATAAATAAAGTCACAAAAATAAATGACGTCACAAAATGCATAACGTCACAAAAATAAATGATGTCACAAAATACATAACGTCACAAAAATAAATGACGTCACAAAAATTTATTACGTCACAAAATTAAATAACGTCACAAAATACATAACGTCACAAAATACATAGCGGCACAAAAATAAATGACGTCACAAAATACATAACGTCAAAAAATAAATGACGTCACAAAATACATAACGTCACAAAAATAAATGACGTCACAAAATACATAACGTCACAAAAATAAATGACGTCACAATAATAAATGACGTCACAAAATACATAAGGTCACAAAAATAAATGACGTCACAAAATACATAACGTTACAAAAATAAATGACGTAACAAAATACATAACGTCACAAAAATAAATGACGTCACAAAATACATAACGTCACAAAAAAATGACGTCACAAAATTCATAACGTCACAAAAATAAATGACGTCACAAAATACATAACGTCACCAAAATATATGACGTAACAAAAATTAATTACGTCACAAAATACATAACGTCACAAAATATATAACGTCACAAAAATAAATGACGTCACAAAAATTAATTACGTCACAAAATACATAACGTCACAAAAATAAATAACGTCACAAAATACATAATGTCACAAAATACATAACGTCACAAAAATAAATGACGTCACAAAAATTTATTACGTCACAAAATTAAATAACGTCACAAAATACATAACGTCACAAAATTCATAGCGGCACAAAAATAAATGACGTCACAAAATACATAACGTCTCAAAAATAAATGACGTTACAAAATACATAACGTCACAAAAATAAATCACGTCACAATAATAAATGACGTCACAAAATACATAACGTCACAAAAATAAATGACGTCACAAAATACATAACGTTACAAAAATAAATGACGTCACAAAATACATAACGTCACAAAAATAAATGAAGTCACAAAATACATAACGTCACAAAAAAATGACGTCACAAAATACATAACGTCACAAAAATAAATGACGTCAAAAAATACATAACGTCACAAAAATAAATGACGTCACAAAATTAATTACGTCACAAAATACATAACGTCACAAAAATAAATGACGTCACAAAATACATAACGTAACCAAAATAAATGACGTCACAAAATACATAACGTCACAAAAATAAATGACGTCACAAAATACATAACGTCACAAAAACAAATGACGTCACAAAATACATAACGTCACAAAAATAAATGACGACACAAAATACATAACGTCACAAAAAAAATGACGTCACAAAAATTAATTACGTCACAAAATACATAACGTCACAAAATATATAACGTCACAAAAATAAATGACGTCACAAAAATTAATTACGTCACAAAATACATAACGTCACAAAAATAAATAACGTCAAAAAATACATAACGTCACAAAATACATAACGTCAAAAAAATAAATGACGTCACAAAATAAATAAAGTCACAAAAATAAATGACGTCACAAAATACATAACGTCACAAAAATAAATGACGTCACAAAATACATAACGTCACAAAATTAATGACGTCACAAAACTTATTTACGTCACAAAATACATAACGTCACAAAAATAAATGACGTCAAAAAATACATAACCTCACAAAAATAAATGACGTCACAAAATACATAACGTCACAAAAATAAATGACGTCACAAAACACATAACGTCACAAAAATAAATGACGTCACAAAATACATAACGTCACAAAAATATATGACGTCACAAAATACATAACGTCACAAAAATAAATGACGTCACAAAATTAATGACGTCACAAAATACATAAAGTCACAAAAATAAATGACGTCACAAAATACATAACGTCACAAAAATAAATGACGTCACAAAAATTAATTACGTCACAAAATACATAACGTCACAAAAATAAATGACGTCACAAAAATTTATTACGTCACAAAATTAAATAACGTCACAAAATACATAACGTCACAAAATTCATAGCGGCACAAAAATAAATGACGTCACAAAATACATAAGGTCACAAAAATAAATGACGTCACAAAATACATAACGTCAAAAAAATTAATGACGTCACAAAATACATAACGTCACAAAATAAATGACGTCACAAAATACATAACGTCACAAAAATAAATGACGTCACAATAATAAATGACGTCACAAAATACATAAGGTCACAAAAATAAATGACGTCACAAAATACATAACGTTACAAAAATAAATGACGTCACAAAATACATAAAGTCACAAAAATAAATGACGTCACAAAATACATAACGTCACAAAAAAATGACGTCACAAAATACATAACGTCACAAAAAAAAATGACGTCACAAAATACATAACGTCACCAATATAAATGACGTAACAAAAATTAATTACGTCACAAAATACATAACGTCACAAAATATATAACGTCACAAAAATAAATGACGTCACAAAAATTAGTTACGTCACAAAATACATAACGTCACAAAAATAAATAACGTCACAAAATACATAACGTCACAAAATACATAACGTCACAAAAATAAATGACGTCACAAAATAAATAAAGTCACAAAAATAAATGACGTCACAAAATACATAACGTCACAAAAATAAATGACGTCACAAAATACATAACGTCACAAAATTAATGACGTCACAAAACTTAATTACGTCACAAAATACATAACGTCACAAAATTAATGACGTCACAAAACTTAATTACGTCACAAAATACATAACGTCACAAAAATAAATGACGTCAAAAAATACATAACCTCACAAAAATAAATGACGTCACAAAATACATGACGTCACAAAAATAAATGACGTCACAAAATACATAACGTCACAAAAATAAATGACGTCACAAAAATTAATTACGTCACAAAATACATAACGTCACAAAATATATAACGTCACAAAAATAAATGACGTCACAAAAATTAATTACGTCACAAAATACATAACGTCACAAAAATAAATAACGTCACAAAATACATAACGTCACAAAATACATAACGTCACAAAAATAAATGACGTCACAAAATAAATAAAGTCACAAAATAAATGACGTCACAAAATACATAACGTCACAAAAATAAATGACGTCGGAAAATACATAACGTCACAAAATTAATGACGTCACAAAACTTAATTACGTCACAAAATACATAACGTCACGAAAATAAATGACGTCAAAAAATACATAACCTCACAAAAATAAATGACGTCACAAAATACATAACGTCACAAAAATAAATGACGTCACAAAATACATAACGTCACAAAAATAAATGACGTCACAAAATACATAACGTCACAAAAATAAATGACGTCACAAAATACATAACGTCACAAAAATAAATGACGTCACAAAAATTAATGACGTCACAAAATACATAACGTCACAAAAATAAATGACGTCACAAAATACATAACGTCAAAAAAATAAATGACGTCACAAAATACATAACGTCACAAAAAATAAATGACGTCACAAAATGCATAACGTGACAAAAATAAATGATGTCACAAAATACTTAACGTCACAAAATATATAACGTCACAAAAATAAATGACGTCACAAAAATTAATTACGTCACAAAATACATAACGTCACAAAATATATAACGTCACAAAAATAAATGACGTCACAAAAATTAATTACGTCACAAAATACATAACGTCACAAAAAAAAATAACGTCACAAAATACATAACGTCACAAAACACATAACGTCACAAAAATAAATGACGTCACAAAATAAATAAAGTCACAAAAATAAATGACGTCACAAAATGCATAACGTCACAAAAATAAATGATGTCACAAAATACATAACGTCACAAAAATATATGACGTCACAAAATTAATTACGTCACAAAATACATAACGTCACAAAAATAAATGACGTCACAAAATACATAACGTCACCAAAATAAATGACGTCACAAAATACATAACGTCACAAAAATAAATGACGTCACAAAATACATAACGTCACAAAAATAAATGACGTCACAAAATACATAACGTCACATAAAATTAATTACGTCACAAAATACATAACGTCACAAAAATAAATAACGTCACAAAATACATAACGTCACAAAATACATAACGTCACAAAAATAAATGACGTCACAAAATAAATAAAGTCACAAAAATAAATGACGTCACAAAATGCATAACGTCACAAAAATAAATGACGTCACAAAATACATAACGTCACAAAAAAATGACGTCACAAAATACATAACGTCACAAAAATAAATGACGTCAAAAAATACATAACGTCACAAAAATAAATGACGTCACAAAATTAATTACGTCACAAAATACATAACGTCACAAAAATAAATGACGTCACAAAATACATAACTTCACCAAAATAAATGACGTCACAAAATACATAACGTCACAAAAATAAATGACGTCACAAAATACATAACGTCACAAAAACAAATGACGTCACAAAATACATAACGTCATAAAAATAAATGACGTCACAAAATACATAACGTCACAAAAATAAATGACGTCACAAAATAAATAACGTCACATAAAATTAATTACGTCACAAAATACATAACGTCACAAAAATAAATAACGTCACAAAATACATAACGTCACAAAATACATAACGTCACAAAAATAAATGACGTCATAATAAAGTCACAAAAATAAATGACGTCACAAAATGCATAACGTCACAAAAATAAATGATGTCACAAAATACATAACGTCACAAAAATAAATGACGTCACAAAAATTTATTACGTCACAAAATTAAATAACGTCACAAAATACATAACGTCACAAAATACATAGCGGCACAAAAATAAATGACGTCACAAAATACATAACGTCAAAAAATAAATGACGTCACAAAATACATAACGTCACAAAAATAAATGACGTCACAAAATACATAACGTCACAAAAATAAATGACGTCACAATAATAAATGACGTCACAAAATACATAAGGTCACAAAAATAAATGACGTCACAAAATACATAACGTTACAAAAATAAATGACGTAACAAAATACATAACGTCACAAAAATAAATGACGTCACAAAATACATAACGTCACAAAAAATGACGTCACAAAATTCATAACGTCACAAAAGTAAATGACGTCACAAAATACATAACGTCACCAAAATATATGACGTAACAAAAATTAATTACGTCACAAAATACATAACGTCACAAAATATATAACGTCACAAAAATAAATGACGTCACAAAAATTAATTACGTCACAAAATACATAACGTCACAAAAATAAATAACGTCACAAAATACATAATGTCACAAAATACATAACGTCACAAAAATAAATGACGTCACAAAAATTTATTACGTCACAAAATTAAATAACGTCACAAAATACATAACGTCACAAAATTCATAGCGGCACAAAAATAAATGACGTCACAAAATACATAACGTCTCAAAAATTAATGACGTTACAAAATACATAACGTCACAAAAATAAATGACGTCACAATAATAAATGACGTCACAAAATACATAACGTCACAAAAATAAATGACGTCACAAAATACATAACGTTACAAAAATAAATGACGTCACAAAATACATAACGTCACAAAAATAAATGAAGTCACAAAATACATAACGTCACAAAAAAATGACGTCACAAAATACATAACGTCACAAAAATAAATGACGTCAAAAAATACATAACGTCACAAAAATAAATGACGTCACAAAATTAATTACGTCACAAAATACATAACGTCACAAAAATAAATGACGTCACAAAATACATAACGTAACCAAAATAAATGACGTCACAAAATACATAACGTCACAAAAATAAATGACGTCACAAAAGACATAACGTCACAAAAACAAATGACGTCACAAAATACATAACGTCACAAAAATAAATGACGTCACAAAAATTAATTACGTCACAAAATACATAACGTCACAAAATATATAACGTCACAAAAATAAATGACGTCACAAAAATTAATTACGTCACAAAATACATAACGTCACAAAAATAAATAACGTCAAAAAATACATAACGTCACAAAATACATAACGTCAAAAAAATAAATGACGTCACAAAATAAATAAAGTCACAAAAATAAATGACGTCACAAAATACATAACGTCACAAAAATAAATGACGTCACAAAATACATAACGTCACAAAATTAATGACGTCACAAAACTTATTTACGTCACAAAATACATAACGTCACAAAAATAAATGACGTCAAAAAATACATAACCTCACAAAAATAAATGACGTCACAAAATACATAACGTCACAAAAATAAATGACGTCACAAAATACATAACGTCACAAAAATAAATGACGTCACAAAATACATAACGTCACAAAAATATATGACGTCACAAAATACATAACGTCACAAAAATAAATGACGTCACAAAATTAATGACGTCACAAAATACATAAGGTCACAAAAATAAATGACGTCACAAAATACATAACGTCACAAAAATAAATGACGTCACAAAAATTAATTACGTCACAAAATACATAACGTCACAAAAATAAATGACGTCACAAAAATTTATTACGTCACAAAATTAAATAACGTCACAAAATACATAACGTCACAAAATTCATAGCGGCACAAAAATAAATGACGTCACAAAATACATAACGTCACAAAAATAAATGACGTCACAAAATACATAACGTCAAAAAAATTAATGACGTCACAAAATACATAACGTCACAAAATAAATGACGTCACAAAATACATAACGTCACAAAAATAAATGACGTCACAATAATAAATGACGTCACAAAATACATAAGGTCACAAAAATAAATGACGTCACAAAATACATAACGTTACAAAAATAAATGACGTCACAAAATGCATAACGTCACAAAAATAAATGACGTCACAAAATACATAACGTCACAAAAAAATGACGTCACAAAATACATAACGTCACAAAAATAAATGACGTCACAAAATACATAACGTCACCAATATAAATGACGTAACAAAAATTAATTACGTCACAAAATACATAACGTCACAAAATATATAACGTCACAAAAATAAATGACGTCACAAAAATTAGTTACGTCACAAAATACATAACGTCAAAAAAATAAATAACGTCACAAAATACATAACGTCACAAAATACATAACGTCACAAAAATAAATGACGTCACAAAATAAATAAAGTCACAAAAATAAATGACGTCACAAAATACATAACGTCACAAAAATAAATGACGTCACAAAATACATAACGTCACAAAATTAATGACGTCACAAAACTTAATTACGTCACAAAATACATAACGTCACAAAAATAAATGACGTCAAAAAATACATAACCTCACAAAAATAAATGACGTCACAAAATACATGACGTCACAAAAATAAATGACGTCACAAAATACATAACGTCACAAAAATAAATGACGTCACAAAAATTAATTACGTCACAAAATACATAACGTCACAATATATATAACGTCACAAAAATAAATGACGTCACAAAAATTAATTACGTCACAAAATACATAACGTCACAAAAATAAATAACGTCACAAAATACATAACGTCACAAAATACATAACGTCACAAAAATAAATGACGTCACAAAATAAATAAGTCACAAAATAAATGACGTCACAAAATACATAACGTCACAAAAATAAATGACGTCGGAAAATACATAACGTCACAAAATTAATGACGTCACAAAACTTAATTACGTCACAAAATACATAACGTCACGAAAATAAATGACGTCAAAAAATACATAACCTCACAAAAATAAATGACGTCACAAAATACATAACGTCACAAAAATAAATGACGCCACAAAATACATAACGTCACAAAAATAAATGACGTCACAAAATACATAACGTCACAAAAATAAATGACGTCACAAAATACATAACGTCACAAAAATAAATGACGTCACAAAAATTAATGACGTCACAAAATACATAACGTCACAAAAATAAATGACGTCACAAAATACATAACGTCAAAAAAATAAATGACGTCACAAAATACATAACGTCACAAAAAATAAATGACGTCACAAAATGCATAACGTGACAAAAATAAATGATGTCACAAAATACTTAACGTCACAAAATATATTACGTCACAAAAATAAATGACGTCACAAAAATTAATTACGTCACAAAATACATAACGTCACAAAAATAAATAACGTCACAAAATAAATAAAGTCACAAAATAAATGACGTCACAAAATACATAACGTCACAAAAATAAATGACGTCGGAAAATACATAACGTCACAAAATTAATGACGTCACAAAACTTAATTACGTCACAAAATACATAACGTCACCAAAATAAATGACGTCAAAAAATACATAACCTCACAAAAATAAATGACGTCACAAAATACATAACGTCACAAAAATAAATGACGTCACAAAATACATAACGTCACAAAAATAAATGACGTCACAAAATACATAACGTCACAAAAATAAATGACGTCACAAAATACATAACGACACAAAAATAAATGACGTCACAAAAATTAATGACGTCACAAAATACATAACGTCACAAAAATAAATGACGTCACAAAATACATAACGTCAAAAAAATAAATGACGTCACAAAATACATAACGTCACAAAAAATAAATGACGTCACAAAATGCATAACGTGACAAAAATAAATGATGTCACAAAATACTTAACGTCACAAAATATATAACGTCACAAAAATAAATGACGTCACAAAAATTAATTACGTCACAAAATACATAACGTCACAAAATATATAACGTCACAAAAATAAATGACGTCACAAAAATTAATTACGTCACAAAATACATAACGTCACAAAAAAAAATAACGTCACAAAATACATAACGTCACAAAATACATAACGTCACAAAAATAAATGACGTCACAAAATAAATAAAGTCACAAAAATAAATGACGTCACAAAATGCATAACGTCACAAAAATAAATGATGTCACAAAATACATAACGTCACAAAAATATATGACGTCACAAAATTAATTACGTCACAAAATACATAACGTCACAAAAATAAATGACGTCACAAAATACATAACGTCACCAAAATAAATGACGTCACAAAATACATAACGTCACAAAAATAAATGACGTCACAAAATACATAACGTCACAAAAATAAATGACGTCACAAAATACATAACGTCACATAAAATTAATTACGTCACAAAATACATAACGTCACAAAAATAAATAACGTCACAAAATACATAACGTCACAAAATACATAACGTCACAAAAATAAATGACGTCACAAAATAAATAAAGTCACAAAAATAAATGACGTCACAAAATGCATAACGTCACAAAAATAAATGACGTCACAAAATACATAACGTCACAAAAAAATGACGTCACAAAATACATAACGTCACAAAAATAAATGACGTCAAAAAATACATAACGTCACAAAAATAAATGACGTCACAAAATTAATTACGTCACAAAATACATAACGTCACAAAAATAAATGACGTCACAAAATACATAACTTCACCAAAATAAATGACGTCACAAAATACATAACGTCACAAAAATAAATGACGTCACAAAATACATAACGTCACAAAAATAAATGACGTCACAAAATACATAACGTCACATACAATTAATTACGTCACAAAATACATAACGTCACAAAAATAAATAACGTCACAAAATACATAACGTCACAAAATACATAACGTCACAAAAATAAATGACGTCACAAAATAAATAAAGTCACAAAAATAAATGACGTCACAAAATGCATAACGTCACAAAAATAAATGACGTCACAAAATACATAACGTCACAAAAAAATGACGTCACAAAATACATAACGTCACAAAAATAAATGACGTCAAAAAATACATAACGTCACAAAAATAAATGACGTCACAAAATTAATTACGTCACAAAATACATAACGTCACAAAAATAAATGACGTCACAAAATACATAACTTCACCAAAATAAATGACGTCACAAAATACATAACGTCACAAAAATAAATGACGTCACAAAATACATAACGTCACAAAAATAAATGACGTCACAAAATACATAACGTCACATAAAATTAATTACGTCACAAAATACATAACGTCACAAAAATAAATAACGTCACAAATTACATAACGTCACAAAATACATAACGTCACAAAAATAAATGACGTCACAAAATAAATAAAGTCACAAAAATAAATGACGTCACAAAATGCATAACGTCACAAAAATAAATGATGTCACAAAATACATAACGTCACAAAAATAAATGACGTTACAAAAATTTATTACGTCACAAAATTAAATAACGTCACAAAATACATAACGTCACAAAATACATAGCGGCACAAAAATAAATGACGTCACAAAATACATAACGTCAAAAAATAAATGACGTCACAAAATACATAACGTCACAAAAATAAATGACGTCACAAAAATTAATGACGTCACAAAATACATAACGTCACAAAAATAAATGACGTCACAAAATACATAACGTCAAAAAAATAAATGACGTCACAAAATACATAACGTCACAAAAAATAAATGACGTCACAAAATGCATAACGTGACAAAAATAAATGATGTCACAAAATACTTAACGTCACAAAATATATTACGTCACAAAAATAAATGACGTCACAAAAATTAATTACGTCACAAAATACATAACGTCACAAAAATAAATAACGTCACAAAATAAATAAAGTCACAAAATAAATGACGTCACAAAATACATAACGTCACAAAAATAAATGACGTCGGAAAATACATAACGTCACAAAATTAATGACGTCACAAAACTTAATTACGTCACAAAATACATAACGTCACGAAAATAAATGACGTCAAAAAATACATAACCTCACAAAAATAAATGACGTCACAAAATACATAACGTCACAAAAATAAATGACGTCACAAAATACATAACGTCACAAAAATAAATGACGTCACAAAATACATAACGTCACAAAAATAAATGACGTCACAAAATACATAACGTCAAAAAAATAAATGACGTCACAAAATACATAACGTCACAAAAAATAAATGACGTCACAAAATGCATAACGTGACAAAAATAAATGATGTCACAAAATACTTAACGTCACAAAATATATAACGTCACAAAAATAAATGACGTCACAAAAATTAATTACGTCACAAAATACATAACGTCACAAAATATATAACGTCACAAAAATAAATGACGTCACAAAAATTAATTACGTCACAAAATACATAACGTCACAAAAAAAAATAACGTCACAAAATACATAACGTCACAAAATACATAACGTCACAAAAATAAATGACGTCACAAAATAAATAAAGTCACAAAAATAAATGACGTCACAAAATGCATAACGTCACAAAAATAAATGATGTCACAAAATACATAACGTCACAAAAATATATGACGTCACAAAATTAATTACGTCACAAAATACATAACGTCACAAAAATAAATGACGTCACAAAATACATAACGTCACCAAAATAAATGACGTCACAAAATACATAACGTCACAAAAATAAATGACGTCACAAAATACATAACGTCACAAAAATAAATGACGTCACAAAATACATAACGTCACATAAAATTAATTACGTCACAAAATACATAACGTCACAAAAATAAATAACGTCACAAAATACATAACGTCACAAAATACATAACGTCACAAAAATAAATGACGTCACAAAATAAATAAAGTCACAAAAATAAATGACGTCACAAAATGCATAACGTCACAAAAATAAATGACGTCACAAAATACATAACGTCACAAAAAAATGACGTCACAAAATACATAACGTCACAAAAATAAATGACGTCAAAAAATACATAACGTCACAAAAATAAATGACGTCACAAAATTAATTACGTCACAAAATACATAACGTCACAAAAATAAATGACGTCACAAAATACATAACTTCACCAAAATAAATGACGTCACAAAATACATAACGTCACAAAAATAAATGACGTCACAAAATACATAACGTCACAAAAATAAATGACGTCACAAAATACATAACGTCACATAAAATTAATTACGTCACAAAATACATAACGTCACAAAAATAAATAACGTCACAAAATACATAACGTCACAAAATACATTTCGTCACAAAAATAAATGACGTCACAAAATAAATAAAGTCACAAAAATAAATGACGTCACAAAATGCATAACGTCACAAAAATAAATGATGTCACAAAATACATAACGTCACAAAAATAAATGACGTTACAAAAATTTATTACGTCACAAAATTAAATAACGTCACAAAATACATAACGTCACAAAATACATAGCGGCACAAAAATAAATGACGTCACAAAATTAATTACGTCACAAAATACATAACGTCACAAAAATAAATGACGTCACAAAATACATAACGTCAAAAAAATTAATGACGTCACAAAATACATAACGTCACAAAATAAATGACGTCACAAAATACATAACGTCACAAAAATAAATGACGTCACAATAATAAATGACGTCACAAAATACATAAGGTCACAAAAATTAATGACGTCACAAAATACATAACGTTACAAAAATAAATGACGTCACAAAATACATAACGTCACAAAAATAAATGACGTCACAAAATACATAACGTCACAAAAAAATGACGTCACAAAATACATAACGTCACAAAAAAAAATGACGTCACAAAATACATAACGTCACCAATATAAATGACGTAACAAAAATTAATTACGTCACAAAATACATAACGTCACAAAATATATAACGTCACAAAAATAAATGACGTCACAAAAATTAGTTACGTCACAAAATACATAACGTCACAAAAATAAATAACGTCACAAAATACATAACGTCACAAAATACATAACGTCACAAAAATAAATGACGTCACAAAATAAATAAAGTCACAAAAATAAATGACGTCACAAAATACATAACGTCACAAAAATAAATGACGTCACAAAATACATAACGTCACAAAATTAATGACGTCACAAAACTTAATTACGTCACAAAATACATAACGTCACAAAAATAAATGACGTCAAAAAATACATAACCTCACAAAAATAAATGACGTCACAAAATACATGACGTCACAAAAATAAATGACGTCACAAAATACATAACGTCACAAAAATAAATGACGTCACAAAAATTAATTACGTCACAAAATACATAACGTCACAAAATATATAACGTCACAAAAATAAATGACGTCACAAAAATTAATTACGTCACAAAATACATAACGTCACAAAAATAAATAACGTCACAAAATACATAACGTCACAAAATACATAACGTCACAAAAATAAATGACGTCACAAAATAAATAAAGTCACAAAATAAATGACGTCACAAAATACATAACGTCACAAAAATAAATGACGTCGGAAAATACATAACGTCACAAAATTAATGACGTCACAAAACTTAATTACGTCACAAAATACATAACGTCACGAAAATAAATGACGTCAAAAAATACATAACCTCACAAAAATAAATGACGTCACAAAATACATAACGTCACAAAAATAAATGACGTCACAAAATACATAACGTCACAAAAATAAATGACGTCACAAAATACATAACGTCACAAAAATAAATGACGTCACAAAATACATAACGTCACAAAAATAAATGACGTCACAAAAATTAATGACGTCACAAAATACATAACGTCACAAAAATAAATGACGTCACAAAATACATAACGTCAAAAAAATAAATGACGTCACAAAATACATAACGTCACAAAAAATAAATGACGTCACAAAATGCATAACGTGACAAAAATAAATGATGTCACAAAATACTTAACGTCACAAAATATATAACGTCACAAAAATAAATGACGTCACAAAAATTAATTACGTCACAAAATACATAACGTCACAAAATATATAACGTCACAAAAATAAATGACGTCACAAAAATTAATTACGTCACAAAATACATAACGTCACAAAAAAAAATAACGTCACAAAATACATAACGTCACAAAACACATAACGTCACAAAAATAAATGACGTCACAAAATAAATAAAGTCACAAAAATAAATGACGTCACAAAATGCATAACGTCACAAAAATAAATGATGTCACAAAATACATAACGTCACAAAAATATATGACGTCACAAAATTAATTACGTCACAAAATACATAACGTCACAAAAATAAATGACGTCACAAAATACATAACGTCACCAAAATAAATGACGTCACAAAATACATAACGTCACAAAAATAAATGACGTCACAAAATACATAACGTCACAAAAATAAATGACGTCACAAAATACATAACGTCACATAAAATTAATTACGTCACAAAATACATAACGTCACAAAAATAAATAACGTCACAAAATACATAACGTCACAAAATACATAACGTCACAAAAATAAATGACGTCACAAAATAAATAAAGTCACAAAAATAAATGACGTCACAAAATGCATAACGTCACAAAAATAAATGACGTCACAAAATACATAACGTCACAAAAAAATGACGTCACAAAATACATAACGTCACAAAAATAAATGACGTCAAAAAATACATAACGTCACAAAAATAAATGACGTCACAAAATTAATTACGTCACAAAATACATAACGTCACAAAAATAAATGACGTCACAAAATACATAACTTCACCAAAATAAATGACGTCACAAAATACATAACGTCACAAAAATAAATGACGTCACAAAATACATAACGTCACAAAAACAAATGACGTCACAAAATACATAACGTCATAAAAATAAATGACGTCACAAAATACATAACGTCACAAAAATAAATGACGTCACAAAATAAATAACGTCACATAAAATTAATTACGTCACAAAATACATAACGTCACAAAAATAAATAACGTCACAAAATACATAACGTCACAAAATACATAACGTCACAAAAATAAATGACGTCATAATAAAGTCACAAAAATAAATGACGTCACAAAATGCATAACGTCACAAAAATAAATGATGTCACAAAATACATAACGTCACAAAAATAAATGACGTCACAAAAATTTATTACGTCACAAAATTAAATAACGTCACAAAATACATAACGTCACAAAATACATAGCGGCACAAAAATAAATGACGTCACAAAATACATAACGTCAAAAAATAAATGACGTCACAAAATACATAACGTCACAAAAATAAATGACGTCACAAAATACATAACGTCACAAAAATAAATGACGTCACAATAATAAATGACGTCACAAAATACATAAGGTCACAAAAATAAATGACGTCACAAAATACATAACGTTACAAAAATAAATGACGTAACAAAATACATAACGTCACAAAAATAAATGACGTCACAAAATACATAACGTCACAAAAAATGACGTCACAAAATTCATAACGTCACAAAAGTAAATGACGTCACAAAATACATAACGTCACCAAAATATATGACGTAACAAAAATTAATTACGTCACAAAATACATAACGTCACAAAATATATAACGTCACAAAAATAAATGACGTCACAAAAATTAATTACGTCACAAAATACATAACGTCACAAAAATAAATAACGTCACAAAATACATAATGTCACAAAATACATAACGTCACAAAAATAAATGACGTCACAAAAATTTATTACGTCACAAAATTAAATAACGTCACAAAATACATAACGTCACAAAATTCATAGCGGCACAAAAATAAATGACGTCACAAAATACATAACGTCTCAAAAATTAATGACGTTACAAAATACATAACGTCACAAAAATAAATGACGTCACAATAATAAATGACGTCACAAAATACATAACGTCACAAAAATAAATGACGTCACAAAATACATAACGTTACAAAAATAAATGACGTCACAAAATACATAACGTCACAAAAATAAATGAAGTCACAAAATACATAACGTCACAAAAAAATGACGTCACAAAATACATAACGTCACAAAAATAAATGACGTCAAAAAATACATAACGTCACAAAAATAAATGACGTCACAAAATTAATTACGTCACAAAATACATAACGTCACAAAAATAAATGACGTCACAAAATACATAACGTAACCAAAATAAATGACGTCACAAAATACATAACGTCACAAAAATAAATGACGTCACAAAATACATAACGTCACAAAAACAAATGACGTCACAAAATACATAACGTCACAAAAATAAATGACGTCACAAAAATTAATTACGTCACAAAATACATAACGTCACAAAATATATAACGTCACAAAAATAAATGACGTCACAAAAATTAATTACGTCACAAAATACATAACGTCACAAAAATAAATAACGTCAAAAAATACATAACGTCACAAAATACATAACGTCAAAAAAATAAATGACGTCACAAAATAAATAAAGTCACAAAAATAAATGACGTCACAAAATACATAACGTCACAAAAATAAATGACGTCACAAAATACATAACGTCACAAAATTAATGACGTCACAAAACTTATTTACGTCACAAAATACATAACGTCACAAAAATAAATGACGTCAAAAAATACATAACCTCACAAAAATAAATGACGTCACAAAATACATAACGTCACAAAAATAAATGACGTCACAAAATACATAACGTCACAAAAATAAATGACGTCACAAAATACATAACGTCACAAAAATATATGACGTCACAAAATACATAACGTCACAAAAATAAATGACGTCACAAAATTAATGACGTCACAAAATACATAAGGTCACAAAAATAAATGACGTCACAAAATACATAACGTCACAAAAATAAATGACGTCACAAAAATTAATTACGTCACAAAATACATAACGTCACAAAAATAAATGACGTCACAAAAATTTATTACGTCACAAAATTAAATAACGTCACAAAATACATAACGTCACAAAATTCATAGCGGCACAAAAATAAATGACGTCACAAAATACATAACGTCACAAAAATAAATGACGTCACAAAATACATAACGTCAAAAAAATTAATGACGTCACAAAATACATAACGTCACAAAATAAATGACGTCACAAAATACATAACGTCACAAAAATAAATGACGTCACAATAATAAATGACGTCACAAAATACATAAGGTCACAAAAATAAATGACGTCACAAAATACATAACGTTACAAAAATAAATGACGTCACAAAATGCATAACGTCACAAAAATAAATGACGTCACAAAATACATAACGTCACAAAAAAATGACGTCACAAAATACATAACGTCACAAAAATAAATGACGTCACAAAATACATAACGTCACCAATATAAATGACGTAACAAAAATTAATTACGTCACAAAATACATAACGTCACAAAATATATAACGTCACAAAAATAAATGACGTCACAAAAATTAGTTACGTCACAAAATACATAACGTCAAAAAAATAAATAACGTCACAAAATACATAACGTCACAAAATACATAACGTCACAAAAATAAATGACGTCACAAAATAAATAAAGTCACAAAAATAAATGACGTCACAAAATACATAACGTCACAAAAATAAATGACGTCACAAAATACATAACGTCACAAAATTAATGACGTCACAAAACTTAATTACGTCACAAAATACATAACGTCACAAAAATAAATGACGTCAAAAAATACATAACCTCACAAAAATAAATGACGTCACAAAATACATGACGTCACAAAAATAAATGACGTCACAAAATACATAACGTCACAAAAATAAATGACGTCACAAAAATTAATTACGTCACAAAATACATAACGTCACAATATATATAACGTCACAAAAATAAATGACGTCACAAAAATTAATTACGTCACAAAATACATAACGTCACAAAAATAAATAACGTCACAAAATACATAACGTCACAAAATACATAACGTCACAAAAATAAATGACGTCACAAAATAAATAAGTCACAAAATAAATGACGTCACAAAATACATAACGTCACAAAAATAAATGACGTCGGAAAATACATAACGTCACAAAATTAATGACGTCACAAAACTTAATTACGTCACAAAATACATAACGTCACGAAAATAAATGACGTCAAAAAATACATAACCTCACAAAAATAAATGACGTCACAAAATACATAACGTCACAAAAATAAATGACGTCACAAAATACATAACGTCACAAAAATAAATGACGTCACAAAATACATAACGTCACAAAAATAAATGACGTCACAAAATACATAACGTCACAAAAATAAATGACGTCACAAAAATTAATGACGTCACAAAATACATAACGTCACAAAAATAAATGACGTCACAAAATACATAACGTCAAAAAAATAAATGACGTCACAAAATACATAACGTCACAAAAAATAAATGACGTCACAAAATGCATAACGTGACAAAAATAAATGATGTCACAAAATACTTAACGTCACAAAATATATTACGTCACAAAAATAAATGACGTCACAAAAATTAATTACGTCACAAAATACATAACGTCACAAAAATAAATAACGTCACAAAATAAATAAAGTCACAAAATAAATGACGTCACAAAATACATAACGTCACAAAAATAAATGACGTCGGAAAATACATAACGTCACAAAATTAATGACGTCACAAAACTTAATTACGTCACAAAATACATAACGTCACGAAAATAAATGACGTCAAAAAATACATAACCTCACAAAAATAAATGACGTCACAAAATACATAACGTCACAAAAATAAATGACGTCACAAAATACATAACGTCACAAAAATAAATGACGTCACAAAATACATAACGTCACAAAAATAAATGACGTCACAAAATACATAACGACACAAAAATAAATGACGTCACAAAAATTAATGACGTCACAAAATACATAACGTCACAAAAATAAATGACGTCACAAAATACATAACGTCAAAAAAATAAATGACGTCACAAAATACATAACGTCACAAAAAATAAATGACGTCACAAAATGCATAACGTGACAAAAATAAATGATGTCACAAAATACTTAACGTCACAAAATATATAACGTCACAAAAATAAATGACGTCACAAAAATTAATTACGTCACAAAATACATAACGTCACAAAATATATAACGTCACAAAAATAAATGACGTCACAAAAATTAATTACGTCACAAAATACATAACGTCACAAAAAAAAATAACGTCACAAAATACATAACGTCACAAAATACATAACGTCACAAAAATAAATGACGTCACAAAATAAATAAAGTCACAAAAATAAATGACGTCACAAAATGCATAACGTCACAAAAATAAATGATGTCACAAAATACATAACGTCACAAAAATATATGACGTCACAAAATTAATTACGTCACAAAATACATAACGTCACAAAAATAAATGACGTCACAAAATACATAACGTCACCAAAATAAATGACGTCACAAAATACATAACGTCACAAAAATAAATGACGTCACAAAATACATAACGTCACAAAAATAAATGACGTCACAAAATACATAACGTCACATAAAATTAATTACGTCACAAAATACATAACGTCACAAAAATAAATAACGTCACAAAATACATAACGTCACAAAATACATAACGTCACAAAAATAAATGACGTCACAAAATAAATAAAGTCACAAAAATAAATGACGTCACAAAATGCATAACGTCACAAAAATAAATGACGTCACAAAATACATAACGTCACAAAAAAATGACGTCACAAAATACATAACGTCACAAAAATAAATGACGTCAAAAAATACATAACGTCACAAAAATAAATGACGTCACAAAATTAATTACGTCACAAAATACATAACGTCACAAAAATAAATGACGTCACAAAATACATAACTTCACCAAAATAAATGACGTCACAAAATACATAACGTCACAAAAATAAATGACGTCACAAAATACATAACGTCACAAAAATAAATGACGTCACAAAATACATAACGTCACATAAAATTAATTACGTCACAAAATACATAACGTCACAAAAATAAATAACGTCACAAAATACATAACGTCACAAAATACATAACGTCACAAAAATAAATGACGTCACAAAATAAATAAAGTCACAAAAATAAATGACGTCACAAAATGCATAACGTCACAAAAATAAATGACGTCACAAAATACATAACGTCACAAAAAAATGACGTCACAAAATACATAACGTCACAAAAATAAATGACGTCAAAAAATACATAACGTCACAAAAATAAATGACGTCACAAAATTAATTACGTCACAAAATACATAACGTCACAAAAATAAATGACGTCACAAAATACATAACTTCACCAAAATAAATGACGTCACAAAATACATAACGTCACAAAAATAAATGACGTCACAAAATACATAACGTCACAAAAATAAATGACGTCACAAAATACATAACGTCACATAAAATTAATTACGTCACAAAATACATAACGTCACAAAAATAAATAACGTCACAAATTACATAACGTCACAAAATACATAACGTCACAAAAATAAATGACGTCACAAAATAAATAAAGTCACAAAAATAAATGACGTCACAAAATGCATAACGTCACAAAAATAAATGATGTCACAAAATACATAACGTCACAAAAATAAATGACGTTACAAAAATTTATTACGTCACAAAATTAAATAACGTCACAAAATACATAACGTCACAAAATACATAGCGGCACAAAAATAAATGACGTCACAAAATACATAACGTCAAAAAATAAATGACGTCACAAAATACATAACGTCACAAAAATAAATGACGTCACAAAAATTAATGACGTCACAAAATACATAACGTCACAAAAATAAATGACGTCACAAAATACATAACGTCAAAAAAATAAATGACGTCACAAAATACATAACGTCACAAAAAATAAATGACGTCACAAAATGCATAACGTGACAAAAATAAATGATGTCACAAAATACTTAACGTCACAAAATATATTACGTCACAAAAATAAATGACGTCACAAAAATTAATTACGTCACAAAATACATAACGTCACAAAAATAAATAACGTCACAAAATAAATAAAGTCACAAAATAAATGACGTCACAAAATACATAACGTCACAAAAATAAATGACGTCGGAAAATACATAACGTCACAAAATTAATGACGTCACAAAACTTAATTACGTCACAAAATACATAACGTCACGAAAATAAATGACGTCAAAAAATACATAACCTCACAAAAATAAATGACGTCACAAAATACATAACGTCACAAAAATAAATGACGTCACAAAATACATAACGTCACAAAAATAAATGACGTCACAAAATACATAACGTCACAAAAATAAATGACGTCACAAAATACATAACGTCACAAAAATAAATGACGTCACAAAAATTAATGACGTCACAAAATACATAACGTCACAAAAATAAATGACGTCACAAAATACATAACGTCAAAAAAATAAATGACGTCACAAAATACATAACGTCACAAAAAATAAATAACGTCACAAATTACATAACGTCACAAAATACATAACGTCACAAAAATAAATGACGTCACAAAATAAATAAAGTCACAAAAATAAATGACGTCACAAAATGCATAACGTCACAAAAATAAATGATGTCACAAAATACATAACGTCACAAAAATAAATGACGTTACAAAAATTTATTACGTCACAAAATTAAATAACGTCACAAAATACATAACGTCACAAAATACATAGCGGCACAAAAATAAATGACGTCACAAAATACATAACGTCAAAAAATAAATGACGTCACAAAATACATAACGTCACAAAAATAAATGACGTCACAAAAATTAATGACGTCACAAAATACATAACGTCACAAAAATAAATGACGTCACAAAATACATAACGTCAAAAAAATAAATGACGTCACAAAATACATAACGTCACAAAAAATAAATGACGTCACAAAATGCATAACGTGACAAAAATAAATGATGTCACAAAATACTTAACGTCACAAAATATATTACGTCACAAAAATAAATGACGTCACAAAAATTAATTACGTCACAAAATACATAACGTCACAAAAATAAATAACGTCACAAAATAAATAAAGTCACAAAATAAATGACGTCACAAAATACATAACGTCACAAAAATAAATGACGTCGGAAAATACATAACGTCACAAAATTAATGACGTCACAAAACTTAATTACGTCACAAAATACATAACGTCACGAAAATAAATGACGTCAAAAAATACATAACCTCACAAAAATAAATGACGTCACAAAATACATAACGTCACAAAAATAAATGACGTCACAAAATACATAACGTCACAAAAATAAATGACGTCACAAAATACATAACGTCACAAAAATAAATGACGTCACAAAATACATAACGTCACAAAAATAAATGACGTCACAAAAATTAATGACGTCACAAAATACATAACGTCACAAAAATAAATGACGTCACAAAATACATAACGTCAAAAAAATAAATGACGTCACAAAATACATAACGTCACAAAAAATAAATGACGTCACAAAATGCATAACGTGACAAAAATAAATGATGTCACAAAATACTTAACGTCACAAAATATATAACGTCACAAAAATAAATGACGTCACAAAAATTAATTACGTCACAAAATACATAACGTCACAAAATATATAACGTCACAAAAATAAATGACGTCACAAAAATTAATTACGTCACAAAATACATAACGTCACAAAAAAAAATAACGTCACAAAATACATAACGTCACAAAATACATAACGTCACAAAAATAAATGACGTCACAAAATAAATAAAGTCACAAAAATAAATGACGTCACAAAATGCATAACGTCACAAAAATAAATGATGTCACAAAATACATAACGTCACAAAAATATATGACGTCACAAAATTAATTACGTCACAAAATACATAACGTCACAAAAATAAATGACGTCACAAAATATATAACGTCACCAAAATAAATGACGTCACAAAATACATAACGTCACAAAAATAAATGACGTCACAAAATACATAACGTCACAAAAATAAATGACGTCACAAAATACATAACGTCACATAAAATTAATTACGTCACAAAATACATAACGTCACAAAAATAAATAACGTCACAAAATACATAACGTCACAAAATACATAACGTCACAAAAATAAATGACGTCACAAAATAAATAAAGTCACAAAAATAAATGACGTCACAAAATGCATAACGTCACAAAAATAAATGACGTCACAAAATACATAACGTCACAAAAAAATGACGTCACAAAATACATAACGTCACAAAAATAAATGACGTCAAAAAATACATAACGTCACAAAAATAAATGACGTCACAAAATTAATTACGTCACAAAATACATAACGTCACAAAAATAAATGACGTCACAAAATACATAACTTCACCAAAATAAATGACGTCACAAAATACATAACGTCACAAAAATAAATGACGTCACAAAATACATAACGTCACAAAAATAAATGACGTCACAAAATACATAACGTCACATAAAATTAATTACGTCACAAAATACATAACGTCACAAAAATAAATAACGTCACAAAATACATAACGTCACAAAATTCATAACGTCACAAAAATAAATGACGTCACAAAATAAATAAAGTCACAAAAATAAATGACGTCACAAAATGCATAACGTCACAAAAATAAATGACGTCACAAAATACATAACGTCACAAAAAAATGACGTCACAAAATACATAACGTCACAAAAATAAATGACGTCAAAAAATACATAACGTCACAAAAATAAATGACGTCACAAAATTAATTACGTCACAAAATACATAACGTCACAAAAATAAATGACGTCACAAAATACATAACTTCACCAAAATAAATGACGTCACAAAATACATAACGTCACAAAAATAAATGACGTCACAAAATACATAACGTCACAAAAATAAATGACGTCACAAAATACATAACGTCACATAAAATTAATTACGTCACAAAATACATAACGTCACAAAAATAAATAACGTCACAAAATACATAACGTCACAAAATACATTTCGTCACAAAAATAAATGACGTCACAAAATAAATAAAGTCACAAAAATAAATGACGTCACAAAATACATAACGTCACAAAAATAAATGATGTCACAAAATACATAACGTCACAAAAATAAATGACGTTACAAAAATTTATTACGTCACAAAATTAAATAACGTCACAAAATACATAACGTCACAAAATACATAGCGGCACAAAAATAAATGACGTCACAAAATACATAACGTCAAAAAATAAATGACGTCACAAAATACATAACGTCACAAAAATAAATGACGTCACAAAATACATAACGTCACAAAAATAAATGACGTCACAATAATAAATGACGTCACAAAATACATAAGGTCACAAAAATAAATGACGTCACAAAATACATAACGTTACAAAAATAAATGACGTAACAAAATACATAACGTCACAAAAATAAATGACGTCACAAAATACATAACGTCACAAAAAAATGACGTCACAAAATTCATAACGTCACAAAAATAAATGACGTCACAAAATACATAACGTCACCAAAATATATGACGTAACAAAAATTAATTACGTCATAAAATACATAACGTCACAAAATATATAACGTCACAAAAATAAATGACGTCACAAAAATTAATTACGTCACAAAATACATAACGTCACAAAAATAAATAACGTCACAAAATACATAATGTCACAAAATACATAACGTCACAAAAATAAATGACGTCACAAAAATTTATTACGTCACAAAATTAAATAACGTCACAAAATACATAACGTCACAAAATTCATAGCGGCACAAAAATAAATGACGTCACAAAATACATAACGTCTCAAAAATAAATGACGTTACAAAATACATAACGTCACAAAAATAAATGACGTCACAAAAATTAATTACGTCACAAAATACATAACGTCACAAAAAAAAATAACGTCACAAAATACATAACGTCACAAAATACATAACGTCACAAAAATAAATGACGTCACAAAATAAATAAAGTCACAAAAATAAATGACGTCACAAAATGCATAACGTCACAAAAATAAATGATGTCACAAAATACATAACGTCACAAAAATATATGACGTCACAAAATTAATTACGTCACAAAATACATAACGTCACAAAAATAAATGACGTCACAAAATATATAACGTCACCAAAATAAATGACGTCACAAAATACATAACGTCACAAAAATAAATGACGTCACAAAATACATAACGTCACAAAAATAAATGACGTCACAAAATACATAACGTCACATAAAATTAATTACGTCACAAAATACATAACGTCACAAAAATAAATAACGTCACAAAATACATAACGTCACAAAATACATAACGTCACAAAAATAAATGACGTCACAAAATAAATAAAGTCACAAAAATAAATGACGTCACAAAATGCATAACGTCACAAAAATAAATGACGTCACAAAATACATAACGTCACAAAAAAATGACGTCACAAAATACATAACGTCACAAAAATAAATGACGTCAAAAAATACATAACGTCACAAAAATAAATGACGTCACAAAATTAATTACGTCACAAAATACATAACGTCACAAAAATAAATGACGTCACAAAATACATAACTTCACCAAAATAAATGACGTCACAAAATACATAACGTCACAAAAATAAATGACGTCACAAAATACATAACGTCACAAAAATAAATGACGTCACAAAATACATAACGTCACATAAAATTAATTACGTCACAAAATACATAACGTCACAAAAATAAATAACGTCACAAAATACATAACGTCACAAAATACATAACGTCACAAAAATAAATGACGTCACAAAATAAATAAAGTCACAAAAATAAATGACGTCACAAAATGCATAACGTCACAAAAATAAATGACGTCACAAAATACATAACGTCACAAAAAAATGACGTCACAAAATACATAACGTCACAAAAATAAATGACGTCAAAAAATACATAACGTCACAAAAATAAATGACGTCACAAAATTAATTACGTCACAAAATACATAACGTCACAAAAATAAATGACGTCACAAAATACATAACTTCACCAAAATAAATGACGTCACAAAATACATAACGTCACAAAAATAAATGACGTCACAAAATACATAACGTCACAAAAATAAATGACGTCACAAAATACATAACGTCACATAAAATTAATTACGTCACAAAATACATAACGTCACAAAAATAAATAACGTCACAAAATACATAACGTCACAAAATACATTTCGTCACAAAAATAAATGACGTCACAAAATAAATAAAGTCACAAAAATAAATGACGTCACAAAATACATAACGTCACAAAAATAAATGATGTCACAAAATACATAACGTCACAAAAATAAATGACGTTACAAAAATTTATTACGTCACAAAATTAAATAACGTCACAAAATACATAACGTCACAAAATACATAGCGGCACAAAAATAAATGACGTCACAAAATACATAACGTCAAAAAATAAATGACGTCACAAAATACATAACGTCACAAAAATAAATGACGTCACAAAATACATAACGTCACAAAAATAAATGACGTCACAATAATAAATGACGTCACAAAATACATAAGGTCACAAAAATAAATGACGTCACAAAATACATAACGTTACAAAAATAAATGACGTAACAAAATACATAACGTCACAAAAATAAATGACGTCACAAAATACATAACGTCACAAAAAAATGACGTCACAAAATTCATAACGTCACAAAAATAAATGACGTCACAAAATACATAACGTCACCAAAATATATGACGTAACAAAAATTAATTACGTCATAAAATACATAACGTCACAAAATATATAACGTCACAAAAATAAATGACGTCACAAAAATTAATTACGTCACAAAATACATAACGTCACAAAAATAAATAACGTCACAAAATACATAATGTCACAAAATACATAACGTCACAAAAATAAATGACGTCACAAAAATTTATTACGTCACAAAATTAAATAACGTCACAAAATACATAACGTCACAAAATTCATAGCGGCACAAAAATAAATGACGTCACAAAATACATAACGTCTCAAAAATAAATGACGTTACAAAATACATAACGTCACAAAAATAAATGACGTCACAATAATAAATGACGTCACAAAATACATAACGTCACAAAAATAAATGACGTCACAAAATACATAACGTTACAAAAATAAATGACGTCACAAAATACATAACGTCACAAAAATAAATGAAGTCACAAAATACATAACGTCACAAAAAAATGACGTCACAAAATACATAACGTCACAAAAATAAATGACGTCAAAAAATACATAACGTCACAAAAATAAATGACGTCACAAAATTAATTACGTCACAAAATACATAACGTCACAAAAATAAATGACGTCACAAAATACATAACGTAACCAAAATAAATGACGTCACAAAATACATAACGTCACAAAAATAAATGACGTCACAAAATACATAACGTCACAAAAACAAATGACGTCACAAAATACATAACGTCACAAAAATAAATGACGTCACAAAATACATAACGTCACAAAAATAAATGACGTCACAAAAATTAATTACGTCACAAAATACATAACGTCACAAAATATATAACGTCACAAAAATAAATGACGTCACAAAAATTAATTACGTCACAAAATACATAACGTCACAAAAATAAATAACGTCAAAAAATACATAACGTCACAAAATACATAACGTCAAAAAAATAAATGACGTCACAAAATAAATAAAGTCACAAAAATAAATGACGTCACAAAATACATAACGTCACAAAAATAAATGACGTCACAAAATACATAACGTCACAAAATTAATGACGTCACAAAACTTATTTACGTCACAAAATACATAACGTCACAAAAATAAATGACGTCAAAAAATACATAACCTCACAAAAATAAATGACGTCACAAAATACATAACGTCACAAAAATAAATGACGTCACAAAATACATAACGTCACAAAAATAAATGACGTCACAAAATACATAACGTCACAAAAATATATGACGTCACAAAATACATAACGTCACAAAAATAAATGACGTCACAAAATTAATGACGTCACAAAATACATAAGGTCACAAAAATAAATGACGTCACAAAATACATAACGTCACAAAAATAAATGACGTCACAAAAATTAATTACGTCACAAAATACATAACGTCACAAAAATAAATGACGTCACAAAAATTTATTACGTCACAAAATTAAATAACGTCACAAAATACATAACGTCACAAAATTCATAGCGGCACAAAAATAAATGACGTCACAAAATACATAACGTCACAAAAATAAATGACGTCACAAAATACATAAC